>CM051241.1:96061266-96661266 GCA_027917425.1 Gastrophryne carolinensis
TGATAAAGACACTTTTGCTCGCATAGTACTTCTGGACCCTGCCAGGGGTATCCCATTCTGTGACTACAGCAGCCTCTGTTTAAGACCAATATAACCATTTGCTCTTATTATATTTGAAATTAGCCTGATAAAGACACTTTTGCTGGGCATAGTACTTCTGGACCCCACCCCCCCCTCCCCTGCCAGGGCATCCCCATTCTGTGACTACAGCAGCCTCTGTTTAAGACCATATAACCATTTGCTTCTTATTATATTTGAAACTTAGCCTGATAAAGACACTTTTGCTCGGCATAGTACTTCTGGACCCTGCCAGGGCATCCCATTCTGTGACTACAGCAGCCTCTGTTTAAGACCATATAACCATTTGCTCTTATTATATTTGAAATTAGGCCTGATAAAGACACTTTTGCTGGGCATAGTACTTCTGGACCCTGCCAGGGCATCCATTCTGTGACTACAGCAGCCTCTGTTTAAGACCATATAACCATTTGCTCTTATTATATTTGAAATTAGCCTGATAAAGACACTTTTGCTCGGCATAGTACTTCTGGACCCTGCCAGGGCATCCCCATTCTGTGACTACAGCCAGCCTCTGTTTAAGACCATATAACCATTTGCTCTTATTATATTTGAAATTAGCCTGATAAAGACACTTTTGCTCGGCATAGTACTTCTGGACCCTGCCAGGGCATCCCATTCTGTGACTACAGCAGCCTCTGTTTAAGACCATATAACCATTTGCTCTTATTTATATTTGAAATTAGCCTGATAAAGACACTTTTGCTCGGCATAGTACTTCTGGACCCTGCCAGGGCATCCCATTCTGTGACTACAGCAGCCTCTGTTTAAGACCATATAACCATTTGCTCTTATTATATTTGAAATTAGCCTGATAAAGACACTTTTGCTCGGCATAGTACTTCTGGACCCTGCCAGGGCATCCCATTCTGTGACTACAGCAGCCTCTGTTTAAGACCATATAACCATTTGCTCTTATTATATTTGAAATTAGCCTGATAAAGACACTTTTGCTCGGCATAGTACTTCTGGACCCTGCCAGGGCATCCCATTCTGTGACTACAGCAGCCTCTGTTTAAGACCATATAACCATTTGCTCTTATTATAATTTGAAATTAGCCTGATAAAGACACTTTTGCTCGGCATAGTACTTCTGGACCCTGCCAGGGCATCCCATTCTGTGACTACAGCAGCCTCTGTTTAAGACCATATAACCATTTGCTCTTATTATATTTGAAATTAGCCTGATAAAGACACTTTTGCTCGGCATAGTACTTCTGGACCCTGCCAGGGCATCCCATTCTGTGACTACAGCAGCCTCTGTTTAAGACCATATAACCATTTGCTCTTATTATATTTGAAATTAGCCTGATAAAGACACTTTTGCTCGGCATAGTACTTCTGGACCCTGCCAGGGCATCCCATTCTGTGACTACAGCAGCCTCTGTTTAAGACCATATAACCATTTGCTCTTATTATATTTGAAATTAGCCTGATAAAGACACTTTTGCTCGGCATAGTACTTCTGGACCCTGCCAGGGCATCCCATTCTGTGACTACAGCAGCCTCTGTTTAAGACCATATAACCATTTGCTCTTATTATATTTGAAATTAGCCTGATAAAGACACTTTTGCTGGGCATAGTACTTCTGGACCCTGCCAGGGCATCCCATTCTGTGACTACAGCAGCCTCTGTTTAAGACCATATAACCATTTGCTCTTATTATATTTGAAATTAGCCTGATAAAGACACTTTTGCTGGGCATAGTACTTCTGGACCCTGCCAGGGCATCCCATTCTGTGACTACAGCAGCCTCTGTTTAAGACCATATAACCATTTGCTCTTATTATATTTGAAATTAGCCTGATAAAGACACTTTTGCTCGGCATAGTACTTCTGGACCCTGCCAGGGCATCCCATTCTGTGACTACAGCAGCCTCTGTTTAAGACCATATAACAATTTGCTCTTATTATATTTGAAATTAGCCTGATAAAGACACTTTTGCTCGGCATAGTACTTCAGGACCCTGCCAGGGCATCCCATTCTGTGACTACAAGCAGCCTCTGTTTAAGACCATATAACCATTTGCTCTTATTATAATTGAAATTAGGCCTGATAAAGACACTTTTGCTCGGCATAGTACTTCTGGACCCTGCCAGGGCATCCCATTCTGTGACTACAGCAGCCTCTGTTTAAGACCATATAACCATTTGCTCTTATTATATTTGAAATTAGCCTGATAAAGACACTTTTGCTCGGCATAGTACTTCTGGACCCTGCCAGGGCATCCCATTCTGTGACTACAGCAGCCTCTGTTTAAGACCATATAACAATTTGCTCTTATTATATTTGAAATTAGCCTGATAAAGACACTTTTGCTCGGCATAGTACTTCAGGACCCTGCCAGGGCATCCCATTCTGTGACTACAGCAGCCTCTGTTTAAGACCATATAACCATTTGCTCTTATTATAATTGAAATTAGGCCTGATAAAGACACTTTTGCTCGGCATAGTACTTCTGGACCCTGCCAGGGCATCCCATTCTGTGACTACAGCAGCCTCTGTTTAAGACCATATAACCATTTGCTCTTATTATATTTGAAATTAGCCTGATAAAGACACTTTTGCTCGGCATAGTACTTCTGGACCCTGCCAGGGCCCTCCCATTCTGTGACTACAGCAGCCTCTGTTTAAGACCATATAACCATTTTGCTCTTATTATATTTGAAATTAGCCTGATAAAGACACTTTTGCTCGCATAGTACTTCTGGACCCTGCCAGGGCATCCCATTCTGTGACTACAGCAGCCTCTGTTTAAGACCATATAACCATTTGCTCTTATTATATTTGAAATTAGCCTGATAAAGACACTTTTGCTCGGCATAGTACTTCTGGACCCTGCCAGGGCATCCCATTCTGTGACTACAGCAGCCTCTGTTTAAGACCATATAACCATTTGCTCTTATTTTAATTGAAATTAGGCCTGATAAAGACACTTTTGCTCGGCATAGTACTTCTGGACCCTGCCAGGGCATCCCATTCTGTGACTACAGCAGCCTCTGTTTAAGACCATATAACCATTTGCTCTTATTATATTTGAAATTAGCCTGATAGAGACACTTTTGCTCGGCATAGTACTTCTGGACCCTGCCAGGGCATCCCATTCTGTGACTACAGCAGCCTCTGTTTAAGACCATATAACCATTTGCTCTTATTATAATTGAAATTAGGCCTGATAAAGACACTTTTGCTCGGCATAGTACTTCTCGACCCTGCCAGGGCATCCCATTCTGTGACTACAGCAGCCTCTGTTTAAGACCATGTAACCATTTGCTCTTATTATATTTGAAATTAGCCTGATAAAGACACTTTTGCTGGGCATAGGCTTACTGCTGCCTGCCAGGTGCACTTCTGTTGAGGCATCCCATTCTGTAACATAGCATACCCCTCTTTATTTACACTAAGCAGCTCTCTTATTTACACTAAGCAGGCCTGTTGGAGGCTGAGTGTTACTGCTCACTTTTGGTGTGCATTATATTCTGTTTCATATAGACCCACCCGCTGCCCGGGGGGATCTTAAAATATCACCTACTACCACGCCAGTTAGACTATGTCGGGCAGACAAGTGCCTGGAAGTGAAAAGAGGAGTGGCAGAGGCCAAGATTCCGCAGGCAGAGCTCGCATCAGACTGGGGGCCAGTAGCAGCAGGAGTCACGCTGAGAGACCTAATCTGCCAGTATCTGCTAGCGGTCGGGTCTCCACCAGTAACGCATCTGCCGTGGTAGATTGGTTGACGCGCTCATCAACAACATCATCACAACTTACGTCTGAGACCCCCAGTCTAGGGTCGGTAGGTTCCTCTGACACAACCCTGAGTTGGCATGCCCCGAGAGCAGTCCCTGTCCTCTCCATTGCCTCTGTCCTACGCCGTTCCCTCCCCCTGCGACGTATCCTATGCTTTGGGTTCAGCTCCACTCTTTAGTGAGGAGGACGATCAGATACAGGAGGACAGTCAGCAGCTACTGCCCAGCAAGAAATGGAGGTGGCTTCTTTAGCTAGGCAGACAAATAGTGATGTGGACAGTGTCGTGGGTGCTGCGAGCGTTCCAGCTCCTGCGCCAGACACTGTTGACGAATCCACGAACATCAGTGACGTTACAGCCACAACTCGGTGATGATGATGATGACGATGAAGCCGATCGCACTTGGGAGCCGGGTGAGGAAGGGGCTTCATCGTCATCATCAGGAGAAGAGGGGCGCAGGTTGCCCCGGAGTCAGCAGCTGAGGCAGCAAGGTGGTAGCAGTCAGCATGGGGGCACAATTCCAAAGGCTGGATCCGGCCGGGGCCGGGGGCCGGGGTAGAGCACCTGCTGTGCGGCAGTCTACCTTATCAGGAGGTAGTGGAGCAGGGGTTCCTGGAGTTGGCAACAGCAGCAGTGAATCAGTGAGGGCCAGGGGGGTGGGGAAAAGTAGCTACTCGGCAGTGTGGCAGTTTTTCCTGAGGCATCCGCAGGAGGGTAACATGGCCACATGCAAGATATGTAGGCAAAAGGTGAAGCGTGGCCAGGGTCCAAATGTTGGCACCCACGGCCCTGCGTCAACATATGATGCGTCACCATAAAGCGACCTGGGAGAACCGAGGCTCCCAAGGGGTGGTCCAGTCTGCTTCCTCACCAAGTGGCACGCCGCTCCCAATTTCTGCCAGCCAAGGCTCCAGCACCTCAGCCGAAGGCAGCTGTGCGTCATACCCATCCTCTGTCGCTCCCTGCTCCTCCTCCTCCAAGTCATGCCTCCCGCCAGCAATCCATCAGCGAAGCCATGTCCAAGAGACAGCAGTATGCGCCCACTCATCCTACGGCGCAGAAGCTGAATGTGCTCCTGTCCAAGTTGCTGGTGCTGCAGTCGCTCCCTTTTCAGGTGGTGAATCTGCACCTTTCAGAGAACTGATGGCTTGTGCCGAGCCGAGGTGGAGAGTCCCAAGCCGTCATTTCTTTGCCAAGAAGGCAGTACCAGCGCTGCACACTTTTGTTGAACAGAAGGTGGGCCAGTCCTTGAGCCTGTCGGTGTGTAGCAAAATACATGGCAGCGCCGACATCTGGAGCTGTAACTACGGTCAGGGGCAGTACATGTCGTTTACGGCCCACTGGGTGAATGTGGTCCCTTTGCAGCAGCAGCAGCAACTTGGACAGGTCACGCCGCTTCGGCCTCCGCGCTCTCTGCCCATTGGACCTGTGACACCGTGCGACTCGGCCTCCTCATACTCCGCCATCTCCTCACCCTCCACTGTAGGCTCAAGTCTCAGTGCCCCTCCAGTCTACCATGTGTGCAGGGCACGGAGGTGTCACGCAGTGCTTCACATGGTTTGTCTTGGCGAACGGAGTCACACAGGGGAGGAACTGCTTAAATGTATTCATCAGGAAATCCAAACATGGCTTACTCCGAGAAAACTTAAAATGGGAATCATGGTTACCGACAATGGGAAGAACATTTTGTCTGCGCTGCGCCAAGGAAGCCTGACCCATGCCCCCTGCATGGCTCACGTCTTCAATCTGGTTGTCAAGCGGTTTCTGAAGTGTTCCCCCCATCTGCAAGACATCCTAACAACTTCAAGGAAACTTTGCATGCACTTCAGCCACTCCTACACCGCCAAACACACCCTTCTTGAGCTACAGCGTCAGAATGGTATCCCCCAACATAGTCTGATTTGCGATGTTTCCACCCGTTGGAATTTCCACCCTTCACATGTTGGACCGATTATATGAACAGAGAAAAGCCATCACGGATTTCCTGATGATCCAAGCAGATAGGGGGACTCCCCTGTGTAACTTCAATGTCAACCAGTGGCAGCTCATACGTGACACCTGCCGTTTGCTCAGACCCTTTGAGGATGCCACTTTATTTGTCAGTCGGCAGGATTATGGGATGAATGACGTGATTCCACTGCTTCATGTACTACAGCACATGTTGGAAACCATGGCTGGTCAGGGCACTGGAGACATGGCGTTTACATCTTACGGCCACATGAACCCCGTTGGAGCTGAACTGGAGGAGGAGGAGGAAGAGGAGGAGGAGGAGTTGCCCAGCGAAACACAGTTTAGGCTTGGCGAAATGGCTGGTTTATCTAGTCAGCGGACAGGAGAGGAGGAGCAGGAGCAGCCAGAGGAGCTAGAGGTTTTTGAGGAAGGCGAGACAGAGGACCCGGGCACACCGTGGCAGTATGCAGTGGAGATGGAGACAGGTAGTCCATCCGAGTCACTTGCGCAAATGGCACGAAGCATGCTCACGTGCTTGCGTAGTGACCCCAGAATTGTTTCCATCTGTCGGCGGGATGACTTCTGGCTGTCCACCTTATTGGACCCTCGCTTCCGGCACAAAATGGGGGCATTTTTTAAACCCACCGAGAGGGAGGACAAACTCAACTACTACAAAGACATTCTACGTAGGCAGTTGGCCGATGCCTATCTGCGCCATGGTCCATACTCTCGCAGGTCTGACTCGAGGGGACCTCTGCGCTCACCTTCCACTGCCATGGCCGCTGGGGGGGTCGGCAGGAGCAGCAGCAGCAGCTCCATCAGCAGCAGCAGCCTCAGTCTTCAGTCGCTAATGAGTAGCTTTCTACACCCGCATAGTGAGGCTACTCATGAGCAGCAGGAAGACCTGGAGCAGGACCTGAACCAGCAGGTCATGTCATACTTTGACATGACCATGCCAACACACCTTGAGGATCCGCTGGACTTCTGGGCAGCCAAACTTGATTTGTGGCTGCAACTAGCAGAGTTTGCCCTGGAAAAGCTGTCCTGCCCGGCAAGTAGCGTGCCATCTGAGCGGGTGTTTAGTGCGGCGGGGGCCATAGTTACGGCGAGGAGAACTCGTCTGTCAACTAAAAATGTGGAGAGACTCACCTTTGTCAAAATGAATCAGGGATGGATCAGCCAGGATTTCCACCCACCAATGCCTGATGCATGCGACTAGATTCAGCATGGTGCCACGTTTTACACTTTCCAAATGGTGCAAAACATATTTATGTCTTTAGGCCATTTTTTGGGCTCCTGCTGCTGCTGCTGCCAACTTCTGCCAACTCCGGGGTGTGATTCATCCAATTGTTGGGCTCCTGAAGCCAACCCCAGGGTCTCTTTAAAGTAATGTTTGGGCTCCTGCTGCTGCTGCTGCCAACTCCAGGGTGTGATTCATCCAATTTTTGGGCTCCTGAAGCCAACTCCAGTGTATATTTGGGCTCCTGCTGCTGCTGCTGCCAACTCCAGGGTGTGATTCATCCAATTTTTGGGCTCCTGAAGCCAACCCCAGTGTATATTTGGGCTCCTGCTGCTGCCAACTCCAGGGTGTGATTCATCCAATTTTTGGGCTCCTGAAGCCAACCCCAGGGTCTCTTTAAAGTAATATTTGGGCTCCTGCTGCTGCTGCTGCCAACTTCTGCCAACTCCAGGGTGTGATTCATCCAATTTTTGGGCTCCTGAAGCCAACCCCAGGGTCTCTTTAAAGTAATATTTGGGCTCCTGCTGCTGCTGCTGCTGCTGCCAACTTCTGCCAACTCCAGGGTGTGATTCATCCAATTTTTGGGCTCCTGAAGCCAACCCCAGTGTCTCTTTAAAGTAATATTTGGGCTCCTGCTGCTGCTGCTGCCAACTCCAGGGTGTGATTCATCCAATTTTTGGGCTCCTGAAGCCAACCCCAGTGTATATTTGGGCTCCTGCTGCTGCTGCTGCCAACTCCAGGGTGTGAATCATCCAATTTTTGGGCTCCTGAAGCCAACCCCAGTGTCTCTTTAAAGTAATATTTGGGCTCCTGCTGCTGCTGCTGCCAACTCCAGGGTGTGATTCATCCAATTTTTGGGCTCCTGAAGCCAACCCCAGTGTCTCTTTAAAGTAATATTTGGGCTCCTGCTGCTGCTGCTGCCAACTCCAGGGTGTGATTCATCCAATTTTTGGGCTCCTGAAGCCAACCCCAGTGTATATTTGGGCTCCTGCTGCTGCTGCTGCCAACTCCAGGGTGTGAATCATCCAATTTTTGGGCTCCTGAAGCCAACCCCAGTGTCTCTTTAAAGTAATATTTGGGCTCCTGCTGCTGCTGCTGCCAACTCCAGGGTGTGATTCATCCAATTTTTGGGCTCCTGAAGCCAACCCCAGTGTATATTTGGGCTCCTGCTGCTGCTGCTGCCAACTCCAGGGTGTGAATCATCCAATTTTTGGGCTCCTGAAGCCAACCCCAGTGTCTCTTTAAAGTAATATTTGGGCTCCTGCTGCTGCCAACTCCAGGGTGTGATTCATCCAATTTTTGGGCTCCTGAAGCCAACCCCAGTGTATATTTGGGCTCCTGCTGCTGCCAACTCCAGGGTGTGATTCATCCAATTTTTGGGCTCCTGAAGCCAACCCCAGTGTCTCTTTAAAGTAATATTTGGGCTCCTGCTGCTGCTGCTGCTGCCAACTTCTGCCAACTCCAGGGTGTGAATCATCCAATTTTTGGGCTCCTGAAGCCAACCCCAGTGTCTCTTTAAAGTAATATTTGGGCTCCTGCTGCTGCTGCTGCCAACTCCAGGGTGTGATTCATCCAATTTTTGGGCTCCTGAAGCCAACCCCAGTGTCTCTTTAAAGTAATATTTGGGCTCCTGCTGCTGCTGCCAACTCCAGGGTGTGATTCATCCAATTTTTGGGCTCCTGAAGCCAACTCCAGTGTATATTTGGGCTCCTGCTGCTGCCAACTCCAGGGTGTGATTCATCCAATTTTTGGGCTCCTGAAGCCAACCCCAGGGTCTCTTTGAAGTAATGTTTGGGCTCCTGCTGCTGCTGCCAACTCCAGGGTGTGATTCATCCAATTTTTGGGCTCCTGAAGCCAACTCCAGTGTCTCTTTAAAGTAATATTTGGGCTCCTGCTGCTTCTGCTGCCAACTCCAGGGTGTGATTCATCCAATTTTTGGGCTCCTGAAGCCAACCCCAGGGTCTCTTTAAAGTAATATTTGGGCTCCTGCTGCTGCTGCTGCTGCCAACTCCAGGGTGTGATTCATCCAATTTTTGGGCTCCTGCTGCTGCCAACTCCAGTGTCTCTTTAAAGCAATGTTTGGGCTCCTGCCCCTCATAGTGATGCCACTTCAACTCTTGAATTCAATTGTGCCGCTCTGCGATTCTATTAGCGATGCCTCTGATCTGCATGTGATTTTTCTTCAAAGTATTATTTAACTAACCCAGCACGCATCCTGTGCGTGTTACAGCAAGGCAGAATGGTTTACAACCCTATTGAGGCTCTAGGAGGCTCAGAAATAGCCGTTTTTAATAGCGATTCGTCGCAAATTTATTTGGGTCGAAACTATTTTTGTCGGAAAATTCGGCGAATCAGTCGAATCGAATTTTTCAAAAGTTCGCTCATCTCTAGATATAAGAGTAGAAGAAGATTTCTGTTTTTGACACTGTTGTCCATTAAAGTGTGGACTTTCGTTTTTGCTTGCAGACACGTGTGTGGAGGCATACAGGGTAACAGTAGAACACAGCCACCTGCTCTGGGATGTGGTGGGCACAGCTTCATATGAGGTTCCAGAGACACTCCAAGAACAATTACTAATCTAGTTCTATATAGTTATTTCCTCATATAGTTTCTGATCCCTCCCATCTGCGATATAGCTATTTCCTCATATAGTTTTTGATCCCTCCCATCTGCGATATAGTTATTTCCTTATATAGTTTCTGATCCCTCCCATCTGCGATATAGTTACTTCCTCATATAGTTTCTGATCCCTCCCATCTGCGAACATAGTTTCAGCATTAGCATAGCAAAGCTTGAGTTTTTATTGAGTGGAAATGTCCAAATTTCTATAACCTGGGCACATAACTTCCCTAACTTTTACACTTCAGTCTCCCTTGGTTTAATGCAGCTGGCTATGACACCGAGACCCTTATGGGGGGAATATTATCTTTCAGGTTAGCCTTCCCCCTCTATGGCACAGCTGAAGCTTTCACTAGCTGTACCTGTCACAAATCAATGGTAAACATTCTAAATGACAACCAACTTAATGCAAAAACAAAGTGATGTGATGCTAATGGAATTCCCAAGCCTATCTACAAAGGCCCCAATGCTGTTCAGTAATCTCTACTAGACCTGTGAATAATTTAGGCTCATTGGTTGCTATCGTTACGATAAGGAATAACACAGTATAGCAAACAATCATCAATGCACTCTGAAATACAGACTCCGACCCGGAATGCGTAGGTGGGTCCTGGTATTTTACTCCTCTACATGTTTGACTACAATAGAGATCTAGAGACATGTTACTGTTAGGACTTATCTATTAATTCCTTTGATCCATTGATTTCTTATAGGATATTTATCACTGCACACTGGCATGAACAAGTTTGTGCCATATTTACGATATGCGTCTTCTTTTGTGGTTATAGTGCCAGTTCCGAAGCATTCCTATCTTAGTTGGCGCTATGCTGTGTACTACATTGGAGCTAGCAGTCGCTGAGCAAACACTAACTAATTAGCTTTGATTGTTGCTCTTAGGTATTGTCCGGCCTATGTCAGCTCCTGTTGGACCGGCGGGCGATTATCCCAGCGCCAGTGAGCATCACTTTGTATTGTATTGTCACTGCTGGGCACAAAGGGGACAAACTTTACGGTGCGTTTACACCTCAGAGGTAAAAGGGAGATAGCCCCTAGGGGGACACTTGCTTTTCAGGGAGGGGTTGACCTCTGACCGTATGGGTACAAATCTAATATCTCAAAAGAGTGGGCTAACCAACTTTTACCTTCCTAGTCAGATTAATGACCCCTCCACCAGACATCACACCAGAAAGGTTTCAGATCAACTATGAAAAGCTTCATTAGATACAAAGCATTAAATTACACTTTTCTCCACATAATTACACATTACATAAGTGTTAAATTATACATTTTCCTTGGTTTTGGTTAGACTTTAAAAGGTTCTTATCGTGTCGGATTCCTCCAACGCATTTCACCCAAATGGCTTCCTCAGGGAGGATTCTAATCCAGCTCTATAACATGATAAACATATACTATTTTGTTGAACAAACAATTATGTATTTTTTAAACTAATCATTAAAACAGGAACACCTTTTATTTTTACTCTATTAACTGTAATCCATATACATATTCATAATTTTTACTCACTTAATGTAATTCCATATCATTTTATGCCTTTTGGGATTATATGTCTATGTTTTTAAAACTATAATATTATACAAATCTTTAGATTAGTGTGCTGCTAGTTAGATCCTCCCCTTATTTTCTCTCTTTTTAAAATTGTATTATTCCCTCTTCCAACTATTTAGTACTCACTTTCATGCCTCTCTATTATAAGGAGTCTCTCTTCAGAAATAGGATTATCTGTCGCACTTAATTACACACATGAAAATACTGTATTTTTCACCCTATAAGATGGGGAAAATCTCAGTGCGTCTTATTGGCCGAATGTAAAAAAAAAGGGGCCAAAAAAATATACTTTCCTGAGGCTCGAGCCCGCTGTCCCAGCTCCACAGCGCCCGCTGACAGCCGAGTGTCAGCGCACTGAATGAGATTCAATGGCAGAGCCGGGAGCCAGAGCAGAGACACTGTCTGTCCCTGCTCTGGCTCCCGCCCCCTCCATTGCCTCTCGGGTGCGTGCTGACAGCCGAGTGTTTGTTTGTGCCAGCGCACCGAACGAGATGCGTTGCAGGGGGGCGGGAGCCAGAGCGGGGACAGACAGCGTCTGTAAGTATACTTTTTTTTTCTTAGGGGCTGTCACATTGATTAGGGGGGTGGGGGACGACACACTGCATATATGGAGAATGAGATGGGGGGGTAATGCCTCACTGTCTATGTAGGGAATGGGATGGGGGGATGCCACACTGCCTATATGGGGAATGGGAGGGGGGAGGCCACACTGTCTATGTAGGGAATGGGATGGGGGGATGCCACACTGCCTATATGGGGAATGGGAGGGGGGAGGCCACACTGTCTATGTAGGGAATGGGATGGGGGGATGCCACACTGCCTATATGGGGAATGGGAGGGGGAGGCCACACTGTATGTAGGGAATGGGATGGGGGGATGCCACACTGCCTATATAAGGAATGGGATGGTGGATGCCACACTGCCTATATGGGGAATGGGATGGGGGATGCCACATTGCCTATATGGGGAATGGGAGAGGGAAATGCCACACTGCCTATATGGGGAATGGGAGGGGGGAATGCCACACTGCCTATATGGGGAATGGGATGGGGGAATGCCACACTGCCTATATGGGGAAAGGGATGAAGGAATGCCACACTGCCTATATGGGGAATGGGATGGGGGATGTCACACTGCCTATATAGGGAATGGGATGGGGGGAATGCCACACTGCCTATATAAGGAATGGGATGGGGGATGCCACACTGCCTATATGGGGAATGAGAGGGGGGAGGCCACACTGCCTATATGGGGAATGGGAGGGGGGAGGCCACACTGCCTATATAGGGAATGGGAGGGGGGAGACCACCCTGCCTATATAGGGAATGGGATGGGGGGAATGCCACACTGCCTATAGGGGGAATGGGAGGGGGGAATGCCACACTGCCTATATGGGGAATTGGATGGGGGAATGCCACACTGCCTATATGGGGAATGGGATTGGGGAATGCCACACTGCCTATGGGATGGAGGAATGCCACAATGCCTGTAATGAGGTGTTTCAGCACAGCATTTGGTTTAGAATATTTTCTTTCTTATTTTCCTCCTTCAAATCCTATGTGCGTCTTATGGGCAAGTGCCTCTTATATGGTGAAAAATACGGTACTTAACCTCTTGCTGTCAGGCAGGCTGAATTATTAGTAACGCCAGATAGCTACAGATGAGCGCCTGTAGTGTGGATTTCAGAGCGACTGGTAGTAGTCGCTGTGCTTGGACATGGTTCTTTGTTTCAGAGCGCATCAGTCGCTGGCCGGCATTGATGAATATGATGAGTGAGTCGCAGTACTACGCTGTATGGGACCAAATATAGCGTCAGCTCAGTGCGACTGAAATCGAGAGAAAACCAGCACTCCAGTAGTAAGCACAAATAGAACTATATTAGTGAGTTTCAATCCAATCCAACGTTTCGGGGGTTACAGCAGGCCCCCTTCATCAGGGTCAACACACAACAAGTGGCACACAGACACAGCACATTATATATACATGAGTAACCAATAGCAGAGTCAGAAAAGCCCACCTGACGTCAGAGGGACGTCACAGCGGTGCCTGCTGTCAGAACTGACAGTGGCATCTTATAATACATAAAACACATCAAACAGATAATAATCAAAAATACTCACTGGCAGAGCCCCCCCAGGCAAAAACCGCTGTGCTGCACTACTTGTATGGCAGCAGCAGCTGGTAACACACTCATACTGGCAGGCTGGTTGCTAGGAAAACCCTCCAATGAGAGGAGGCGGAAGTGATGTCACAGTGAGGGCAGTGAAGCCCTCACATGATGACGTCCGCCCACAAGAGCCTAAACAGGCTCTGGGCGCAGCTTCTATCACTAAAGACAGACAAAGTGTGTGCCTGTAGGGGAGCCCTGACCAGGAGAGACTAAGAACAAAACATTTACATATGTAACCATAAAAATAAATGGATATTACACAGAGCCCCCGGATTGGCCCGTCAAAATAGAGACAGCACAACTAAGCACAGAGCCCAAATGAACGATCACACTCAGCGTGACAGGAAACCTATCCACTGTGTGTGACATTATAGTGCAATGTGGCCCCCTAAAAAAGGGGTGTTAAAGAAAGGTACTAAGGGCCAAATCGTCAGGGGCAACGGCTGTGATGCTGTGGATCGAGGCCAAAGAGTGAAGAAACAAGTGGAGAAAAGTCAGAAAAACACAGCTGGGATGTGTGAAAGAGGAAGGCGAAAAACAGGAGGAGGGCCAAAATAAGGAAAAACTAGCTGGAATGGTTAGTGCAAGGGAGCAGAGAAAGAAAGAAAAAAGACAGAAAAGAAGGAGAATAAAGAAGAACTAAACCCGGATAACAGTAAGTAGGAAAACAGAATGAAGCAAGAGGAGAATAAAGAGGGACTGAATTGAAGTGAAGGAGTGAGACAGCAAATAAGACCATTGGAAGTGCGGAGAATAAAGAGGAACTAAACCAAGATAATAGTGAGGAAAAAAGGCAGAATAGAGAAAAGAGGAGGAAAAAGAGGGACTAAATAGAAGTGAAGGAATAAAGCAGCAGATAAGACCATTAAGCAAAAAAGGGGGGCAAGAAGAGAATGAACCAGAAAAGAATTATAGAAGACAGTCAGAATCCCAAAAGACCGTGATAAGGAAGAACTAACTGGCGTGATTGATAATGTGTGGGGGCAGGAAAAGGCAGAAAAGGGAAGGGAAGTTCCTCTTTATTCTCCTTTCTCTTCGCCTTCCCTTTTCTGCCTTTTCCTGCCCCCACACATTAATTATCAATCACGCCAGTTAGTTCTTCCTTATCACGGTCTTTTTGGATTCTGACTGTCTTCTATAATTCTTTTCTGGTTCATTCTCTTCTTGCCCCCCTTTTTTGCTTAATGGTCTTATCTGCTGCTTTACTCCTTCACTTCTATTTAGTCCCTCTTTTTCCTCCTCTTTTCTCTATTCTGCCTTTTTTCCTCACTATTATCTTGGTTTAGTTCCTCTTTATTCTCCACACTTCCAATGGTCTTATTTGCTGTCTCACTCCTTCACTTCAATTCAGTCCCTCTTTATTCTCCTCTTGCTTCATTCTGTTTTCCTACTTACTGTTATCCGGGTTTAGTTCTTCTTTATTCTCCTTCTTTTCTGTCTTTTTTCTTTCTTTCTCTGCTCCCTTGCACTAACCATTCCAGCTAGTTTTTCCTTATTTTGGCCCTCCTCCTGTTTTTCGCCTTCCTCTTTCACACATCCCAGCTGTGTTTTTCTGACTTTTCTCCACTTGTTTCTTCACTCTTTGGCCTCGATCCACAGCATCACAGCCGTTGCCCCTGACGATTTGGCCCTTAGTACCTTTCTTTAACACCCCTTTTTTAGGGGGCCACATTGCACTATAATGTCACACACAGTGGATAGGTTTCCTGTCACGCTGAGTGTGATAGTTCATTTGGGCTCTGTGCTTAGTTGTGCTGTCTCTATTTTGATGGGCCAATCCGGGGGCTCTGTGTAATATCCATTTATTTTTATGGTTACATATAGAGATGAGCGAACTTTTGAAAAATTCGATTCGACTGATTCGCCGAATTTTCCGACAAAAATCGTTTCGACCCGAATAAATTCGCGACGAATCGCTATTAAAAACGGCTATTTCTGAGCCTCCTAGAGCCTCAATAGGGTTGTAAACCATTCTGCCTTGCTGTAACACGCACAGGATGCGTGCTGGGTTAGTTAAATAATACTTTGAATAAATATCACATGCAGATCAGAGGCATCGCTAATAGAATCGCAGAGCGGCACAATTGCAGAGAGTTGAAGTGGCATCACTATGAGGGGCAGCAGGAGCCCAAATATACACTGGAGTTGGCCTCAGGAGCCCAAAAATTGGATGAATCACACCCTGGAGTTGGCAGGAGTTGACAGTAGCAGCAGCAGGAGCCCAAATATACACTGGAGTTGGCTTCAGGAGCCCAAAAATTGGATGAATCACACCCTGGAGTTGGCAGAAGTTGGCAGCAGCAGCAGCAGGAGCCCAAATATACACTGGAGTTGGCCTCAGGAGCCCAAAAATTGGATGAATCACACCCTGGAGTTGGCAGAAGTTGGCAGCAGCAGCAGCAGGAGCCCAAATATACACTGGAGTTGGCCTCAGGAGCCCAAAAATTGGATGAATCACACCCTGGAGTTGGCAGGAGTTGACAGTAGCAGCAGCAGGAGCCCAAATATACACTGGAGTTGGCTTCAGGAGCCCAAAAATTGGATGAATCACACCCTGGAGTTGGCAGGAGTTGACAGTAGCAGCAGCAGGAGCCCAAATATACACTGGAGTTGGCCTCAGGAGCCCAAAAATTGGATGAATCACACCCTGGAGTTGGCAGGAGTTGACAGCAGCAGCAGCAGGAGCCCAAATATACACTGGAGTTGGCTTCAGGAGCCCAAAAATTGGATGAATCACACCCTGGAGTTGGCAGAAGTTGGCAGCAGCAGCAGCAGGAGCCCAAATATACACTGGAGTTGGCCTCAGGAGCCCAAAAATTGGATGAATCACACCCTGGAGTTGGCAGGAGTTGACAGTAGCAGCAGCAGGAGCCCAAACATTACTTCAAAGAGACCCTGGGGTTGGCTTCAGGAGCCCAAAAATTGGATGAATCACACCCTGGAGTTGGCAGAAGTTGGCAGCAGCAGCAGCAGGAGCCCAAACATTACTTTAAAGAGACCCTGGGGTTGGCTTCAGGAGCCCAACAATTGGATGAATCACACCCTGGAGTTGGCAGCAGCAGCAGCAGGAGCCCAAATATACACTGGAGTTGGCTTCAGGAGCCCAAAAATTGGATGAATCACACCCTGGAGTTGGCAGAAGTTGGCAGCAGCAGCAGCAGGAGCCCAAATATACACTGGAGTTGGCCTCAGGAGCCCAAAAATTGGATGAATCACACCCTGGAGTTGGCAGGAGTTGACAGTAGCAGCAGCAGGAGCCCAAATATACACTGGAGTTGGCTTCAGTAGCCCAAAAATTGGATGAATCACACCCTGGAGTTGGCAGAAGTTGGCAGCAGCAGCAGCAGGAGCCCAAATATACACTGGAGTTGGCCTCAGGAGCCCAAAAATTGGATGAATCACACCCTGGAGTTGGCAGGAGTTGACAGTAGCAGCAGCAGGAGCCCAAATATACACTGGAGTTGGCTTCAGGAGCCCAAAAATTGGATGAATCACACCCTGGAGTTGGCAGAAGTTGGCAGCAGCAGCAGCAGGAGCCCAAATATACACTGGAGTTTGCTTCAGGAGCCCAAAAATTGGATGAATCACACCCTGGAGTTGGCAGAAGTTGGCAGCAGCAGCAGCAGCAGGAGCCCAAATATACACTGGAGTTGGCCTCAGGAGCCCAAAAATTGGATGAATCACACCCTGGAGTTGGCAGGAGTTGACAGTAGCAGCAGCAGGAGCCCAAATATACACTGGAGTTGGCTTCAGTAGCCCAAAAATTGGATGAATCACACCCTGGAGTTGGCAGAAGTTGGCAGCAGCAGCAGCAGGAGCCCAAATATACACTGGAGTTGGCTTCAGGAGCCCAAAAATTGGATGAATCACACCCTGGAGTTGGCAGGAGTTGACAGTAGCAGCAGCAGGAGCCCAAATATACACTGGAGTTGGCTTCAGTAGCCCAAAAATTGGATGAATCACACCCTGGAGTTGGCAGAAGTTGGCAGCAGCAGCAGCAGGAGCCCAAATATACACTGGAGTTGGCCTCAGGAGCCCAAAAATTGGATGAATCACACCCTGGAGTTGGCAGGAGTTGACAGTAGCAGCAGCAGGAGCCCAAATATACACTGGAGTTGGCTTCAGGAGCCCAAAAATTGGATGAATCACACCCTGGAGTTGGCAGAAGTTGGCAGCAGCAGCAGCAGGAGCCCAAATATACACTGGAGTTGGCTTCAGGAGCCCAAAAATTGGATGAATCACACCCTGGAGTTGGCAGAAGTTGGCAGCAGCAGCAGCAGCAGGAGCCCAAATATACACTGGAGTTGGCCTCAGGAGCCCAAAAATTGGATGAATCACACCCTGGAGTTGGCAGGAGTTGACAGTAGCAGCAGCAGGAGCCCAAATATACACTGGAGTTTCTTCAGTAGCCCAAAAATTGGATGAATCACACCCTGGAGTTGGCAGAAGTTGGCAGCAGCAGCAGCAGGAGCCCAAATATACACTGGAGTTGGCTTCAGGAGCCCAAAAATTGGATGAATCACACCCTGGAGTTGGCAGAAGTTGGCAGCAGCAGCAGCAGGAGCCCAAATATACACTGGAGTTGGCCTCAGGAGCCCAAAAATTGGATGAATCACACCCTGGAGTTGGCAGGAGTTGACAGTAGCAGCAGCAGGAGCCCAAATATACACTGGAGTTGGCTTCAGTAGCCCAAAAATTGGATGAATCACACCCTGGAGTTGGCAGAAGTTGGCAGCAGCAGCAGCAGGAGCCCAAATATACACTGGAGTTGGCTTCAGGAGCCCAAAAATTGGATGAATCACACCCTGGAGTTGGCAGGAGTTGACAGTAGCAGCAGCAGGAGCCCAAATATACACTGGAGTTGGCTTCAGGAGCCCAAAAATTGGATGAATCACACCCTGGAGTTGGCAGAAGTTGGCAGCAGCAGCAGCAGGAGCCCAAATATACACTGGAGTTGGCCTCAGGAGCCCAAAAATTGGATGAATCACACCCTGGAGTTGGCAGAAGTTGGCAGCAGCAGCAGCAGGAGCCCAAATATACACTGGAGTTGGCTTCAGGAGCCCAAAAATTGGATGAATCACACCCTGGAGTTGGCAGAAGTTGGCAGCAGCAGCAGCAGGAGCCCAAATATACACTGGAGTTGGCCTCAGGAGCCCAAAAATTGGATGAATCACACCCTGGAGTTGGCAGGAGTTGACAGCAGCAGGAGCCCAAATATACACTGGAGTTGGCTTCAGGAGCCCAAAAATTGGATGAATCACACCCTGGAGTTGGCAGAAGTTGGCAGCAGCAGGAGCCCAAATATACACTGGAGTTGGCCTCAGGAGCCCAAAAATTGGATGAATCACACCCTGGAGTTGGCAGAAGTTGGCAGCAGCAGCAGCAGGAGCCCAAATATACACTGGAGTTGGCTTCAGGAGCCCAAAAATTGGATGAATCACACCCTGGAGTTGGCAGAAGTTGGCAGCAGCAGCAGCAGGAGCCCAAATATACACTGGAGTTGGCCTCAGGAGCCCAAAAATTGGATGAATCACACCCTGGAGTTGGCAGGAGTTGACAGCAGCAGCAGCAGGAGCCCAAACATTACTTCAAAGAGACCCTGGGGTTGGCTTCAGGAGCCCAAAAATTGGATGAATCACACCCTGGAGTTGGCAGGAGTTGACAGTAGCAGCAGCAGGAGCCCAAAAAATGGCCTAAAGACATAAATATGTTTTGCACCATTTGGAAAGTGTAAAACGTGGCACCATGCTGAATCTAGTCGCATGCATCAGGCATTGGTGGGTGGAAATCCTGGCTGATCCATCCCTGATTCATTTTGACAAAGGTGAGTCTCTCCACATTTTTAGTTGACAGACGAGTTCTCCTCGCCGTAACTATGGCCCCCGCCGCACTAAACACCCGCTCAGATGGCACGCTACTTGCCGGGCAGGACAGCTTTTCCAGGGCAAACTCTGCTAGTTGCGGCCACAAATCAAGTTTGGCTGCCCAGAAGTCCAGCGGATCCTCAAGGTGTGTTGGCATGGTCATGTCAAAGTATGACATGACCTGCTGGTTCAGGTCCTGCTCCAGGTCTTCCTGCTGCTCATGAGTAGCCTCACTATGCGGGTGTAGAAAGCTACTCATTAGCGACTGAAGACTGAGGCTGCTGCTGCTGATGGAGCTTCTGCTGCTGCTGCTGCCAACCCCCCCAGCGGCCATGGCAGTGGAAGGTGAGCGCAGAGGTCCCCTCGAGTCAGACCTGCGAGAGTATGGACCATGGCGCAGATAGGCATCGGCCAACTGCCTACGTAGAATGTCTTTGTAGTAGTTGAGTTTGTCCTCCCTCTCGGTGGGTTTAAAAAATGCCCCCATTTTGTGCCGGAAGCGAGGGTCCAATAAGGTGGACAGCCAGAAGTCATCCCGCCGACAGATGGAAACAATTCTGGGGTCACTACGCAAGCACGTGAGCATGCTTCGTGCCATTTGCGCAAGTGACTCGGATGGACTACCTGTCTCCATCTCCACTGCATACTGCCACGGTGTGCCCGGGTCCTCTGTCTCGCCTTCCTCAAAAACCTCTAGCTCCTCTGGCTGCTCCTGCTCCTCCTCTCCTGTCCGCTGACTAGATAAACCAGCCATTTCGCCAAGCCTAAACTGTGTTTCGCTGGGCAACTCCTCCTCCTCCTCTTCCTCCTCCTCCAGTTCAGCTCCAGCGGGGTTCATGTGGCCGTAAGATGTAAACGCCATGTCTCCAGTGCCCTGACCAGCCATGGTTTCCAACATGTGCTGTAGTACATGAAGCAGTGGAATCACGTCGTTCATCCCGTAATCCTGCCGACTGACAAATAAAGTGGCATCCTCAAAGGGCCTGAGCAAACGGCAGGTGTCACGTATGAGCTGCCACTGGTTGACATTGAAGTTACACAGGGGAGTCCCCCTATCTGCTTGGATCATCAGGAAATCCGTGATGGCTTTTCTCTGTTCATATAATCGGTCCAACATGTGAAGGGTGGAATTCCAACGGGTGGAAACATCGCAAATCAGACTATGTTGGGGGATACCATTCTGACGCTGTAGCTCAAGAAGGGTGTGTTTGGCGGTGTAGGAGTGGCTGAAGTGCATGCAAAGTTTCCTTGAAGTTGTTAGGATGTCTTGCAGATGGGGGGAACACTTCAGAAACCGCTTGACAACCAGATTGAAGACGTGAGCCATGCAGGGGGCATGGGTCAGGCTTCCTTGGCGCAGCGCAGACAAAATGTTCTTCCCATTGTCGGTAACCATGATTCCCATTTTAAGTTTTCTCGGAGTAAGCCATGTTTGGATTTCCTGATGAATACATTTAAGCAGTTCCTCCCCTGTGTGACTCCGTTCGCCAAGACAAACCATGTGAAGCACTGCGTGACACCTCCGTGCCCTGCACACATGGTAGACTGGAGGGGCACTGAGACTTGAGCCTACAGTGGAGGGTGAGGAGATGGCGGAGGATGAGGAGGCCGAGTCGCACGGTGTCACAGGCCCAATGGGCAGAGAGCGCGGAGGCCGAAGCGGCGTGACCTGTCCAAGTTGCTGCTGCTGCTGCAAAGGGACCACATTCACCCAGTGGGCCGTAAACGACATGTACTGCCCCTGACCGTAGTTACAGCTCCAGATGTCGGCGCTGCCATGTATTTTGCTACACACCGACAGGCTCAAGGACTGGCCCACCTTCTGTTCAACAAAAGTGTGCAGCGCTGGTACTGCCTTCTTGGCAAAGAAATGACGGCTTGGGACTCTCCACCTCGGCTCGGCACAAGCCATCAGTTCTCTGAAAGGTGCAGATTCCACCACCTGAAAAGGGAGCGACTGCAGCACCAGCAACTTGGACAGGAGCACATTCAGCTTCTGCGCCGTAGGATGAGTGGGCGCATACTGCTGTCTCTTGGACATGGCTTCGCTGATGGATTGCTGGCGGGATGCATGACTTGGAGGAGGAGGAGGAGGAGCAGGAGCGACAGAGGATGGGTATGACGCACAGCTGCCTTCGGCTGAGGTGCTGGAGCCTTGGCTGGCAGATATTGGGAGCTCACTTGGTGAGGAAGCAGACTGGACCACCCCTTGGGAGCCTCGGTTCTCCCAGGTCGTTTTATGGTGACGCATCATATGTTGACGCAGGGCCGTGGTGCCAACATTTGGACCCTGGCCACGCTTCACCTTTTGCCTACATATCTTGCATGTGGCCATGTTACCCTCCTGCGGATGCCTCAGGAAAAACTGCCACACTGCCGAGTAGCTACTTTTCCCACCCCCTGGCCTCACTGATTCACTGCTGCTGTTGCCAACTCCAGGAACCCCTGCTCCACTACCTCCCGATAAGGTAGACTGCCGCACAGCAGGTGCTCTACCCCGGCCGGCTCCAGCCTTTGGAATTGTGCCCCCATGCTGACTGCTACCACCTTGCTGCCTCAGCTGCTGACTCCGGGGCAACCTGCGCCCCTCTTCTCCTGATGATGACGATGAAGCCCCTTCATCACCCGGCTCCCAAGTGCGATCGGCTTCATCGTCATCATCATCATCATCACCGAGTTGTGGCTGTACGTCACTGATGTTCGTGGATTCGTCAACAGTGTCTGGCGCAGGAGCTGGAACGCTCGCAGCACCCACGACACTGTCCACATCACTATTTGTCTGCCTAGCTAAAGAAGCCACCTCCATTTCTTGGCTGGGCAGTAGCTGCTGACTGTCCTCCTGTATCTGATCGTCCTCCTCACTAAAGAGTGGAGCTGAACCCAAAGCATAGGATACGTCGCTGGGGGAGGGAACGGCGTAGGACAGAGGCAATGGGAGGACAGGGACTGCTCTCGGGGCATGCCAACTCAGGGTTGTGTCAGAGGAACCTACCGACCCTAGACTGGGGGTCTCAGATGTAAGTTGTGATGATGTTGTTGATGAGCGCGTCAGCCAATCTACCACGGCAGATGCGTTACTGGTGGAGACCCGACCGCTAGCAGATACTGGCAGATTAGGTCTCTCAGCGTGACTCCTGCTGCTACTGGCCCCCAGTCTGATGCGAGCTCTGCCTGCGGAATCTTGGCCTCTGCCACTCCTCTTTTCACTTCCAGGCACTTGTCTGCCCGACATAGTCTAACTGGCGTGGTAGTAGGTGATATTTAAAAAAACCCCGGGCAGCGGTGGGTCTATATGAAACCGAATATAATGCACACCAAAAGTGAGCAGTAACACTCAGCCTCCAACAGGCCTGCTTAGTGTAAATAAGAGAGCTGCTAAGTGTAAATAAAGAGGGGTATGCTATGTTACAGAATGGGATGCCTCAACAGAAGTGCACCTGGCAGGCAGCAGTAAGCCTATGCCCAGCAAAAGTGTCTTATAATATAAATATAATAAGAGCAAATGCTTATATGGTCTTAAACAGAGGCTGCTTTAGTCACAGAATGGGATGCCCCAACAGAAGTGGACCTGGCAGGGTCCAGTAGTGCTATGCCCAGCAAAAGTGTCTTTATCAGGCCTAATTTCAAATATGATAAGAGCAAATGCTTATATGGTCTTAAACAGAGGCTGCTGTAGTCACAGAATGGGATGCCCCAACAGGAATCGACCTGGCAGGGTCCAGTAGTGCTTTGCCCAGCAAAAGTGTCTTTATCAGGCTAATTTCAAATATGATAAGAGCAAATGCTTATATGGTCTTAAACAGAGGCTGCTGTAGTCACAGAATGGGATGCCCTGGGCAGGAATGGACCTGGCACGGTCCAGTAGTGCTTTGCCCAGCAAAAGTGTCTTTATCAGGCCTAATTTCAAATATGATAAGAGCAAATGCTTATATGGTCTTAAACAGAGGCTGCTTTAGTCACAGAATGGGATGCCCTGGGCAGGAATGGACCTGGCAGGGTACAGTAGTGCTTTGCCCAGCAAAAGTGTCTTTATCAGGCTAATTTCAAATATGATAAGAGCAAATGCTTATATGGTCTTAAACAGAGGCTGCTTTAGTCACAGAATGGGATGCTCTGGGCAGGAATGGACCTGGCAGGGTCCAGTAGTGCTTTGCCCAGCAAAAGTGTCTTTATCAGGCCTAATTTCAAATATGATAAGAGCAAATGCTTATATGGTCTTAAACAGAGGCTGCTTTAGTCACAGAATGGGATGCCCTGGGCAGGAATGGACCTGGCAGGGTCCAGTAGTGCTTTGCCCAGCAAAAGTGTCTTTATCAGGCCTAATTTCAAATATGATAAGAGCAAATGCTTATATGGTCTTAAACAGAGGCTGCTTTAGTCACAGAATGGGATGCCCTGGGCAGGAATGGACCTGGCAGGGTCCAGTAGTGCTTTGCCCAGCAAAAGTGTCTTTATCAGGCCTAATTTCAAATATGATAAGAGCAAATGCTTATATGGTCTTAAACAGAGGCTGCTTTAGTCACAGAATGGGATGCCCCAACAGGAATCGACCTGGCAGGGTCCAGTAGTGCTTTGCCCAGCAAAAGTGTCTTTATCAGGCCTAATTTCAAATATGATAAGAGCAAATGCTTATATGGTCTTAAACAGAGGCTGCTTTAGTCACAGAATGGGATGCCCTGGGCAGGAATGGACCTGGCAGGGTACAGTAGTGCTTTGCCCAGCAAAAGTGTCTTTATCAGGCCTAATTTCAAATATGATAAGAGCAAATGCTTATATGGTCTTAAACAGAGGCTGCTTTAGTCACAGAATGGGATGCCCTGGGCAGGAATGGACCTGGCAGGGTACAGTAGTGCTTTGCCCAGCAAAAGTGTCTTTATCAGGCCTAATTTCAAATATGATAAGAGCAAATGCTTATATGGTCTTAAACAGAGGCTGCTGTAGTCACAGAATGGGATGCCCTGGGCAGGAATGGACCTGGCAGGGTACAGTAGTGCTTTGCCCAGCAAAAGTGTCTTTATCAGGCCTAATTTCAAATATGATAAGAGCAAATGCTTATATGGTCTTAAACAGAGGCTGCTTTAGTCACAGAATGGGATGCCCTGGGCAGGAATGGACCTGGCAGGGTACAGTAGTGCTTTGCCCAGCAAAAGTGTCTTTATCAGGCCTAATTTCAAATATGATAAGAGCAAATGCTTATATGGTCTTAAACAGAGGCTGCTTTAGTCACAGAATGGGATGCCCTGGGCAGGAATGGACCTGGCAGGGTCCAGTAGTGCTTTGCCCAGCAAAAGTGTCTTTATCAGGCCTAATTTCAAATATGATAAGAGCAAATGCTTATATGGTCTTAAACAGAGGCTGCTTTAGTCACAGAATGGGATGCCCTGGGCAGGAATGGACCTGGCAGGGTACAGTAGTGCTTTGCCCAGCAAAAGTGTCTTTATCAGGCCTAATTTCAAATATGATAAGAGCAAATGCTTATATGGTCTTAAACAGAGGCTGCTTTAGTCACAGAATGGGATGCCCTGGGCAGGAATGGACCTGGCAGGGTACAGTAGTGCTTTGCCCAGCAAAAGTGTCTTTATCAGGCCTAATTTCAAATATGATAAGAGCAAATGCTTATATGGTCTTAAACAGAGGCTGCTTTAGTCACAGAATGGGATGCCCTGGGCAGGAATGGACCTGGCAGGGTACAGTAGTGCTTTGCCCAGCAAAAGTGTCTTTATCAGGCCTAATTTCAAATATGATAAGAGCAAATGCTTATATGGTCTTAAACAGAGGCTGCTTTAGTCACAGAATGGGATGCCCTGGGCAGGAATGGACCTGGCAGGGTCCAGTAGTGCTTTGCCCAGCAAAAGTGTCTTTATCAGGCCTAATTTCAAATATGATAAGAGCAAATGCTTATATGGTCTTAAACAGAGGCTGCTTTAGTCACAGAATGGGATGCCCTGGGCAGGAATGGACCTGGCAGGGTACAGTAGTGCTTTGCCCAGCAAAAGTGTCTTTATCAGGCCTAATTTCAAATATGATAAGAGCAAATGCTTATATGGTCTTAAACAGAGGCTGCTTTAGTCACAGAATGGGATGCCCTGGGCAGGAATGGACCTGGCAGGGTACAGTAGTGCTTTGCCCAGCAAAAGTGTCTTTATCAGGCCTAATTTCAAATATGATAAGAGCAAATGCTTATATGGTCTTAAACAGAGGCTGCTTTAGTCACAGAATGGGATGCCCTGGGCAGGAATGGACCTGGCAGGGTACAGTAGTGCTTTGCCCAGCAAAAGTGTCTTTATCAGGCCTAATTTCAAATATGATAAGAGCAAATACTTATATGGTCTTAAACAGAGGCTGCTTTAGTCACAGAATGGGATGCCCTGGGCAGGAATGGACCTGGCAGGGTACAGTAGTGCTTTGCCCAGCAAAAGTGTCTTTATCAGGCCTAATTTCAAATATGATAAGAGCAAATGCTTATATGGTCTTAAACAGAGGCTGCTGTAGTCACAGAATGGGATGCCCCAACAGGAATCGACCTGGCAGGGTCCAGTAGTGCTTTGCCCAGCAAAAGTGTCTTTATCAGGCTAATTTCAAATATGATAAGAGCAAATGCTTATATGGTCTTAAACAGAGGCTGCTTTAGTCACAGAATGGGATGCCCTGGGCAGGAATGGACCTGGCAGGGTCCAGTAGTGCTTTGCCCAGCAAAAGTGTCTTTATCAGGCCTAATTTCAAATATGATAAGAGCAAATGCTTATATGGTCTTAAACAGAGGCTGCTGTAGTCACAGAATGGGATGCCCTGGGCAGGAATGGACCTGGCAGGGTCCAGTAGTGCTTTGCCCAGCAAAAATGTCTTTATCAGGCTAATTTCAAATATGATAAGAGCAAATGCTTATATGGTCTTAAACAGAGGCTGCTTTAGTCACAGAATGGGATGCCCTGGGCAGGAATGGACCTGGCAGGGTACAGTAGTGCTTTGCCCAGCAAAAGTGTCTTTATCAGGCCTAATTTCAAATATGATAAGAGCAAATGCTTATATGGTCTTAAACAGAGGCTGCTTTAGTCACAGAATGGGATGCCCTGGGCAGGAATGGACCTGGCAGGGTACAGTAGTGCTTTGCCCAGCAAAAGTGTCTTTATCAGGCCTAATTTCAAATATGATAAGAGCAAATGCTTATATGGTCTTAAACAGAGGCTGCTGTAGTCACAGAATGGGATGCCCCAACAGGAATCGACCTGGCAGGGTCCAGTAGTGCTTTGCCCAGCAAAAGTGTCTTTATCAGGCTAATTTCAAATATGATAA
The DNA here is from genome assembly GCA_027917425.1 of Gastrophryne carolinensis. NCBI lineage: Eukaryota > Metazoa > Chordata > Amphibia > Anura > Microhylidae > Gastrophryne > Gastrophryne carolinensis. The sequence continues at coordinate 96,087,791 of CM051241.1, forward strand.
GAGCAAATGCTTATATGGTCTTAAACAGAGGCTGCTTTAGTCACAGAATGGGATGCCCTGGGCAGGAATGGACCTGGCAGGGTCCAGTAGTGCTTTGCCCAGCAAAAGTGTCTTTATCAGGCCTAATTTCAAATATGATAAGAGCAAATGCTTATATGGTCTTAAACAGAGGCTGCTTTAGTCACAGAATGGGATGCCCTGGGCAGGAATGGACCTGGCAGGGTACAGTAGTGCTTTGCCCAGCAAAAGTGTCTTTATCAGGCCTAATTTCAAATATGATAAGAGCAAATGCTTATATGGTCTTAAACAGAGGCTGCTTTAGTCACAGAATGGGATGCCCTGGGCAGGAATGGACCTGGCAGGGTACAGTAGTGCTTTGCCCAGCAAAAGTGTCTTTATCAGGCCTAATTTCAAATATGATAAGAGCAAATGCTTATATGGTCTTAAACAGAGGCTGCTTTAGTCACAGAATGGGATGCCCTGGGCAGGAATGGACCTGGCAGGGTACAGTAGTGCTTTGCCCAGCAAAAGTGTCTTTATCAGGCCTAATTTCAAATATGATAAGAGCAAATGCTTATATGGTCTTAAACAGAGGCTGCTTTAGTCACAGAATGGGATGCCCTGGGCAGGAATGGACCTGGCAGGGTACAGTAGTGCTTTGCCCAGCAAAAGTGTCTTTATCAGGCCTAATTTCAAATATGATAAGAGCAAATGCTTATATGGTCTTAAACAGAGGCTGCTTTAGTCACAGAATGGGATGCCCTGGGCAGGAATGGACCTGGCAGGGTCCAGTAGTGCTTTGCCCAGCAAAAGTGTCTTTATCAGGCCTAATTTCAAATATGATAAGAGCAAATGCTTATATGGTCTTAAACAGAGGCTGCTTTAGTCACAGAATGGGATGCCCTGGGCAGGAATGGACCTGGCAGGGTACAGTAGTGCTTTGCCCAGCAAAAGTGTCTTTATCAGGCCTAATTTCAAATATGATAAGAGCAAATGCTTATATGGTCTTAAACAGAGGCTGCTTTAGTCACAGAATGGGATGCCCTGGGCAGGAATGGACCTGGCAGGGTACAGTAGTGCTTTGCCCAGCAAAAGTGTCTTTATCAGGCCTAATTTCAAATATGATAAGAGCAAATGCTTATATGGTCTTAAACAGAGGCTGCTTTAGTCACAGAATGGGATGCCCTGGGCAGGAATGGACCTGGCAGGGTCCAGTAGTGCTTTGCCCAGCAAAAGTGTCTTTATCAGGCCTAATTTCAAATATGATAAGAGCAAATGCTTATATGGTCTTAAACAGAGGCTGCTTTAGTCACAGAATGGGATGCCCTGGGCAGGAATGGACCTGGCAGGGTACAGTAGTGCTTTGCCCAGCAAAAGTGTCTTTATCAGGCCTAATTTCAAATATGATAAGAGCAAATGCTTATATGGTCTTAAACAGAGGCTGCTTTAGTCACAGAATGGGATGCCCTGGGCAGGAATGGACCTGGCAGGGTACAGTAGTGCTTTGCCCAGCAAAAGTGTCTTTATCAGGCCTAATTTCAAATATGATAAGAGCAAATGCTTATATGGTCTTAAACAGAGGCTGCTTTAGTCACAGAATGGGATGCCCTGGGCAGGAATGGACCTGGCAGGGTACAGTAGTGCTTTGCCCAGCAAAAGTGTCTTTAGCAGGCCTAATTTGAAATATGATAAGAGCAAATGCTTATATGGTCTTAAACAGAGGCTGCTGTAGTCACAGAATGGGATGCCCCAACAGGAATCGACCTGGCAGGGTCCAGTAGTGCTTTGCCCAGCAAAAGTGTCTTTATCAGGCTAATTTCAAATATGATAAGAGCAAATGCTTATATGGTCTTAAACAGAGGCTGCTTTAGTCACAGAATGGGATGCCCTGGGCAGGAATGGACCTGGCAGGGTACAGTAGTGCTTTGCCCAGCAAAAGTGTCTTTATCAGGCCTAATTTCAAATATGATAAGAGCAAATGCTTATATGGTCTTAAACAGAGGCTGCTGTAGTCACAGAATGGGATGCCCTGGGCAGGAATGGACCTGGCAGGGTCCAGTAGTGCTTTGCCCAGCAAAAGTGTCTTTATCAGGCCTAATTTCAAATATGATAAGAGCAAATGCTTATATGGTCTTAAACAGAGGCTGCTTTAGTCACAGAATGGGATGCCCCAACAGGAATCGACCTGGCAGGGTCCAGTAGTGCTTTGCCCAGCAAAAGTGTCTTTATCAGGCCTAATTTCAAATATGATAAGAGCAAATGCTTATATGGTCTTAAACAGAGGCTGCTTTAGTCACAGAATGGGATGCCCTGGGCAGGAATGGACCTGGCAGGGTACAGTAGTGCTTTGCCCAGCAAAAGTGTCTTTATCAGGCCTAATTTCAAATATGATAAGAGCAAATGCTTATATGGTCTTAAACAGAGGCTGCTTTAGTCACAGAATGGGATGCCCTGGGCAGGAATGGACCTGGCAGGGTACAGTAGTGCTTTGCCCAGCAAAAGTGTCTTTATCAGGCCTAATTTCAAATATGATAAGAGCAAATGCTTATATGGTCTTAAACAGAGGCTGCTTTAGTCACAGAATGGGATGCGCTGGGCAGGAATGGACCTGGCAGGGTACAGTAGTGCTTTGCCCAGCAAAAGTGTCTTTATCAGGCCTAATTTCAAATATGATAAGAGCAAATGCTTATATGGTCTTAAACAGAGGCTGCTTTAGTCACAGAATGGGATGCCCTGGGCAGGAATGGACCTGGCAGGGTACAGTAGTGCTTTGCCCAGCAAAAGTGTCTTTATCAGGCCTAATTTCAAATATGATAAGAGCAAATGCTTATATGGTCTTAAACAGAGACTGCTTTAGTCACAGAATGGGATGCCCTGGGCAGGAATGGACCTGGCAGGGTACAGTAGTGCTTTGCCCAGCAAAAGTGTCTTTATCAGGCCTAATTTCAAATATGATAAGAGCAAATGCTTATATGGTCTTAAACAGAGGCTGCTGTAGTCACAGAATGGGATGCCCTGGGCAGGAATGGACCTGGCAGGGTCCAGTAGTGCTTTGCCCAGCAAAAATGTCTTTATCAGGCTAATTTCAAATATGATAAGAGCAAATGCTTATATGGTCTTAAACAGAGGCTGCTTTAGTCACAGAATGGGATGCCCTGGGCAGGAATGGACCTGGCAGGGTACAGTAGTGCTTTGCCCAGCAAAAGTGTCTTTATCAGGCCTAATTTCAAATATGATAAGAGCAAATGCTTATATGGTCTTAAACAGAGGCTGCTTTAGTCACAGAATGGGATGCCCTGGGCAGGAATGGACCTGGCAGGGTACAGTAGTGCTTTGCCCAGCAAAAGTGTCTTTATCAGGCCTAATTTCAAATATGATAAGAGCAAATGCTTATATGGTCTTAAACAGAGGCTGCTGTAGTCACAGAATGGGATGCCCCAACAGGAATCGACCTGGCAGGGTCCAGTAGTGCTTTGCCCAGCAAAAGTGTCTTTATCAGGCTAATTTCAAATATGATAAGAGCAAATGCTTATATGGTCTTAAACAGAGGCTGCTTTAGTCACAGAATGGGATGCCCTGGGCAGGAATGGACCTGGCAGGGTCCAGTAGTGCTTTGCCCAGCAAAAGTGTCTTTATCAGGCCTAATTTCAAATATGATAAGAGCAAATGCTTATATGGTCTTAAACAGAGGCTGCTTTAGTCACAGAATGGGATGCCCTGGGCAGGAATGGACCTGGCAGGGTACAGTAGTGCTTTGCCCAGCAAAAGTGTCTTTATCAGGCCTAATTTCAAATATGATAAGAGCAAATGCTTATATGGTCTTAAACAGAGGCTGCTTTAGTCACAGAATGGGATGCCCTGGGCAGGAATGGACCTGGCAGGGTACAGTAGTGCTTTGCCCAGCAAAAGTGTCTTTATCAGGCCTAATTTCAAATATGATAAGAGCAAATGCTTATATGGTCTTAAACAGAGGCTGCTTTAGTCACAGAATGGGATGCCCTGGGCAGGAATGGACCTGGCAGGGTACAGTAGTGCTTTGCCCAGCAAAAGTGTCTTTATCAGGCCTAATTTCAAATATGATAAGAGCAAATGCTTATATGGTCTTAAACAGAGGCTGCTTTAGTCACAGAATGGGATGCCCTGGGCAGGAATGGACCTGGCAGGGTACAGTAGTGCTTTGCCCAGCAAAAGTGTCTTTATCAGGCCTAATTTCAAATATGATAAGAGCAAATGCTTATATGGTCTTAAACAGAGGCTGCTTTAGTCACAGAATGGGATGCCCTGGGCAGGAATGGACCTGGCAGGGTCCAGTAGTGCTTTGCCCAGCAAAAGTGTCTTTATCAGGCCTAATTTCAAATATGATAAGAGCAAATGCTTATATGGTCTTAAACAGAGGCTGCTTTAGTCACAGAATGGGATGCCCTGGGCAGGAATGGACCTGGCAGGGTACAGTAGTGCTTTGCCCAGCAAAAGTGTCTTTATCAGGCCTAATTTCAAATATGATAAGAGCAAATGCTTATATGGTCTTAAACAGAGGCTGCTTTAGTCACAGAATGGGATGCCCTGGGCAGGAATGGACCTGGCAGGGTACAGTAGTGCTTTGCCCAGCAAAAGTGTCTTTATCAGGCCTAATTTCAAATATGATAAGAGCAAATGCTTATATGGTCTTAAACAGAGGCTGCTTTAGTCACAGAATGGGATGCCCTGGGCAGGAATGGACCTGGCAGGGTCCAGTAGTGCTTTGCCCAGCAAAAGTGTCTTTATCAGGCCTAATTTCAAATATGATAAGAGCAAATGCTTATATGGTCTTAAACAGAGGCTGCTTTAGTCACAGAATGGGATGCCCTGGGCAGGAATGGACCTGGCAGGGTACAGTAGTGCTTTGCCCAGCAAAAGTGTCTTTATCAGGCCTAATTTCAAATATGATAAGAGCAAATGCTTATATGGTCTTAAACAGAGGCTGCTTTAGTCACAGAATGGGATGCCCTGGGCAGGAATGGACCTGGCAGGGTACAGTAGTGCTTTGCCCAGCAAAAGTGTCTTTATCAGGCCTAATTTCAAATATGATAAGAGCAAATGCTTATATGGTCTTAAACAGAGGCTGCTTTAGTCACAGAATGGGATGCCCTGGGCAGGAATGGACCTGGCAGGGTACAGTAGTGCTTTGCCCAGCAAAAGTGTCTTTAGCAGGCCTAATTTGAAATATGATAAGAGCAAATGCTTATATGGTCTTAAACAGAGGCTGCTGTAGTCACAGAATGGGATGCCCCAACAGGAATCGACCTGGCAGGGTCCAGTAGTGCTTTGCCCAGCAAAAGTGTCTTTATCAGGCTAATTTCAAATATGATAAGAGCAAATGCTTATATGGTCTTAAACAGAGGCTGCTTTAGTCACAGAATGGGATGCCCTGGGCAGGAATGGACCTGGCAGGGTACAGTAGTGCTTTGCCCAGCAAAAGTGTCTTTATCAGGCCTAATTTCAAATATGATAAGAGCAAATGCTTATATGGTCTTAAACAGAGGCTGCTGTAGTCACAGAATGGGATGCCCTGGGCAGGAATGGACCTGGCAGGGTCCAGTAGTGCTTTGCCCAGCAAAAGTGTCTTTATCAGGCCTAATTTCAAATATGATAAGAGCAAATGCTTATATGGTCTTAAACAGAGGCTGCTTTAGTCACAGAATGGGATGCCCCAACAGGAATCGACCTGGCAGGGTCCAGTAGTGCTTTGCCCAGCAAAAGTGTCTTTATCAGGCCTAATTTCAAATATGATAAGAGCAAATGCTTATATGGTCTTAAACAGAGGCTGCTTTAGTCACAGAATGGGATGCCCTGGGCAGGAATGGACCTGGCAGGGTACAGTAGTGCTTTGCCCAGCAAAAGTGTCTTTATCAGGCCTAATTTCAAATATGATAAGAGCAAATGCTTATATGGTCTTAAACAGAGGCTGCTTTAGTCACAGAATGGGATGCCCTGGGCAGGAATGGACCTGGCAGGGTACAGTAGTGCTTTGCCCAGCAAAAGTGTCTTTATCAGGCCTAATTTCAAATATGATAAGAGCAAATGCTTATATGGTCTTAAACAGAGGCTGCTTTAGTCACAGAATGGGATGCGCTGGGCAGGAATGGACCTGGCAGGGTACAGTAGTGCTTTGCCCAGCAAAAGTGTCTTTATCAGGCCTAATTTCAAATATGATAAGAGCAAATGCTTATATGGTCTTAAACAGAGGCTGCTTTAGTCACAGAATGGGATGCCCTGGGCAGGAATGGACCTGGCAGGGTACAGTAGTGCTTTGCCCAGCAAAAGTGTCTTTATCAGGCCTAATTTCAAATATGATAAGAGCAAATGCTTATATGGTCTTAAACAGAGGCTGCTTTAGTCACAGAATGGGATGCCCTGGGCAGGAATGGACCTGGCAGGGTACAGTAGTGCTTTGCCCAGCAAAAGTGTCTTTATCAGGCCTAATTTCAAATATGATAAGAGCAAATGCTTATATGGTCTTAAACAGAGGCTGCTTTAGTCACAGAATGGGATGCCCTGGGCAGGAATGGACCTGGCAGGGTACAGTAGTGCTTTGCCCAGCAAAAGTGTCTTTATCAGGCCTAATTTCAAATATGATAAGAGCAAATGCTTATATGGTCTTAAACAGAGGCTGCTGTAGTCACAGAATGGGATGCCCCAACAGGAATCGACCTGGCAGGGTCCAGTAGTGCTTTGCCCAGCAAAAGTGTCTTTATCAGGCTAATTTCAAATATGATAAGAGCAAATGCTTATATGGTCTTAAACAGAGGCTGCTTTAGTCACAGAATGGGAGGCCCTGGGCAGGAATGGACCTGGCAGGGTCCAGTAGTGCTTTGCCCAGCAAAAGTGTCTTTATCAGGCCTAATTTCAAATATGATAAGAGCAAATGCTTATATGGTCTTAAACAGAGGCTGCTTTAGTCACAGAATGGGATGCCCTGGGCAGGAATGGACCTGGCAGGGTACAGTAGTGCTTTGCCCAGCAAAAGTGTCTTTATCAGGCCTAATTTCAAATATGATAAGAGCAAATGCTTATATGGTCTTAAACAGAGGCTGCTTTAGTCACAGAATGGGATGCCCTGGGCAGGAATGGACCTGGCAGGGTACAGTAGTGCTTTGCCCAGCAAAAGTGTCTTTATCAGGCCTAATTTCAAATATGATAAGAGCAAATGCTTATATGGTCTTAAACAGAGGCTGCTGTAGTCACAGAATGGGATGCCCCAACAGGAATCGACCTGGCAGGGTCCAGTAGTGCTTTGCCCAGCAAAAGTGTCTTTATCAGGCTAATTTCAAATATGATAAGAGCAAATGCTTATATGGTCTTAAACAGAGGCTGCTTTAGTCACAGAATGGGATGCCCTGGGCAGGAATGGACCTGGCAGGGTCCAGTAGTGCTTTGCCCAGCAAAAGTGTCTTTATCAGGCCTAATTTCAAATATGATAAGAGCAAATGCTTATATGGTCTTAAACAGAGGCTGCTTTAGTCACAGAATGGGATGCCCTGGGCAGGAATGGACCTGGCAGGGTACAGTAGTGCTTTGCCCAGCAAAAGTGTCTTTATCAGGCCTAATTTCAAATATGATAAGAGCAAATGCTTATATGGTCTTAAACAGAGGCTGCTTTAGTCACAGAATGGGATGCCCTGGGCAGGAATGGACCTGGCAGGGTACAGTAGTGCTTTGCCCAGCAAAAGTGTCTTTATCAGGCCTAATTTCAAATATGATCAGAGCAAATGCTTATATGGTCTTAAACAGAGGCTGCTTTAGTCACAGAATGGGATGCCCTGGGCAGGAATGGACCTGGCAGGGTACAGTAGTGCTTTGCCCAGCAAAAGTGTCTTTATCAGGCCTAATTTCAAATATGATAAGAGCAAATGCTTATATGGTCTTAAACAGAGGCTGCTTTAGTCACAGAATGGGATGCCCTAGGCAGGAATGGACCTGGCAGGGTCCAGTAGTGCTTTGCCCAGCAAAAGTGTCTTTATCAGGCCTAATTTCAAATATGATAAGAGCAAATGCTTATATGGTCTTAAACAGAGGCTGCTTTAGTCACAGAATGGGATGCCCTGGGCAGGAATGGACCTGGCAGGGTACAGTAGTGCTTTGCCCAGCAAAAGTGTCTTTATCAGGCCTAATTTCAAATATGATAAGAGCAAATGCTTATATGGTCTTAAACAGAGGCTGCTTTAGTCACAGAATGGGATGCCCTGGGCAGGAATGGACCTGGCAGGGTACAGTAGTGCTTTGCCCAGCAAAAGTGTCTTTATCAGGCCTAATTTCAAATATGATAAGAGCAAATGCTTATATGGTCTTAAACAGAGGCTGCTGTAGTCACAGAATGGGATGCCCCAACAGGAATCGACCTGGCAGGGTCCAGTAGTGCTTTGCCCAGCAAAAGTGTCTTTATCAGGCTAATTTCAAATATGATAAGAGCAAATGCTTATATGGTCTTAAACAGAGGCTGCTTTAGTCACAGAATGGGATGCCCTGGGCAGGAATGGACCTGGCAGGGTCCAGTAGTGCTTTGCCCAGCAAAAGTGTCTTTATCAGGCCTAATTTCAAATATGATAAGAGCAAATGCTTATATGGTCTAAAACAGAGGCTGCTTTAGTCACAGAATGGGATGCCCTGGGCAGGAATGGACCTGGCAGGGTACAGTAGTGCTTTGCCCAGCAAAAGTGTCTTTATCAGGCCTAATTTCAAATATGATAAGAGCAAATGCTTATATGGTCTTAAACAGAGGCTGCTTTAGTCACAGAATGGGATGCCCTGGGCAGGAATGGACCTGGCAGGGTACAGTAGTGCTTTGCCCAGCAAAAGTGTCTTTATCAGGCCTAATTTCAAATATGATAAGAGCAAATGCTTATATGGTCTTAAACAGAGGCTGCTTTAGTCACAGAATGGGATGCCCTGGGCAGGAATGGACCTGGCAGGGTACAGTAGTGCTTTGCCCAGCAAAAGTGTCTTTATCAGGCCTAATTTCAAATATGATCAGAGCAAATGCTTATATGGTCTTAAACAGAGGCTGCTTTAGTCACAGAATGGGATGCCCTGGGCAGGAATGGACCTGGCAGGGTACAGTAGTGCTTTGCCCAGCAAAAGTGTCTTTATCAGGCCTAATTTCAAATATGATAAGAGCAAATGCTTATATGGTCTTAAACAGAGGCTGCTTTAGTCACAGAATGGGATGCCCTAGGCAGGAATGGACCTGGCAGGGTCCAGTAGTGCTTTGCCCAGCAAAAGTGTCTTTATCAGGCCTAATTTCAAATATGATAAGAGCAAATGCTTATATGGTCTTAAACAGAGGCTGCTTTAGTCACAGAATGGGATGCCCTGGGCAGGAATGGACCTGGCAGGGTACAGTAGTGCTTTGCCCAGCAAAAGTGTCTTTATCAGGCCTAATTTCAAATATGATAAGAGCAAATGCTTATATGGTCTTAAACAGAGGCTGCTTTAGTCACAGAATGGGATGCCCTGGGCAGGAATGGACCTGGCAGGGTACAGTAGTGCTTTGCCCAGCAAAAGTGTCTTTATCAGGCCTAATTTCAAATATGATCAGAGCAAATGCTTATATGGTCTTAAACAGAGGCTGCTTTAGTCACAGAATGGGATGCCCTGGGCAGGAATGGACCTGGCAGGGTCCAGTAGTGCTTTGCCCAGCAAAAGTGTCTTTATCAGGCCTAATTTCAAATATGATAAGAGCAAATGCTTATATGGTCTTAAACAGAGGCTGCTTTAGTCACAGAATGGGATGCCCTAGGCAGGAATGGACCTGGCAGGGTCCAGTAGTGCTTTGCCCAGCAAAAGTGTCTTTATCAGGCCTAATTTCAAATATGATAAGAGCAAATGCTTATATGGTCTTAAACAGAGGCTGCTTTAGTCACAGAATGGGATGCCCTGGGCAGGAATGGACCTGGCAGGGTACAGTAGTGCTTTGCCCAGCAAAAGTGTCTTTATCAGGCCTAATTTCAAATATGATAAGAGCAAATGCTTATATGGTCTTAAACAGAGGCTGCTTTAGTCACAGAATGGGATGCCCTGGGCAGGAATGGACCTGGCAGGGTACAGTAGTGCTTTGCCCAGCAAAAGTGTCTTTATCAGGCCTAATTTCAAATATGATAAGAGCAAATGCTTATATGGTCTTAAACAGAGGCTGCTGTAGTCACAGAATGGGATGCCCCAACAGGAATCGACCTGGCAGGGTCCAGTAGTGCTTTGCCCAGCAAAAGTGTCTTTATCAGGCTAATTTCAAATATGATAAGAGCAAATGCTTATATGGTCTTAAACAGAGGCTGCTTTAGTCACAGAATGGGATTCCCTGGGCAGGAATGGACCTGGCAGGGTCCAGTAGTGCTTTGCCCAGCAAAAGTGTCTTTATCAGGCCTAATTTCAAATATGATAAAAGCAAATGCTTATATGGTCTAAAACAGAGGCTGCTTTAGTCACAGAATGGGATGCCCTGGGCAGGAATGGACCTGGCAGGGTACAGTAGTGCTTTGCCCAGCAAAAGTGTCTTTATCAGGCCTAATTTCAAATATGATAAGAGCAAATGCTTATATGGTCTTAAACAGAGGCTGCTTTAGTCACAGAATGGGATGCCCTGGGCAGGAATGGACCTGGCAGGGTACAGTAGTGCTTTGCCCAGCAAAAGTGTCTTTATCAGGCCTAATTTCAAATATGATAAGAGCAAATGCTTATATGGTCTTAAACAGAGGCTGCTGTAGTCACAGAATGGGATGCCCCAACAGGAATCGACCTGGCAGGGTCCAGTAGTGCTTTGCCCAGCAAAAGTGTCTTTATCAGGCTAATTTCAAATATGATAAGAGCAAATGCTTATATGGTCTTAAACAGAGGCTGCTTTAGTCACAGAATGGGATGCCCTGGGCAGGAATGGACCTGGCAGGGTCCAGTAGTGCTTTGCCCAGCAAAAGTGTCTTTATCAGGCCTAATTTCAAATATGATAAGAGCAAATGCTTATATGGTCTTAAACAGAGGCTGCTTTAGTCACAGAATGGGATGCCCTGGGCAGGAATGGACCTGGCAGGGTACAGTAGTGCTTTGCCCAGCAAAAGTGTCTTTATCAGGCCTAATTTCAAATATGATAAGAGCAAATGCTTATATGGTCTTAAACAGAGGCTGCTGTAGTCACAGAATGGGATGCCCCAACAGGAATCGACCTGGCAGGGTCCAGTAGTGCTTTGCCCAGCAAAAGTGTCTTTATCAGGCTAATTTCAAATATGATAAGAGCAAATGCTTATATGGTCTTAAACAGAGGCTGCTTTAGTCACAGAATGGGATGCCCTGGGCAGGAATGGACCTGGCAGGGTCCAGTAGTGCTTTGCCCAGCAAAAGTGTCTTTATCAGGCCTAATTTCAAATATGATAAGAGCAAATGCTTATATGGTCTAAAACAGAGGCTGCTTTAGTCACAGAATGGGATGCCCTGGGCAGGAATGGACCTGGCAGGGTACAGTAGTGCTTTGCCCAGCAAAAGTGTCTTTATCAGGCCTAATTTCAAATATGATAAGAGCAAATGCTTATATGGTCTTAAACAGAGGCTGCTTTAGTCACAGAATGGGATGCCCTGGGCAGGAATGGACCTGGCAGGGTACAGTAGTGCTTTGCCCAGCAAAAGTGTCTTTATCAGGCCTAATTTCAAATATGATAAGAGCAAATGCTTATATGGTCTTAAACAGAGGCTGCTGTAGTCACAGAATGGGATGCCCCAACAGGAATCGACCTGGCAGGGTCCAGTAGTGCTTTGCCCAGCAAAAGTGTCTTTATCAGGCTAATTTCAAATATGATAAGAGCAAATGCTTATATGGTCTTAAACAGAGGCTGCTTTAGTCACAGAATGGGATGCCCTGGGCAGGAATGGACCTGGCAGGGTCCAGTAGTGCTTTGCCCAGCAAAAGTGTCTTTATCAGGCCTAATTTCAAATATGATAAGAGCAAATGCTTATATGGTCTTAAACAGAGGCTGCTTTAGTCACAGAATGGGATGCCCTGGGCAGGAATGGACCTGGCAGGGTACAGTAGTGCTTTGCCCAGCAAAAGTGTCTTTATCAGGCCTAATTTCAAATATGATAAGAGCAAATGCTTATATGGTCTTAAACAGAGGCTGCTTTAGTCACAGAATGGGATGCCCTGGGCAGGAATGGACCTGGCAGGGTACAGTAGTGCTTTGCCCAGCAAAAGTGTCTTTATCAGGCCTAATTTCAAATATGATAAGAGCAAATGCTTATATGGTCTTAAACAGAGGCTGCTGTAGTCACAGAATGGGATGCCCCAACAGGAATCGACCTGGCAGGGTCCAGTAGTGCTTTGCCCAGCAAAAGTGTCTTTATCAGGCTAATTTCAAATATGATAAGAGCAAATGCTTATATGGTCTTAAACAGAGGCTGCTTTAGTCACAGAATGGGATGCCCTGGGCAGGAATGGACCTGGCAGGGTCCAGTAGTGCTTTGCCCAGCAAAAGTGTCTTTATCAGGCCTAATTTCAAATATGATAAGAGCAAATGCTTATATGGTCTTAAACAGAGGCTGCTTTAGTCACAGAATGGGATGCCCTGGGCAGGAATGGACCTGGCAGGGTACAGTAGTGCTTTGCCCAGCAAAAGTGTCTTTATCAGGCCTAATTTCAAATATGATAAGAGCAAATGCTTATATGGTCTTAAACAGAGGCTGCTTTAGTCACAGAATGGGATGCCCTAGGCAGGAATGGACCTGGCAGGGTACAGTAGTGCTTTGCCCAGCAAAAGTGTCTTTATCAGGCCTAATTTCAAATATGATAAGAGCAAATGCTTATATGGTCTTAAACAGAGGCTGCTTTAGTCACAGAATGGGATGCCCTGGGCAGGAATGGACCTGGCAGGGTACAGTAGTGCTTTGCCCAGCAAAAGTGTCTTTATCAGGCCTAATTTCAAATATGATAAGAGCAAATGCTTATATGGTCTTAAACAGAGGCTGCTTTAGTCACAGAATGGGATGCCCTGGGCAGGAATGGACCTGGCAGGGTACAGTAGTGCTTTGCCCAGCAAAAGTGTCTTTATCAGGCCTAATTTCAAATATGATAAGAGCAAATGCTTATATGGTCTTAAACAGAGGCTGCTTTAGTCACAGAATGGGATGCCCTGGGCAGGAATGGACCTGGCAGGGTCCAGTAGTGCTTTGCCCAGCAAAAGTGTCTTTATCAGGCCTAATTTCAAATATGATAAGAGCAAATGCTTATATGGTCTTAAACAGAGGCTGCTTTAGTCACAGAATGGGATGCCCTGGGCAGGAATGGACCTGGCAGGGTACAGTAGTGCTTTGCCCAGCAAAAGTGTCTTTATCAGGCCTAATTTCAAATATGATAAGAGCAAATGCTTATATGGTCTTAAACAGAGGCTGCTTTAGTCACAGAATGGGATGCCCTGGGCAGGAATGGACCTGGCAGGGTACAGTAGTGCTTTGCCCAGCAAAAGTGTCTTTATCAGGCCTAATTTCAAATATGATAAGAGCAAATGCTTATATGGTCTTAAACAGAGGCTGCTTTAGTCACAGAATGGGATGCCCTAGGCAGGAATGGACCTGGCAGGGTACAGTAGTGCTTTGCCCAGCAAAAGTGTCTTTATCAGGCCTAATTTCAAATATGATAAGAGCAAATGCTTATATGGTCTTAAACAGAGGCTGCTTTAGTCACAGAATGGGATGCCCTGGGCAGGAATGGACCTGGCAGGGTACAGTAGTGCTTTGCCCAGCAAAAGTGTCTTTATCAGGCCTAATTTCAAATATGATAAGAGCAAATGCTTATATGGTCTTAAACAGAGGCTGCTTTAGTCACAGAATGGGATGCCCTGGGCAGGAATGGACCTGGCAGGGTACAGTAGTGCTTTGCCCAGCAAAAGTGTCTTTATCAGGCCTAATTTCAAATATGATAAGAGCAAATGCTTATATGGTCTTAAACAGAGGCTGCTTTAGTCACAGAATGGGATGCCCTGGGCAGGAATGGACCTGGCAGGGTCCAGTAGTGCTTTGCCCAGCAAAAGTGTCTTTATCAGGCCTAATTTCAAATATGATAAGAGCAAATGCTTATATGGTCTTAAACAGAGGCTGCTTTAGTCACAGAATGGGATGCCCTGGGCAGGAATGGACCTGGCAGGGTACAGTAGTGCTTTGCCCAGCAAAAGTGTCTTTATCAGGCCTAATTTCAAATATGATAAGAGCAAATGCTTATATGGTCTTAAACAGAGGCTGCTTTAGTCACAGAATGGGATGCCCTGGGCAGGAATGGACCTGGCAGGGTACAGTAGTGCTTTGCCCAGCAAAAGTGTCTTTATCAGGCCTAATTTCAAATATGATAAGAGCAAATGCTTATATGGTCTTAAACAGAGGCTGCTGTAGTCACAGAATGGGATGCCCCAACAGGAATCGACCTGGCAGGGTCCAGTAGTGCTTTGCCCAGCAAAAGTGTCTTTATCAGGCTAATTTCAAATATGATAAGAGCAAATGCTTATATGGTCTTAAACAGAGGCTGCTTTAGTCACAGAATGGGATGCCCTGGGCAGGAATGGACCTGGCAGGGTCCAGTAGTGCTTTGCCCAGCAAAAGTGTCTTTATCAGGCCTAATTTCAAATATGATAAGAGCAAATGCTTATATGGTCTTAAACAGAGGCTGCTCTAGTCACAGAATGGGATGCCCTGGGCAGGAATGGACCTGGCAGGGTACAGTAGTGCTTTGCCCAGCAAAAGTGTCTTTATCAGGCCTAATTTCAAATATGATAAGAGCAAATGCTTATATGGTCTTAAACAGAGGCTGCTTTAGTCACAGAATGGGATGCCCTGGGCAGGAATGGACCTGGCAGGGTACAGTAGTGCTTTGCCCAGCAAAAGTGTCTTTATCAGGCCTAATTTCAAATATGATAAGAGCAAATGCTTATATGGTCTTAAACAGAGGCTGCTTTAGTCACAGAATGGGATGCCCTAGGCAGGAATGGACCTGGCAGGGTACAGTAGTGCTTTGCCCAGCAAAAGTGTCTTTATCAGGCCTAATTTCAAATATGATAAGAGCAAATGCTTATATGGTCTTAAACAGAGGCTGCTTTAGTCACAGAATGGGATGCCCTGGGCAGGAATGGACCTGGCAGGGTACAGTAGTGCTTTGCCCAGCAAAAGTGTCTTTATCAGGCCTAATTTCAAATATGATAAGAGCAAATGCTTATATGGTCTTAAACAGAGGCTGCTTTAGTCACAGAATGGGATGCCCTGGGCAGGAATGGACCTGGCAGGGTACAGTAGTGCTTTGCCCAGCAAAAGTGTCTTTATCAGGCCTAATTTCAAATATGATAAGAGCAAATGCTTATATGGTCTTAAACAGAGGCTGCTTTAGTCACAGAATGGGATGCCCTGGGCAGGAATGGACCTGGCAGGGTACAGTAGTGCTTTGCCCAGCAAAAGTGTCTTTATCAGGCCTAATTTCAAATATGATAAGAGCAAATGCTTATATGGTCTTAAACAGAGGCTGCTTTAGTCACAGAATGGGATGCCCTGGGCAGGAATGGACCTGGCAGGGTACAGTAGTGCTTTGCCCAGCAAAAGTGTCTTTATCAGGCCTAATTTCAAATATGATAAGAGCAAATGCTTATATGGTCTTAAACAGAGGCTGCTTTAGTCACAGAATGGGATGCCCTGGGCAGGAATGGACCTGGCAGGGTACAGTAGTGCTTTGCCCAGCAAAAGTGTCTTTATCAGGCCTAATTTCAAATATGATAAGAGCAAATGCTTATATGGTCTTAAACAGAGGCTGCTTTAGTCACAGAATGGGATGCCCTGGGCAGGAATGGACCTGGCAGGGTACAGTAGTGCTTTGCCCAGCAAAAGTGTCTTTATCAGGCCTAATTTCAAATATGATAAGAGCAAATGCTTATATGGTCTTAAACAGAGGCTGCTTTAGTCACAGAATGGGATGCCCTGGGCAGGAATGGACCTGGCAGGGTACAGTAGTGCTTTGCCCAGCAAAAGTGTCTTTATCAGGCCTAATTTCAAATATGATAAGAGCAAATGCTTATATGGTCTTAAACAGAGGCTGCTTTAGTCACAGAATGGGATGCCCTGGGCAGGAATGGACCTGGCAGAGTACAGTAGTGCTTTGCCCAGCAAAAGTGTCTTTATCAGGCCTAATTTCAAATATGATAAGAGCAAATGCTTATATGGTCTTAAACAGAGGCTGCTTTAGTCACAGAATGGGATGCCCTGGGCAGGAATGGACCTGGCAGGGTACAGTAGTGCTTTGCCCAGCAAAAGTGTCTTTATCAGGCCTAATTTCAAATATGATAAGAGCAAATGCTTATATGGTCTTAAACAGAGGCTGCTTTAGTCACAGAATGGGATGCCCTGGGCAGGAATGGACCTGGCAGGGTACAGTAGTGCTTTGCCCAGCAAAAGTGTCTTTATCAGGCCTAATTTCAAATATGATAAGAGCAAATGCTTATATGGTCTTAAACAGAGGCTGCTTTAGTCACAGAATGGGATGCCCTGGGCAGGAATGGACCTGGCAGGGTACAGTAGTGCTTTGCCCAGCAAAAGTGTCTTTATCAGGCCTAATTTCAAATATGATAAGAGCAAATGCTTATATGGTCTTAAACAGAGGCTGCTTTAGTCACAGAATGGGATGCCCTGGGCAGGAATGGACCTGGCAGGGTACAGTAGTGCTTTGCCCAGCAAAAGTGTCTTTATCAGGCCTAATTTCAAATATGATAAGAGCAAATGCTTATATGGTCTTAAACAGAGGCTGCTTTAGTCACAGAATGGGATGCCCTGGGCAGGAATGGACCTGGCAGGGTCCAGTAGTGCTTTGCCCAGCAAAAGTGTCTTTATCAGGCTAATTTCAAATATGATAAGAGCAAATGCTTATATGGTCTTAAACAGAGGCTGCTGTAGTCACAGAATGGGATGCCCTTGGCAGGAATGGACCTGGCAGGGTCCAGTAGTGCTTTGCCCAGCAAAAGTGTCTTTATCAGGCTAATTTCAAATATGATAAGAGCAAATGCTTATATGGTCTTAAACAGAGGCTGCTTTAGTCACAGAATGGGATGCCTCACAGCAGACTTAAGATCAGTTCAGTATATATGCACAGTTAGTTACTATAAGCAGCCTGAAAACGCTAACAAAGGCTGGATGAAAAAAAAAAATCTCCCTGTCAGCCAGCTCCGTTTTTCCTACCTTTCCCTGGCTTTCTGTCTGTCTCCTGTCTGTCTCCTGTCTGTCTCCTGCCTGTCTCCAGCCTGTCCCTGTCTGTCCCTGTCTGTCCCTGTCTGTCCCTGCCTAACTGTCTGTCCCTCAGCTACACAGCGTTCTGTCTCTCACGAATGCAATAGAGAAATGAGGAAAAGCAAGATGGCCGCCGTTAAATACCGCTGTGTGACGTCACCGGGCTTGCTGGCTGCTGATAGGCTGCATGTGACTGCCCCAGCTTGCACTGGCGCGGGATAGATGTCCAGACATGTCCCGTCCGCCATCTTAGAATGCCTGTAAATGTAAATGAATGGATGTTAAAGGAAAACTTCGAGTGATCGAATCGCGAGGAAATTCGGATTCGATCCGAATCGAATTTTTCCTGAAATTCGGATCGAATCCGGGTTCGTCCGGATCGATTCGCTCATCCCTAGTTACATATGTAAATGTTTTGTTCTTAGTCTCTCCTGGTCAGGGCTCCCCTACAGGCACACACTTTGTCTGTCTTTAGTGACAGAAGCTGCGCCCAGAGCCTGTTTAGGCTCTTGTGGGCGGACGTCATCATGTGAGGGCTTCACTGCCCTCACTGTGACGTCACTTCCGCCTCCTCTCATTGGAGGCCTGGTTAGGCTGTTTTCCTAGCAACCAGTCTGCCAGTATGAGTGTGTTACCAGCTGCTGCTGCCATACAAGTAGTGCAGCACAGCGGTTTTTGCCTGGGGGGGCTCTGCCAGTGAGTATTTTTGAATATTATCTGTTTGATGTGTTTTATGTATTATAAGATGCCACTGTCAGTTCTGACAGCAGGCACCGCTGTGACGTCCCTCTGACGTCAGGTGGGCTTTTCTGACTCTGCTATTGGTTACTCATGTATATATAATGTGCTGTGTCTGTGTGCCACTTGTTGTGTGTTGACCCTGATGAAGGGGGCCTGCTGTAACCCCCGAAACGTTGGATTGGATTGAAACTCACTAATATAGTTCTATTTGTGCTTACTACTGGAGTGCTGGTTTTCTCTCGATTTCTGGATTTGCGGTGTCACCGCTAACCGTGCACCCCCTCTCCTATGCTCGATTGGTGTGCGGCGGCATACGATATAGCTCAGTGCGACTGACTCACACCACATTCATCAAAAAAACAGCCTCAAACAGCGCCGCCGCTCAAAATCATGTACTTGTTGTAGCCCATAGCGCCAGAAGCTGTGTGATTAAAGTCTGTTTTTGAACATGTATCCACTAGTAAAGCGAAAAAATATGGAATTACATTGTTATTACATAGTAACATGAACACTTTAATACCAGACATGTAAGGACAATTCTGAATAAAAATATTATTATGCCAAAAAGTTTTAAAAAATTTAATTTTCTAGCCCAGGATACATGTCAGAAAGTTCTGAGATTTTATTAAAAAAATTGGGATCAGCAAAGGGATTTAAGGATCGTCCATTGAAATGTATGGGAGAGCGCCAGGTAGCGAGAGGTAAGACGTGGCGCTCTGCAAGGATGAACGCCGGCGCTGTACGCGGAGCCTGGGATAATGATGAATGGGATGCTACATGGCGTTGTTCTAGTTGCTCACCAGATTCGGCTTCATAAATGTGGTACTGCCTGCTGTGTCCGGCGTTCACCTGATGCTACCTGGCGCTTAACAGGTGCTACCTGTCGCTATCCCTACATGAATAAGGCCCTAAATGTTTTTGTTCTTTTGCTACTTGTTCATTCTCTTCTTCCCTGGAGGATAAGAACTGTTGATTAGCATTTTATGCTTAAAGTGCTTACAATGTGTTTAGGTTGCGTTTTAGTTGTTGGTGTCCAAATTACACATTGTTAAGCAAAAGAAGCCATCAAAATCAATTTTAACAACCCCCAAAACATTTTGGCCCAACTAGGTCCTGCCTTTCAATTATTGACAAGTCCCAATGCAAGTTCTGTACAAATAAATGTGTGCAATATTACCGTATTTTTCGCCCTATAAGACGCACCTGCCCATAAGACGCACCTAGGATTTGGGGGAAGAAAATAAGAAAAAAAATGTTAAACCAAAAACGCACCATTAGGCAGTGTGGGATGCCCCCATTCCATAGACAGTGTAGCATGCCCCCATCCCATTCCCCGTATATCCAGTGTGGCATTCCCCCCCTCCCATTCCCCATATACCCATTGGCTGTGTGGCATCCCCCTCTCCCCCCATTAGTATAGGCTGTGTGGCATCCCTCTCCCCACATTCCCATAGGTTGTGTGGCATCCACCTCTCCCCCCATTCCCATAGGCTGTGTGGCATCCCCCTCTCCCCATTCCCATAGGCTGTGTGGCATCCCCCATTCCCATAGGCTGTGTGGCATACCCCTCCCCCCATTCCCATAGGCTGTGTGGCATCCCCCTCCCCCCATTCCCATAGGCTGTGTGGCATCCCCCTCCCCCCATTCCCATCGGCTGTGTGGCATCCCCCTCCCCCCATTCCCATAGGCTGTGTGGCATCCCCCTCCCCCCATTCCCATAGGCTGTGTGACATCCTCCTCCCCCCATTCCCATAGGCTGTGTGACATTCCCCTCCCCCCATTCCCATAGGCTGTGTGGCATACCCCTCCCCCCCTTCCCAAAGGCTGTGTGGCATCCCCCCATTCCCATAGGCTGTGTGGCATCCCCCTCCCCCCATTCCCATAGGCTGTGTGGCATCCCCATCCCCCCATTCCCATAGGCTGTGTGGCATCCCCCATTCCCATAGGCTGTGTGGCATCCCCCTCCCCCCATTCCCATAGGCTGTGTGGCATACCCCTCCCCCCATTCCCATAGGCTGTGTGGCACCCCCCTCCCCCCATTCCCATAGGCTGTGTGGCATCCCCCTCCCCCCATTCCCATAGGCTGTGGCATCCCCCTCCCCCCATTCCCATAGGCTGTGTGACATCCCCCTCCCCCCATTCCCATAGGCTGTGTGACATCCCCCTCCCCCCATTCCCATAGGCTGTGTGGCATACCCCTCCCCCCCTTCCCAAAGGCTGTGTGGCATCCCCCCATTCCCATAGGCTGTGTGGCATCCCCCTCCCCCCATTCCCATAGGCTGTGTGGCATCCCCATCCCCCCATTCCCATAGGCTGTGTGGCATCCCCATCCCCCCATTCCCATAGGCTGTGTGGCATCCCCCTCCCCCCATTCCCATAGGCTGTGTGGCATCCCCCTCCCCCCATTCCCATAGGCTGTGTGACATCCTCCTCCCCCCATTCCCATAGGCTGTGTGACATCCCCCTCCCCCCATTCCCATAGGCTGTGTGGCATACCCCTCCCCCCCTTCCCAAAGGCTGTGTGGCATCCCCCCATTCCCATAGGCTGTGTGGCATCCCCCTCCCCCCATTCCCATAGGCTGTGTGGCATCCCCCTCCCCCCATTCCCATAGGCTGTGTGGCATCCCCCTCCCCCCATTCCCATAGGCTGTGTGGCATACCCCTCCCCCCATTCCCATAGGCTGTGTGGCACCCCCCTCCCCCCATTCCCATAGGCTGTGTGGCACCCCCCTCCCCCCATTCCCATAGGCTGTGTGGCATCCCCCTCCCCCCATTCCCATAGGCTGTGGCATCCCCCTCCCCCCATTCCCATAGGCTGTGTGACATCCCCCTCCCCCCATTCCCATAGGCTGTGTGGCATACCCCTCCCCCCCTTCCCAAAGGCTGTGTGGCATCCCCCTCCCCCCATTCCCATAGGCTGTGTGGCATCCCCATCCCCCCATTCCCATAGGCTGTGTGGCATCCCCATCCCCCCATTCCCATAGGCTGTGTGGCATCCCCCTCCCCCCATTCCCATAGGCTGTGTGGCATCCCCATCCCCCCATTCCCATAGGCTGTGTGGCATCCCCATCCCCCCATTCCCATAGGCTGTGTGGCATCCCCATCCCCCCATTCCCATAGGCTGTGTGGCATCCCCCTCTCCCCATTCCCATAGGCTGTGTGGCATCCCCCATCCCCCCATTCCCATAGGCTGTGTGGCATACCCCTCCTCCCATTCCCAAAGGCTGTGTGGCATCCCCATAGGCTGTGTGGCATACCCCTCCCCCCATTCCCAAAGGCTGTGTGGCATCCCCATCCCCATAGGCTGTGTGGCATACCCCTCCCCCCATTCCCAAAGGCTGTGTGGCATCCCCCTCCCCCCATTTCCATAGGCTGTGTGGCATCCCCCTCCCCCCATTTCCATAGGCTGTGTGGCATCCCCCTCCCCCCATTCCCAAAGGCTGCGTGGCATACCCCTCCCCCCATTCCCAAAGGCTGTGTGGCATCCCCCTCCCCCCATTCCCATAGGCTGTGTGGCCCCTCTCCTCCTATTAGAATAGGCTGTATTAAAAAAAAAAAAAAAAGTTAAACTCACCTGTCCGCTGACACCGCTGCGCTGAGCGGCCGGCTCCGTGAATGGGGTGGGCGTGGCCTGCGCCGCAGCGTCGACGCAGGCCACGCCCACCCCATTCACGAGCTGGCTCTGTCCCGGCCCGGCTGCTGCGATCGCTGTCTTTTCAGGCAGCGATGACAGCGGCGGGGCCAGAGACAGAGCCCCCGCCGCTCCTCCATCTGCTTCTCCACATGCGACCACGAAGGTCCGGGCAGCGGGTGGGCGTGGCCTGCGCCGGTGCAGGCCACGCCCACCCACTGCCGGGACCTTCGTGCTCGCGTGTGCTCTGAGCCCGGCAGCAGATGGAGGAGCGGCAGGGGCTCTGTCTCTGGCCCCGCCGCTGTCATCGCTGCCTGAAAAGACAGCGATCGCAGCGGCGGGGCCGGGACAGAGCCCCCGCCGCTCCTCTGGCCTTTCGCAGTGTGCCAGACAACGCGGGAGCGCCGGGGACGGGTGAGTTTTTTATTTTTATTTTTTTTACATTCGCCCGATAAGGCGCACTGACATTTTTCCCTCACTTTTGGGGAAAAATAAGTGCGTCTTATAGGGCGAAAAATACGGTAATTAAAAAGCATTAAACACTTCAAACCAGTTCTGCCCATTGTGCTGTATAGGATCTTGTGCTACAGCGCCAGGTTTCATCTTGCGCTGCTTCAGCCAGAGTACTCGGCACTGCATTATTTTCATTAAATAAGACAATAGAAGGCGCCGCCAATTTTTTCTTTCTTAGATCCCATGCTGAGTGCCGCTGGGGGCTGTGTGGTGCTGATGCTTCTTAAATAAGGCTCCCTGTTCCTTCTGTTGGAGGAGATGGAGGCTAATGAGTGCTGTGGCTCACAAATATATAGCCTGGATTGAAGTGGACCTACTCACTCTCTGTAGCAGACTTCCTAAGGAGGGTGCAGACCTTAAAAGAGTCTAACTTGTATGTTTACGCCACCATGTACATACAGATTGCTCACAATAAAATTCATCCTACCTGCATCTACTGCATTTTCTGAGCTTTTAAACATCCAAGATGGTGGCCCATGGAGTCTCAGGCTGTTCTGCAGACAGAAAGTGTCTTCAGACTATGCTGCTCTGCATTCTGGGATTGCGGTACTTTTCCTTTGCCCTGTCAAAGCACAGCTATAACCCGCCCCCTGCACTTGATTTCCCTCTCCTCTCCTCAGTATGTGATGCTTCTGAGGCAAGATGGTGGTGCCCGTATCCTAGAGTCCTGAACAGAGTTGCAGCCCAGTGAGGGAAAAGAATAAGTAAGCGACTAAAAACTTAAAATATATCAATTGTAAATGCTGAGGAATAGTTTAAGGATGTGGGCTTTTCAATAAATCATAGTGAAGGTACGGTTTAATTTAAAACTTATACTTGAAATTAACCAGCAAAACCTTTGATTTAGACAGGTTGGACAAGGGAAACTTTTAGGCTTGTTTTGTTGTTTGTGACCCCAATGTGGGGTTCACTATGACAAGGATGTCCACAGTCAATGCCAACACCCAGCTTCCCTGGGCCTTTGCACCCTAGAAGGGTCCCATCTCACCCCACATGGTGGTCATGCGATACACTTCTTCCCCATGGCAGGCAGGGTAATTTCCTCTACCCTGGGCAGCCACTATACAGCAAGGGGTAGGCAGTGATGGGATGGATTTCACTGACTGTATTGAGTAGATAAATCTTTGGTAATACAGCATTTTATGGAGTGATCTCTCCATCGTGGCAACATGATGAAAAGATCACCAACACATGACAATAAGCTGTAGGTCAGCTATGGTGCTATAAAATGTAACACAACAGGGCATGTTCATTGTTACATTGTGACACATGCCTGGCTGTTTACAATGTAACATGACTGGGATCTGGCTGGCTCCTTACTAACAGCAAGAATCCTGTCCTGCTTTTTACATTGTACAGCACAGCTGCAGCAAAGGCTTTGCAAATTTCAGTGTGAGTTTTATTACTTTTAGTGCTGCTGCTTTTAATCATTAAGCCTTATACCTGTAGGAGGCTCCCTATACAACCCTATGCAACCCAATGCCTAGGCTCAGGGTATACATTCAGCTTTACCATGTGTATTATGACACACCCTAAAAGGGCCCACTGAGGCCCAATGGCCCACATAAACCCTGAGCCAGCCCTGGGTATGACTTAGGGCCACATTATGAGTGAGGCACGCCCTGGGGCCTCCACCACTTGCCCTGCAAAGGGGGCCTCCGCCACTTGCCCTGCAAAGGGGGCCTCCGCCACTTGCCCTGCAAAGGGGGCCTCCGCCACTTGCCCTGCAAAGGGGGCCTCCGCCACTTGCCCTGCAAAGGGGGCCTCCGCCACTTGCCCTGCAAAGGGGGCCTCCGCCACTTGCCCTGCAAAGGGGGCCTCCGCCACTTGCTCTGCAAAGGGGGCCTCCGCCACTTGCCCTGCAAAGGGGGCCTCCGCCACTTGCCCTGCAAAGGGGGCCTCCGCCACTTGCCCTGCAAAGGGGGCCTCCGCCACTTGCCCTGCAAAGGGGGCCTCCGCCACTTGCCCTGCAAAGGGGGCCTCTGCCACTTGCTCTGGAAAGGGGGCCTCTGCCACTTGCCCTGCAAAGGGGACCTCCACCACTTGCCCTGCAAAGGGGGCCTCCGCCACTTGCCCTGCAAAGGGGGCCTCCGCCATATGCTCTGCAAAGGGGGCCTCCTCCACTTGCCCTGCAAAGGGGGCCTCCGCCACTTGCCCTGCAAAGGGGGCCTCCGCCACTTGCCCTGCAAAGGGGGCCTCCGCCACTTGCCCTGCAAAGGGAGCCTCCGCCACTTGCCCTGCAAAGGGGGCCTCCGCCACTTGCCCTGCAAAGGGGGCCTCCACCAACCTTGCCCGGGCCATGGTTTTTGCAAACCTGCAGCCAAAGCCACCACAGGGCAGGACGTAGAGTCTAGAGATGGCGGCTTTGCTGCTCTAGACTCTACGTCCTGCCCTGTGGTGGCTTTGGCTGCAGGCAATGCTACAGTGATGGGTGCCTGCAGAGCTGTCAATCAGTGGCTGCTCACTGAACATAAGCCACCAAGCACAGCCGCTGGCAACTCAATACAGGGAATTGTTTTCTGCTGGACCAGCTGGGTGACTACACTACCCCCCACCCAGAATGGCAAAGCAGGAGTTCCTGAGCAGCACACACCCACACAAGGGGGGCACAAGGGACTCGATCTGACCTTCCGGTTACTTTGCTAGACTGTTATTTTAAAAGAGAAAAAATACTGTATCTGGGGCCTCCGCCAGATTTTGTGCCCAGGGGACTCCACCACACTTAATCCGGCCCTAGATGCCGGCCCTCAAAAATTGGCACTATGTCAGTAAATTGACGCTTAATAGTGCATTTCTTAAACCGGATCTTAACCATGATTTATTGAAAAGCCCAAACCCTTAAAAAATGATTCCCGCCTGTCTAAAGTTAATATATTTTAAGTTTTTAGTCGCTTACTTTTTATTCTTTCCCCCACTGGGCTGCAACTCTGTTCAGGACGTTAGGATACGGGCGCCGCCATCTTGACTCAGAAGCATCACACTTACTGAGGAGAGGAGAATGGGATAAAGTACAGGGGGTGGGGTTATAGCTGTGCTTTGCTCAGACAGAGCAGAGATGGGGTCAGGAAAAGGTCAGCAATCCCAGAATGCAGAGCAGCACAGTCAGAAGACACTTCCTGTTATCAGGCTGCCTAATATTCCATGAGCCGCCATCTTGGATGTTTAAAGGCTCATACCATGCAGTAGATGCAGGTAGGATGATTTTTAATGTGAGCAATCTGTATGTACAGGGTGTGGGAAACATATAAGATAGGCTCCTATTCAGAGTGACGGACCACTTTAAATAAGGCTCTGAACCTCCTGATCCCTTGGTAAGTTGAGCATCTTACAAAGCTTTAGAGATTTCCCTTATAACCAGACTGGAGGAATTGTAGAGGAACAGATTATTTGTCAATACATACTAGACCGTCACCATCCCTCGCTATAAATCCCTCCGCTTGTTGGACGGGGGCTGAGCGGAGCTGTACATCGAGAGAAAATTATGGGCCGATAAATTTTACTTTCTGAATTGTGATCTGACAACATCAAGCTCAATTATTAAAAGAAAATAAATCTGGGCAGTAAAGCTGAATGCCACACTGTTCTGAAATGCTGGTCTTAAGAACGAGAAAAATTGACATCATGCCAGATCTAAAAACCTGGATAGACTAAGATCTGGGAGTCATGGTACATCCTCTATATGGCGCGAATCACTGGATCAAGTCTGCCATACTTTTGTTTATTGTTTATGGACCTTATTTATGATGTGCGAGCTTCCGAGCACTGGCAATAGCGTTTTATCTGGTGCCGTGCTGGGTACTACATTGGCGCTAGCCGTCAATGCACAGGACGCTACTAATTAGCTTTGTTGCACTAGGTATTGGGCGGCCTGTGTTCGAGCCTGTTGGAGCGCCTGTTGCAGTCTTAGGGGGTTATTTAAGAAGGGATAGCAGCAGGTAGTGCTTCGTAGCAGCAGACAGTGTCTGGTGAACGCCGGGCACTGTACACAAAACCACATTTATGAAAGTGAATCTGGTGAGTGACTATAACAGCGCCATGTAGCGTCCGATGTATTATTACAGGCGGCTCAACGTATAGCGCCAGCACTCTGGCTTCCAGAGCGCCAGGTACTACCTATTACCTTATGTAGTGTCCCGATGTATTATTACAGGCAGCTCAGTGTATAGCTCCAGCGCTCTAGCTTCCAGAGCGCCAGGTATTACCTCTCGCTCAGTGTCGCTCTCTCATACATTTCAGTGGCCGTTCATTTGTTTGTGGTTAAACAGCGCGTTTGACATGTTTTATTAATTTTTTTTTTTTTGCTCCAATCATTGTGTGTTCTCTCCTGGCTGCAAACAAACACTTTTTAGATTTTTTATATTTTTATGCAGAATTGTCATTACAGGTCTGGCACTAAAGTGTTAATGTCACAATGTTACAACAATGTCATTCCATGTGTTTTCTCTTTGTTACTGGTGGAGACAGCGTCTGGTGCTCTATACTATAGCGACCAGATTTAGAGCGCTCACGCTGTGTGTGTCTGTTCTTTTGTTGAATATGGTGTTAGTTACCGAGAGTCGGTCGCACTGAGCTGGCGCTACCTTTCACTCCCTGCAGCTCTGAACTGGTGTTACAGCGCCCAACATACATCACATTCATCAATGCGGGCCAGGTTACTACAGCGACTGAGGTGCTCTGTTACAGCCGCTATACAGGCTATACAGAGGTCTCTCTAAGCGCCGCTATACAGACGCTCATCTGCCGATACCTGGCGTTAGTAATGAATCAGCATCCTAGTGAAAATCCCAATAAGCTTACCGGTAATTGGTTTTCCTGTAGTCCTCCAGGACGGCCCAGCCGAGTACCTCCCCCCTCCTACAGGAAACACAACTGAACACCATAAATACCCCTTCCCTTCCTCCAGACCCTCAGTGTTTTAACCGAGTAGTCCCGAAGGAAACATTCATATAACAAAAAATACTTCACCTCTAATCATACTTATCTTGGGCAGGTAGAAGGATGCCGTCCTGGAGGACTACCAGAAAACCAATTACCGGTAGGCTAACTGGGATTTTCCCAAGACGTCCTCCAGGACGGCCCAGCCGATGATAAGCGAGAAACTATATAGGCGTCCTACTTCAGGGAGGGGTAACCTTCTGAAGTATGTTTCTGCCAAAAGCTTGCTTGGTGTCTGAAGCCAAATCCACTCTGTAGTGCTTCAGAAACGTGTGTGGGGAAACCCCTGTTATTGCTCTGCAGATTTCTTCCAGCGAAATTCCTGTCCGATTAGCCCAAGAAGCAGAAATTTCCCTAGTAGAGTGAGATTTTAATAACCCAGGGGCCTGTTTACCCATACTATCATAGGCTATCTGTATGGCAACCCTCAATCCACCTAGCAATAGAGGCCTTAGAAGTTTGCAACCCTCTATTTCTACCTGAAAAGGTTATCAATAAATGATCTGACTTTCTCCACCCAGCAGATCTCACTAAATACATTAATACAATCTTCCTAGCATCCAAGAGCTGCATTTCCTGCTGATCACCAATATCTTCAGGCCTGAGTCCAGGAAGATAAATCTCCTGGGACCTGTGAAACTCTTTGGCAAATAATTCTTTGGCAAATAAAGCGGATCGGGTCTGATCGAAAGATAATCCGGAAATACGCGAAAATAGGGCTCCTTAATAGATAAGGCCTGTAAATCACCAATTCTTCTTGCTGAAGTAATCGCAAGAATAAATACAACTTTCAGCGTCAAATATTTAAGAGTTGAGTCAGCAATTGGCTCAAAGGGTGTCTTAGTCAATCCATTATGGATGGATAGATCCCAAAGAGGAAAGGTCTTAGGATTCACTGGCCTTTTCCTAGCTACTGAAATGAAAAATCTATCAATCAATCCATCGGCTCTGAGCCTTGTGTCCAAAAATACCAATAGAGCCGCCACCTGCACCTTCAAAGTGCTTATGGCTAAGCCCATTTCCACACCTTCTTGTAAAAATTTCAGAACCGAGGCCACCTGTAAAGGGCCTAGGTTATGGCTCTTACAGAAAGAATTGTATGTTTTCCAGACTTTACCATTCATTTTGCCTGGTCACCAACTTTCGACTCTGAAGCAGAGTCTTAACCACTCTGCTTGATAAGCCCTTAATCCTAAACAAACTCCATTCAGGATCCAGGCTGTCAGCCGAAGGTTCTGGACCTGAGGATGAAGAATGGGGCCTTGCTGAAGCAAGACTACTGACTCTGGTAGAATGAAAGGTGGACCGGATGTCATCTGAATCAGAAGAGAGAACCACAGCCTCCTGGGCCAATGTGGTGCCACCAAAATTACTCTCACACCCTCTGTCTTTATCTTTTTCAATACTCTGGGAAGCAGATGAAAAGTTGGGAATGCATAGCAAAGGCTGAATCTCCCCCAATCTTGAGACAATGCATCTCCCTGACCCTGTTACAGCGAGAAGAAGTTTTGACATTTGGAATTGCTCTTTGTGGCAAACGGATCTATCTCTGGTGAGCCCCAAAGGTCTACTACCTGCTTGAAGACCCTCTGGTTCAGCTCCCATTCTAAAGGCCTCAATTGACCCCGACTGAGGAAATCCACCAGTACATTCTATTGTCCCCTGATATGTATCGCTCTTAGAGACCTTACCCAATTTTCCAGTCTGGCACAAATGATCCTGGAGAGAGCTTCTAGCTCCACTGACCTGGTGCCACCCTGATGGTTGATGTAGGCCACCACAGTGGCGTTGTTTGACACAATCAGGACATCCTGATTTTGTATCTGGTCTCTGAAGTGATCTAATGCTAGATCCACAGTCTTCATTTGATGATGTTTGTGAAGATCGTCCGACCACGCACCCTGTATCTGATGTTGGGAGCAATGAGCCCTCCATCCCCAAGTGCTTGCATCGGTCATGATCCTTATGGGGTCCATCTGATGCCAAGGCCTTCCCCTTTCCAGATTTCCCTGAACTGTCGACCACTGAAGGGACCTGCAAACTCTTTCTGGGAGAGTTATCATATCTAATGACTTCTGATCCTTGTTCCATGTCTTTAGGAAAAATTCCTGCAGGGACCTTGAGTGAAACTGAGCCCAACTGACCACCAGAATGGCGGAAGCCATTAGACCTAGCAACCCCAGAATTTTTCTCAATGATACTTTGGGATCTTGTTGCACGCAAGAGGGCAGTATTCTGTATTTTTGGAGGAGGCAGGTAAGTTTTCTCCACCAAACTGTTGATCAGATACCCCAGATATATACAATCTGTTTGGGCAAGCAAACTTGATTTCTCTTTGTTTATTATCCATCCTAGCTCCATCAGAAGAGACAATGTTCTTTCCACATTGCACTGTCCAGGGAGCTCCTAGAGAGCAAACAGTAACAGGTCTGATCCTTTCTCAGAAAGGCCATCACCTCTGCCAGGACCTTTGTAAAGATCCTTGGAGCGGACGAAAGACTGAAGGGCATTGCCCTGTATTGCCAGTGAAAGGTTACTCCACCTAACATCACTGCAAACCTTAGAAATTTTCTGTGTGCCGGCAGGATCGGGATATGCAGATACGCATCCTGAAGGTCTATGGAGGCCATCCAGGCCGCTTTGGACAGAATTTCCTTGATGGTAAAAATTGTTTCCAACCAGAATCTTTTGTACCAGATATCTTTGTTTAAGAGATTCAGAATCATTCTGAACTTTCCTGAAGGCTTTTGAATCAGGAATACATGCGAGTACACTCCTGTCCGACTCAGGTGCCATGGGCCCTCCTCTATAACCGCCATCTCCTTTAGTTGTGTAATCACTAAAGGAAGAGCCTCTGCTTTGTCCCGTTCTTTGGGGCACTGAGCTACCTGAAAATGATTCTCCAGCCATGAGACAAATTCTACACGCAGGTCATCCTGAATTGTCTGAAGCACAAAGGGGTTCTGAGCTATCTTCTGCCAGGCCGGAAGAAATGACAGAAGTCTCCCCCCTACCGGGACTGTATCGGGGCTGTTTGGGGGGTTGTGGGGGTTTAAACAATGAAACTCCCTTCCCCCTCAATCTCTGAGAAGCCCATGGCTTCCCAGCATCCTGAGCCCGGCCCGCTTTCTGCATAAATCTAGGCCTCTTCATTTCCCATCTGGAAGGCTGAAGATGCTTTCTTTTAGCAGGGAATTTCTTTCCTGCTTCCGTGGATCTGATTTATACCCTTTCTAACTCAGAACCAAACAAAAGTTTTCCCTCAAAAGGGATACTACACAGGTGCGACTTGGAATTTTGGTCGCCCTGCCATGTCTTGAGCCAGAGTGCTCGGCGAGCAGAATAACTTTGCCATATTCTTTGCTGTGGCTCTTCTGACACTGCATCAGACATATAATTCACTGCTTTACACACAAACATTAAAGCATCCTCAAGCTCCTCCTTGGGAGCCCCTTCCTTATTATTAGCCCTTACTTTCTCTAACCATACCTCAGATACCCTGCTGAGGCAATTAGCTGCAAGCAGCAGTCTAAGCAAAAAAGAATCAGTATCCCAGGCTCTCTTGAGGAGGATATCTGCTCTCTTATCCATTGGATCCCTTAGTGAACCCATATCATCAAAGGACAGATCCGATCTTTTAGATACTTGTGCCAGAGGGGCATCCCCTTTGGTACATTTTGCTCACTGTTCAACATCCAAATCTTCTCAACAAGGATTTAGGACAGAAAAAGCAAGCTTCCGGAGCTCCCCATTCCCTGACCTAAATGTCTTTAAGAGATTGGTGTATAGGGAAACACAGCTCTTCTTTCACAGTTAAACCTCTAAACAGAGAGTCATGAAGTGAAAGTGCTCTGCTCTCATTCCCATAACTAAGGGAAGCCTGAACAGCCTTAACAAGATCGGGAACATCCTCCAGACAGAAATTAAATCTTCCTGGCTGGTCCAAAGCTGAGGGCTCCGATCCCTTCTCTCTAGCAGAGGAATGGATCGACTCATCCGAAGATACCGTTTGCTCCTCTTCCCCCTCCGGCACCACTCTAGTGGGTTCCTCCGGAATCTGGGTGGAAGGAAACTCCTGAGCGGCTGGTAGCTGCAAACAAGAGGGCCAAGCCTCTAAGTTATCCCCAGGGACCTGCAAAAACCGAGACCTGAACTGCTCCAGAGTGTCAGATAATTTTCAGTCAATATTCTCAAAATATCTTTTCAGGACCACTACACTACTGGTACACTATCCCCCGCAGCCTCCTCCAAACATTCCTTACAAAGCATTTTGGAGTGCCCCTCAGGGAGAGGACCCAAACAATTGGAGCATGACCTAAGGTGACCCACTCTATCCCTGGGTCACTCTAGCCCCTTGCCATGGTCCCATCCTGGAGACTGCAGCCCGGACTAGCTCCAGGAAGAGAAATTCCCTCAGGAATGGGTTCCGGGGGGGGGGGGGGACATCTCCGTCTGTAGCAGGCCAGGGGCCACCTGGACCCCGAACGGCCTGCTAGAGCACGGAGAGGGAGTCCGACCGGCCATTCTCCCTGTGAGTAAAACAAAAAAAAGGGACGATGTCCAGCATGTTTCCTCGGGAGGAAACACAAAACACTGAGGGTCTGGAGGAAGGGGAGGGGTATTTATGGTGTTCAGTTGTTTTTCCTGTAGGAGGGGGGAGGCAGTCCACTGGGCCGTCCTGGAGGACGTCTTGGGAAAGACGCATTTTGCGTCGAAACATGTCAGGTGGTGGCACCGGCAGCTACCCTTAGGATCTCGCGAGCGAGCACACAAACGAAGACACCTATCCATATTCTTCCTCTCTCCATAAGCAGCCATTGTGGTTTTGTATGTTGGTAAGAGATGTCTGATACTAACTGTTTGTATCTTTGAAAGCTGGCATTTAATCTATGCTTGTGAGTGCATTTATACCATTTATTAAGCTTTGATTTTAAATGTTCGTGCACTAGATACCTTTTATGTTCTTTTACATGCAACTTCTGTTGAAAATCTGGCAGTTTTCATCTAATGCTGGAAAAGCCAGCGGGGATGTTTACAAGCGATTGTTTTTCCTTGGGATCATTGGCACTCCTTAAAGCAGACCAAAACCCACATTTTTAACTAGCATCCCCTAAATTGCTCCCCCCCCCATGTAGAGTACTTTTAGCCAATATTTAGTGCTCCTGCTTCACTCTAATCCCAGGTAATGGAACCTGTTTTAGCTATGAAGCTCTGCCTCCTGCATTCATTGCCATTGTTGTGTGTGGCAATGATGTCATTGCCACTCCAATGCAATGACTTATCGCCTGCCATCTTACAGAGAGGGACAGCAAAAAAAAGCAGTGTTCCAGGACGATTCTACACCATAAGAAGGGAGTATTGGCGCAGGGGCTATGGCCAAATGCATTTCACAAGTTCAGTGGGTTTTGATCGGCTATAACTACATTTTCGATTTTGAAGAACCATTAATGCCTCATTCTAAGATGTGTCTGGTAAGAATTCACTAAAAATCGAGGGAGGGCACGTTTTTTTCTTGAAGTGCATGTGTCAGGGGATAACGCTTCCCTCTAATAATTGAATTGCTCTGTGTATTTCGACAGGCCTGTTGGATCTGACTGACGATTATCCCTGTGCAAATGAGTGTCACTTTGTACCGCCATCTTTTCGCCGCTGCACAGCGTATTTATGACAATTTTCCTCCTTGAAAAGACTGACACAGAATGTTTCTATTTCTATTAATTCTAAGCATTAAACACTTCAATCCAGATCTGCCCATTGTGCTCTATGGGATCTTGACCTGGCGCTGTGACCTTTTGGGCACTAGTGTTAAATAAGACGCCAGCTGGCGGGCACATCGGTGCAGTCTGTTTTTTGTTTCTTAAATCAGACGCTCAGTGCCGCTAAGGTAGAGAGTGGTGCTGTTGCTTAATAAATAAGGCTCTAATTTGTGCCAAATTAACTTGCTCATTTCTAATAGCAAATCTATCCCAACGCCAAGGCCATTATTTACCTATCCTTCGTCATTAAAGTCCATGATTAGAGCACCTTATCCTGTTTTCTTCAGAGCAAAACTTAGAGCCCAATTTATTACTAGCGTCTCAGAGTATGTAGCGCCACTTATCCTAGATTTCCAGCAAGGAAAAGAATAAAAGTGACTAAAAACTTAAAATATATTCATTCTAGATGCTGGAGAATAGTTTTTTTGGGCTTTTCAATAAACGATGCTGAAGTTCCGCTTTAATGCAGTTTACACCCAGGGCAACAGTCAGGCCAACCTCAGTGAAAAATGTCTGCGCACGCAGCCCCCATGCTGCTTCAAGGACAAAGGTCTTTTTTTGACCTTTGTCCTTGTAGCAGCATGGGGGCTGCGTGCGCAGACATTTTTCACTGAGGTTGGCCTGACTGTTGCCCTGGGTGTTATCTTATGACGTGAGATTTAACCATTTATTTTCTCTCTGCTGGCACTTGCATTTATATCATATATTGTTATTGTCTGCACTTTAAAGTCTTATTGGTATGGGTTTCCCTGTGCAATATTAGGTAGTGTTTTAGGTTTATGTGTTTTTCATGTATTTGCACTTTATATATTGATATTTTTCTATTGTATATTCACTGTTTTTGCACATATTTTTGCCATATATATTATTAATATTTTTGTAGTATTGGTTTCATGAATTTGCACATATATTTACATGTGGTTAGGATTTTTTGTGCCGGCACAAAAAGGATGGGTTATGACTATTCTAGGATAATCAATATTATTCACCCATAGGGCAGTTATTTAAGCGGCCCTTAGGGGCCATATACATTGATATAGATACATTTGGCCATACTGGTTGTTTTTAAATTTGTCTTGTGGTGTATGTATTTTAATTTTTTGTTTTTTTGTACTAATAAAATCATTAATATATACTGTTGATTGTAGTGGTGCTTCCTTTGGGAGATTGGTGTGTTCTTTGCACGCCCACTCCAAATTATTGTGGATTGCATTTTTTATGGGTGAGCACACAGTTGTATACATTTTGTAGGAAGATTTGGGCGGTGCACCCTTTGTTAGTAAATTAATGCAGTTTACAGTTATGGCTCTGCTCGATCACTTCTTTTTCCTGTCTTGTGTTTAGCCACCACGTTAAAGTGACATTCTCTTACTGCATTCATGTTCCAGTACTAACATCTAATACTAATCTTACACCACTAATATCTATTTGGATTTGACTCACACTCTGCAACATATCATGCTTGCAATAAATAATGCAAAAAAAATATAAAACATCCTTTTCCACGTCTATCTGGTCTCCATTTGTTTTACATTTTTTCTTTATTACTGTTTTTGTCATTTAATTTTGGGGTTATACCGTAGGGCACGCTAAAGCAGCAGAGGCAAGATTGGGGGGTTTAGGCAAATGTATTGGTTTTGGTTAGGGATGAGCGAATCGATCCGGACGAACCCGGATTCGATCCGAATTTCAGGAAAAATTCGATTCGGATCGAATCCGAATTTCCCCGCGATTCGATCACTCGAAGTTTTCCTTTAACATCCATTCATTTACATTTACAGGCATTCTAAGATGGCGGACGGGACATGTCTGGACATGTATCCCGCGCCAGTGCAAGCTGGGGCAGTCACATGCAGCCTATCAGCAGCCAGCAAGCCCGGTGACGTCACACAGCGGTATTTAACGGCGGCCATCTTGCTTTTCCTCATTTCTCTATTGCATTCGTGAGAGACAGAACGCTGTGTAGCTGAGGGACAGACAGGGACAGGCTGGAGACAGGCAGGAGACAGACAGGAGACAGACAGAAAGTCAGCGAAAAACAGGGAAAGGAAGGGAAAATCGGAGGCTGTCAGTTTTTTTTTTTTTTTCATCCAGCCTGACAGGCTTTGTTAGCGTTTTCAGGCTGCTTATACTAACTGTGCATATATACTGAACTGATCTTAAGTCTGCTGTGAGGCATCCCATTCTGTGACTACAGCAGCATCTGTTTAAGACCATATAAGCATTTGCTCTTATCATATTTGAAATTAGGCCTGATAAAGACACTTTTGCTGGGCAAAGCACTACTGGACCCTGCCAGGTGCACTCCTATTTGGGGCATCCCATTCTGTGACTACAGCAGCCTCTGTTTAAGACCATATAAGCATTTGCTCTTATCATATTTTAAATTAGGCCTGATAAAGACACTTTTGCTGGGCATAGCACTACTGGACCCTGCCAGGTGCACTCCTATTTGGGGCATCCCATTCTGTGACTAAAGCAGCCTCTGTTTAAGACCATATAAGCATTTGCTCTTATCATATTTGAAATTAGGCCTGATAAAGACACTTTTGCTGGGCATAGCACTACTGGACCCTGCCAGGTGCACTCCTATTTGGGGCATCCCATTCTGTGACTACAGCAGCCTCTGTTTAAGACCATATAAGCATTTGCTCTTATCATATTTGAAATTAGGCCTGATAAAGACACTTTTGCTGGGTAAAGCACTACTGGACCCTGCCAGGTGCACTCCTATTTGGGGCATCCCATTCTGTGACTACAGCAGCCTCTGTTTAAGACCATATAAGCATTTGCTCTTATCATATTTGAAATTAGGCCTGATAAAGACACTTTTGCTGGGCAAAGCACTACTGGACCCTGCCAGGTGCACTCCTATTTGGGGCATCCCATTCTGTGACTAAAGCAGCCTCTGTTTAAGACCATATAAGCATTTGCTCTTATCATATTTGAAATTAGGCCTGATAAAGACACTTTTGCTGGGCAAAGCACTACTGGACCCTGCCAGGTGCACTCCTATTTGGGGCATCCCATTCTGTGACTACAGCAGCCTCTGTTTAAGACCATATAAGCATTTGCTCTTATCATATTTGAAATTAGGCCTGATAAAGACACTTTTGCTGGGCAAAGCACTACTGGACCCTGCCAGGTGCACTCCTATTTGGGGCATCCCATTCTGTGACTAAAGCAGCCTCTGTTTAAGACCATATAAGCATTTGCTCTTATCATATTTGAAATTAGGCCTGATAAAGACACTTTTGCTGGGCATAGCACTACTGGACCCTGCCAGGTGCACTCCTATTTGGGGCATCCCATTCTGTGACTACAGCAGCCTCTGTTTAAGACCATATAAGCATTTGCTCTTATCATATTTGAAATTAGGCCTGATAAAGACACTTTTGCTGGGCATAGCACTACTGGACCCTGCCAGGTGCACTCCTATTTGGGGCATCCCATTCTGTGACTACAGCAGCCTCTGTTTAAGACCATATAAGCATTTGCTCTTATCATATTTGAAATTAGGCCTGATAAAGACACTTTTGCTGGGCAAAGCACTACTGGACCCTGCCAGGTGCACTCCTATTTGGGGCATCCCATTCTGTGACTACAGCAGCCTCTGTTTAAGACCATATAAGCATTTGCTCTTATCATATTTGAAATTAGGCCTGATAAAGACACTTTTGCTGGGCAAAGCACTACTGGACCCTGCCAGGTGCACTCCTATTTGGGGCATCCCATTCTGTGACTACAGCAGCCTCTGTTTAAGACCATATAAGCATTTGCTCTTATCATATTTGAAATTAGGCCTGATAAAGACACTTTTGCTGGGCAAAGCACTACTGGACCCTGCCAGGTGCACTCCTATTTGGGGCATCCCATTCTGTGACTACAGCAGCCTCTGTTTAAGACCATATAAGCATTTGCTCTTATCATATTTGAAATTAGGCCTGATAAAGACACTTTTGCTGGGCAAAGCACTACTGGACCCTGCCAGGTGCACTCCTATTTGGGGCATCCCATTCTGTGACTACAGCAGCCTCTGTTTAAGACCATATAAGCATTTGCTCTTATCATATTTGAAATTAGGCCTGATAAAGACACTTTTGCTGGGCAAAGCACTACTGGACCCTGCCAGGTGCACTCCTATTTGGGGCATCCCATTCTGTGACTACAGCAGCCTCTGTTTAAGACCATATAAGCATTTGCTCTTATCATATTTGAAATTAGGCCTGATAAAGACACTTTTGCTGGGCAAAGCACTACTGGACCCTGCCAGGTGCACTCCTATTTGGGGCATCCCATTCTGTGACTAAAGCAGCCTCTGTTTAAGACCATATAAGCATTTGCTCTTATCATATTTGAAATTAGGCCTGATAAAGACACTTTTGCTGGGCATAGCACTACTGGACCCTGCCAGGTGCACTCCTATTTGGGGCATCCCATTCTGTGACTACAGCAGCCTCTCTTTAAGACCATATAAGCATTTGCTCTTATCATATTTGAAATTAGGCCTGATAAAGACACTTTTGCTGGGCATAGCACTACTGGACCCTGCCAGGTGCACTCCTATTTGGGGCATCCCATTCTGTGACTACAGCAGCCTCTGTTTAAGACCATATAAGCATTTGCTCTTATCATATTTGAAATTAGGCCTGATAAAGACACTTTTGCTGGGCAAAGCACTACTGGACCCTGCCAGGTGCACTCCTATTTGGGGCATCCCATTCTGTGACTACAGCAGCCTCTGTTTAAGACCATATAAGCATTTGCTCTTATCATATTTGAAATTAGGCCTGATAAAGACACTTTTGCTGGGCAAAGCACTACTGGACCCTGCCAGGTGCACTCCTATTTGGGGCATCCCATTCTGTGACTAAAGCAGCCTCTGTTTAAGACCATATAAGCATTTGCTCTTATCATATTTGAAATTAGGCCTGATAAAGACACTTTTGCTGGGCATAGCACTACTGGACCCTGCCAGGTGCACTCCTATTTGGGGCATCCCATTCTGTGACTACAGCAGCCTCTGTTTAAGACCATATAAGCATTTGCTCTTATCATATTTGAAATTAGGCCTGATAAAGACACTTTTGCTGGGCATAGCACTACTGGACCCTGCCAGGTGCACTCCTATTTGGGGCATCCCATTCTGTGACTAAAGCAGCCTCTGTTTAAGACCATATAAGCATTTGCTCTTATCATATTTGAAATTAGGCCTGATAAAGACACTTTTGCTGGGCAAAGCACTACTGGACCCTGCCAGGTGCACTCCTATTTGGGGCATCCCATTCTGTGACTACAGCAGCCTCTGTTTAAGACCATATAAGCATTTGCTCTTATCATATTTGAAATTAGGCCTGATAAAGACACTTTTGCTGGGCAAAGCACTACTGGACCCTGCCAGGTGCACTCCTATTTGGGGCATCCCATTCTGTGACTAAAGCAGCCTCTGTTTAAGACCATATAAGCATTTGCTCTTATCATATTTGAAATTAGGCCTGATAAAGACACTTTTGCTGGGCAAAGCACTACTGGACCCTGCCAGGTGCACTCCTATTTGGGGCATCCCATTCTGTGACTACAGCAGCCTCTGTTTAAGACCATATAAGCATTTGCTCTTATCATATTTGAAATTAGGCCTGATAAAGACACTTTTGCTGGGCAAAGCACTACTGGACCCTGCCAGGTGCACTCCTATTTGGGGCATCCCATTCTGTGACTACAGCAGCCTCTGTTTAAGACCATATAAGCATTTGCTCTTATCATATTTGAAATTAGGCCTGATAAAGACACTTTTGCTGGGCAAAGCACTACTGGACCCTGCCAGGTGCACTCCTATTTGGGGCATCCCATTCTGTGACTACAGCAGCCTCTGTTTAAGACCATATAAGCATTTGCTCTTATCATATTTGAAATTAGGCCTGATAAAGACACTTTTGCTGGGCAAAGCACTACTGGACCCTGCCAGGTGCACTCCTATTTGGGGCATCCCATTCTGTGACTACAGCAGCCTCTGTTTAAGACCATATAAGCATTTGCTCTTATCATATTTGAAATTAGGCCTGATAAAGACACTTTTGCTGGGCAAAGCACTACTGGACCCTGCCAGGTGCACTCCTATTTGGGGCATCCCATTCTGTGACTAAAGCAGCCTCTGTTTAAGACCATATAAGCATTTGCTCTTATCATATTTGAAATTAGGCCTGATAAAGACACTTTTGCTGGGCAAAGCACTACTGGACCCTGCCAGGTGCACTCCTATTTGGGGCATCCCATTCTGTGACTACAGCAGCCTCTGTTTAAGACCATATAAGCATTTGCTCTTATCATATTTGAAATTAGGCCTGATAAAGACACTTTTGCTGGGCATAGCACTACTGGACCCTGCCAGGTGCACTCCTATTTGGGGCATCCCATTCTGTGACTAAAGCAGCCTCTGTTTAAGACCATATAAGCATTTGCTCTTATCATATTTGAAATTAGGCCTGATAAAGACACTTTTGCTGGGCAAAGCACTACTGGACCCTGCCAGGTGCACTCCTATTTGGGGCATCCCATTCTGTGACTACAGCAGCCTCTGTTTAAGAC
Organism: Gastrophryne carolinensis; assembly: GCA_027917425.1. NCBI lineage: Eukaryota > Metazoa > Chordata > Amphibia > Anura > Microhylidae > Gastrophryne > Gastrophryne carolinensis. The sequence continues at coordinate 96,127,214 of CM051241.1, forward strand.
CATATAAGCATTTGCTCTTATCATATTTGAAATTAGGCCTGATAAAGACACTTTTGCTGGGCAAAGCACTACTGGACCCTGCCAGGTGCACTCCTATTTGGGGCATCCCATTCTGTGACTAAAGCAGCCTCTGTTTAAGACCGTATAAGCATTTGCTCTTATCATATTTGAAATTAGCCTGATAAAGACATTTTTGCTGGGCATAGCACTACTTGTCCCTGCCAGGGCATCCCATTCTGTGACTAAAGCAGCCTCTGTTTAAGACCATATAAGCATTTGCTCTTATCATATTTGAAATTAGGCCTGATAAAGACACTTTTGCTGGGCAAAGCACTACTGGACCCTGCCAGGTGCACTCCTATTTGGGGCATCCCATTCTGTGACTACAGCAGCCTCTGTTTAAGACCATATAAGCATTTGCTCTTATCATATTTGAAATTAGGCCTGATAAAGACACTTTTGCTGGGCATAGCACTACTGGACCCTGCCAGGTGCACTCCTATTTGGGGCATCCCATTCTGTGACTACAGCAGCCTCTGTTTAAGACCATATAAGCATTTGCTCTTATCATATTTGAAATTAGGCCTGATAAAGACACTTTTGCTGGGCAAAGCACTACTGGACCCTGCCAGGTGCACTCCTATTTGGGGCATCCCATTCTGTGACTAAAGCAGCCTCTGTTTAAGACCATATAAGCATTTGCTCTTATCATATTTGAAATTAGGCCTGATAAAGACACTTTTGCTGGGCATAGCACTACTGGACCCTGCCAGGTGCACTCCTATTTGGGGCATCCCATTCTGTGACTACAGCAGCCTCTGTTTAAGACCATATAAGCATTTGCTCTTATCATATTTGAAATTAGGCCTGATAAAGACACTTTTGCTGGGCAAAGCACTACTGGACCCTGCCAGGTGCACTCCTATTTGGGGCATCCCATTCTGTGACTACAGCAGCCTCTGTTTAAGACCATATAAGCATTTGCTCTTATCATATTTGAAATTAGGCCTGATAAAGACACTTTTGCTGGGCAAAGCACTACTGGACCCTGCCAGGTGCACTCCTATTTGGGGCATCCCATTCTGTGACTACAGCAGCCTCTGTTTAAGACCATATAAGCATTTGCTCTTATCATATTTGAAATTAGGCCTGATAAAGACACTTTTGCTGGGCATAGCACTACTGGACCCTGCCAGGTGCACTCCTATTTGGGGCATCCCATTCTGTGACTACAGCAGCCTCTGTTTAAGACCATATAAGCATTTGCTCTTATCATATTTGAAATTAGGCCTGATAAAGACACTTTTGCTGGGCATAGCACTACTGGACCCTGCCAGGTGCACTCCTATTTGGGGCATCCCATTCTGTGACTAAAGCAGCCTCTGTTTAAGACCATATAAGCATTTGCTCTTATCATATTTGAAATTAGGCCTGATAAAGACACTTTTGCTGGGCAAAGCACTACTGGACCCTGCCAGGTGCACTCCTATTTGGGGCATCCCATTCTGTGACTACAGCAGCCTCTGTTTAAGACCATATAAGCATTTGCTCTTATCATATTTGAAATTAGGCCTGATAAAGACACTTTTGCTGGGCAAAGCACTACTGGACCCTGCCAGGTGCACTCCTATTTGGGGCATCCCATTCTGTGACTAAAGCAGCCTCTGTTTAAGACCGTATAAGCATTTGCTCTTATCATATTTGAAATTAGCCTGATAAAGACATTTTTGCTGGGCATAGCACTACTTGTCCCTGCCAGGGCATCCCATTCTGTGACTAAAGCAGCCTCTGTTTAAGACCATATAAGCATTTGCTCTTATCATATTTGAAATTAGGCCTGATAAAGACACTTTTGCTGGGCAAAGCACTACTGGACCCTGCCAGGTGCACTCCTATTTGGGGCATCCCATTCTGTGACTACAGCAGCCTCTGTTTAAGACCATATAAGCATTTGCTCTTATCATATTTGAAATTAGGCCTGATAAAGACACTTTTGCTGGGCAAAGCACTACTGGACCCTGCCAGGTGCACTCCTATTTGGGGCATCCCATTCTGTGACTAAAGCAGCCTCTGTTTAAGACCATATAAGCATTTGCTCTTATCATATTTGAAATTAGGCCTGATAAAGACACTTTTGCTGGGCATAGCACTACTGGACCCTGCCAGGTGCACTCCTATTTGGGGCATCCCATTCTGTGACTACAGCAGCCTCTGTTTAAGACCATATAAGCATTTGCTCTTATCATATTTGAAATTAGGCCTGATAAAGACACTTTTGCTGGGCAAAGCACTACTGGACCCTGCCAGGTGCACTCCTATTTGGGGCATCCCATTCTGTGACTACAGCAGCCTCTGTTTAAGACCATATAAGCATTTGCTCTTATCATATTTGAAATTAGGCCTGATAAAGACACTTTTGCTGGGCAAAGCACTACTGGACCCTGCCAGGTGCACTCCTATTTGGGGCATCCCATTCTGTGACTACAGCAGCCTCTGTTTAAGACCATATAAGCATTTGCTCTTATCATATTTGAAATTAGGCCTGATAAAGACACTTTTGCTGGGCATAGCACTACTGGACCCTGCCAGGTGCACTCCTATTTGGGGCATCCCATTCTGTGACTACAGCAGCCTCTGTTTAAGACCATATAAGCATTTGCTCTTATCATATTTGAAATTAGGCCTGATAAAGACACTTTTGCTGGGCATAGCACTACTGGACCCTGCCAGGTGCACTCCTATTTGGGGCATCCCATTCTGTGACTAAAGCAGCCTCTGTTTAAGACCATATAAGCATTTGCTCTTATCATATTTGAAATTAGGCCTGATAAAGACACTTTTGCTGGGCAAAGCACTACTGGACCCTGCCAGGTGCACTCCTATTTGGGGCATCCCATTCTGTGACTACAGCAGCCTCTGTTTAAGACCATATAAGCATTTGCTCTTATCATATTTGAAATTAGGCCTGATAAAGACACTTTTGCTGGGCAAAGCACTACTGGACCCTGCCAGGTGCACTCCTATTTGGGGCATCCCATTCTGTGACTAAAGCAGCCTCTGTTTAAGACCATATAAGCATTTGCTCTTATCATATTTGAAATTAGGCCTGATAAAGACACTTTTGCTGGGCAAAGCACTACTGGACCCTGCCAGGTGCACTCCTATTTGGGGCATCCCATTCTGTGACTACAGCAGCCTCTGTTTAAGACCATATAAGCATTTGCTCTTATCATATTTGAAATTAGGCCTGATAAAGACACTTTTGCTGGGCAAAGCACTACTGGACCCTGCCAGGTGCACTCCTATTTGGGGCATCCCATTCTGTGACTACAGCAGCCTCTGTTTAAGACCATATAAGCATTTGCTCTTATCATATTTGAAATTAGGCCTGATAAAGACACTTTTGCTGGGCAAAGCACTACTGGACCCTGCCAGGTGCACTCCTATTTGGGGCATCCCATTCTGTGACTACAGCAGCCTCTGTTTAAGACCATATAAGCATTTGCTCTTATCATATTTGAAATTAGGCCTGATAAAGACACTTTTGCTGGGCATAGCACTACTGGACCCTGCCAGGTGCACTCCTATTTGGGGCATCCCATTCTGTGACTAAAGCAGCCTCTGTTTAAGACCATATAAGCATTTGCTCTTATCATATTTGAAATTAGGCCTGATAAAGACACTTTTGCTGGGCAAAGCACTACTGGACCCTGCCAGGTGCACTCCTATTTGGGGCATCCCATTCTGTGACTACAGCAGCCTCTGTTTAAGACCATATAAGCATTTGCTCTTATCATATTTGAAATTAGGCCTGATAAAGACACTTTTGCTGGGCAAAGCACTACTGGACCCTGCCAGGTGCACTCCTATTTGGGGCATCCCATTCTGTGACTAAAGCAGCCTCTGTTTAAGACCGTATAAGCATTTGCTCTTATCATATTTGAAATTAGCCTGATAAAGACACTTTTGCTGGGCATAGCACTACTTGTCCCTGCCAGGGCATCCCATTCTGTGACTAAAGCAGCCTCTGTTTAAGACCATATAAGCATTTGCTCTTATCATATTTGAAATTAGGCCTGATAAAGACACTTTTGCTGGGCAAAGCACTACTGGACCCTGCCAGGTGCACTCCTATTTGGGGCATCCCATTCTGTGACTACAGCAGCCTCTGTTTAAGACCATATAAGCATTTGCTCTTATCATATTTGAAATTAGGCCTGATAAAGACACTTTTGCTGGGCATAGCACTACTGGACCCTGCCAGGTGCACTCCTATTTGGGGCATCCCATTCTGTGACTAAAGCAGCCTCTGTTTAAGACCATATAAGCATTTGCTCTTATCATATTTGAAATTAGGCCTGATAAAGACACTTTTGCTGGGCAAAGCACTACTGGACCCTGCCAGGTGCACTCCTATTTGGGGCATCCCATTCTGTGACTACAGCAGCCTCTGTTTAAGACCATATAAGCATTTGCTCTTATCATATTTGAAATTAGGCCTGATAAAGACACTTTTGCTGGGCAAAGCACTACTGGACCCTGCCAGGTGCACTCCTATTTGGGGCATCCCATTCTGTGACTAAAGCAGCCTCTGTTTAAGACCGTATAAGCATTTGCTCTTATCATATTTGAAATTAGCCTGATAAAGACACTTTTGCTGGGCATAGCACTACTTGTCCCTGCCAGGGCATCCCATTCTGTGACTAAAGCAGCCTCTGTTTAAGACCATATAAGCATTTGCTCTTATCATATTTGAAATTAGCCTGATAAAGACACTTTTGCTGGGCATAGTACTACTGGATCTTTTTTGGGGGCATCCCATTCTGTGACTAAAGCAGCCTCTGTTTAAGACCATATAAGCATTTGCTCTTATTATATTTATATTATAAGACACTTTTGCTGGGCATAGGCTTACTGCTGCCTGCCAGGTGCACTTCTGTTGAGGCATCCCATTCTGTAACATAGCATACCCCTCTTTATTTACACTAAGCAGCTCTCTTATTTACACTAAGCAGGCCTGTTGGAGGCTGAGTGTTACTGCTCACTTTTGGTGTGCATTATATTCTGTTTCATATAGACCCACCGCTGCCCGGGGGATCTTAAAATATCACCTACTCCCACGCCAGTTAGACTATGTCGGGCAGACAAGTGCCTGGAAGTGAAAAGAGGAGTGGCAGAGGCCAAGATTCCGCAGGCAGAGCTCGCATCAGACTGGGGGCCAGTAGCAGCAGGAGTCACGCTGAGAGACCTAATCTGCCAGTATCTGCTAGCGGTCGGGTCTCCACCAGTAACGCATCTGCCGTGGTAGATTGGTTGACGCGCTCATCAACAACATCATCACAACTTACGTCTGAGACCCCCAGTCTAGGGTCGGTAGGTTCCTCTGACACAACCCTGAGTTGGCATGCCCCGAGAGCAGTCCCTGTCCTCCCATTGCCTCTGTCCTACGCCGTTCCCTCCCCCAGCGACGTATCCTATGCTTTGGGTTCAGCTCCACTCTTTAGTGAGGAGGACCATCAGATAGAGGACAGTCAGCAGCTACTGCCCAGCCAAGAAATGGAGGTGGCTTCTCTAGCTAGGCAGACAGATAGTGATGTGGACAGTGTCGTGGGTGCTGCGAGCGTTCCAGCTCCTGCGCCAGACACTGTTGACGAATCCACGAACATCAGTGACGTACAGCCACAACTCGGTGATGATGATGATGACGATGAAGCCGATCGCACTTGGGAGCCGGGTGATGAAGGGGCTTCATCGTCATCATCAGGAGAAGAGGGGCGCAGGTTGCCCCGGAGTCAGCAGCTGAGGCAGCAAGGTGGTAGCAGTCAGCATGGGGGCACAATTCCAAAGGCTGGAGCCGGCCGGGGCCGGGGCCGGGGTAGAGCACCTGCTGTGCGGCAGTCTACCTTATCGGGAGGTAGTGGAGCAGGGGTTCCTGGAGTTGGCAACAGCAGCAGTGAATCAGTGAGGCCAGGGGGTGGGAAAAGTAGCTACTCGGCAGTGTGGCAGTTTTTCCTGAGGCATCCGCAGGAGGGTAACATGGCCACATGCAAGATATGTAGGCAAAATGTGAAGCGTGGCCAGGGTCCAAATGTTGGCACCACGGCCCTGCGTCAACATATGATGCGTCACCATAAAACGACCTGGGAGAACCGAGGCTCCCAAGGGGTGGTCCAGTCTGCTTCCTCACCAAGTGAGCTCCCAATTTCTGCCAGCCAAGGCTCCAGCACCTCAGCCGAAGGCAGCTGTGCGTCATACCCATCCTCTGTCGCTCCTGCTCCTCCTCCTCCTCCTCCAAGTCATGCATCCCGCCAGCAATCCATCAGCGAAGCCATGTCCAAGAGACAGCAGTATGCGCCCACTCATCCTACGGCGCAGAAGCTGAATGTGCTCCTGTCCAAGTTGCTGGTGCTGCAGTCGCTCCCTTTTCAGGTGGTGGAATCTGCACCTTTCAGAGAACTGATGGCTTGTGCCGAGCCGAGGTGGAGAGTCCCAAGCCGTCATTTCTTTGCCAAGAAGGCAGTACCAGCGCTGCACACTTTTGTTGAACAGAAGGTGGGCCAGTCCTTGAGCCTGTCGGTGTGTAGCAAAATACATGGCAGCGCCGACATCTGGAGCTGTAACTACGGTCAGGGGCAGTACATGTCGTTTACGGCCCACTGGGTGAATGTGGTCCCTTTGCAGCAGCAACTTGGACAGGTCACGCCGCTTCGGCCTCCGTGCTCTCTGCCCATTGGGCCTGTGACACCGTGCGACTCGGCCTCCTCATCCTCCGCCATCTCCTCACCCTCCACTGTAGGCTCAAGTCTCAGTGCCCCTCCAGTCTACCATGTGTGCAGGGCACGGAGGTGTCACGCAGTGCTTCACATGGTTTGTCTTGGCGAACGGAGTCACACAGGGGAGGAACTGCTTAAATGTATTCATCAGGAAATCCAAACATGGCTTACTCCGAGAAAACTTAAAATGGGAATCATGGTTACCGACAATGGGAAGAACATTTTGTCTGCGCTGCGCCAAGGAAGCCTGACCCATGCCCCCTGCATGGCTCACGTCTTCAATCTGGTTGTCAAGCGGTTTCTGAAGTGTTCCCCCCATCTGCAGGACATCCTAACAACTTCACGGAAACTTTGCATGCACTTCAGCCACTCCTACACCGCCAAACACACCCTTCTTGAGCTACAGCGTCAGAATGGTATCCCCCAACATAGTCTGATTTGCGATGTTTCCACCCGTTGGAATTCCACCCTTCACATGTTGGACCGATTATATGAACAGAGAAAAGCCATCACGGATTTCCTGATGATCCAAGCAGATAGGGGGACTCCCCTGTGTAACTTCAATGTCAACCAGTGGCAGCTCATACGTGACACCTGCCGTTTGCTCAGGCCCTTTGAGGAAGCCACTTTATTTGTCAGTCGGCAGGATTACGGGATGAACGACGTGATTCCACTGCTTCATGTACTACAGCACATGTTGGAAACCATGGCTGGTCAGGGCACTGGAGACATGGCGTTTACATCTTACGGCCACATGAACCCCGTTGGAGCTGAACTGGAGGAGGAGGAGGAGGAAGAGGAGGAGGAGGAGTTGCCCAGCGAAACACAGTTTAGGCTTGGCGAAATGGCTGGTTTATCTAGTCAGCGGACAGGAGAGGAGGAGCAGGAGCAGCCAGAGGAGCTAGAGGTTTTTGAGGAAGGAGAGACAGAGGACCCGGGCACACCGTGGCATTATGCAGTGGAGATGGAGACAGGTAGTCCATCCGAGTCACTTGCGCAAATGGCACGAAGCATGCTCACATGCTTGCGTAGTGACCCCAGAATTGTTTCCATCTGTCGGCGGGATGACTTCTGGCTGTCCACCTTATTGGACCCTCGCTTCCGGCACAAAATGGGGGCATTTTTTAAACCCACCGAGAGGGAGGACAAACTCAACTACTACAAAGACATTCTACGTAGGCAGTTGGCCGATGCCTATCTGCGCCATGGTCCATACTCTCGCAGGTCTGACTCGAGGGGACCTCTGCGCTCACCTTCCACTGCCATGGCCGCTGGGGGGGTTGGCAGCAGCAGCAGCAGAAGCTCCATCAGCAGCAGCAGCCTCAGTCTTCAGTCGCTAATGAGTAGCTTTCTACACCCGCATAGTGAGGCTACTCATGAGCAGCAGGAAGACCTGGAGCAGGACCTGAACCAGCAGGTCATGTCATACTTTGACATGACCATGCCAACACACCTTGAGGATCCGCTGGACTTCTGGGCAGCCAAACTTGATTTGTGGCCGCAACTAGCAGAGTTTGCCCTGGAAAAGCTGTCCTGCCCGGCAAGTAGCGTGCCATCTGAGCGGGTGTTTAGTGCGGCGGGGGCCATAGTTACGGCGAGGAGAACTCGTCTGTCAACTAAAAATGTGGAGAGACTCACCTTTGTCAAAATGAATCAGGGATGGATCAGCCAGGATTTCCACCCACCAATGCCTGATGCATGCGACTAGATTCAGCATGGTGCCACGTTTTACACTTTCCAAATGGTGCAAAACATATTTATGTCTTTAGGCCATTTTTTGGGCTCCTGCTGCTGCTACTGTCAACTCCTGCCAACTCCAGGGTGTGATTCATCCAATTTTTGGGCTCCTGAGGCCAACTCCAGTGTATATTTGGGCTCCTGCTGCTGCTGCTGCCAACTTCTGCCAACTCCAGGGTGTGATTCATCCAATTTTTGGGCTCCTGAAGCCAACTCCAGTGTATATTTGGGCTCCTGCCGCTGCTACTGTCAACTCCTGCCAACTCCAGGGTGTGATTCATCCAATTTTTGGGCTCCTGAAGCCAACTCCAGTGTATATTTGGGCTCCTGCTGCTGCTGCTGCCAACTTCTGCCAACTCCAGGGTGTGATTCATCCAATTTTTGGGCTCCTGAAGCCAACTCCAGTGTATATTTGGGCTCCTGCTGCTGCTACTGTCAACTCCTGCCAACTCCAGGGTGTGATTCATCCAATTTTTGGGCTCCTGAAGCCAACTCCAGTATATATTTGGGCTCCTGCTGCTGCTGCTGCTGCCAACTTCTGCCAACTCCAGGGTGGGATTCATCCAATTTTTGGGCTCCTGAAGCCAACTCCAGTGTATATTTGGGCTCCTGCTGCTGCTACTGTCAACTCCTGCCAACTCCAGGGTGTGATTCATGCCATTTTTGGGCTCCTGAGGCCAACTCCAGTGTATATTTGGGCTCCTGCTGCTGCTGCTGCCAACTTCTGCCAACTCCAGGGTGTGATTCATCCAATTTTTGGGCTCCTGAAGCCAACTCCAGTGTATATTTGGGCTCCTGCTGCTGCTGCTGCCAACTTCTGCCAACTCCAGGGTGTGATTCATCCAATTTTTGGGCTCCTGAAGCCAACTCCAGTGTATATTTGGGCTCCTGCTGCTGCTACTGTCAACTCCTGCCAACTCCAGGGTGTGATTCATCCAATTTTTGGGCTCCTGAAGCCAACTCCAGTGTATATTTGGGCTCCTGCTGCTGCCAACTTCTGCCAACTCCAGGGTGTGATTCATCCAATTTTTGGGCTCCTGAGGCCAACTCCAGTGTATATTTGGGCTCCTGCTGCTGCTGCTGCCAACTTCTGCCAACTCCAGGGTGTGATTCATCCAATTTTTGGGCTCCTGAAGCCAACTCCAGTGTATATTTGGGCTCCTGCTGCTGCTGCTGCCAACTTCTGCCAACTCCAGGGTATGATTCATCCAATTTTTGGGCTCCTGAAGCCAACTCCAGTATATATTTGGGCTCCTGCTGCTGCCAACTCCTGCCAACTCCAGGGTGTGATTCATCCAATTTTTAGGCTCCTGCTGCTGCCAACTTCTGCCAACTCCAGGGTGTGATTCATCCAATTTTTGGGCTCCTGAAGCCAACTCAAGTGTATATTTGGGCTCCTGCTGCTGCTACTGTCAACTCCTGCCAACTCCAGGGTGTGATTCATCCAATTTTTGGGCTCCTGAAGCCAACTCCAGTGTATATTTGGGCTCCTGCTGCTGCTACTGTCAACTCCTGCCAACTCCAGGGTGTGATTCATCCAATTTTTGGGCTCCTGAAGCCAACTCCAGTGTATATTTGGGCTCCTGCTGCTGCCAACTTCTGCCAACTCCAGGGTGTGATTCATCCAATTTTTGGGCTCCTGAAGCCAACTCCAGTGTATATTTGGGCTCCTGCCGCTGCTACTGTCAACTCCTGCCAACTCCAGGGTGTGATTCATCCAATTTTTGGGCTCCTGAAGCCAACTCCAGTGTATATTTGGGCTCCTGCTGCTGCTGCTGCCAACTTCTGCCAACTCCAGGGTGTAATTCATCCAATTTTTGGGCTCCTGAAGCCAACTCCAGTGTATATTTGGGCTCCTGCTGCTGCTACTGTCAACTCCTGCCAACTCCAGGGTGTGAGTCATCCAATTTTTGGGCTCCTGAAGCCAACTCCAGTATATATTTGGGCTCCTGCTGCTGCTGCTGCCAACTTCTGCCAACTCCAGGGTGTGATTCATCCAATTTTTGGGCTCCTGAGGCCAACTCCAGTGTATATTTGGGCTCCTTCTGCCCCTCATAGTGATGCCACTTCAACTCTCTGCAATTGTGCCGCTCTGCGATTCTATTAGCGATGCCTCTGATCTGCATGTGATATTTCTTCAAAGTATTATTTAACTAACCCAGCACGCATCCTGTGCGTGTTACAGCAAGGCTGAATGGTTTACAACCCTATTGAGGCTCTAGGAGGCTCAGAAATAGCCGTTTTTAATAGCGATTCGTCACGAATTTATTCGGGTCGAAACGATTTTTGTCGGAAAATTCGGCGAATCAGTCGAATCGAATTTTTCAAAAGTTCGCTCATCTCTAGTTTTGGTATATAGGTTTCCCCGTCTGAACGATTCCCCCCCCCGGGGCATCCAAAATCGGGATGCTCCGCTGTGTGAAACTCCCCAGGTCGCCCCATTTACTTACCTTGCTTCCTGGTCCAACGGCGCATGAGCCGAGCCCACATCCTCGCTATCCCTCTAGCAGGGTGTGTGCCCGCGCCAGGCACGGTGATTGGACAATCGGCCAAGCATGCGCAGTAGGACCGGGAAGAGGTGAGTTGGCATCAGTGATCTGGGGGGTTTCACACGGGGGGGGGGGACCCTGGGGGAAAGGACCAAAACCCAGGATAGTCAAAATCCTAAGTTTTGGCTCACTTTAAATAGCTGGAGGAATAAAAAAAATGTTTAAAAAATTATTTTCCCATGTCTATCGTTTTTCTGTTTTATTTCTTCTTTTATTTTTCAGCTTCCATCTTCAGAGGCTTGGGCTCTCTGCCACGCGCCTATAATTTCATAAAGCAAATTGCATTCATAGCCTGTCTACTAAAAACAGGCTGCAATGTGTATTTATTTATTTTATTAATTGCAAAAAATAAATAAAAAAATCTCAGAAGAGGCCCCATCTGTCGCTGGCACGCACAGGGCCACAAGCGAGCAGCAAAAACTGGCACGGCGCACAAGTCCATGAAAATGGCGATGACCAGGGGGCATCTGTCCACTCCAGTCAAGTGGTGCCCATACCGCGTCAGTTCAACCTCTTGGCACCTTCCTTGGTGATTTGGACGAGCCACAGTCAGCGCCAATGATTACCATTTTGAACAGCAATCCTGCGAATTAATTGCTCGCTCATATGTTTCTCTTCCACGTAATGAATAATCCGCCAGTTAATTGTCCCTCTTTATTCCTGTTGTTGTTGATACATTACGCGAAAGCTCAGAGGCTCCAGACAAAGCCGGAGAGGATTGGCGCGCCCGGTTTCATGTCATCGTACGTACGCCGAACACAATTTCGATTATTAACCTATGTCGCCTTTCATTTCCAAACTTTTCTAATTACAAGAAGTTGTTATTAAAGTCAAATAGGAGAACTGAAAAAAAAATTAAAATAATGTACCATTCATTTTGCTGGCCTCTAAGCCGGGCATCCAGAATAGTGCCATACCCAGATTTATCATAGCTACTAACTTTTCAGGAACATTTGTTGAATTTGGCCACGCCCCCTCATTGATTAATGGATAGGGGATATGATGAAACAGTTAAAACAATATAAACACTTTGAATAGGCAAATTAATCATTTATTGATGCAGATCTGCATGTTACACCTCAAAGAAGGACAAATAAGAACCACGAGAGACAGGGGGACATGGACTCAAAAGAAGAACAAATGAGAACGAGGGGCATGGGGACACGGACTGAAAATAGGGACAGTCCCTTCAAATCAGGGACACTTGGGAGGCATGAGTTTTATACTAAAGAAAAAGTTTAAGTCCCTTTTAACAATTGCTTCTGGGAATTCCGCTCAGTGATCCCTCTACAATTAAAGTGGACCAAAACTTGAGATTTTCCCTATGCCGGGTTTTGGGTCTTGGCCACTGTGTTAACCCCCCCCCCAGGTCACCCCTATTAAAGTAGACCAAAACCCAGGATTTGACTATCCTGTGGTCCTTGACTCCGGGGCTGTGTGAAACCCCCCAGGTCACCCGATCTCACTCGCCCTTTCCTGCTCCTATAGCGCATGTGCAGCCCTTTCATCCAATCAGCACACTTGAGCGCACTCATTCTAAAAGGGAGTGTGCCCACGCCAGCCATTCACAAATGCCTTGTGCAGGCATGCGCCCTGCTAAAGGAATATCGAGGATGCGGCCACAGCTTGAGCATGCACCGCTGGACTGGGAAAGAAGGTTAGTTTCCGGGCGACCTGGGGGGTAATACTGATTCTGAATTTCCCGGGGGGAGGGAATTCAGCGGCCTTGGAATCTTAGAGATTTCAGGGCCACTGGGGTTTCGAGCCACTTTAAAAGGCCCTGGATTCTAGTGCCATCCGCGTTTCACTCTTTGGAGCATCCCCCAGAAGATCTGTTTCATACACCCTGCCCCGGAGCCCTTGCCATGTCTCTGCACCGTGGCCGCATCCCGGCTCAACACTAGCCGTGCTGCGCACACGTGCCCATCCTTTTTAAATGGGCAGCGCAGGCACACAATGGCTAGAAGGTGAGTGGGGGGTGCAGAGGGGTGCAGCCGGCGGCGCACTCTGCTCCCTCCGTCCAGGCAGCTTAGCTGTCAGCAGCGCCAAAGGGAGCCGAGTAAAAGCGAGCGTGCTGATTAGTTGAGCGGGTCGCTCAGCCAATCAGCGTGCTTGTTCTCACCCCTGAGTCTGCGCCATTGGAGCAACAATAAGGGGAATAAACGGGGTGACTTGGGAGAAACACACAGCAGGGTTTCTCAATTAGGGGATGCCCCCACTGAGAGGAACAACTGCCCAAAAAGTAAAAATGGGGGGGGGGGGGTTGTTCCTCTAACTTATTAATGCCAATCTGTGCCATGTGGCTTGCATATTAATGCACTGCACAAAGAGGCTGTGTCACCCCCAGTCCTGCCTCTGTGCCAGGGGAGGTAGGCAGGGTGGAGGTGCTAACCTGAGAAGCCCATGTCAATGTAAGGACTAGGCTAGGTTAGGTTAGATGAATGTCCCTCTGAACCAGGACACTCCCTGGCACCATACCTCCCAACTTTTGAAAGCCGTAAAGAGGGACATGAGAAGATATTTTTTAACATGCCTCGGCCACACCCCGACCATGCCCCAGCCACATCCTTAAAGGTAAACACCCCCAGAATTAAATAAATAATAATACAGACAAGGCCTCCGCAAACACATTACAGCCAGGGGCTTTAGTGAGAGGGGCATCCCTCTATTCCATCCAGTGGGGGGCATCCCTCCAATTCAACCAGTGAGGGGCATCCCTCCATTCAAGCTAGTGAGGGGCATCCCTCCATTCCAACCAGTGAGGGTATCCCTCCATTCCAGCCAGTGAGAGGCATCCCTCATTGCAGCCACTTAAGGGCTTCCCTCCATTCCAGCCAGTGAAAGGCATCCCTCCAATTCAACCAGTGAGGGGCATCCCTCCAATACAACCCGTGTGGGACATTCCTCCAATTCAACCAGTGAGGGGCATCCCTCCAATTCAACCAGTGAGGGGCATCCCTCCAATACAACCAGTGAGGGACATCCCTCCATTCCAGCCAGTTATGAGGCATCCCTCATTGCAGCCACTTAGGGGCATCCTTCATTGAAGGCACTTTAGGGGCATCCCTCATCGCAGCGAGTTAGGGGCATCCCTCATTGCAGCCAGTTAGGGGCAACACACACACACACACAAAGACATACTCACAGCAATGCAGGCAATCATCTCCCCTCCTGCGCAATCTCCAGGCTCCTTCCTGGAGTTCCGCCTACTCACCAATGAACCACCAATGAGCTTAAAGAAAAAAAACAGCCGGACTCCCAGATGCTGGACTGCCGTGGCCTTTCAGGCGTCTGTCGCCACCAGCTCGAGTGTGCATCCAATTACCCACACTCTGGGCCGGTGGTTGTGGGCGTCTGAGAGGCCGTGGCAACCTTTCAGTCAGTAACGGGCGATGGAGAGACACAACGGCGAGGGGACAAGTGCTAGCGCCGCGTGACACCGGGGCCAACTGCCCAAAATCGGGATTGTCCCAGGAAAATCGGAATGGTTGCTGGTATGCACTTTCAACCGGACCCACCCCCTTATATGGAACGTATATGCTCATATGCATTCCTCCCTGGGGCTATTCAGATTGCTGCACATAAAATTCATTTACAGTCCCTAGTTCAATGCTGGCAGGGATTGTCTTTTAACCTTAAAATTATGGACCAATACCCCTCATCAATATTGACAATAAACTACTAGCAAAGGTGCTTGGCACAAGGTTAAACTAATTTGTGGACACTCTTGTCCATAGAGATCAGGTAGGTTTGGTGATAGGCTATAACAGACATACAGACAACAGACATAAAACAATAGAAACACTATGTAGGCAAATGAATCATTTATTGATGCAGATCTGCATGTTACACCTCAAAGAGGGAAAAACGAGGGACAGGGGGACATGGACACAAAAGGGACAGTCCCTCCAAATCAGGGACACTTGGGAGGTATGTCAAGGTGCTGAGCTAATCTAAAATGAGGACATCATTTTGGCACACAAAAGTATATTCCTTAAAAAGTGGACTTTAAAGAAGAACATTTAGAGAGGTTATAACCGGTTCACATTTTGGCAGGGCATGAGCCAAGGCATCTATCTTCTGAGTCCCTCAGATTCCAGGGGACCTCCCGATGGGCAGCGTCATCTTGCATCCCATCAGGCACTGCGCGCATCGCCCCCATCCCTAATGGGATGTAAGGGGAGGCGCAAAAAAGCCACAAGATTTTGCTGAGCGGCATTGGACTTTGAAGAGCATGGCTGAAGCCAAAGTTACTTAGAGATGGCTAAGCCAGTGGCAGAAGGAGAATCGGGCCCTGAAGCAGCCAGATGTCACCACAGCAGGAAACGGCGACATCTTAAACCGGACCTTGAGCATGATTTAATGAAAAGCCGAAATCCTTAAACTATTCCCCAGCATCTAAACTTAATATATGTTAGGCTTTTAGTCACTTATTATTCTTTCCCCCAATGGGCTGCAACTCTGTTCAGGACTCTAGGATACGGGCACCGCCATCTTGACTAAGAAGCATCACTGAGGAGAGCGGGATAAAGTGCAGGGGGTGGGTTATAGCTGTGCTTTGCACAAACAGAGCAGAGCTGGGGTCAGGAAAAGGTCATCAATCCCAGAATGCAGAGCGACACAATCAGGCTGCCTGATGCTCCATGTGCTGCCATCTTGGATGTTTAAAGGCTCATAACATGCAGTAGATGCAGGTAGGATGAGTTGTAATGTGAGCAATCTGTATGTACAGGGTGTGGGATACACAAGATTCTTAAGGTTCTTATTCAGGGTGAAGGTCTGCTTTAAAGTAAGCAGGGCCCGATGGCGGGGGATCGGCCACATTCAACTTTAGGTCTGATGTTCCTCTTTAAGTACTTTTAAACTGGAGGTCTACTTTTCTATCTGGCCCTGCAGTAAAGCTGTGGTCCAAAACAGCGAGTCATACATGGCTAAAGTCAGGTAAGGTAATAAAAATGAAGAGAACATTTTTTATTTGTGTAAAATGTTATTTGAGGTAATGCAAGGGCCAAGGTTATGGTGGCCATGGTGGCCCTTCATAGTTAATTTTCTGAAGCTAATCGACAAAAAGGAAAAATGACGCACACTCTGCATGAACTGTATTCCTTGTTCTCTAAGAGGCCATCTGAGCCCGAAGAATGTGTTCCTATTAGAAAAACGAGCTTCAGCCTTAGAATCTTTACAATTTTCTCATTACAAAAGAAAATGAAAGGCGTCATTACTTTTGTTTGCCAAGGCTTCTTTAAAACTGACCCGTTTTTTCTTTAATGGGTTTTGGTCCCTCAGACAGAGGATAAGAACAAGCTCGGAGGGGCATCCAGAATGCTGGCGCCCCCTGAACGTATGGGGCTCCTTTCCAGAAGTTGAAGGTAAGGGTATCTGTACCTGTTAAGGAAAAAATGTTTGCCCAGAGGCAAGAAGCTTGTCAGGCATGCATGTGCAACCCACCACACAGCATTTTGCCAGTTGGTCACTGGCAGAGAAGGTAATGCAGAGGTGCATCCTGCAATCCAACATTGTGGCAGGGTGAGTTTTAATGCCTGATTTAGGGACCAACACCCGTTTTTACATTAACGGGTGTTGGTCCCACTGTCTGCCTGAGAGTGACGGTTAAAAGCAACCTCATGCTGTCATTTACAACTTTAACCCAGTTTTAAACCGGACCAACAAAATTGTAAATGACGGCATGAGTAAAAATGGGCGTTGGTCCGGTTTAAGTCGACACTTTTTACCATCAGAATGTATTCCCCATTATGTATTTCCTCTCCTCTAAAGCAGTGCAAGGCGGACTTTTTTTTTAATTGACTTTGTTAACATGTTGGCAACTCTACATTTGTGACCTTTCCAACGGGTCTGTTCCCCTTTTAATATCTGAAATTAAAATCAAGTCTTGAAGGCATCTCTCAAAATCCTTTCCTTAAAAAAACAGTCAAGAGTATTAAAGTCGTTTGTGATTACAAAAGTGAGAACAGTAAATAGCAAAGGCCACTCATTTCCTGGCTGGAAACTCAAGCCGAGCTTATTGCATTGCTGGGTTAAATTTGATTGAAATTCATATTGAAATAGAGAGGCTGTCAAGGCGATTGCCCGCTTCCTTCATTTATTTTTTTTTTTTTTCTTCCTTGAAGTCTTTCCTCTCCTAGTGATTTTCTTGAATCAAGGCTTTAACGTAATTTTCTTAATTTAAGCTATAAAGACACAAGGGTAGATTTCCAGAGCTGCTCTATAAAATGGAAGGCAAATCATGTTATGGTAATGACTTTCAATCATATCTAAAAGAGTACTTTATCAAAGCTATTATAGGCAGCTTTTTAGAAAAAGAAACTAAGATATGACTTGGGCAAAAAAAAAAAAAAATAGTAGAGCCCCAAATATGAGAACGTTCTGATAGTCAGAGCAGCGTAGGCAAAGTATAGAGCGATCAGACAAAAGATGAGGGGAGCCTTCTATCATAAAGCAGCACATTTTCTGCAATTTGGATTGGCCAGGACGGGAAAAATGCATAGACGGGTGATGAATATAAGATTATAGTCTAGGTTCAAGTTAAAAAAGTCTTCAGAATAATTTTGACATGAGTGTAGCTAAAGTCATTTCAAAGTTTGAATAGCTTAACTCTAAAGTTTCAACTTTTTTTTTTAAGTAAAGAGAAATTCTTTAAGATGAAGTTACCTTATGTTTGCCCTATAAGACGCAATATTTGTTCCCCAAAAGTGTGGAAAACATGTCAGTGCATCTTATTGGGGCAAATGTAGTAAAAAAAATTAGGATACTTACATGAGTCTCGCGCCTGCCGTCCTTACTCTGGCTTCCGTCACTGCCACCGCCTCTTGGGCCACCACACGCTGACACTCGGGTGTTTGTGTCACTGTGCATTGAAACCCGAGAGGCAGTGGCGGTGCCGGAAGCCAGAGTGGGGACAGCGTTCATGTAAGTATACTTTTTTTTCGGGGGGGTTGGGGGGAATACCACACTGAATAAGGGGGTGAGGGGGGATGCCACACTGCCTATATGGAGAATGGAAGGGGGGATGCCACACTGCCTATATGGGGAATGGGAGGGGGATGCCACACTGCCTATAGGAATGGGAGGGAGAATGCCACATTGCATATGGGAATGGGAGGAAGAATGACTGCCTATGGGAATAGCAGGGGGGGCTGCCACACTGCCTATGGGGAATGGGAGGGAGGCTGCCACACTGCCTATGGGGATGGGAGGGCGGCTGCCACACTGCCTATGGGGAATGGGAGGGCGGCTACCACACTGCTTATGGTAATGCCACACTGCCTATGGGAGTGGGAGGGGGAAGTCTGGAGTCTGACTTTAGTTACTTAGTTAATGCGGTTTAATGTCCATCAAGTTCAACTAAGGGTGTTGGGGTAGGGGACGTTATGTTTTATTATTTTTTTTTTTATTATTTTTTTTTTTACTGATAACCGCTAATAGTAACTGTTAATGTTATTTTCTTCTAAATAAGCATTTTTTAAAGCTGTCAGCGGTTGATGCTGTAACAAGCTTCTGGGGGAGGCAATTCCACAGATTTATAGATTTATATAAAAAAGGATTTGTACCACTGGAGACTGAGGGTCTGATTTATTGAAAACTTCTGCCAAACAATGCCACTTCAGTGCAAATTAGAGTAGTGCAAAATATGAGTTATACATTTTTCAGTATATTGTTGCACTGTTGATATTTTAGTAAATGTGCCTCTTGTAGCCGAGCAACATGCGCAAGAGTGTAAAAAAAATAGTTTGTTATGGGGGTTATTTAAGAAATGGTAAAGAATGATTGTCGCCTCCGGAGACTGAATTTCTTTTTTCCAGTCAAAGAGAGTGCCCCCTTGTCTTTAGAGAGGATTTTACATGGAATAGTGTTTCCTCATATTTTTTGTATTAGTCATTTATATATTTATACAAGTTAATCATGTCCCCCCTCAGTAGTCTTTCCTCAAAACTAAACAGATTTAATTCCTGTAACCTTTCCTCATAACGAAGATCTTTCATTCCTCTGATTAGTTTGGCGGCCCTCCTCTGCACCCTTTCCATAGTCACTTTGCTGTGACCTTTAATCCTGTACAGTGGCGTAACTAGATATGATGAGGCCCTGGTTCAAACATTGAAAGGGCCCTACTAATTAGCAACAAAGCTGATTAGTAGCGTTCTGAGAAACGCCTACAACCCCAATGTAGTCTACAGCACAGTGCTAGATAAGACACTAATGCCAATGCTCTGAGGCTGGCACTATAGTCACAAAAATGATGCTAAAAGGTGCACATCATAAATAAGGCCCTTAATCTATGATGCAGTAATGGAGATGGACAGTCGCTAAATACAATTCTCTGGGAATTTAAAAAAAGTGTATAATGATTAGAGATGAGTGAACTTTTGAAAAATTCGATTCGGCTGAATTTATTCGCGAAGAATTGTTATTAAAAACGGCAATTTCTGGGCTTCCGAGAGCCTCTATAGGGTTACAGAACGTTTTGCCTGGCTGTAACATGCATAGGATGCATGCTGGGTTAGTGAAATAATATTGTAAAGAAGTATGACATGCAGATCAGAGGCATCGCTATTAGATTCGCTGTTGCAGAGCATGATGAGCCCATATATTGCCTGAAAGACGCACAGTGGAGTTGGCAGCAGCATAGGGAGCCCATATATTGCCTGAAAAACACCCTGAATTTGTCAGCAGCTTAGGGAGCCCATATATTGTCTGAAAGACACACCCTGGATTTGGCAGCAGCATTAGGAGCCCATATATTGCCTGAAAGACACACCCAGTAGTTGGCAGCAGCAGCATTAGGAGCCCATATATTGCCTGAAAGACACACCCAGGATTTGGCAGCAGCAGAAGAAGCTCAAATATTGCCTGAAGGACACAAAGAAGTTGGCAGCAACATTAGGAGCCCATATATTGCCTAAAAGACACATTGGAGTTGGAAGCAGCATTAGGAGCTCATATATTGCCTGAAAGACACACAGTGGAGTTGGCAGCATCATAGGGTGCCCATATATTGCCTGAAAAACACACCCTGAATTTGGCAGCAGCATAGGGAGTTCATATATTGCCTGAAAGACACATTGGAGTTGGCAGCAGCATGAGGAGACCATATATTACCTTAAAGACACATCCTGGAGTTGGCAGCAGCATTAGGAGCCCATATATTGCCTGAAAAACACACCCTGAATTTGGCAGCAGCATTAGGAGCCCATATATTGCCTGAAAGACACACTGGAGTTGGCAGCAGCATTAGGAGCCCATATATTGCCTGAAAGACACCCTGGAGTTGGCAGCAGCATTGGGAGCCCATATATTGCCTGAAAAACACACCCTAAATTTGGCAGCAGCATTAGGAGCCCATATATTGCCTGAAAGACACACCCAGGAGTTGGCAGCAGCAGCAGCATTAGGAGCCCATATATTGCCTGAAAAACACATTGGAGTTGGCAGCAGCATTAGGAGCCCATATATTGCCTGAAAAACACATTGGAGTTGGCAGCAGCATTAGCAGCCCATATATTGCCTAAAAGAGACTCTGGAGTTGGCAGCAGCATAAGGAACCCATATATTGCCTGAAAGACACACTGGAGTTGGCAGCAGCATTAGGAGCCCATATATTGCCTGAAAGACACCCTGGAGTTGGCAGCAGCATAGGGAGCCCATATATTGCCTGAAAAACACACCCTGAATTTGGAAGGAGCCCATATATTGTCTGAAAGACACACCCAGGATTTGGCAGTAGCATTAGGAGCCCATATATTGCCTGAAAGACACACTGGAGTTGGCAGCAGCATTAGGAGCCCATACATTGCCTGAAATACACCCTGGAGTTGGCAGCAGCATAGGGAGCCCATATATTGCCTGAAAGACACACCCTGGAGTTAGCGGCAGATGCAGCCACATAGGGAGCCCATATATTGCCTGAAAGACACATTGGAGTTGGTGGCAGCAGCTTAAGTAGCATTAGGAGTCCATATATTGCCTTAGAGACACACACAGGAGTTGACAGCAGCAGCAGCATAACAAGCCCATATATTGCCTGAAAAACACATTGGAGTTGGCAGCAGCATTAGGAACCCATTTATTGCCCGAAAGACACACCCAGGAGTTGGCAGCAGCAGAAGGAGCTCATATCTTGCCTGAAAGACACACCCTGGAGTTAGCAGCAGCAGCAGCAGCATTAAAAGCCCATATATTGCCTGAAAGACACATCCAGGAGTTGGCAGCAGCATTAGGAGCCCATATATTGCCTGAAAGACACACCCAGGAGTTGGCAGCAGCAGAGGAAGCTCACATATTGCCTGAAAGACACACCCTGGGGTTGGCAGCAGCATTAGGAGCCCATATATTTCCTGAAAGACACACAGTGGAGTTGGCAGCAGCATTTGGTGCCCATATATTGCCTGAAAGACACACCAAGGAGTTGGCAGCAGCATTAGCAGCCCATATATTGCCTGAAAGACACACTGGAGTTGGCAGCAGCATTAGGAGCTCATATATTGCCTGAAAAACACATGCTGGATTTGGCAGCAGCATTAGGAGCCCATAAATTGCCTGAAAAAGCCCAAAAACACACCCTGAATTTGGCAGCAGCATTAGGAGCTCATATATTGCCTGAAAGACACACCCAGGAGTTGGCAGCAGCAGCATTAGGAGCCTATATATTGCCGGAAAAACACATTGGAGTTGGCAGCAGCATGAGGAGGCCATATATTGCCTGAAAAACACACCCAGGAGTGGGCAGCAGCAGAAGAAGCGCATATATTGCCTGAAAGACACACAGTGGAGTTGGCAGCAGCATAGGGAGCCCATATATTGCCTGAAAGACACACCTTGGAGTTGGCAGCAGCATTTGGAACCCATATATTGCCTGGAAGACACACAGTGGAGTTGGCAGCAGCATAGGGAGCCCATATATTGCCTGAAAAACACACTCTGAATTTGGCAGCAGCATAGGGAGCTCATATATTGCCTGAAAAACACATGCTGGAGTTGGCAGCAGCATAGGGAGCCCATATATTGCCTGAAAAAAAACACCCTGGAGTTAGCAGCAGCATTAGGAGCCCACATATTGCCTGAAAGAGACACCATATATTGACTTAAAGACACATCCTGGAGTTGGCAGCAGCATTAGAAGCCCATATAGTGCATGTAAAACACACCCTGAATTTGGCAGCAGCATTAGGAGCCAATATATTGCCTGAAAGACACACCCAGGAGTTGGCAGCAGCAGCATAGGGAGCCCATATATTGCCTGAAAAAAAAACACCCTGGAGTTAGCAGCAGCATTAGGAGCCCACATATTGCCTGAAAGAGACACCATATATTGACTTAAAGACACATCCTGGAGTTGGCAGCAGCATTAGAAGCCCATATAGTGCATGTAAAACACACCCTGAATTTGGCAGCAGCATTAGGAGCCAATATATTGCCTGAAAGACACACCCAGGAGTTGGCAGCAGCAGCATTAGGAGCCCATATATTGCCTGAAAAACACACCCTGGAGTTGGCAGCAGCAGAAGAAGCTCATATATTCCCTGAAAGACACACCTTGGAGTTGGCAGCAGCATTAGGAGCCCATATATTGCCTGGAAGACACACAGTGGAGTTGGCAGCAGCATGGGGAGCCCATATATTGCCTCAAAAACACATTGGAGTTGGCAGCAGCATGGGGAGACCATATATTGCCTGAAAAACACAGTGGAGTTGGCAGCAGCATTAGGAGCCCATATATTGCCTGAAAGAGACTCTGGAGTTGGTATAAGAATTAAGAGCCCGTATATTGCCTGAAAGACACACAGTGAACTTGGCAGCAGCATAGGGAGCCCATATATTGCCTTAAAAACACACCCTGGAGTTAGCAGCAGCATTAGGAGCCCATATATTGCTTGAAAGACACACCCTGGAGTTGGCAGCAGCATTAGGAGCCCATATATTGCCTGAAAAACACACCCTGGAGTTGGCAGCAGCATAGGAAGCCTATATATTCCCTGAAAATCAAACCCTGGAGTTGGCAGCAGCATTAGGAGCCCATATATTGCCTGAAAGATACACTAGAGTTGGCAGCAGCATAATGAAACCATATATTGCCTGAAAGACACACTGGAGTTGGCAGCAGCATAAGGAGCACATATATTGCCTGAAAAACACACCCTGAATTTGGCAGCAGCATATGGAGCCCATATATTGCCTGAAAGACACACCCAGGAGTTGGCAGCAGCAGAAGAAGCTCATATATTGCCTGAAAGACACACTTTGCAGTTGGCAGCAGCATTAGGAGCCCATATATTGCCTGGAAGACACACAGTGGAGTTGGCAGCAGCATATGGAGACCATATATTGCCTTAAATACACATTCTGGAGTTGGCAGCAGCATTAGGAGCCCATATATTGCCTGAAAGAGACTCTGGAGTTGGTAGCAGCATAAGGAACCAATCTATTGCCTAAAAGACACACTGGAGTTGGCAGCAGCATTAGGAACCCATACATTGCCTGAAAAACACACCCTAGAGTTGACAGCAGCATAGGGAGCCCATATATTTCCTGAAAGAGACACTGGAGTTGGCAGCAGCATAAGGAACCTATATATTGCCTGAAAGACACACTGGAGTTGGCAGCAGCATAGGGAGCCCATATCTTGCCTGAAAAACACACCCTGGAGTTGGCAGCAGCATAGGGAGCCCAAATATTGCCTGAAAAACACACCCTGGAGTTGGCAGCAGCATTAGGAGCCCATATATTGCTTAAAAGATAAACTGGAGTTGGCAGCAGCATAAGGAACCCATATATTGCCTGAAAGACACACTGGTGTTGGCAGCAGCATTAAGAGCCCATATATTGCCTGAAAGACACCCTGGAGTTGGCAGCAGCATAGGGAGCCCATATATTGCCTGAAAAACACACCCTGAATTTGGCAGAAGCATATGGAGCCCATATATTGCCTGAAAAACACACCCTGGAGTTGGCAGCAGCATTAGGAGCCCATATATTGCCTGAAAGATACACTGGAGTTGGCAGCAGCATTAGGAGCCCATATATTGCCAGAAAGACAAATTGGAGTTGGCAGCATCATAGGGAGCCCATATATTGCCTGAAAAACATACCCTGAATTTGGCAGCAGCATAGGGAGCTCATATATTGCCTGGAAGACACATTGGAGTTGGCAGCAGCATAGGGAGACCATATATTGCCTTAAAGACACATCCTGGAGTTGGCAGCAGTTTTAGAAGCCCATATATTGCCTGAAAAACACACCCTGAATTTGGCAGCAGCATTAGGAGCCCATATATTGCCTGAAAGACACACCCAGGAGTTGGCAGCAGCAGCAGCATTAGGAGCCCATATATTGCCTGAAAAACACACCCTGGAGTTGGCAGCAGCAGAAGAAGCTCATATATTGCCTGAAAGACACACCTTGGAGTTGGCAGCAGCATTAGGAGCCCATATATTGCTTGGAAGACACACAGTGGAGTTGGCAGCAGCATAGGGAGCCCATATATTGCCTGAAAAACACATTGGAGTTGGCAGCAGCATGGGGAGACCATATATTGCCTTAAAGACACATTCTTGTGTTGGCAGCAGCATTAGGATCCCATATATTGCCTGACAGAGACTTTGGAGTTGGTATAAGAATTTAGAGCCCATATATTGCCTGAAAGACACACAGTGAACTTGGCAGCAGCATAGGGAGCCCATATATTGCCTGAAAAACACACCCTGGAGTTAGCAGCAGCATTAGGAGCCCATATATTGCTTGAAAGACACACCCTGGAGTTGTCAGCAGCATTAGGATCCCATATATTGCCTGACAGAGACTTTGGAGTTGGTATAAGAATTTAGAGCCCATATATTGCCTGAAAGACACACAGTGAACTTGGCAGCAGCATAGGGAGCCCATATATTGCCTGAAAAACACACCCTGGAGTTAGCAGCAGCATTAGGAGCCCATATATTGCTTGAAAGACACACCCTGGAGTTGTCAGCAGCATTAGGAGCCCATATATTGCCTGAAAAACACACCCTGGAATTGGCAGCAGCATAAGGAACCCATATATTGCCTGAAAGACACACTGGAGTTGGCAGCAGCATTAGGAGCCCATATATTGCCTGAAAGACACCCTGGAGTTGGCTGCAACATAGGGAGCCCATATATTGCCTGAAAAACACAACCTGAATTTGGCAGCAGGATAGGGAGCCCACATATTGCCTGAAAAACACACCCAGGAGTTGGCAGCAGCAGAAGAAGCTCATATATTACCTGAAAGACACACTTTGGAGTTGGCAGCAGCATTAGGAGCCCATGTATTGCCTGGAAGACACACAGTGGAGTTGGCAGCAGCATAGGGAGCGCATATATTGCCTGAAAAACACATTGGAGTTGGCAGCAGCATGGGGAGACCATATATTGCCTGAAAGACACATTCTGGAGTTGGCAGCAGCATTAGGAGCCCATATATTGCCTGAAAGAGACTCTGGAGTTGGTAGCAGAATTAAGTGCCCATATATTGTCTGAAAAACACATTGGAGTTGGCAGCAGCATAGGGAGCCCATATACCCTGTTTCCCCGAAAATAAGACAGTGTCTTATATATATTTTTGCTCCCAAAGATGCGCTAGGTCTTATTTTCAGGGGATGTCTTACATGAAGAAGAATTCACATGCATTCACAAAAAAAGGAAATGTATTAACTGTTAAACAGTAGTAGTTGCCATCACAAACCAGCATAACCAGACAAAATGTGACTCCTGTCAAAATTTCATGTTACCTCCCCCCACTGATCCTCCTGTTCCAATTTACCCCCCTTCTCCTGTACTACCGGTAGTGGCATATGTGGGGAATCCAAAACATACAACCCCCCCTCCTCATCATCAGTGGGTGAAAGTGGGGGAGGTGGGGGTAGAGTCTAGAGAATCCAGGGAATTCTCTAGTTTCCATCCCCCCCTCCCCTCACTTCACCTGGCATTTCCCCCATAGAAATTCTTTTTTTTTTCTTCTTCACAGTCTGCTGCCACTACTCACTAACTTACTGTCAGAGAGCGAGCAGCAGACAGCAGCTTTCACTTTGGTGGCGGCCGCTTTGATGACGAGTGACGTCCCCCAGTGACGTCCCCCTATGCGCAACGTCAGGGGCGGGCGTCACTCGTCATCAGAGAGAGCCGGCCGCAGCTGACTGAGGACTCTTGCTGCGGCCGCTCGCTATGGCCACTCCTGCAGGCGCTTGCTATGGCAGCGCTTACCAGCAAATACTTGCTGTGGCCGCAGCTCTCTGCAGGTGATCGCTGCAGCCGCAGGTCACTATGGCGGCTATGAAGTTACGGTAGCAGGCGCGGTGCGCACACAGCCATGACGCGGCGCCTTCATACCGGTAAGTAACTCACGGCGACGGGGCGGTGGGTGGAAGGGTGTCGGAGGATGTGAGGATCAGCGGGTGGGTGGTGTTCTAACATTATTTTGGGGGGAGGTCTTATTTTCAGGGGGGAGGTCTTATTTTCGGGGGAGGTCTTATATTTAGTCTTCATGCTAAAAGCACAGTAGGCCTTATTTTCGGAGTAGGTCTTATTTTCGGGGAAACAGGGTATTACCTGAAAGAGACTCTAGGGTTGGTAGCAGAATTAAGAGCCCATATATTGCCTGAAAGACACACCCAGGAGTTGGCAGCAGCAGCATTAGGAGCCCAGATATTCCCTGAAAGACACACCCTGGAGTTGGCAGCAGCATTAGGAGCCCATATATTTCCTGAAAGACACACAGTGGAGTTGGCAGCAGCATTTGGAGACCATATATTGCCTGAAAGACACACCCAGGAGTTGGCAGCAGCATTAGCAGCCCATATATTGCCTGAAAGAGACACTGGAGTTGGCAGCAGCATAAGGAACCAATATATTGCCTGAAAGACACACTTGAGTTGGCAGCAACATTAGGAACCCATATATTGCCTGAAAAACACACCCTGGAGTTGGCAGCATCATAGGGAGCCCATATATTGCCTGAAAAACACACCCTGAATTTGGCAGCAGCATAGGGAGCCCATATATTGCCTGAAAGACACACCCAGGAGTTGGCAGCAGCAGCATTAGGAGCCCATATATTGCCTGAAAGACACACCCAGGAGTTGGCAGCAGCAGCATTAGGAGCCCATATATTGCCAGAAAGACACACCCAGGAGTTGTTAGCAGCATTAGGAGTCCATATATTGCCTGAAAAACACACCCAGGAGTTGGCAGCAGCAGGAGCCCATATATTGCCTGAACAACACATTGGAGTTGGCAGCAGCATTAGGAGCCCATATATTGCCTGAAAGACACATTGGAGTTGGCGGCAGCAGCATAAGTAGCATTAGGAGCCCATATATTGCCTGAAAGACACACCCGGGAGTTGGCAGCAGCAGCAGCATTAGAAGCCCATATATTGCCTGAAAGACACACCCGGGAGTTGGCAGCAGCATTAGAAGCCCATTTATTGCCCGAAAGGCACACCCAGGAGTTGGCAGCAGCAGAAGGAGCTCATATATTGCCTGAAAGACACACCCTGGAGTTGGCTGCAGCAGCAGCATTAGGAGCCCATATATTGCCTGAAAAACACATTGGAGTTGGCAGCAGCATTAGGAGCCCATATATTGCCTGAAAGACACACCCTGGAGTTGGCAGCAGCAGCAGCAGCATTAGGAGCCCATATATTGCCTGAAAGACACACCCGGGAGTTGGCAGCAGCATTAGAAGCCCATTTATTGCCCGAAAGGCACACCCAGGAGTTGGCAGCAGCAGAAGGAGCTCATATATTGCCTGAAAGACACACCCTGGAGTTGGCTGCAGCAGCAGCATTAGGAGCCCATATATTGCCTGAAAAACACACCCTGGAGTTGGCAGCAGCAGAAGGAGCTACCATGCATCAGCTACTTCCGGGCAGGACAGCTTTCCCAGGGCAAACTCTGCCAGTTGTGGCCACAAGTCATGTTTGGCCGCCCAGAAGTCCAGTGGATCCTCAAGGTGCGTTGGCATGGTCATTTCAAGGTATGACACGACCTGCTGGTTCAGGCCCTGCTCCAGGTCTTCCTGCTGCTCATGAGTAGCCTCACTATGCGGGTGCAGAAAGTTATTCATTAGCGACTGAAGACTGAGGCTGCTGCTGATGGAGCTGCTGCTGCTGCTGCTCCTGCCACCCCCCCCCAGCAGCCATGGCAGTGTAAGGTGAGCCTAGAGGTCCCCCCTGAGTCAGACCTGCAAGAGTATGGACCATGGCGCAGATAGGCATCGGCCAACTGACTATGTAGAATACCTTTGTAGTAGGTAAGTTTGTCCTCCCTCTCAGTGGATGTAAAAATGCCCCCATTTTGTGCCGGTAGCGAGGGTCAAATAAGGTGGAGAGCCAGAAGTCATCCCGCAGAAAAATGGAGACCATTCTGTGGTCACTACGCAAGCACGTGAGCATGCATCGTGCCATTTCTGCAAGTGACTCGGAGGGACTACCTGTCTCCATCTCCACTGCATGCTGCCACGGTGTGTCTGGGTCCTCTGTCTCGCCTTCCTCACAACCCTCTTGCTCCTCTGGCTGCTCCTGCTCCTCCTCTCCTGTCAGATGACTAGATAAACCGCCCATTTCGCCAAAACTTCAGACTTCAGAAAATGCTTGACAACTAGGTTGAACACGTGTGCCATACAGGGCGCATGGGCTCAGGCTTCCTTGTCGCAGCGCAGACAAGATGTTACTCCCATTGTCAGTCACCATGGTTCCCATTTGCAGTTTTCGTGGAGTAAGTCATGTTTTGATTTCTTGATGAATTAATTTCAGGAGCTCCTCCCCTGTGTGACTCCGTTCACCAAGGCAAACCATGTGAAGCACAGCGCGACACCGCCGTGCCCTGCACACATTGTAGGCTGGAGGGGCATTGAGAATTGACTGTACAGAGTAGTAAGAGAAGCAGGAGCATCTGGAGCGACAGAGGAAGGGTATGATGCACAGCTACCTTAGGCTGAGGTGCTGGGGCCTTGGCTGGGTGAAATTGGAAGCGGCGCGCCACTGGGTGATGCAGCAGGCTGGACCCCCACTTCGGAGCCTCGGTTCTCCCAGGCTGCTTTATGGTGACACTGCATGTGTTGCCGCATGGCCGTGGTACCAACATTGAGGCCCTGGCCACGCTTCACCTTCTGTCTACACATCTTGCATGTGACCAAGTTACCCTCCTGCGGATGCTTGATGAAAAACTGCCACACTGCTGAGTAGCTAATTTTCCCACCAACAATCCGCACTAATTCACTGCTACCAACTCCAGGAACCCCTGCTCCACTACCTCACGGGAAGGCAGCCTGCCATGCAGCAGGCGGTCTACCCCGCCCCCGGCCATGTGTGGCCCCAGACATCCCAATTCTGCCACCATGCTGACTGCCAACCCTACTACCACCTTGCTGCCTCAGCTGCTGACTCTGGGGCAACCTGGGACCCTCTTCTCCTGATGATGAAGATGATGAAGCCCCTTCTGCACCTGGGCTCCCAAGTGTGATCGGCTTCATCATCATCATCATAGAGTTGTGTCCTCCTCGGTTTCCACAACAGCGTGTGCTGCAGGACACTGAAAGCTTGCCACACCGCCTCCCACGCCACTCCCCTTCTCAGTGTTTGTCTGCCTAGCGAAAGAAGCGGCGGATGTCTCCTCCATTTCTTGGCTGGGCAGTGGCTGCTGACTGTCCTCTAACATGTCCTCACTGAATAGTGGAGCTGAAGCCAAAGCATAAGGTACAGCGGCTGGAGGGGGGGGGGGCATAGGACAGAGGCAATGGAAGGACAGGGGCTGCTCCCCGGCCATGCCAACTCAGGGTTGTGTCCGAGGAAACTACTGACTGTTGACTGGGGGTGTCAGATGTCACTTGTGATGAGGTGGATGACCGCGTTAACCAATCGATGACGGCAGATGCGTTGCTGGTCGAAACACGACCGCTAGCAGATACCGGGAGATCAGGCCTCTCACCGTGACTTCTGCTGCCACTCGCCCCTAGTCTGCTGCGACCTCTGCCTGATGAATCTAGGCCTCTCCTCGGTGCACATCCTGGCACATCTCTGCCTGACATTTTTACTGCGTTTAGGAGGGTAAAACAATATACCACACTATACCTACAACAGTGATTTTGTAACAGCAGGTGTGTAGAAAAGTTAGATCAAAATAGGCACACACTGTAGCTAAAAGCTAATGCAAAAAGACACTGTCAGATGGTCTTACACAGGATTCCCCTGGTCAGAGATAAATGCACCACAGGCAGTTTTAAAACGTGGTTTTTGTTCAAAATGTAAAATAGGTAAAGATGCAGGTACTCTTAAAAGCTAATTGCTAGTATTTGGGATGGCCCCCCGGTGAAAGGCAATGGCTTCTTTAACCTTGAAAACCAGACTTTCTTTTATAAAAGGCAAAAGGTAAGTAGGCAGGTACTCTTAAAAGATAAGTGGTAGCACTGACAATGGCCCCCAGTGAAAGGCAATGGGTGCTTTACACTTGAAAACCAGACTTTTCTTTACAAAGGCAAAAGGTAAGTAGGCAGGTACTCTTAAAAGATAAGTGGTAGCACTGACAATGGCCCCCAGTGAAAGGCAATGGGTGCTTTAAACTTGAAAACCAGACTTTTTTTTACAAAATGCAAAAGGTAAGTAGCCAGGTACTCTTATAAGACACATGCTAGTATTTGCGATGCCCCCCGCTGGTTAAAGGCACTGGCTGCTGGCAATTTGACAATGTGACTTTCTTTACAAAATGCAACCGGTTAGCAGATAGGTACTTTTGAAATATTTATGCTAGTATTTGGGATGCCCCCCGGCGAAAGGCAAAGGTTGCTTAAAAAGGGACTTTCTTTACAAAATCCACAATGTTAATAGACAGGTACTCTTCAAATATTTATGCTAGTATTTGGGATGCACCCCCCCCCCCCCCGGTGAAAGGCAAAGGTTGCTTAAAAATTGACTTTCTTTACAAAATCCACAATGTTAATAGACAGGTACTCTTCAAATATTTATGCTAGTATTTGGGATGCCCCCCCGTCGAAAGGCAAAGGTTGCTAAAAAAGTGACTCTTTCCAAAATGCGCAATGTTAATAGACAGGTACTCTTGAAATATTTATGCTAGTATTTGGGATGCCCCCCCCCCCCCGGCGAAAGGAAAAGGTTGCTTAAAAAGTGACTTTCTATACAAAATGCACAATGTTAATAGACAGGCACTCTTCAAATATTTATGCTAGTATTTTGGATGCCCTCCGGCGAAAGGCAAAGGTTGCTTAAAAAGTGACTCTCTTTACAAAATACAACCAGTTAGCAGACAGGTACTCTTCAAATATTTATGCTAGTATTTGGGATGCACCCCCCCCCCCCCGGCGAAAGGCAAAGGTTGCTTAAAAAGTGACTCTTTACAAAATGCACAATGTTAATAGACAGGTACTCTTGAAATATCTATGCTAGTATTTGGGATGCCCCCCCCCCCCCGGCAAAAGGAAAAGGTTGCTTAAAAAGTGACTTTCTTTACAAAATGCAACCAGTTAGCAGACAGGTACTCTTCAAATATTTATGCTAGTATTTGGGATGCACCCCCCCCCCCCCCCGGCGAAAGGCAAAGGTTGCTTAAAAAGTGACTTTCTTTACAAAATGCACAATGTTAATAGACAGGTACTCTTGAAATATTTATGCTAGCACGCTTTTAAAAGAATGACACCAGGAAAAGTTAAAGCTAAATAGGCAGGTGTGTTATTAACACTAAATAGGCTTGAAAGTTAATGCAAACTCTTTAAACTTTCCCTGTCTTTCTGTCACTGTCACAGCCACTCTCCTTCTCTATCTGTCCCTCGCTCCTTCTGTTCTTTGTTCTATCTATCTATCGCTCCCTCGCTGTATCTATCTATCTATCTATCTATCTATCTATCTATCACCTTCTCCCTGCCTGATCTGCTCTGGCCACAATACAATGCCAAAATGAGCTTCCACAAGATGGCCGTCGCTTATATAGGGCTGTGACATCATCTGGAAGCCTGGCTGCTGATAGGTAGCATGTGACGCCTACCCAGGATTCCTTGCCCCATGGGACATGTCCTGACATGTGGATCCACCATTTTAGATGGCCTAGATAGTAGTAAATGGAGTTTTAAGGAAGCGATTCGAGCGATCGAATTGCAGCGATATTCGGAAACGTTATGAATCGAATTATTCCTGAAATTCGTAAAGAATTCGGGTTTGTCAGATTCAATTCGCTCATCTCTAATAATGATCTGACGTTGGCAGGAGTCCAGAGCCTCTTATTTTGATGATGATGAGATTTCTTGGCTCCCAAAATTCTAATCTTCATTTGTGTTGGAAGAAGATATTGCCAGTTGTATTAAATGCCAACTGTGTGAAAGAGAAGCAAGTGGGGGGTCTGAAATAAACAGGATCTGGGCAATGAAGTGTGTGGGAACAGAGGGGTTTAGCACCCAGGCACAATGGAGGCAAAGTGTCCCTCTATGACCAAGAAACATTGACACTTCAAATCTGCTTTAAAGTGTACCTACCCTGTTTCCCTGATAATTAGAAAGGTCTTGTAAGAGCTTACTTTCAGGGGGTGTCTTAATATGAATACAAATAATAATATAATTGTGCCCACGTTGGTTAGCTAGACTATAATACAATAAGTCACTGCCCCAATAAAAATGTGTGCCTCAATAAGGAAAAAGATCCTATCTCATACTGATACTATATTGCAGAGTGTGAGTGCATTGTAGTCGTAACCCAGATAGACATTAGTGGTATAATTTGGTATAATTTGCCATCTAGAAACACTGTTTTCACATCAAAGTGTTTTGCTTGCATTTTCCAACTGTCAGCAAAGTCCATGTTTAACTACTGGAGCAAAAGCCTCATCATACTCCTCTCCATATATTTGAGAATATCCCTTGTTGATACAAAGCAAGACTCGTAGCCATCTGCATTGTGCTTCACTTTAAAAGTCCATTTACAACCTACGGCTTTCCTTTCAGATGGTAGTTTAGTAAGTGTTCATGTTTTAGTGTCATGCATGTATTTTATCTCAGCCTTTATCCATAAACGGGCTTCCCTTTTTGAAAGCCGAGATATGTCTTTCCAAGTTGCAGGTTAATTGGT
Source organism: Gastrophryne carolinensis (assembly GCA_027917425.1). Classification (NCBI taxonomy): domain Eukaryota; kingdom Metazoa; phylum Chordata; class Amphibia; order Anura; family Microhylidae; genus Gastrophryne; species Gastrophryne carolinensis. The sequence continues at coordinate 96,160,370 of CM051241.1, forward strand.
ACGGGCAGTGCTTTGTATAAAAGACATACAGGTGGTTTACCTTTGTTTTCTCTCATTGCCTCCTCACCCCAGTATTTCTGTGGTAGTCCAGAGTCTGTCAGCATACATCTGATCATTTCAGTCAGAGTCCTGTTCTTTCTTTCAGCTACCCAATTTTGCTATGTACCTGTTGCCTCCAGGTGTAGGTGGGTTTAGAGGACCACATGCATCACTGTGAACTAGGTCAAGTGGTTTTGAAGCTCTATTCTGGCTGACTTTAGGAAGTATTGCTTTTGTGTATTTGGATGTGATGCAACATTCACACTTAACAGTAACTGGACAAGGGGGTACTGTCAGATACTTTGTTAGAATCCTCTTTTGTAGTTCTTGTATGCATTCTGGATGTCTGTAAACTAAATGCCTGTGCCATATTTGTAAACAGTCATTGTGTTTATGAGTGCATAGTCTCACCTTTTCCTTCACTGTGTTGAGGTGATATAGATGGTCATTCAGATTGGCACACGCTATGGCCTGCTTGCCGTCCAGGATGGAACACTTGTCACCTTGGAATTTCACATTAAGTCGTTTGGCTGTCAGATGCTTTACAGATAAGAGCCCTCCTTCAAGTTCAGGAACATAAAGCAAATCCTTCACTGGTATGGCTAAATTGTGTCCCGCATCATTGAGGCATACAAGGATTCCATGCCCATATCACTTTGCATGTATTTTACTTCCATCTGCAAGGTAAGTAGTCTCTTTGATATTCAGATCAAGTTCTTTGAAAAGCTTTTATAACTTGTCTGACTGGTTGCTGCCGAGTCAATGCACCAGGCTTGAAATGTATGATTGCCTGTCACTTTAAAGTTGGTATTCCGGTTCCCGTCACATGGATCAGAAATTATGGCTTTGACTTTCTGATTAACGTAAGAGGGACACTGTCTCATTTGTTCTGCTTTCCATATAGTACTGTCTCTCTTTATGTACTCCTGTTTGTTGCACCTAAAACACACTCTGATTTCCTTCTTGTGTATCTTTGTGTCTGTAGCTTTAAGAGCGGTTGTGGTGTCCGTTTCCATGTCATTTGCAAGCTCCTTTCTTCGCTGATTCTAATCTATGAGCCTGGTCTCTACAAATGCTAGTGTCAGATCTGTCTCAGACCGTGTCTCCAGCGCATTAAACAGTGCAGTGCATGTATCAGGCAAGCTACACATCAAAATGGCTGCTGCGTGATTGCCTGTTATATTCTGACCGACTGATCTGAGTTATGTGATCACTTCCAGCATGGCATTTGTAGATAGTAAATAAACTTAAAATAGTTTTTGTAGTGCATGCATTAAATCAAATGGTATAATTACATTATAAGATCTAAGTAATTGTCATCCACTCAGCAACCTTCAATATATTCAGCATCAATATTATATCTAAAGGAAATGAGAAGCCCAATTAAAAAAAAAAATCTTGCAGCGCACGAGCGTCCCTGGCCGGGTGCTCCACAGGGCTTGTATAAGCCTATGCGCTAGCACTGGCTGGGAGCGCCGAAACTGCAATAGATTTAATACCCAATTCAAAAGTGCAAAAAATGCATACAAATACAATTCCAAACAGCACAGCGATCCCATAGCACATGCACCACCCCCCTCCCCCCAAAAAAGAAAGAAAAAATAATTGTCAAACAAATTATAACCATCCCAACCCACTGAAATCTATGGGATAAGGCCACAGAGTGCAGGGTGAGCGCTTGGTCTTATTTGGCACTGTAAGGAACACCGCACCGGCAGTCATCCCATTGCCAGCACTGTTGATAGACATTCACTTGATGTTCATCTAGCACTACCTGGCACTAGTGCTTCTTAAATAAACCCATAATACCAATGTGAAATAAATACTTAACTTACAATACCACTGCCCTGCCCCCTCACAACCTAGTTTAGAGCGAATGGTGTAGACGCGGGTCTCGGTGCATTCTTCAATTTAGTAGTCTCTGTCCTTGCATTGGATGAATCCCTATCAGTCTTCACAGGGATTATACTTTAGATAGCTGCTTCCAATATGCCGAAAAGCAAAAATTCCTTATAATGTGTGTGCCGTTTTAGATAAAGACTGTCAATGTTGATATTTAAGAATCCTTGAGTATTGTACCTATGAATAATAGCAATCTCACTGTATTCTGGTACAACTAGAATGTGCATTTTATTTTGTAACTTAAAGTGGACCAAACTCCATAATACCCCAGGGTTGCCTGATTCCTATTTCCTGAAGTATCCTTATTTGGGATGCCCCGCAGTTTGATCCCCCTGATTCCCTGTTGATCCAATGGCGCATGTGCAGGGCATGGTTGCACTCTGTTATACCTTTTGCCAGACATTTGTGAATGGCCAATGCGGGCAGGCAACCAGCTAGAGGCTAGTAGGGATTCAGTCATCGGCTCCATTGACCCTTAGCCGGTGATCCCTCTCTCTGTGAATGAAATGCTGAATGGAGCCGAACATGCTGATTGGCATGCTTTGTTGTTCTTGGGGTTTCACACAGCAGGACATCCCAAATTGGGATCCCCGGGGGCAAGATCCAAAACCTGGGATAGTCAAAATCCCAGGATTTGGTCCAATTTAATGTCCAAATTTGAGAATGATGATTTTGATTAGGGTGCAGAGGTGATAAAGCTCATACAGCCATATATTGGGATGGGGGGGGTAATACTTAGGGATGGGCTATCTCTCCTACTGCTAGGACTTTTAAACACGACAAGTCATGAAGAAAAGCTAGCCAGCTCCCTGCTAAGAGGTCCATTGTGTTACATTATTTAAACCTGGCTATTTATTTCTCTTAATTGTTTCTATTGTAATCAGCTGTGATTCTTTCTAAAGCAGTTATGAGCCTACTATTGGAATGTAGATAGCTTACAGTGTAATGTGATATGTGCACTATGCTGTGGGATGGAAAAGACTCTAGAAAAGATTGTCACCTCTGTATGTGTAAATGATGGTCGCAATATATTTATTTATTTTATTAATATTGTGCTTGTCTGTCATTATGTTAATTTTTATTGTCATCAGAGTCATGACATAAAAAAATGGACACTAAACAAATTTATAATATTTGGTGAATGAAATGAGACAAGTTCAGATCATATTTCAGGGAGACCCACCGGCACCTTCTACCCAAAAAATGAAAGCAGCATTCTCTGCATACTAAAATAACATAGAGATGAAGCAGACTTAAAAGGTCTGAGTTATCTCTGGAAGAGAGAAGCCATAAAAAACATTAAAGAGGACCAAAAATAAAAAGTGGCTGATCCTCCCCCACCATCGGCCCCTACTCACCTTTTGGATGTGGCCAATGCGCGCTGCAGTGACATCCGGCGTCTTCAGGGTCCTATCATCTGCCTCCCCGGCGGTTTTGCTGTCTGTAAGTGACAGCATGGCTTAGGCGTGCTCTTCAAAGTCCTGCACTGCTCAGCAAAGTCTTGCAAAATCTCGGGCAGCTCCATAGCATACTACTCATGGGCATTGCACAGGCGCGAGATCTGGGCACACAGTGCCTGATGGGATGCAAGATGGCGCCGCCCGTCAGAAGGTCATCTGGAATCTGGGGCACCCAGAAGATGGCTCACTCGGAGATGTGAGTAAATTGTACCCAAAAGGAAAACCCGGGGAGGGGGGACAGCGGATCGGTGAGGTTTGGTTTACTTTGTAGAAGAGACTTTTAATTCTGCTACATCTGCATATCTTGTGGAATATTTAGCACTGTAGTAGTAGTCAGCTTGAGGTTTTCAGCAGTCAGAAACTGTGACACAGAGGTTCTAATAGGGCAGGTATCATTTTACTTCTTGGCATAAAAAGAAAATACAGCCTTTATATTAAGATAAAAATCTAAAATAACTCTGTGTCTGTGCACAGCCTGTGCAAAAAGACACCTTTGGGAGAGACCAGACTGAGGCTGGCAGATAAAGTTAACCTGATTCCCAGTGTTGCGGCTGTATAGCTGCATTCACAGCATTAAAAATTATATTTCAAGGTAGAGTTTGGCTTCCTTGATTGCGGTGTTTGGCTAACTGAACATTGATCCATGTCTATCTGGTGGCAGAAAAGTCCTAACCCAGTGTGATGTTGCTGGCAATCACTGTGACCAAAACCCTGCTCTGGCAGAGGAACGATTCACTCTGCTACATCGGTATAATAAATATGCATTAAGTTGTGGGTGGTTAGCAGCAGTGGGCTTCAGCTTTCTAGGGCCATTAAGCAAACCATCAACCAGCTTTACCTAAGGTTGCAGAAGCCCCGATCTTCTCCTGTCAGTGGCAGCAGCGGTGCTCCAAACTGGCCCCAGCAGGGCCTTCAAAAAGATGGCTGCCAGCTCCCATAAAGGAGGACACTTCTAGTGCCAGCACTAGTTCCTGACCACTATCTGTGAGTGTCCTCACTCATTGTAGCCAGCAGCCATCTTTGTGAAGCCACGGTTGGTGCCAGTTTGGAATGCCATCACTGCTGCCTTTGACAGGAGATGATCGTGACTCAGGTAAGTGACAGCAGTGCTTCTGCTGCATACTCTGCACCACTCACCACTGAGACCAGGTTCAGGTCACCTAACCCAAACATTTATTCAAAGTACAGCTGAACCTGGGGGGGTTTGTCCATCTTTATTCATGGTAATTAATTATAAATGTGAAGGGAACCATATGATTACAAAGAAATCAGGGGCCAGGAAAAAGCTAAATCAAATGTAGAATTCGTTTTGGGATCCAGACTGGAAAGACTACTGCAACACTTGTGTTATGCCAACAAACTGGCAACTCTCTATTATATGCCCTGTTGCTGACCTTTTTTGCCCCTTACTTGCTCTCCTTTGTTACAGTAGTTCCTCTAGTGACTGCCAGTTTCGCAGGAAATTTAGTTTAAATATTTACTAGTAACCCACAAAGCTCTTTCTGACTGGAGACCTCCAAACATTTAATCACTATTGTCTATATATTCCACACATATTTTACCAGCCCAAAACCACTATCTAATTTACCCATGACCTTCTGGTTCTTCTCAGGCCAATTAGTCTGTAGGATGAAATTAAGTTTCCTTTGCTGTTCCATTTCATACACCCTAGAGAAGCGTCATGGGTGTTAGTAGGACAGGAAATACTGTAACTGCCTCTGGGGAGTTGGAAAAAACATTGTATTAACTACAGTACCTACTAGGCACACTTTGTGGCTCTATTGTGAGTTTAACATTCTCTTTCCCTGCCCAGTTGTCACCCAGAGACAAGAAATCCAACACTTCATAAATCGTCTATAAAATGCATATTCTTTTTACAATGTAACAGCTTCACTCATGCTGTTTGTTTTATTGCGCAGGTTGAGGGAGGCGACAGCCTGTGTTTTAAAAACTCCCAGCATGGTTTTGGGGTCAGCCTGGTGCACTTTGAAGGAATTGAGGCCCAATGAGATTTGAGTTTTTCCATCATCTGTCTTCCTTACTTTGTTTAAAGTTATAAAGGCGAGCACCTGATTGTTGTCCTATTGTCTCAGCTACACGTTGTAGCCCTAAACTTCAATCTGTTTTCAAAAAAGACCCTGTAGTTCCTATGTTATTGGTAAAAGTATTAGAGCATTGGAGATGCAGAGGAAAAATGAGGATAAACAGTGGGTGTGGCAACAGCGATGCCACACCCACTGTGATAAATGTGAGAAAGGGAGAGGAGGGCGGGGTTTCAAAGCTGCAAAGAGAGGCAGCCAATCACAACATCTGGACAGGGAGTAGGGGTTTTTCCGTTCTTGGTACACTAAAGGTTGATTGATGGACCAGATCAACGGGAAGAGGATTGAAAGCTGAATGAGGAAGCAATTTCCTCACTAAGGAGACAGACAGAGGAGGAAGCATAGCGCTCATGGCACTCAATGAAAGGCAAGTTACTGATATTTATTTTTTAACTTTTGACTTGTCAACACTTTAAATATGGCAGGGCTCCCTTCCTCTGCCCCTACCCCCTGTCTCTATGGCTCTGATTCGGTGTGTGAAATGAATTTGTTAATTGTCTTGTTGGTGATTTAATGCTTGTTTTTTGTTTCATTTTTGTCCCTCGTATAATAATAGAGCTTGGGTCCCTTATTTAATTAGTTGAGATCCATAAACTATACTGACTAGGCTAAAAAGGGGTTTTATCTCCTCGTTATAAAGTTATATGGTTGGAATGACTGATAAAAGGAGCACTATCATGGAAAAATAGGCCAGTAATAAAAATCCATATAAATATGTTGGATGGTGGGAGGGGAGGTCGCTTATACACTACCCATCAAGAAATATCCAGCCAGGCTTGTTTTTTTATTTTTATTAATAAAAGAACAGGAAATCGGGTGACAGGTTCTGTCACCCCTGATACACTAAACCTGTCACACCTGGATTTTATTCCTACCAAGAGAAGAAAACCACATGCTTGGCTGGAGTTTTATTTAGTTTGGGTGTGTAAGTGACCCAAACTCTCATCAGCCAACGTGTTTATATGGATTTTTAATATTATACAATTTTGTGATAGTGCTCCTTTAACCCTTTCGCTGCCAGCCTACCTGGAGTTTTTTCACCCTTTGTTGCCAGACCATTTTGCACTATTTTGCGCTCCACATGTTCAAATGTGATTTTTGAAGGGATTTACAGGGATTTCCCAGGAAAATTATATATTGTTTTTTTCAGCATAGTCTGGGCTTTAACATGAAATGTCTTGTTTGTCATTTTATAGGTGTATTCTCAATATTTTTGGGTGAAATATGTGAAAAAAATATAAAAAATATATATTTTGTCAAATAAAATCTTATTGCGTGTGAAATCCCAATTTCTCCTGGTTACAGCGGTACCACATATGTATAGGTAGACACCCTTTCCTGCCTAGGAGACTCCCCCAAACTGAAACAGCGCTTTAGGGGATTTTCAGAAAAAATACAACTATGCTATGCGCACCTTGCAGTTTTTCCAGAAAAACGACCCGTTACATTTGAAATACCCCCAACAAACTATATATTCTCTGGAAGTACACACCGCAAGCTTTCTAGGTGTACCAGGCTTGTTGATGTGGTCACAGTTTTCTGGAAGTAATCCCTCAATGTAATCTTTGGTTGCAAAGAGTTTCCCTAAAAAAAGGATAAAAAGAGCAGAATCAAAGCCACATTTTTCTAAAAAAAACTGTATACAAACAAGAAAAAGCAAGTTTAATCTGAACAGAATGATAACCAACATGCATAGGTACTGTCAAGGGAAGAGTTGCCAAACACCCCAAAGTAAAGCATGTACGTAACGGTAATTTTACTTGAAAATTTCAGCTCTGCAAAGTGCGCACCTTGCGTTTTTTCAACCAAAACAACCCTTTACATTTGGAATATCCCCCATAAATAATATATTCCCTGAAAGTACACATGTTAAGCTTTCTAAGCGTACCCAGCTTGTTGTAGTGGGCTCATCTTTCTGGAATTAATCCCTCAAATAATTCTTTGGTTGCACAGGGTTTCCCTAAAAAATTTATAAAAAAGCTGAATAAAAAACACCTTTTCCTAAAATATAAATATACAAACAAGAAAAAACAAGCTAACTCTGAAAGCGCAAGGTCCCTTGAATAGAACAATATCAAACATGCATAGCTACTTTTAACCCTTTTAATTGCCAGCCTACTTGAGACTTTGTCACCCTCTGTTGACAGGTCATTTTTCCCCATTTTGCACCATGTTTTGAGCCATTTTTGCTGGAATTTTCTGGAAAATTATATATATATTTTTTTTGCAGCAGAGTTTAGGCTTTAACATTAAATGTCTTGTTTGCAAATGTTATTCTGTTTTTTACAATATTATTAAGTAAAAAAAAAAAAAAAAAAATTATAATAATAAATAATTTTTTTTTAGAAAATTGTAGAAAATGTATTTTATTAAAGAAAACCATATTGCATGAGAAAGCCCCATTTCTACCAATTAGAACGGTACCACATATTTATCGGTAGCCCCCTGTTCCTGCCCAGGAGACCCCCCAAACTGAAACAAGTACTTTATAACATTTACAAATAAAATACAACTACCATCCACACTACAAAGGGTTAAAAACCCTTAAAAATCCCCCCAAAAAATGACATGGGGTCCCCCTTACCCGAAGTAACCAGCCTGGACCCAGCTATGCAGGGCTTGTAGGAACAGGGCACAGGGGCCAGCTTTTGTGGCCCCTGGCCCTGCAGGCTACAAGCCCGCATAGCCATGGCCACGGGCTCTTCTGCCCCCCCCGGGCTTTGGGGAGGCAGGTAATTGGGGGTGCCGGGGGTAAATGGCAAGTCACCCGCTAGCCACAGGTGACTTGCCAGACCCCCAAGCCTTGTAAACTGGTATAAGGGGTCTCATGGGCCCCTTACCAGTTCACAAGGAGTTAACAGTAAAAAAAAAAAAACCACACACAGAATAAAAAATTACTTTATTAAAAGATAAAAACTTTTTTTTTACTTTACTCACCTCTGATCCTCAGCTCCTGTGTCCCTCACAGCTCTGATGACAGTTGTCATTGCTGGCCAGTGGAGGAGGGAGGAAGGCGATCAGATCATCACCTGCCTTCCTCCTCCTGTGACCAGTGATGACAAGTGAAAACAATGACAGCCGGAGTCAGGACGACACCCGAGGCGTGATGGTATAAGCCCCGCCCCTTTGTAGCGGCAAGATGGCGGCGCCCGTTGAGGAAGACCGGGACCTTTCAGGCCCTCTCTTGAAGCTGGAGAGCCGGGGGGGGGGGGCAATCGGAGGCCCCCCTGGTAAAGAGGAGACCCTGCAGGAGCGATCGAACATTGAGGTAAGTAAATGTCATTTTTATTATTATTTTTACTTGTATTTCTGCAGCTGCTGAAGGGGGTGGCTATTCCGGGCCCTCCCCTGCACCCGGGGGGGGGGGGCCTGGGTGGGGGATCGAAGCCCCCCCATATGAAGAGGAGACCCGGCCGGATCGAACAAGGGGTCAGGTGAGTGTTTTTGTTATTTTACTTTTACTGTAACAGGGGGAAAAGTCAAGCACGTAGATTCTACATGCTTGGCACTTAAGTGGAGTGGAAGCAAGCACGTAGAATCTACGTGCTTGGCACTGAAAGGGTTAATTAATTATAGAACTATTTGACTATTTTGCCTTGATAACTGACTTATTTTTAACCTATGTCTTCATTAAACATTCAGTTATAAATGTAATATGTAATATATCTTAATTTGCAATTTGATTGGGCACACAATGTTTTGTCAGTTGTTTTTCTTGAATTATTTTTTTGATAAAAATCAGTTGAAATCCAAGATAGTTTTGCCACATGTCTTCACACCTGGCTGGATTCCTGTCCTTCTGATTTGTGATGTCTCAATGTCAATGCTTGTGTGGGTTTAAATCCCACAGCTTACGCTTGCAGCTTAGCCTGCTCTATTTTGTACTATTTATATAAGAATGTTTACAAAATAAAAATGTCACAGAATATATATATATATATATATATATATATATATATATATATATATACACATATATAGGCCAGCTGCCTGACTCAGTTTGCTGAGGTGACATGATCTGACTTGAATGTAAAATAACACAAGAAAAAAAAAAATATATCACCAATGAGTGCATGATCAATTCTGATGTGTATCAGATCATCCAGGGCTGTGGACTCAGTAATAATAATACAAGACACAGTAGGAGAGAGAGCAGTTAAGATAACTGAATTTCTGTTTGGCTGTAATAATGTAACACAAAGGACCTCCTAGCAGGGAGCTAAAAGGCTTTTCAGAGTGACTCATTTTGTTTGTTATAGCCCCAGCAGGAGGAAGAGATAGCCCATCCCAAGGTATTAACAGCCCATCTCAATATTTGGCTCCCTGAACTTTGTCACCTCTGTTTATTTAGATTTAACTTTTCTAAACTTCTTATGAAAGTTACATTGATACAATATTAGTAAGACAAGACTTAAAGGAGCTACAGCACTCAACCATGTTAGCCTGAAGCCAAACCTATAATCTGTCTTAATCTGGTTAAAAACAGAGGTCTCAGTCCAAATACATCTGCAGAAGCATGCTGAAGCTGCACCACAAAGCTCCAAGGTGCATCTGGGTAGGCATAATCCTAACTCTAATCTCTGAGAGCTCCCTTTGGGAAATACAATGCAAAAGATAAGTTGGGAGCAGGCTTACCTGAGGTCGCCCTATAACCTCAAGTGCAGCCCATGGTTTAAGGCCTTGCAGTACATCCTTAGACCCAGCACCCCCTGTGCTTGCACAGAATCAAAAGAAACAAAAGGAGAGGTGGCAGCCACTCAGACCATTTTATAACTAACCTGGGAGGTGCGAGCAGAGCAATAAGGATACACAAGTCTTAAAGGATCCACAGTACTCAACCCTGTTAGCTTGTGTGTGGACCGAGATCTCGAGATTTAGAGACAGATTATAGGTTTGGCTGCAAGTGAACAGGGCTGAGTGCTGTGGCTCCTTTAAGACTTGTGTATCCTCATGTGAACCTCCCAGGTTAGTTATAATTTGGTCTGAGAGGCTGCCTTCCCTCCTTTGTTTCCAATATTAGTAAGAGTTTATTATGCTGGAGTCAGTACTTTTTTTTTACTCCAGCCAAAATCAGCTCCGACTCCAATTCCACGACTCTGACTCCACAGCCCTGGTATCATTTAGTGTTAACTTAGCTGTGTGTATCGATTTCTTTTGAGTCTTTATTTTTAGAAGGTTATATGAAGTTGGCAGCTGTCCCAAAAGTGGCATATGCTGTGATGACTAGTCTTGAAAGTAATACTTACTAATCCATATCAATATCTCTCGCATAGCAGCAGTGTTCACACATTTTCTTCTCCGCCAGCAACATGGGGTCTGCTGAGAAGGTGTGCACCCTGGGCAGGGATGTTCTATTGGCTCTAATGGACACATGGGGGATGCAGCAGCCCCACAGTAGAGATTTGGCCTGAAGGCCCAGGGAAGGTGTAGGTACACTTTAAAATGTACCCACTAACATTCTAAATGGTAGAACCTATTTACACCTTTACACCTTTTAGTTAATAGACCTTTTCCTGATTTTTATCCTCGTCTATCTCTCATGTTTACCAGTAAGCTGCATCGGGAAGGGGGGGGGGGGTGGCTCTGATGCAGGCAATTTCCGCTCCTGTCATATTCTTCATTCCTGTCCTTCACTCCTGTGACACAGATCTTAAGTTTGTGATATTATTTTTAATGCTAACAGGGTATGTTTTCTGATAACAGTCCCGGCTAATGGATTCTGCAAGAAGACTTGTGCGTAAAATGTCAACAAGAGATAAGTACCGCAAAGAGTCAACCCAGCCGCCTCACAGGAGAAAAGATGTTTATCTGGAAATATTTCACCTAGGATGTAAAAACTTTTTTTTCCCCTTTCTGTCGTCTCCTCTTGGTTGGATTATGCGTTACCATAGTGATACCTACATTGCGAAGCTTTAATTTGGTTACAAATGTCTCAACAAACAGCAGAAACAGATAATACACATTGACAGATTCATGGAATGATGAGACTTTCCTGCAACACTGCCCTTTACTGTGTCAATAATTAAAATGAAGGTTAGGTGTTTGTGCTCGAGCTTACATGTGACTTGGATATTATGGACTCGAAGAAAAACAAATTCTCAAAGGCTCGTGACTAGGGATGAGCAAATCGATCCGGACGAACCCAGATTCGTTCCGAATTTCATGGAAAATTCGATTCTGAACGAATCTGAATTTCCCTGCGATTCGATCGATCAAAGTTTTCCTTTAAACTCCATTTATTTCAATTACAGGCATTCTAAAATGGTGGATGAACATGTCCAGACATACCCCCTGGGGCAAGGTATCATGGGTAAGTCACATGCAGCCTATCAGCAGCCAGGAAGCCCGGTGACGTCACCGTGCTATATAAAGCGGCGGCCATCTTGCTTGTGCGCATTTCAGCCTTGCATTGCAGCCAGAGCACAGCTAGTTAGAGACAGGGACAGAGAGTTAGAGATAGGTAGGGAGAGTCAGAGAGGCAGACAGAGAGGTAGACAGAGCCAGGGAAAGATAGTGAAAGATAGGGAAAAACCGGAACCATCCAGCCAGGGACAGCTTAGAAGGGACAGTGAAATTATTTTTTTTTTCATTAGCCAGATCAGTTTTCAATTTCAGTTCCTTGTGCTGTAAATCTGCCTTCCCACTGTGCATGCCATCTATGCAGTGGCTTATTTAACCCTATCTGTTACACACAAGCATTTCTCATAATATATAACTGGATTAGTTTAAATATTTTTTAATCTGCCTTTAACCAAAAAAACACCAGCCCACCTGAGTATCCCAAACCTGCACTTAGCAGCCTATCTGTTATACTAAATACGCTTGTTGATCCTTCCTCAGCTGAATCAAAGTATTGCATTTTGAATTGTTTTTTGGTCTGCCTTTAACAAAAAAAACACCAGGCCGCAGGGCATCCCAAACCTGCATTAGGCAGCCTATCTGTTATACTAAATCCGCTTGTTGATCCTTCCTCAGCTGAATCAAAGTATTGCATTTTGAATTGGCTTTTGGTCTGCCATTAACAAAAAAACACCAGGCCGCAGGGCATCCCAAACCTGCATTAGGCAGCATGTTATACTAAATCCGCTTGTTGATCCTTCCTCAGTTGAATCAAAGTATTGCATTTTGAATTGGTTTTTGGTCTGCCTTTAACAAAAAAAACACCAGGCCGCAGGGCATCCCAAATCTGCATTAGGCAGCCTATCTGTTATACTAAATATGCTTGTTGATCCTTATTATATGAACATATGATGCGTCACCATGAAGCAGCCTGGGAGAACCAAGGCTCCGAAGAGGTGGTCCAGCCTGCTTCCTCACCTAGTGGCACGCCGCTCCCAATTTCTGCCAGCCAAGGCTCCAGCATCTCAGCCGAAGGCAGCTGTGCGTCATACCCATCCTCTGTCGCTCCTGCTCCTCCAAGTCATGCATCCCGCCAGCAATCCATCAGCGAAGCCATGTCCAAGAGACAGCAGTATGCGCCCACTCATCCTACGGCGCAGAAGCTGAATGTGCTCCTGTCCAAGTTGCTGATGCTGCAGTCACTCCCTTTTCAGGTGGTGGACTCTGCACCTTTCAGAGAACTGATGACTTGTGCCGAGCCGAGGTGGAGGGTCCCAAGCCGTCATTTCTTTGCCAAGAAGGCAGTACCAGCGCTGCACACTTTTGTTTAACATAAGGTGGGCCAGTCCTTGAGCCTGTCAGTGTGTAGCAAAGTGCATGGCAGCGCTGACGTCAGGAGCTGTAACTACAGTCAGGGACAGTACATATCGTTTACGGCCCACTGGGTGAATGTGGGCCCTTTGCAGCAGCAACTTGGACAGGTCACGCCGCTTCGGCCTCCGCGCTCCCTGCCCGTTGGGCCTGTGACACCGTGCGACTCGGCCTCCTCATCCTCCGCCATCTCCTCACCCTCCACTGTAGGCTCAAGTCTCAGTGCCCCTCCAGTCTACCATGTGTGCAGGGCACGGAGGCGTCACGCTGTGCTTCACATGGTTTGTCTTGGCAAACGGAGTCACACAGGGGAGGAACTGCTTAAATTTTTTCATCAGGAAATCCAAACATGGCTTACTCCAAGAAAACTTAAAATGGGAATCATGGTTACTGACAATGGGAAGAACATTTTGTCTGCGCTGCGCCAAGGAAGCCTGACCCATGCCCCCTGCATGGCTCACGTCTTGAATCTGGTTGTCAAGCAGTTTCTGAAGTGTTCCCCCAATCTGCAAGACATCCTAACAACTTCAAGGAAACTTTGCATGCACTTCAGCCACTCATACACCGCCAAACACACCCTTTTTGAGCTACAGCATCAGAACGGTAGCCCCCAACATAGTCTGATTTGCGATGTTTCCCCCCGTTGGAATTCCACCCTTCACATGTTGGACCGATTATATGAACAGAGAAAAGCCATCACGGATTTCCTGATGATCCAAGCGGATAGGGGGACTCCCCTGTGTAACTTCAATGTCAACCAGTGGCAGCTCATACGTGACACCTGCCGTTTGCTCAGGCCCTTTGAGGAAGCCACTTTATTTGTCAGTCGGCAGGATTACGGGATGAACAACGTGATTCCACTGCTTCATGTACTACAGCACATGTTGGAAACCATGGCTGGTCAGGGCACTGGAGACATGGCGTCTACATCTTACGCCCACATGAACCCCGTTGGAGCTGAACTGGAGGAGGAGGAGGAAGAGGAGGAGGAGTTGCCCAGTGAAACACAGTTTAGGCTTGGCAAAATGGCTGGTTTATCTAGTCAGCGGACAGGAGAGGAGGAGCAGGAGCAGCCAGAGGAGCTAGAGGGTTTTGAGGAAGGAGAGACAGAGGACCTGGACACACCGTGGCAGTATGCAGTGGAGATGGAGACAGGTAGTCCCTCCGAGTCACTTGCGCAAATGGCAGGAAGCATGCTCACGTGCTTGCGTAGTGACCCCAGAATTGTTTCCATTTTTCATCGGGATGACTTCTGGCTGTCCACCTTATTGGACCCTCGCTTCCGGCACAAAATGGGGGCATTTTTTAAACCCGCTGAGAGGGAGGACAAACTAAACTACTACAAAAGACATTCTGCGTAGTCAGTTGGTCGATGCCTATCTGCGCCATGGTCCATACTCTCGCAGGTCTGACTCGGGGGGGTGCTCTGCACTCACCTTCCACTGCCATGGCTGCTGGGGGGGTTGGCAGGAGCAGCAGCAGCAGCAGCTCCATCAGCAGCAGCCTCAGTCTTCAGTCGCTAATGAGTAGCTTTCTACACCCGCATAGTGAGGCTACTCGTGAGCAGCAGGAAGACCTGGACCTCAACCAGCAGGTCATGTCATACCTTGACATGACCATGCCAACACACCTTGAGGATCCGCTGGACTTCCGGGCAGCCAAACTTGGCTTGTGGCCGCAACTAGCAGAGTTTGCCCTGGAAAAGCTGACCTGCCCGGCAAGTAGCATGCCATCTGAGCGGGTGTTTAGTGCGGTGGGGGCCATAGTTACGGCGAGGAGAACTCGTCTGTCAACTAAAAATGTGGAGAGACTCACCTTTGTCAAAATGAATCAGGGATGGATCAGCCAGGATTTCCACCCACCAATGGCTGATGCATGCGACTAGATTCAGCATGGTGCCACGTTTTACACTTTTCAAATGGTGCAAAACATATTTATGTCTTTAGGCCAATTTTTGGGCTCCTGCTGATGCCAACTTCAGGGTGTGCCTTCCAGACAATTTTTGGGCTCCTGCTGCTGCTGCTGCCATCTCCAGGGTGTCTTTCAAGCAATGTTTGGGCTCCTGCTTATGCTGCTGCCAACTCCAGGGTGTGCCTTCCAGCAAATGTTTGTGCTCCTGCTGCTGCTAACTTCAGGGTGCCTTCCAGCCTATTTCTGGGTTCCTGCTGTTGCTGCTGCCAACTCCAGTGTCTCTTTAAAGCAATGTGTGGGCCCCTGCAGCTGCTGCTGCTGCTTGCAACTCCAGGGTGTAATTCAGCTAAGTTTTGGGTTCCTACTGCCAACTCCAGTGTCTCTTTAAAGCTATGTTTGGGCTCCTTCTGCTGCTTGCAACTCCAGGGTGTGATTCATCCAATTTTTGGGCTCCTGCTGCCAACTCCAGTGTCTCTTTCAAGCTATGTTTGGGCTTCTGCTGCTTGCAACTCCAGGGTGTGATTCATCCAATTTTTGGGCTACTGCTGCCAACTCCAGTGTCTCTTTAAAGCAATGTTTGGGCTCCTGCTGCTGCTTGCAACTCCAGGGTGTCATTCAGCCTATTTTTGGGCTCCTGCTGCCAACTCCAGTGTCTCTTTAAAGCAATGTTTGGGCCCCTGCTGCTGCTTGCAACTCCAGGGTGTGATTCAGCCAATTTTTGGGCTCCTGCTGCCAACTCCAATGTCTCTTTCAAGCTATGTTTGGGCTCCTGCTGCTGCTGCTGTTTGTAACTCCAGGGTGTGTTTCATCCAATTTTTGGGCTCCTGCTGCCAACTCCAGTGTCTCTTTCAAGCTATGTTTGGGCTGCTGCTGCTTGCAACTCCAGGGTGTGATTCAGCCAATTTTTGGGCTCCTGCTGCCAACTCCAGTGTCTCTTTAAAGCAGTGTTTGGGCTCCTGCTGCTGCTTGCAACTCCAGGGTGTGATTCATCCAATTTTTGGGCTCCTGCAGCCAACTCCAGTGTCTCTTTAAAACAATGTTTGTGCTCCTGCTGCTGCTGCTTGCAACTCCAGGGTGTGATTCATCCAATTTTTGGGCTCCTGCTGCCAACTCCAGTGTCTCTTTCAAGCTATGTTTGGGCTGCTGCTGCTTGCAACTCCAGGGTGTGATTCATCCAATTTTTGGGCTCCTGCTGCCAACTCCAGTGTCTCTTTCAAGCTATGTTTGGGCTGCTGCTGCTTGCAACTCCAGGGTGCGATTCCAATTTTTGGGCTCCTGCAGCCAACTCCAGTGTCTCTTTAAAGCAATGTTTGCGCTCCTGCTGCTGCTGCTTGCAACTCCAGGGTGTTATTCATCCAATTCTTGGGCTCCTGCTGCCAACTCCAGTGTCTCTTTCAAGCTATGCTTTGGCTGCTGCTGCTGCTGCTGCTTGCAACTCCAGGGTGTGATTCATCCATTTTTTGGACTCCTGCAGCCAAATCTAGTGTCTCTTTAAAGCTATGTTTGGGCTCCTGCTGCTGCTTGCAACTCCAGGGTGTGATTCATTCAATTTATGGGCTCCTGCAGCAAACTCCAGTGTCTCTTTAAAGCAATGTTTGGGCTCCTGCAGCTGCTGCTGCTTGCAACTCCAGGGTGTGATTCAGCTAATTTTTGGGCTCCTGCTGCTGCCAGCTCCAGGGTGTGTTTTTCAGGCACTATAGGGGCCCCTCATAGTGATGCCACCTCAACTCTCTGCAATTGTGCCGCTTTGCGATTCTATTAGCCATGCCACTGATCTGCATGTGATAATTATTTACAGTATTATTTCACTAACCCAGCGCGCATCCTATGCGTGTTACAGCAAGGCAGAATGGTTTACAACCCTATTGAGGCTCTAGGAGGCCCAGAAATAACCGTTTTTAATAGCGATTCGTCGTAGCGAATTCGGGTCGTAGCGTTTTTTGTCGGAAAATTCGTTGAATCAGTCGAATCAAATTTTTCAAAAGTTCGCTTATCTCTACTCGTGACCTAAGTTTTCATCTACAGCTGTGCTGTTTCCCCATTTGGCCCACCTATGCTTTGTGTATAGGATATGTGTGTATAATAATCAGTGTTAGAGATGAGCAAACTTTTTAAAAGTTTGGTTTCCCCAAGAAATTTGGGTTCATCCAAAAAGTTTTAGGCTATATCATTAGGGGAGGACATGAGCTGGGGTTGCTTGGATGAGGGACTTGCTCATAAAACCTTTACAAAACAATCCTACCTCTGTCCAGTGGTGCACTGGGGCCAAAAATCGGCCTGGGATTTCACCAGCACTGGGCCTGCCCATGACCAGCCAGTGGCATCTCTGCTGCTTCCTGGCCAGTCAACCAGTGTGCTGCAAGACTGAGGCTCTATCATTAAGGTGAGGACATGGGCTGGCATTGCTTGGGTGAGGGGGGAAATGGATGGGGGTCTAGGAGGAAGTAGGGATTGAGCATTAGTAAAGGTAACAGCCCAGACTGTCTCCAAAGCAGTATTAAAGATGAGCAAACTTTTTAAAAGTTTGATTTCGGCAAGAAATTTGGGTTTGTCCAAAAAGTTTTAACAGGCTTGCTCATAAAACTTAAAAAAAAAACAATCCCACCTCTGTCCAGTGGCGAACTGGGGACAAAAATAAGCCCGGGATTTTACCAGAAACTGGCCTGCCTATGACCAGCAAGTGACATCTCTGCTGCTTCCTGGCCAATCAACCAGTGTGATCTAAGACTGAGGCTATATCATTAGGATGAGGTCATGGGCTGAGGATGCTTGGGTGAGGGGGAAGAGTAGAGAGGAAGAAGAGGAATGGGGGATGGGATTAGATGGGAGTGATAGTAAAGGTAGCAGCCCAGACTGCCCCAAAGCAGTGTGGCCCACCGGGTATTTGCCTGGGTCTCCATATAGCCAGGTCGCCCCTGTCTCCGTCCCAGCACCGGGAAACTTTCTCATCCTCCATGCTGTCCCGTGTCACTATCTGCAGAAATCTAAGCATTGGCTGGGATTCCAGCCTTTTGCTCATCACCACAGGGAGGGGTTTTATACCGGGTGTGAAGCTATTTAAAGTGGACCAAAACCAACTAGATCTTATAGATTCCTGAGCCGATCGATTCCCTCCCCTTGGGGCATCCAAAATCTGGATGCCCCGCTGTGTGAAACCTGGGTCAAGTGGCACATGCATGAGCCAGGCCGCATCCCCGCTATCCCTCTAGCGTGGCGTGTCTGTGTCAGGCATCTTTAAATGGCCGGCGCAGGCATGCTCGCTGTTAGAGGGTATCAGGGGGCCATCAGCGCACTTGGAGCCGCTGGCCCTAGATGCTCTGACATGAACGGATCCGAGCGCGCTAATTTGACTCATGCGGTGTAGGACTGGAGAGAGGCAAGTCCGTTTTGGCGACCTGCGGGGTTTCACACTGCGGGGCAATCCAATGCGCAAGAACCAAAACCCAGGATAGTCAAAATCCGGGGTTTTAATCCACTTAAAGCACACTGCCACAATCATGAAAAATATATATTATTTTCCCTATTTTTTCTCTAGAATCCATTGCTGATTTCCGCTCCCTCCACTGCTGCTTCTGACAGCTGGAGAGATCTCCAATGAATTTCATCTTGCGCATTTTAGCCCAAACTAACCTACCTCTCCCTGGTCCTATGGCGCATGCGTGGCCTCCTCAGCGCGCTCAGATCAGCTCCTGCCCACTCATCTAATGATCTAAGCATTGTCTCCAGCCGGGTGGACCTGACGTGTGCGGAGTGTTCCTGCGCCAGCCATTCACAAATGCCTAGCAGGGAGCAGCGCAGCTCACGCATGCACAATTGGATCAGGGAGAAGGAGAGTTTACTGGGCAACCTGGGGGGTTTTACACTCCCAAATCTGGAGGCCCCAGGGGGAGTGAGTACGCCTGTTCTGGAGATCTCCTAGATTTATGGTATTTTTAGGGTGCGGAGAAGTGAGAGGTGGAAGAGTGAATTTCCTCCAGCAAATAGGGTGGAGGAAGCTGCCGATTACAATGAGTAACAGGCTTATTTCACTCCAGAAACACATGCCAGCAGTGTTCTGCATGTTTTTGAACAATGAAAGTGTCAGTCACACGTTCTTTTTAGGGATTGAACCCTTTTTTTGGTTTTGGGTAGAAAAAAAATTATTACAAAAATTGGTCAAAAATCACAATTAAGGTAACAACAAAATTGGTAAATAGTTAAATTATTAAGCATTAATATACAAACCAAACAGGGAGGGAAGGGTTAAAGAGAACATCTGAGACAAAATATTGGGCAAAAAAAACTATGAGGGTTAACTGGAATCAGAATACCCCCCCAAAAAAATAGAGAACACAGGTTCTCCAGAGAATACACTCTGATATAGTAAATAGAGCTTTGCAGAAACACATAAGCTTGGAGAGATTAAATCGCTTTGGAGAAACAGTAAAGGAAAAGGTAAAGGAAAGGGGAGAAACATGGGGGACCATCGGGAGCAGTTAAGGACTTAATCGGCCAAATGTGCATGGGACGAGGCAATCTGCACTTCAGAATTTCAGGTGGAAGGTATCAAAAGTGGAATTTTGCGCTCGCCCTGGTCACATATAGTTTCATGTGCTCCACACATGCACCATGTGTGCGCACAAAGCCATGAATCATGTGCCTAGGTGAGTATGGAATCGTTTGCACTTGGTTTTGGGTTTTTGGCGCGCCAACCATGAATCAACACTAATGTGTTTATCTTAGCTATGTACAAGTGGTGATGTTGAATACATATCTTGCTAATCACCTCATTGGCTAAGGTATGGGGGGCCAGTTTAACTCTCTTTCTGCAGGGTTCTCAGCTGGATAGGTCATCAGGCTGCTTAGACTGATTGCATCACCTTTTACATTAGAAGAATTGTGGGACTTGTAGTTAATTCTTTTTACTCAAGGCCATGAAAACCACTCACACTGTAGAAAAACAGAGCCCCAGGAATATAAGGATCGTGGAAGCAGCAGCTGATAAGTAAATCGCAGGTCTGGGGGCACAATCCTAGCACAAATAATTATTTTGTATTCCAAAAGAGGAAAACAATAAGACAGAACACCAAAAACCTGACAAAAAAGGGAGTTTTCCTTTTAGAGTGTTTGGGAGGGGGGATCATGTGTTAGGATACAAAATTGCTATGGGGAGGGGTAGATGGAGGTAGCTTAAAGTGATCCTATACCCAGAAAGGAAATGTCATGTCATCACCTTCTATCTCAACCCAGTGCCCCATAAAAGCAAGAACTGGAAGCAGTCTGGTGGTCAAATGGCAGCCGCAAGGCTGCTGATTCCCAGTGGTTATAAAGTCAATAAAACACTGCTCAATATTGAGGGTCAGCCCTATCAGAAATGCAAAACATAAAGCACTACAAGCTAAACTTGCATATACACATCACATGGCAGTTTAGCTTGCAACTGAATAAAACATCTCTGGAGAGCACCAGGGGCGCTGCTGCACACCCAAGGAGCAATACGGACGCCATTTGAACAGCAGTCTGCATCCGGTTAATTTATTTTATGAATATTGGGCAAAGGAAAGGAAACACAGACTGCTTTGGGGGCACCGGGCTGGGGTTAGAAGGTCATGATATAAACTTCCTTTATGGGTATAGGATCAATTTAAAGACCCTAAAGCAGAACAAAACCCAGGTTTATTTACTTTGCCAGATTTTGTTCCGCTTCCATGGAGCATCCCGAATCATGATGTCCCACTGTGTGAAGCCCCCCAAATCACTCGATCTGCTTACCTCCGTCCTAATGGCATATGCATGAGCTCCTATCCAATCAGTGCCACAAGCGCCTCTGACTGGCATGAACGGAAAGCGCACGCTCTCACCCCCCCCGCATGCCCGCCAGCATATCTGAATGGCTGGGGCGGGAACACTTGCACAACACCAGGGATGCAGGGGATGTGGGAGTGTGCTTCCCATTGTCAACAATCAGAGCCATTTATCGGCACCCTGGGGAGTTCCACAAAGCAGGACATCCCGATTTGGGTGCATCCAGGGAAAGCCGTCGGCCACTGCTGGGTTTTGTTCCAATGATGCAAATAAACATGCAGTATTTTCAGGCTTTTGGTGTTCTGCCTTATTGTTTTCCTCTTCTGGGATGTAAAATAATACTTTATAAAAGAAACCTGAGTGTTAGGATTGTGCCCCCCAGACCTGTGATTTACTTATCAGCACACGGCTTCCATGTTTCTTATATTCCTGGAAGTTATTTTACTTGAAAATTTCAGCTCTGCAGGCACCTTGCGCTTTTTCAACCAAAACAACCATTTACATTTGAAATACCCCCACAAACATATATTCCCTGAAAGTACATACATTAAGCTTTATAGGCGTACCCAGTTTGTTGTAGTGGGCTCAACTTTCTGGAAGTAATCACTCAAAGAGTTATTTGGTTGCACAGGGTTTCACTAAAAATGTATAAAATAGCAGAATAGAAAACACATTTCCTAAAATATCAATATGCAAACAAGAACAAGCTAAATCTGAAAACACAAGGTGCCCCGAGCAGAAGAATACCCAACATGCATAGCTACTTCTAACCCCTTTAACTGCCAGCCTACTTGATATTTTTGTCATCCTCTGTTGACAGGTCATTTATCACTGTGTAAAAAAATAAAATAAAAATTGGCGGTGAACGGTACCACATATGTATTGGTGGGTGGGTTGAACAATGGGTCAGGTGAGTGTTTTTATTAACTTTTTTTGTTTTACTGTAGGAGGGGGAAAAGCCAGGCACATAGATTTTATGTTTTTGCCACTTAAAAAGGAGTGGAAGCAAGCATATAGAAACAACGTGCTTGGCACTTACAGAGTTGAGCCTATATATGACTATATGTTTGCTTTAAACTAAAAGCCTATGAAATGGTCAGATAACCGGATTAGTTATTGTGAGCACCTGAAAGGGATCATGTGGAGGATGGAAGTCTAAATAAAAATGGGAGTGATGGGTGGAGAGCTTGAGGACTTTTCATTTTCTCTGAGTGCTTTAACTTAGTTAAGTGAACCTGTAGTAAAAAGAAAGAAGGGACTGAAATTTGTTTACAATGGTTAAAAGATTTTGGCCCTCGGTGGACATTCAGCTTCTCTAACTGTAATGCTTTTTAATGAGGGACAACAGACAGGAATTTCACTTTGCCGTGTGTTGTTCCTCTCGGGGGGCATCTCAAATTTGGATGCCCCACTGTGTGTATCCACCACAGGTCACTCACCTTCCTTCCACTCCCACGGCGCAGACTTGGATGAGAGTGAGTGCGCTGATTGGCTGAGTGGCATGCTCGCTGTCACTCGACTCCCTCAGTGCTGTAGATGGCTAACACAAACCACATCCCCCACCCATTTAAATAGGCCGGGCGTGTGCACAGCTATAGGTGAGCGGGGATATGGCAGGAGTGCACACACACGGCGATGGCTCCAGGAGAAGGTGAGTGAAACTGGTGATGGGGGGGGGGGGGGGTTTCACGCAGCATGGAATCTCAAGGAGTGGAACTTGGATGGCCCTGGAGTCTTTTATACTCCAGGGCCTCTGTTATTTCACTTTAAGACACTAACCTAGGAAAAACATTTAAATCCGAGTAAACCTCTAACTACATATTCCCAATAAATCAATGACTTCAGTAAATAACTGAGCGTACCGGCGTTCCAAACTGGCCCCGGGTGGGGGTTCAAAAAGATGGCCGCTGGCTCCCATGAGTGAGGACACTCCTAGTGCTGGCATTAAAAGTGTCCTCACTTATGGGAGCCAGTGGTCAACTTGTAGCCCTAACTGGGGCCAGTTTAGAACGCCGCTGCTGGCAGGATCGTGGATCAGGTAACTTACCAAACTTAAGCTTCGGGGGGCTCGCTCATCTCTATTCTTTGAACCAAACAAAATTCATCTTAAGGCCACTCATTAGCAAACTCACATTTAGACTGTTATATCAAATATGTTGTTTATTGACCAGATAGCAAAAATCCTAAATAGAATAACAAACTTTTGTACTGCCATGGTGGTGGCTAGGGATGAGCGAATCGATCCGGACGAACCCGGATTCGATCCGAATTTCAGGAAAAATTCGATTCGGATCGAATCCGAATTTCCCCGCGATTCGATCACTCGAAGTTTTCCTTTAACATCCATTCATTTACATTACAGGCATTCTAAGATGGCGGACGGGACATGTCTGGACATGTATCCCGCGCCAGTGCAAGCTGGGGCAGTCACATGCAGCCTATCAGCAGCCAGCAAGCCCGGTGACGTCACACAGCGGTATTTAACGGCGGCCATCTTGCTTTTCCTCATTTCTCTATTGCATTCGTGACAGACAGACAGAACGCTGTGTAGCTGAGGCAGTTAGACAGGCTGGAGACAGGGACAGACAGGGACAGGCTGGAGACAGGCAGGAGACAGGCAGGAGACAGACAGGAGACAGACAGAAAGCCAGGGAAAGGTAGGAAAAACGGAGCTGGCTGACAGGGAGATTTTTTTTTTTTCATCCAGCCTTTGTTAGCGTTTTCAGGCTGCTTATAGTAACTAACTGTGCATATATACTGAACTGATCTTAAGTCTGCTGTGAGGCATCCCATTCTGTGACTAAAGCAGCCTCTGTTTAAGACCATATAAGCATTTGCTCTTATCATATTTGAAATTAGGCCTGATAAAGACACTTTTGCTGGCCAAAGCACTACTGGACCCTGCCAGCTCGATTCCTGCCCGGGGCATCCCATTCTGTGACTACAGCAGCCTCTGTTTAAGACCATATAACCATTTGCTCTTATTATATTTGAAATTAGCCTGATAAAGACACTTTTGCTCGGCATAGTACTTCTGGACCCTGCCAGCTCGATTCCTGCCCAGGGCATCCCATTCTGTGACTAAAGCAGCCTCTGTTTAAGACCATATAAGCATTTGCTCTTATCATATTTGAAATTAGGCCTGATAAAGACACTTTTGCTGGCCAAAGCCCTACTGGACCCTGCCAGCTCGATTCCTGCCCGGGGCATCCCATTCTGTGACTACAGCAGCCTCTGTTTAAGACCATATAAGCATTTGCTCTTATCATATTTGAAATTAGCCTGATAAAGACACTTTTGCTGGCCAAAGCACTACTGGACCCTGCCAGCTCGATTCCTGCCCGGGGCATCCCATTCTGTGACTACAGCAGCCTCTGTTTAAGACCATATAAGCATTTGCTCTTATCATATTTGAAATTAGCCTGATAAAGACACTTTTGCTGGCCAAAGCACTACTGGACCCTGCCAGCTCGATTCCTGCCCGGGGCATCCCATTCTGTGACTAAAGCAGCCTCTGTTTAAGACCATATAAGCATTTGCTCTTATCATATTTGAAATTAGCCTGATAAAGACACTTTTGCTGGCCAAAGCCCTACTGGACCCTGCCAGGTCGATTCCTGCCCAGGGCATCCCATTCTGTGACTAAAGCAGCCTCTGTTTAAGACCATATAAGCATTTGCTCTTATCATATTTGAAATTAGGCCTGATAAAGACACTTTTGCTGGCCAAAGCCCTACTGGACCCTGCCAGCTCGATTCCTGCCCGGGGCATCCCATTCTGTGACTACAGCAGCCTCTGTTTAAGACCATATAAGCATTTGCTCTTATCATATTTGAAATTAGCCTGATAAAGACACTTTTGCTGGCCAAAGCACTACTGGACCCTGCCAGCTCGATTCCTGCCCGGGGCATCCCATTCTGTGACTAAAGCAGCCTCTGTTTAAGACCATATAAGCATTTGCTCTTATCATATTTGAAATTAGCCTGATAAAGACACTTTTGCTGGCCAAAGCCCTACTGGACCCTGCCAGGTCGATTCCTGCCCAGGGCATCCCATTCTGTGACTAAAGCAGCCTCTGTTTAAGACCATATAAGCATTTGCTCTTATCATATTTGAAATTAGGCCTGATAAAGACACTTTTGCTGGCCAAAGCCCTACTGGACCCTGCCAGCTCGATTCCTGCCCGGGGCATCCCATTCTGTGACTACAGCAGCCTCTGTTTAAGACCATATAAGCATTTGCTCTTATCATATTTGAAATTAGCCTGATAAAGACACTTTTGCTGGCCAAAGCACTACTGGACCCTGCCAGCTCGATTCCTGCCCGGGGCATCCCATTCTGTGACTAAAGCAGCCTCTGTTTAAGACCATATAAGCATTTGCTCTTATCATATTTGAAATTAGGCCTGATAAAGACACTTTTGCTGGCCAAAGCACTACTGGACCCTGCCAGCTCGATTCCTGCCCGGGGCATCCCATTCTGTGACTACAGCAGCCTCTGTTTAAGACCATATAAGCATTTGCTCTTATCATATTTGAAATTAGCCTGATAAAGACACTTTTGCTGGCCAAAGCACTACTGGACCCTGCCAGCTCGATTCCTGCCCGGGGCATCCCATTCTGTGACTAAAGCAGCCTCTGTTTAAGACCATATAAGCATTTGCTCTTATCATATTTGAAATTAGCCTGATAAAGACACTTTTGCTGGCCAAAGCACTACTGGACCCTGCCAGCTCGATTCCTGCCCGGGGCATCCCATTCTGTGACTACAGCAGCCTCTGTTTAAGACCATATAAGCATTTGCTCTTATCATATTTGAAATTAGGCCTGATAAAGACACTTTTGCTGGCCAAAGCACTACTGGACCCTGCCAGCTCGATTCCTGCCCGGGGCATCCCATTCTGTGACTACAGCAGCCTCTGTTTAAGACCATATAAGCATTTGCTCTTATCATATTTGAAATTAGCCTGATAAAGACACTTTTGCTGGCCAAAGCACTACTGGACCCTGCCAGCTCGATTCCTGCCCGGGGCATCCCATTCTGTGACTAAAGCAGCCTCTGTTTAAGACCATATAAGCATTTGCTCTTATCATATTTGAAATTAGCCTGATAAAGACACTTTTGCTGGCCAAAGCCCTACTGGACCCTGCCAGGTCGATTCCTGCCCAGGGCATCCCATTCTGTGACTAAAGCAGCCTCTGTTTAAGACCATATAAGCATTTGCTCTTATCATATTTGAAATTAGGCCTGATAAAGACACTTTTGCTGGCCAAAGCCCTACTGGACCCTGCCAGCTCGATTCCTGCCCGGGGCATCCCATTCTGTGACTACAGCAGCCTCTGTTTAAGACCATATAAGCATTTGCTCTTATCATATTTGAAATTAGCCTGATAAAGACACTTTTGCTGGCTAAAGCACTACTGGACCCTGCCAGCTCGATTCCTGCCCGGGGCATCCCATTCTGTGACTACAGCAGCCTCTGTTTAAGACCATATAAGCATTTGCTCTTATCATATTTGAAATTAGGCCTGATAAAGACACTTTTGCTGGCCAAAGCACTACTGGACCCTGCCAGCTCGATTCCTGCCCGGGGCATCCCATTCTGTGACTACAGCAGCCTCTGTTTAAGACCATATAAGCATTTGCTCTTATCATATTTGAAATTAGCCTGATAAAGACACTTTTGCTGGCCAAAGCACTACTGGACCCTGCCAGCTCGATTCCTGCCCGGGGCATCCCATTCTGTGACTAAAGCAGCCTCTGTTTAAGACCATATAAGCATTTGCTCTTATCATATTTGAAATTAGCCTGATAAAGACACTTTTGCTGGCCAAAGCACTACTGGACCCTGCCAGCTCGATTCCTGCCCGGGGCATCCCATTCTGTGACTACAGCAGCCTCTGTTTAAGACCATATAAGCATTTGCTCTTATCATATTTGAAATTAGGCCTGATAAAGACACTTTTGCTGGCCAAAGCACTACTGGACCCTGCCAGCTCGATTCCTGCCCGGGGCATCCCATTCTGTGACTACAGCAGCCTCTGTTTAAGACCATATAAGCATTTGCTCTTATCATATTTGAAATTAGCCTGATAAAGACACTTTTGCTGGCCAAAGCACTACTGGACCCTGCCAGCTCGATTCCTGCCCGGGGCATCCCATTCTGTGACTAAAGCAGCCTCTGTTTAAGACCATATAAGCATTTGCTCTTATCATATTTGAAATTAGCCTGATAAAGACACTTTTGCTGGCCAAAGCCCTACTGGACCCTGCCAGGTCGATTCCTGCCCAGGGCATCCCATTCTGTGACTAAAGCAGCCTCTGTTTAAGACCATATAAGCATTTGCTCTTATCATATTTGAAATTAGGCCTGATAAAGACACTTTTGCTGGCCAAAGCCCTACTGGACCCTGCAAGCTCGATTCCTGCCCGGGGCATCCCATTCTGTGACTACAGCAGCCTCTGTTTAAGACCATATAAGCATTTGCTCTTATCATATTTGAAATTAGCCTGATAAAGACACTTTTGCTGGCCAAAGCACTACTGGACCCTGCCAGCTCGATTCCTGCCTGGGGCATCCCATTCTGTGACTAAAGCAGCCTCTGTTTAAGACCATATAAGCATTTGCTCTTATCATATTTGAAATTA
This sequence comes from Gastrophryne carolinensis, assembly GCA_027917425.1. Taxonomy (NCBI): domain Eukaryota; kingdom Metazoa; phylum Chordata; class Amphibia; order Anura; family Microhylidae; genus Gastrophryne; species Gastrophryne carolinensis. The sequence continues at coordinate 96,187,926 of CM051241.1, forward strand.
GCCTGATAAAGACACTTTTGCTGGCCAAAGCCCTACTGGACCCTGCCAGGTCGATTCCTGCCCAGGGCATCCCATTCTGTGACTAAAGCAGCCTCTGTTTAAGACCATATAAGCATTTGCTCTTATCATATTTGAAATTAGGCCTGATAAAGACACTTTTGCTGGCCAAAGGCCTACTGGACCCTGCCAGCTCGATTCCTGCCCGGGGCATCCCATTCTGTGACTACAGCAGCCTCTGTTTAAGACCATATAAGCATTTGCTCTTATCATATTTGAAATTAGCCTGATAAAGACACTTTTGCTGGCCAAAGCACTACTGGACCCTGCCAGCTCGATTCCTGCCCGGGGCATCCCATTCTGTGACTAAAGCAGCCTCTGTTTAAGACCATATAAGCATTTGCTCTTATCATATTTGAAATTAGCCTGATAAAGACACTTTTGCTGGCCAAAGCCCTACTGGACCCTGCCAGGTCGATTCCTGCCCAGGGCATCCCATTCTGTGACTAAAGCAGCCTCTGTTTAAGACCATATAAGCATTTGCTCTTATCATATTTGAAATTAGGCCTGATAAAGACACTTTTGCTGGCCAAAGCCCTACTGGACCCTGCCAGCTCGATTCCTGCCCGGGGCATCCCATTCTGTGACTACAGCAGCCTCTGTTTAAGACCATATAAGCATTTGCTCTTATCATATTTGAAATTAGCCTGATAAAGACACTTTTGCTGGCCAAAGCACTACTGGACCCTGCCAGCTCGATTCCTGCCCGGGGCATCCCATTCTGTGACTAAAGCAGCCTCTGTTTAAGACCATATAAGCATTTGCTCTTATCATATTTGAAATTAGGCCTGATAAAGACACTTTTGCTGGCCAAAGCCCTACTGGACCCTGCCAGCTCGATTCCTGCCCGGGGCATCCCATTCTGTGACTACAGCAGCCTCTGTTTAAGACCATATAAGCATTTGCTCTTATCATATTTGAAATTAGCCTGATAAAGACACTTTTGCTGGCCAAAGCACTACTGGACCCTGCCAGCTCGATTCCTGCCCGGGGCATCCCATTCTGTGACTAAAGCAGCCTCTGTTTAAGACCATATAAGCATTTGCTCTTATCATATTTGAAATTAGCCTGATAAAGACACTTTTGCTGGCCAAAGCCCTACTGGACCCTGCCAGGTCGATTCCTGCCCAGGGCATCCCATTCTGTGACTAAAGCAGCCTCTGTTTAAGACCATATAAGCATTTGCTCTTATATTTGAAATTAGGCCTGATAAAGACACTTTTGCTGGCCAAAGCCCTACTGGACCCTGCCAGCTCGATTCCTGCCCGGGGCATCCCATTCTGTGACTACAGCAGCCTCTGTTTAAGACCATATAAGCATTTGCTCTTATCATATTTGAAATTAGCCTGATAAAGACACTTTTGCTGGCCAAAGCACTACTGGACCCTGCCAGCTCGATTCCTGCCCGGGGCATCCCATTCTGTGACTAAAGCAGCCTCTGTTTAAGACCATATAAGCATTTGCTCTTATCATATTTGAAATTAGGCCTGATAAAGACACTTTTGCTGGCCAAAGCACTACTGGACCCTGCCAGCTCGATTCCTGCCCGGGGCATCCCATTCTGTGACTACAGCAGCCTCTGTTTAAGACCATATAAGCATTTGCTCTTATCATATTTGAAATTAGGCCTGATAAAGACACTTTTGCTGGCCAAAGCCCTACTGGACCCTGCCAGCTCGATTCCTGCCCGGGGCATCCCATTCTGTGACTACAGCAGCCTCTGTTTAAGACCATATAAGCATTTGCTCTTATCATATTTGAAATTAGCCTGATAAAGACACTTTTGCTGGCCAAAGCACTACTGGACCCTGCCAGCTCGATTCCTGCCCGGGGCATCCCATTCTGTGACTACAGCAGCCTCTGTTTAAGACCATATAAGCATTTGCTCTTATCATATTTGAAATTAGGCCTGATAAAGACACTTTTGCTGGCCAAAGCCCTACTGGACCCTGCCAGCTCGATTCCTGCCCAGGGCATCCCATTCTGTGACTACAGCAGCCTCTGTTTAAGACCATATAAGCATTTGCTCTTATCATATTTGAAATTAGCCTGATAAAGACACTTTTGCTGGCCAAAGCACTACTGGACCCTGCCAGCTCGATTCCTGCCCGGGGCATCCCATTCTGTGACTACAGCAGCCTCTGTTTAAGACCATATAAGCATTTGCTCTTATCATATTTGAAATTAGCCTGATAAAGACACTTTTGCTGGGCATAGCACTACTGGACCCTGCAAGGGCATCCCATTCTGTGACTATAGCAGCCTCTGTTTAAGACCATATAAGCATTTGCTCTTATTATATTTGAAATTAGCCTGATAAAGACACTTTTGCTGGCCAAAGCACTACTGGACCCTGCCAGGTCCATTCCTGCCCAGGACATCCCATTCTGTGACTAAAGCAGCCTCTGTTTAAGACCATATAAGCATTTGCTCTTATTATATTTGAAATTAGGCCTGATAAAGACACTTTTGCTGGCCAAAGCACTACTGGACCCTGCCAGGTCGATTCCTGCCCAGGGCATCCCATTCTGTGACTAAAGCAGCCTCTGTTTAAGACCATATAAGCATTTGCTCTTATTATATTTATATTATAAGACACTTTTGCTGGGCATAGGCTTACTGCTGCCTGCCAGGTGCACTTCTGTTGAGGCATCCCATTCTGTAACATAGCATACCCCTCTTTATTTACACTAAGCAGCTCTCTTATTTACACTAAGCAGGCCTGTTGGAGGCTGAGTGTTACTGCTCACTTTTGGTGTGCATTATATTCTGTTTTATATAGACCCACTGCTGCCTGGGGGTTCTTAAAATATCACCTACTACCACGCCAGTTAGACTATGTCGGGCAGACAAGTGCCTGGAAGTGAAAAGAGGAGTGGCAGAGGCCAAGATTCCGCAGGCAGAGCTCGCATCAGACTGGGGGCCAGTAGCAGCAGGAGTCACGCTGAGAGACCTAATCTGCCAGTATCTGCTAGCGGTCGGGTCTCCACCAGTAACGCATCTGCCGTGGTAGATTGGCTGACGCGCTCATCAACAACATCATCACAACTTACATCTGAGACCCCCAGTCTAGGGTCGGTAGGTTCCTCTGACACAACCCTGAGTTGGCATGCCCCGAGAGCAGTCCCTGTCCTCCCATTGCCTCTGTCCTACGCCGTTCCCTCCCCCAGCGACGTATCCTATGCTTTGGGTTCAGCTCCACTCTTTAGTGAGGAGGACGATCAGATACAGGAGGACAGTCAGCAGCTACTGCCCAGCCAAGAAATGGAGGTGGCTTCTTTAGCTAGGCAGACAAATAGTGATGTGGACAGTGTCGTGGGTGCTGCGAGCGTTCCAGCTCCTGCGCCAGACACTGTTGACGAATCCACGAACATCAGTGACGTACAGCCACAACCCGGTGATGATGATGATGATGACGATGAAGCCGATCGCACTTGGGAGCCGGGTGATGAAGGGGCTTCATCGTCATCATCAGGAGAAGAGGGGCGCAGGTTGCCCCGGAGTCAGCAGCTGAGGCAGCAAGGTGGTAGCAGTCAGCATGGGGGCACAATTCCAAAGGCTGGAGCCGGCCGGGGCCGGGGCCGGGGTAGAGCACCTGCTGTGCGGCAGTCTACCTTATCGGGAGGTAGTGGAGCAGGGGTTCCTGGAGTTGGCAACAGCAGCAGTGAATCAGTGAGGCCAGGGGGTGGGAAAAGAAGCTACTCGGCAGTGTGGCAGTTTTTCCTGAGGCATCCGCAGGAGGGTAACATGGCCACATGCAAGATATGTAGGCAAAAGGTGAAGCGTGGCCAGGGTCCAAATGTTGGCACCACGGCCCTGCGTCAACATATGATGCGTCACCATAAAACGACCTGGGAGAACCGAGGCTCCCAAGGGGTGGTCCAGTCTGCTTCCTCACCAAGTGAGCTCCCAATTTCTGCCAGCCAAGGCTCCAGCACCTCAGCCGAAGGCAGCTGTGCGTCACACCCATCCTCTGTCGCTCCTGCTCCTCCTCCTCCTCCTCCAAGTCATGCATCCCGCCAGCAATCCATCAGCGAAGCCATGTCCAAGAGACAGCAGTATGCGCCCACTCATCCTACGGCGCAGAAGCTGAATGTGCTCCTGTCCAAGTTGCTGGTGCTGCAGTCGCTCCCTTTTCAGGTGGTGGAATCTGCACCTTTCAGAGAACTGATGGCTTGTGCCGAGCCGAGGTGGAGAGTCCCAAGCCGTCATTTCTTTGCCAAGAAGGCAGTACCAGCGCTGCACACTTTTGTTGAACAGAAGGTGGGCCAGTCCTTGAGCCTGTCGGTGTGTAGCAAAATACATGGCAGCGCCGACATCTGGAGCTGTAACTACGGTCAGGGGCAGTACATGTCGTTTACGGCCCACTGGGTGAATGTGGTCCCTTTGCAGCAGCAACTTGGACAGGTCACGCCGCTTCGGCCTCCGCGCTCTCTGCCCATTGGGCCTGTGACACCGTGCGACTCGGCCTCCTCATCCTCCGCCATCTCCTCACCCTCCACTGTAGGCTCAAGTCTCAGTGCCCCTCCAGTCTACCATGTGTGCAGGGCACGGAGGTGTCACGCAGTGCTTCACATGGTTTGTCTTGGCGAACGGAGTCACACAGGGGAGGAACTGCTTAAATGTATTCATCAGGAAATCCAAACATGGCTTACTCCGAGAAAACTTAAAATGGGAATCATGGTTACCGACAATGGGAAGAACATTTTGTCTGCGCTGCGCCAAGGAAGCCTGACCCATGCCCCCTGCATGGCTCACGTCTTCAATCTGGTTGTCAAGCGGTTTCTGAAGTGTTCCCCCCATCTGCAGGACATCCTAACAACTTCACGGAAACTTTGCATGCACTTCAGCCACTCCTACACCGCCAAACACACCCTTCTTGAGCTACAGCGTCAGAATGGTATCCCCCAACATAGTCTGATTTGCGATGTTTCCACCCGTTGGAATTCCACCCTTCACATGTTGGACCGATTATATGAACAGAGAAAAGCCATCACGGATTTCCTGATGATCCAAGCAGATAGGGGGACTCCCCTGTGTAACTTCAATGTCAACCAGTGGCAGCTCATACGTGACACCTGCCGTTTGCTCAGGCCCTTTGAGGAAGCCACTTTATTTGTCAGTCGGCAGGATTACGGGATGAACGACGTGATTCCACTGCTTCATGTACTACAGCACATGTTGGAAACCATGGCTGGTCAGGGCACTGGAGACATGGCGTTTACATCTTACGGCCACATGAACCCCCTTGGAGCTGAACTGGAGGAGGAGGAGGAGGAAGAGGAGGAGGAGGAGTTGCCCAGCGAAACACAGTTTAGGCTTGGCGAAATGGCTGGTTTATCTAGTCAGCGGACAGGAGAGGAGGAGCAGGAGCAGCCAGAGGAGCTAGAGGTTTTTGAGGAAGGAGAGACAGAGGACCCGGGCACACCGTGGCAGTATGCAGTGGAGATGGAGACAGGTAGTCCATCCGAGTCACTTGCGCAAATGGCAGGAAGCATGCTCACGTGCTTGCGTAGTGACCCCAGAATTGTTTCCATCTGTCGGCGGGATGACTTCTGGCTGTCCACCTTATTGGACCCTCGCTTCCGGCACAAAATGGGGGCATTTTTTAAACCCACCGAGAGGGAGGACAAACTCAACTACTACAAAGACATTCTACGTAGGCAGTTGGCCGATGCCTATCTGCGCCATGGTCCATACTCTCGCAGGTCTGACTCGAGGGGACCTCTGCGCTCACCTTCCACTGCCATGGCCGCTGGGGGGGTTGGCAGCAGCAGCAGCAGAAGCTCCATCAGCAGCAGCAGCCTCAGTCTTCAGTCGCTAATGAGTAGCTTTCTACACCCGCATAGTGAGGCTACTCATGAGCAGCAGGAAGACCTGGAGCAGGACCTGAACCAGCAGGTCATGTCATACTTTGACATGACCATGCCAACACACCTTGAGGATCCGCTGGACTTCTGGGCAGCCAAACTTGATTTGTGGCCGCAACTAGCAGAGTTTGCCCTGGAAAAGCTGTCCTGCCCGGCAAGTAGCGTGCCATCTGAGCGGGTGTTTAGTGCGGCGGGGGCCATAGTTACGGCGAGGAGAACTCGTCTGTCAACTAAAAATGTGGAGAGACTCACCTTTGTCAAAATGAATCAGGGATGGATCAGCCAGGATTTCCACCCACCAATGCCTGATGCATGCGACTAGATTCAGCATGGTGCCACGTTTTACACTTTCCAAATGGTGCAAAACATATTTATGTCTTTAGGCCATTTTTTGGGCTCCTGCTGCTGCTACTGTCAACTCCTGCCAACTCCAGGGTGTGATTCATCCAATTTTTGGGCTCCTGAGGCCAACTCCAGTGTATATTTGGGCTCCTGCTGCTGCTGCTGCCAACTTCTGCCAACTCCAGGGTGTGATTCATCCAATTTTTGGGCTCCTGAGGCCAACTCCAGTGTATATTTGGGCTCCTGCTGCTGCTACTGTCAACTCCTGCCAACTCCAGGGTGTGATTCATCCAATTTTTGGGCTCCTGAGGCCAACTCCAGTGTATATTTGGGCTCCTGCTGCTGCTGCCAACTTCTGCCAACTCCAGGGTGTGATTCATCCAATTTTTGGGCTCCTGAAGCCAACTCCAGTGTATATTTGGGCTCCTGCTGCTGCTGCTGCTAACTCCTGCCAACTCCAGGGTGTGATTCATCCAATTTTTGGGCTCCTGAGGCCAACTCCAGTGTATATTTGGGCTCCTGCTGCTGCTGCTGCCAACTTCTGCCAACTCCAGGGTGTGATTCATCCAATTTTTGGGCTCCTGAGGCCAACTCCAGTGTATATTTGGGCTCCTGCTGCTGCTACTGTCAACTTCTGCCAACTCCAGGGTGTGATTCATCCAATTTTTGGGCTCCTGAAGCCAACTCCAGTGTATATTTGGGCTCCTGCTGCTGCTACTGTCAACTCCTGCCAACTCCAGGGTGTGATTCATCCAATTTTTGGGCTCCTGAGGCCAACTCCAGTGTATATTTGGGCTCCTGCTGCTGCTACTGTCAACTCCTGCCAACTCCAGGGTGTGATTCATCCAATTTTTGGGCTCCTGAGGCCAACTCCAGTGTATATTTGGGCTCCTGCTGCTGCTACTGTCAACTCCTGCCAACTCCAGGGTGTGATTCATCCAATTTTTGGGCTCCTGAAGCCAACTCCAGTGTATATTTGGGCTCCTGCTGCTGCTGCTGCCAACTTCTGCCAACTCCAGGGTGTGATTCATCCAATTTTTGGGCTCCTGAGGCCAACTCCAGTGTATATTTGGGCTCCTGCTGCTGCTGCTGCCAACTTCTGCCAACTCCAGGGTGTGATTCATCCAATTTTTGGGCTCCTGAGGCCAACTCCAGTGTATATTTGGGCTCCTGCTGCTGCTACTGTCAACTCCTGCCAACTCCAGGGTGTGATTCATCCAATTTTTGGGCTCCTGAGGCCAACTCCAGTGTATATTTGGGCTCCTGCTGCTGCTGCTGCCAACTTCTGCCAACTCCAGGGTGTGATTCATCCAATTTTTGGGCTCCTGAAGCCAACTCCAGTGTATATTTGGGCTCCTGCTGCTGCTGCTGCCAACTCCTGCCAACTTTAGGGTGTGATTCATCCAATTTTTGGGCTCCTGAGGCCAACTCCAGTGTATATTTGGGCTCCTGCTGCTGCTGCTGCCAACTTCTGCCAACTCCAGGGTGTGATTCATCCAATTTTTGGGCTCCTGAGGCCAACTCCAGTGTATATTTGGGCTCCTGCTGCTGCTACTGTCAACTTCTGCCAACTCCAGGGTGTGATTCATCCAATTTTTGGGCTCCTGAAGCCAACTCCAGTGTATATTTGGGCTCCTGCTGCTGCTACTGTCAACTCCTGCCAACTCCAGGGTGTGATTCATCCAATTTTTGGGCTCCTGAGGCCAACTCCAGTGTATATTTGGGCTCCTGCTGCTGCTACTGTCAACTCCTGCCAACTCCAGGGTGTGATTCATCCAATTTTTGGGCTCCTGAGGCCAACTCCAGTGTATATTTGGGCTCCTGCTGCTGCTACTGTCAACTCCTGCCAACTCCAGGGTGTGATTCATCCAATTTTTGGGCTCCTGAGGCCAACTCCAGTGTATATTTGGGCTCCTGCTGCTGCTACTGTCAACTCCTGCCAACTCCAGGGTGTGATTCATCCAATTTTTGGGCTCCTGAAGCCAACTCCAGTGTATATTTGGGCTCCTGCTGCTGCTGCTGTCAACTCCTGCCAACTCCAGGGTGTGATTCATCCAATTTTTGGGCTCCTGAAGCCAACTCCAGTGTATATTTGGGCTCCTGCTGCTGCTGCTGCCAACTCCTGCCAACTCCAGGGTGTGATTCATCCAATTTTTGGGCTCCTGAAGCCAACTCCAGTGTATATTTGGGCTCCTGCTGCTGCTGCTGCCAACTCCTGCCAACTCCAGGGTGTGATTCATCCAATTTTTGGGCTCCTGAGGCCAACTCCAGTGTATATTTGGGCTCCTTCTGCCCCTCATAGTGATGCCACTTCAACTCTCTGCAATTGTGCCGCTCTGCGATTCTATTAGCGATGCCTCTGATCTGCATGTGATATTTCTTCAAAGTATTATTTAACTAACCCAGCACGCATCCAGTGCGTGTTACAGCAAGGCTGAATGGTTTACAACCCTATTGAGGCTGTAGGAGGCTCAGAAATAGCCGTTTTTAATAGCGATTCGTCGCGAATTTATTCGGGTCGAAACGATTTTTGTCGGAAAATTCGGCGAATCAGTCGAATCGAATTTTTCAAAAGTTCGCTCATCTCTAGTGGTGGCCCTAGGTCAGTGCTTGGGGCCCACAATAAAATTCTGATGCTCTGGTGGGGCAGTGGAACACTGGGTATGGGGTCCCTTGAACCCCTGATCACAGACTTAAAAAAAAAAAAAAAACTATAAGTTACTTATAAGTTTCTCTACATGACAAGACAAATGAGACCTCCAACCCTAGCAACCCCAAGGAAACTTTCCTACCCATGCTTCCCAAAAGTATCAGCTCATGCAGAAATGGAACCCTTCTAAAGATCCCTAAAGATTCTTTATCTCTGCAGCTAGACATGTGATTCCACATCACCGGTAATCCTCACTCCCCCCCCCCCCCCCCCCCCATTGCTGAATGGTATGAAAAATGAAATGAAATAATTAGAATGAAAGAACTTTTTGCCAAACTAAGGCACAAACATGCTTCAGATTATGTGAAAAAATAGAATTCTGTGAGTACTCACCTGTAGAATTAATTTCTCTTCCATTATTACTTTAGGACATCAGATTTAATTCAGAGACGTTTGGGTTAACCTCTCCTGAAGGGTGTGGTCTGCAAGAACAAAGGTGTGTCTCCACCTCTCGGGCCTATATCCACCTGGCTGACTTGATGCACTTCAGTTTAATTAAAACGCAGTAGAACCAGCCGCCCGGGAGGCATACCTATCCTATTGGAAACAAAAGGCTGGAGACAAAATACAAGACTCCTCTCTCCGTTTACATTGTTTTTTCTATTATTATGCTGATCATTATTTACAGCAACTATTTACATATTTACCACTCCACTAAAACTAGGCATCCAACACATGGACATAGTAACCTAGAAGACAGGGAGGGTCTGATGTCCTGAAGTAATAATGGAAGAGAAATTAATTCTACAGTTGAGTACTCACAGAATTCTCTTTTCTCTTCCATTTTACTTGCAGAGACGATTGGGACCTCCAAAAGCAGTACCCAAATTTGTGTGGGATCCCCAAACCTTATTCCTTTCAGGAACAAGACATTCAAAAAAACCTTATTACTTTCAGGAATAAGACATTCCAAAAACCCTTATTTCTTTCAGGAATAAGACATTCCAAAACCATCTAATTACCCCTGTATTTAATGCCTTCCTACCAAAGACTCTACCTTATAGAATTTGGTAAATGTATGAGCTGAAAACCAAGTAGCAACATACTTGTTCTATTGAAGCGTGATGCTAAAAAGGCCAAGAAGCTCCAATAGCTCTTGTCGAATGAGCAGTAGTCCTAAAAGGAGAATCCTTCCCCTTAGGAAATATAGGCTCTTACCACTGCCTGTCTAATCCATCGCTGATGGTAGACCTAGATGGTGGAAGACCTTTCCGTGGACCCTCAGGTATGAAGAAATAAGGAGTCCGACCTACGGAAAGATTGTATAGCAGTGAGATGGTATCTTAGTGCTTTTCCCTACATCCAGCAATGTAGAATCCTTTCTCTATCGGACACTGGAGTAGGACATAAAGGAAGGCAATTCACCTCTTCATTAAGATGGAAACCACCTTAGGAAAAACATCCTGTTTAAAACAGACGACCATGTCCTTATGTAACACTAAATAAGGAGACTTAACTGATAAGCTGCTAATTCAGAAACCATTCTTACTGAGGTTATTGCCACTAAAAAAGATAACCTTAGGAGTCAATAAACTTAATGATACATCTGCCAGTGGTTCAAACAGAGGACCCTGATAAAGAGCTGATAAAAAGTTCAGGTCCAAAACCGGCAGAAGTGGCTTAAGAGGAGGCCGCACATGAGCGACTCCCTACAAAAAAAGCTTTGATACATTTATTCACAGCAATGAGTTTCTGAATAAAAAGATAGATAAAGCAGATATCTGTCCCTTTAAAAGTACTCAATTGAAAACCTTCATCAAGACCTTTCTGCCAAAAAATAAAATATTCTGGGAACAGAAAAAAATTCTACCAGCGAACCTTCTGGATTTGCACCAAGCGATAATGCTTGCCAGACTCTATAGTAAATCATTGATGAAGGCTTCTTCCTGGCCTGAATAATAGTCTGCATGACTACGTCAGAAGAACCTCTTTTCTTCCAAGATAAAGGATTCAATAGCCAGGCCGTCCAAGCCAGAACATGTGAATTGGGATGCCTTAGAGGCCCCTGTGTGAGAAGATCTGGATCGTCGGGTAACCTCCACGAGTTACCCTCTGACATCCTTACTATGTCTGAGAACCAGCTTCTTCTTGGCCACCGAGGAGCCACCAGAATGGTTGGGACTCCCTCGTGAGCTATATTTTTTAGTACTCGCCCTAGGGGTGGAATCGGAGGGAATGCATAAAGAAGCTTGAATGCTGAACCCTGAAGAGTCAGGACATCTGATGCTATAGTTAGAGGATCCCTGGGCATAGACACAAACCTTGTAACCTTCCAATTGTTTTGTGAAGCACATGAGATCTATGTCCGTAATCCCCCAGCACATGGATAGGGATTGAAAAAACCCTCTGACTAAGAGACCATTCCCTCTGATGCAGGACCGTTCTGCTGAGATGTTCGGCCTGCAAGTTGTTCACTCCAGGTATGTGTACAGCCGAAATGCATGCAACCTGTTTCTCGGCCCAAAGTAAAAACCACTTCCCATGGGGCTTCACTGATTCAGGTGCCCCCATGGTGGTTGATATATACCACGCTGTCCGATTGTCTGTTTGAATCCGGACGGGACGCCCCTTCAGATGGTATGTCCAATGACTGAGATACAATAGAATCGCTCTCAGTTCCAGGATATTTATGGAGAGTTTGCTCTCCTTCAGACTCCACTGTCCCTAGAGCGTTGGTGACTCCATGACACTCCCCAACCCGATAGACTGACATCCATGGTGATGATCTTCCACTGTACTGGAAGGGAGGATTTGTCAGTCTGAAGAGGCTGAGGACCAGGCTAGAGACTGCCTTGTTGACGGTGTCATGCAAAAAGAGTGATCCAGAGTGTGAGCAATTTCATCTGCAGGGGTCTTGTGTGAACAGTGCAAAAGGTACTTAAGCAAGATACCATCAGGCCCAACAGACATATTCCTTGATGAATCGTCAGGTGAGGGCAAGACAAGAGACCCTGTACCCTGGCCTGAAGTAAGACTCACTTCTGTGTTGGAAAAACACTCTTGCCTGAGACGTGTCTAATGACACTCCCAGAAAGAATAACTCTTGAAGCTATGATATGATATTTGACTTAATAATTTGACTGGATAGTCAATTATCCAATGTCGATCAGACAGTCTGTGTATTCTTCTGGGCCCCCTGACATGATGGGGCCCATATCAACAGATAGTCTAAGTAAGGAATTATATGTATACCCTGACCTCTTAGAGAAAACATGAGACCTGCCAACACCTTGGTAAACACCCTTGGTGCTAAAGATAGACCGAAGGGTAACGCCACAACTGAAGATGTAGGCCACCTACAGCAATGTAAGTATATATCCTTAAATATGCACTGCCCAGCTGGAGTAACTTCACTGTAGATCAACAACTCCAATCTCTAAAATGGCGAGATACGGCAGATCTCAATACTTCTGCTTTCTGAGGAATTCGGGATACCCCTGACCAAGAGAAGCTCCAAGGGGGTCTGGCTCCTAATTTGATCTTGTAACCTGAGGATACAACTTCCTGTATCCACATATCTGTTACATGAAGCCTCCAAATGTGAGCAAAATGCAGAAGCAGTCCCCCCACACCTGCAAGTGCGGGGGCGTCCCTTCATGCCTGAACAGGCTTTGAAGGGGGTCTGGCTTTATTCTGCCAGACACCTGTTGCCTTAATTTGGATTTTTGCCTTATTCCAAAAATCTCTTTGGTATCCTGAAGAGGCCGAATCTCTACCCGGAACCCCAGAGTATTAGAGGCCCTGTGGAAGCAGTATTAAACTTCGGCTTCTGTGGCAGATTAGATGATTTACCACTAGCAGCATGCTTTACCATGTCAACCAAGCACTCCCCAAACAGACACCCCACCTTAAAGGGGAGTCCTGTCATTCTTTTTTGGAGGCTATGTCAGATGACCATTGCTTAAGCCATAAAGCACGCCTTAAGGCTAAAACCAGAGCTAGGCCTCTGGCACTTATCCTGCTCAATCCTCCATAGCCCGTATCATATTCCTGTTGTAGCCAAACTGGTCTTGATCACCTGGGAGCATGACTTCCATGAATGACCCCTATGAGTCTTCAAGTCCAGTTGTCTTAACAACCTCCTGCTCCCCTAAAAAAGCTATGGATGTAGCACAGGCCAGCCGCAAGGTCGACCCCATAATAAAATAAGCAGGACATGCCACCTGATCCATGCGCTTATTCGCTGGATCCTTTGGAGAAGCACTATCCGAGGATGGCATAACCAAAATCTTAAAAAGACCTGGCCCCAGAGCATCCACCACAGGAATGGGAAGAAGACAACCTGACTTCTGCCATTCCCTATTGATCAGATTAGAATAATGCTTATGCTCTGCAACATCCTCCAGAATCAAGGAAATCAAAACCATCCATCCATCTTAACTGAGCACCCCCTAGTGTAGAGGACTTCTGAATATGAGTCCCTACTGGAAAAATCCTCCCAACGGATAACTTCCTGGGAGACTATGGCAGCTACAATATCCTCTTCAAGTTAGAGGATAAATCTTTTTTTTTAAAACCTTTTTAGCAGCCAATCCTTCTAAATGACTCTCTAAAGGTTTAGGACCACTTGAGGGCTGCCGACAGAGTTTAAAGACTCAGAAGGCGGCTATGGCAGCCACAATATCCTCTTCAAAACTCAGAGGAATTATAATTTTTTTAACCCTTTAAACGCCAGCCACGTAAAATTTACGTGCCTGGCTTTACCCCCTGCTAGCGCCTGAAAATGTAGGTAGGAGGAAGGGGAGAGCCCGGAGTAGCCCCCCCCCCCCCCCCCGTTTTTGCGGCTGCTGGCTTTTCCTGTAAAAAAAATAAATAAATAAAAATGACATTTACTCACCTCCATGTGCGCTCGATCGCGCCGGCCCTTCTCTTCACCTGGGGGGCCTCCGATCCCCCCCCCAGGGCTTTCTATCTTCAGGCTCTCTCCCCTCTTCCTCCGACGGGTGCCGCCATTTTGCCCCTTTTGGGGGCGGGGCTTATGACGTCACTCGGCCAGCGTCTTGACAGCTCCAGGCCTCTCAGCTGTCAGATGCCGGTGATCGGTGGCCGGAGAAGGATGGGGATAGGAGATCCTCTGATCTCCTGCCTCCCCTCCTCCTCTGGCTGCCGATCACCGGCATCTGTCATCAGAGCGGCGAGGGACACAAGAGCTGACGATCGGAGGTGAGTATAGAAAAAAAAAACATTTTTTTTTTTTAATAAAATAATTTTTACTGTGTGTGTGTGCGTTTTATTTAACTGTTAACCCTTTGTGAACTGGTAAGGGGTCCATGAGACCCCTTATACCAGTTCACAAGGCTGGGGTCTGGCAAGCCACCTGCAACTAGCGGGTGGCTTGCCATTAACCCCCGCACCCCCAATTACCTGCCTCCCCAAAGCCCAGGGGGGGCAGAAGAGCCCGGGCCCACATAGGCTATGTGGGCTCGTAGGCTGCAGGGTGGGGGGGCCACAAAAGCTGGCCCCCCACTCTGTTCCTACAAGCTCCCATAGCTGGTTCCGGGCTGGTTATGACGGGTAGGGGGGACCCTACATCATTTTTTTTTTGAATTTTAAGGGTTAGGGTTAGGGTTAGCCTAACCCTAACCCTTAAAATTAAAAAAAAATGAGGTCCCCCCCCCCCTCCCTGGAAGGGGGGGAACCTACGTAATTAAAAAAAAAATGTTTAACCCTTTCGCTGCCAGCCTACCTGCAGCATTTGCCACTCCCTGTTGCCAGACGATGTTTCACCATTTTGCGCTACACATATTCAACTGTCATTTTTGAAGGGATTTCCAGGGATTTCCCAGGAAAATTATATATTGTTTTTTTCAACAGAGTCTGGGCTTTAACATGAAATGTCTTGTTTGTATTTTTTAGGTGTATTCTCAATTTTTTTGGGTGAAATGTGTGAAAAAAAATAAAAAAAAAACATTTTTTTACAATTTGTAGAGTTTTTTTGTAATAAAAAATGTAAGTTTGTCAATAAAATCTTATTGCGTGAGAAACCCCAATTTCTCCCGGTTACAGCGATACCACATATGTATAGGTAGACACCCTTTCCTGCCCAGAAGCCTTTTATAGCTGCTGGATGACAAATGGTTAATTAAAAAAAAAAATGACATAGGGTCCCCCTTCCCGGGGAGGGGGACCCCATTTTTTTTTGGATTTTGAAGGGTTAAAAACCCTTCAAAATCCAAAAAAAAAAATGACGTGGGGTCCCCCTTACCCAAAGTAACCAGCCCGGGACCAGCTATGGGGGCTTGTAGGCACAGAGTGGGGGGGCCAGCTTTGGTGGCCCCCCCACCCTGCAGCCTACGAGCCCACATAGCCTATGTGGGCCCGGGCTCTTCTGCCCCCCCCTGGCCTTTGGGGAGGCAGGTAATGGGGGTGCGGGGGTTAATGGCAAGCCACCCGCTAGGGCAGGTGACTTGCCACCCCCCCAGCCTTGTGAACTGGTATAAGGGGTCTCATGGACCCCTTACCAGCTCACAAAGGGTTAATGTGAAAAAAAAACACCACACAATAATAAAAAGTATTTTATTAGAAAAAAAAAAAAATTTTTTTTACTGTACTTACCTTCGATTGCAAGCTCTTGTCCCTCGCCGCTCAGCTGACAGATGCCGGTGATCGGCATCCAGAGAAGGAGAAGGCAGGAGATCAGAGGATCTCCTGTCACCTCCTTCCCCTGTGCCGATCACCGGCATCTGAGAAGCTGAGAAGGCTGAAGCCTGAGATCGGGGCCGGGCCAAGGGGGCGGGGCTTAGAGGCATGATGGCGGCTGCCATCGTGAAGAAGAGAGGAGAGAGCCTCCCAGGCTCTCTCCTGAAGATCGGTAAGTCCTGGGGGGGGGATCGGAGGCCCCCCAGGTGAAGAGGAGGGACAGCGGGAGCCAGCGCACACACAGGTAAGTGAATGTCATTTTTTTTTTTTTTTTTTTTTTACAGTTAGAAGCTGCTGCTGCAGAAGCGGGGGGGGGGGGGGGCGGCCTATTCCGGGGGCTCTCCTGGAGCCATCCGACCCCCCACGGGGGATCGGATGGCACCAAATTAAAGAGGAGACCCGGCCGGATCCAACAAGGGGTCAGGTGAGTATTTGTTGTTTTTACTTTTTAAACTACAAGCGAGGAAAGTCAAGCACGTAACACCTACGGGCTTGGCACTTAAGGCCCAGCCAAGCCAGCACGTAGGTGTTACGTGCTTGGCAACAAAAGGGTTAACGGTTAGGGTTAGCCTAACCCTAACCCTTAAAATTCCCCCCAAAAATGGGGTCCCCCCCTACTTTTTTTTTTTTTTTTTAAAGTGGACCAACACCCAGGATTTTGACTATCCTGGGTTTTGGTCCACATTGGCGGGGCACCCCGATCGGGGGTGCCGCGCTGTGTGAAACCCCCCAGAAACCCCAAAAAAACTCACC
This sequence comes from Gastrophryne carolinensis, assembly GCA_027917425.1. NCBI lineage: Eukaryota > Metazoa > Chordata > Amphibia > Anura > Microhylidae > Gastrophryne > Gastrophryne carolinensis. The sequence goes on from CM051241.1 coordinate 96,204,297, forward strand.
TCTCCCCGCTCCCACGTGACCGCGCCGTCCAATCCCCGCCCACAGACAAGCAGAGTGACAGCGACGGACAAGGGGCTCATCTGCCGCCGCCGCCGCCTCCCGCGCGTCACTCTCGGCGTGCGCGTGCCCGCGCCGGCCATTCACAGACGGCCGGCGCGGGCACATCTAGAGGGGAGGAGGTAAGGGTTTTTGGGGGGGTCCCTCACCGCGGGACATCCCGATTTCGGATGCCCCGCGGTGAGGGAGGTGATCGGCCCGGGAATCTTATAGATTCCCGGGCCGATCACCCATGGGTGTTGGTCCACTTTAAGTGGACCAACACCCAGGCTGATCGGCCCGGATCAGATCCCTCCCCGCGGGGCATCCGAAATCGGGGTGCCCCGCTGTGTGAAACCCCCCAGGACGCCCCGTTCGCCCTACCTTATCCCCGTTCCAACGGTGCATGCGCGGGCCGCATCTCGCGCTTCTCTCTATCAGGGCGCACACACGCGCCGGTCATTTGTGAATGGCCGACGCGGGCGCGCTCCCTGTTAGAGGGAAGCGCGAGATGCGGCCGCCAGCGTGCTCAGAGCCGCTGTGGTATGCACGGACAAGGGACGGACAACCACAGCGGCTCTGAGCACTCTGATTGGACGAGCGCTCGCGCATGCGCCGTAGGAGCGGGCTGAGGTGAGTTTTTTCATACCTTTCTCAGGGGTTTTACGCAGCGGGGCACCCCCGCGGAAGTTGATCAAAACGCAGGATAGTGAAAATCCTGGGTGTTGGTCCACTTTAAGGGTTAGGGTTAGGCTAACCCTAACCCTTAAAATTACCCCCCAAAAAATGGGGTCCCCCACCCCCTGGGATTAGAAAGAAAAAATTTTAAAAAATTAAAATTGTAAAGAATTAAAATTAAAAAGAAAACGACATAGGGACCCCTTTTTAATTTTAAGGGTTAGGGTTAGCCTGGGAGGGGGGTCCCTATGTCATTTTCTTTTTAAATTAACCCCTTATGTTTATAGTGTGGATAGTAGTATTTTATTTGTAAATGTTATAAAATGCTCTTTTCAGTTTGGGGGGTCTCCTGGGCAAGAATGGGGGGGGGTATCGATACATATGTGGTACCGTTGTAATCGGGAGAAATGGGGCTATCACATGCAATACGGTTTTTATTACTAAAAAAATGTTTTATTTAAAATAAAGGAGACAATTGTTTAAAAAATATTATTTTATTTATTTTTATTTTTTTTTATTTTTTACACAAAAATATTTAAAAAACAGTAGAAAAATTACAAACAAGACATTTAATGTTAAAGCCTAAACTCTGCTGCAAAAAAATATATATATATTTTCCAAGAAATTCCGACAAAAATCACGGTTAAACATGGCGCAAAATGGGGAAAAAGGACCAACTGAGGGTGACAAAAGTTCAAGTAGGCTGGCAATTAAAAGGGTTAATAGTACCTATGCATGTTGGGTATTGTTCTGCTCGGGGGACCTTGCGCTTTCAGATTTACCTTGTTTTTTCTTATTTGCATATTGATATTTTAGGAAAAGGTGTTTTTTATTCTGCTTTTTTATACATTTTTTTGTGAAACCCTGTGCAACCTAAGAATTCTTCAAGGGATTACTTCCAGAAAGATGAGCCCACGACAACAAGCTGGGTACGCTTAGAAAGCTTAAAATGTGTACTTTCAGGGAATATATGGTTTATGGGGGATATTCCAAATGTAAAGGCTTGTTTTGGTAGAAAAAGCACAAGGTGCGCACTTTGTCTGCAGAGCTGAAATTTTGAAGTAAAATTACCGTTACGCACATGCTTTACTTTGGTGTGTTTGGCAACTCTTCCATTGACAGTAGCTATGCATGCTGGGTATTGTTCTGTTCGGGGCATGTTGCTTTTTCAGATTTTCAGTTTTTTTCTTGTTTGCATATAGTTTTTTTAGGAAAATGTGGTTTTGATTCTGCTTTTTCATACTTTTTTTCGGGAAACCCTGTGCAACCAAAGAATATATTGAGGGATTACTTCCAGAAAACTGCACCCATGTCAACAAGCCTGGTACGTCTAGAAAGCTTGAGGTGTGTACTTCCAGAGAATATATAGTTTGTGGGGGGTATTTCAAATGTAAAGGGTTGTTTTTCTTGAAAAACTGCAAGGTGCGCTTAGCGCGTAGCTTAGTTGTATTTTATCTGAAAATCTCCTAAAGCATTGTTTCAGTTTGGGGGGGTCTCCTGGGCAGGGAAGGGTGTCTACCAATACACATGTGGTACCGCTGTAACCGGGAGAAATTGGGGTTTCACGTGCAATAAGATTTTATTGACAAACTTACATTTTTTATCACAAAAAAAACTACAAATTGTAAAAAAAATTTTGGGGGTTTTTTTTGCACATATTTCATCCAAAAATATTGAGAACACACCTAAAAAATGACAAACAAGACATTTCAAGTTAAAGCCCAGAATCTGCTGAAAAAAACAATATATCACTTTCCTGGGAAATCCCTTCAAAAATCACAGTTGAACAAGGGGAGCGCAAAATAGTGCAAAAAGGTCTGGCAACAAAGGGTGACAAAATCTCAAGGTAGGCTGGCGGTTAAAGGGTTAAACCTTCTTAGTAGCTCATATGACTTAAAGGTTTTAGGTGTGCTTGAAAGCTGCCAGGGTTTTTTTTTTTTAAGCTCAGAGGGCACCGGCAACAATGGTCAGAGACCTTGCAGGGAGGAGACAATTGTCTTCCGTATCCACTACTACAGTAGCATAACCCTGCACATCGTGCTATCCTCGTCCAGTGTCTGTTTGCATACTGGACATGGGGTGAATCTATCTGCTAAAGGACCAGATCCGATTACCCCAGATGCCTCCGTCATGGTGATTAATACTAGATTACCTCCCAGGGGGTCTAAAACCTAGTATGTGAACAGTTCCCGATAGTCGCAAGACTATTCTGAGAGCTCAGAGGGTGAACCACATCAATATATTGCAAGCTTATCACAAATTATATATCTTTTAAAACCATTAATATGTATATATGAATAAATATCATGTTAATACACAATTGAAAAATTACCTACCTAAGATTTAGTTCAGCTTGAGAGGCTCACGGTATTTTTGTGCTTCCCCCAGCCGAAATTCTTCCAGTGAAGGCGGCCGGAGAAGAACCGCGATCTCAGCGGTACTCGGTGCTTCGCCCAGCCGAAAATCTTCCATTGAAGGTGGCCGGAGAAGAGCTGCAATCTCAGCAGTACTCGGCGTTTCACTCGGTCGAAAATCTTCCACTGAAGGCGGCCGGAGGAGAACTGTGATGTTAGCGGTACTTGCCGCTTAGTCCCGGCCGAAAATGTTGCAGTGCGAGCGGCCGGAGGAGAACCGCGATGTTAGCGGTACTTGTCGCTTCGCCCGGCCGAAAATCTTCCAGCGCGAGCGGGTTAATAAGATAGCCGCACGCCGGTGCTCGCTGCTATGCTAAGTCAAAAATGTTTCCATAGCGGCGGGCACAAATTTTGAATTTTTTAACCAGTAAAAACACATGGGAAGAGCAATAAAGAGGAAAATAATTCCCCTGGTTTCTCTCAATCAGGCTCACCAGACAAAAGCATTATGGCTGCTTTTTCCTGTGGCGGAATTCTCAGCCATGAGTGTCACTCTTTTTTAAAAAACAAAAAGGTGATACCCCACAGCGCCCCAAGACCCTGGCACTTACCTTACCATCCTGATTCGAATGCAGCTTAGCTGCGGAGGCAAAGTGGGTCCATTCAGATCCAAGGAATATAAGGGCCAAGGAACAGTTAGATTTCCAATACCCCCATTTCCAAGGCATAATTCCTTTAAAACAAAAAGTAAATGGGAGAGGAGTTTAGATAAGTCCTTGCAGTTCCACTGCAAGAAAGAAAACTGAAGTGCATCAAGTCAGCCAGGTGGATATAGGCCCGGGAGGTGGAGACACACATTTGTTCTTGCAGACCACACCCTTCGGGAGAGGTTAACCCAATTGTCTCTAAATTAAGCCTGATGGCCTGAAGTAAAATGGAAGAGAAAATATTACTTAAAAGGAGCACGACCATGAAAAATGACACCAATTATAAAAATCTATATAACTATGCTGGATGGCGGGAGGAGGGGTCACTTATACATGCGGTATCAGTAAATTTCCAGCCAGGCTTGTTTTTTTTTTATTTTAATGGAAGGAAGAGGAAATCAGACAGGTTCCGTCACCCCTTTATTTTATTCCTACCAGTAGAAGAAAACCACAAGCTTGGCAGGAGTTTTATTAAGTTCAGGTTTATAAGTGACCCCTCCTCTTATTAGCCGATGTGTTTATATGGATTTTTAATATTACACAATTTCGCGAAAGTGGGCCTTTAACTTAAAACTACGGGACTTATTTAATCCCCCATAGCTACCCCCACTCTGGTATTATCTCCTTTACCTAAACTCCCTCTTGTCTATTTCTGCTTTAGCTCCTCTCTTTCTTCCCCCTCTTTTATCCTCTTCTTTCTCTCTAAAAGTCTCAATGCATAACCACAATCACACAGAACACATCACTCGATTCCCAGATAATTGACAAACAGGGCAACCTGATCAGAAATACCTACAACTACTTGATGAGGAGACTTCATCTTCCCGCTTTTCTATAATAAGTAATATTCTTTATTTATGCTTTTTATTTGTATTTCCTTGTATAATTTTGTTTTTACAAAATGTTTAATAAAAACAGATTTAAAAAAGATGCATTTTTTAATAAAATGTTACAGTTCTCACTTTCTCCAAGTCTTCCATCCTCCATCTCCTTTCCCCTGCAGGGTGGCATCTTTGTTGCAGGTCCTCGGGGCTAGGGGCCCTCTCATGCCCGGCAGGCTGTGGTTTTCTGATGCTGGGGGGTGGTTTAAGCAGCCACTTCGCTGGCATCTGTAGTGAAGTGCTCCTCCTTCTCCTACCTTGGTATCCCTCCAAGACTAAAGGATGGCCATGCAGGGATGGGAGAATTAAATGCCACAGAGGCACTGGAGAGGATTCACTGCCTCTGTAAAATAGAGGGTTCCCTCACCGTTGAGCCACCATTACTCTTGGCGGGATGCAAGTAAGAAGGAGAGGGTACCTGTGTCCCCTTCACTACAGATGCTGATGGAGTTTCCCGGGATCAGAAGTCCATAGCCCGCCAGGGTGGCCCTGACCCAGCAGACCTGCCAAAAGGATGCTGCCAGATGGGGGAGAGTACTGCTACATTTTTTTAATATATTTTTCTAAAACTGGACCAACAGCCTGGCCCAGTTGGAAAAGAAAAGTAGCGGCCATTTTTGAACTTCCTCTCCTAGCATCTCAGCCATGCTGCTGCCTGGATTCAACTGACATAACTGACAATGCACAGTAACAGGAAGCCCAGCAGCACTTCCTGTTTGGAGGGGGCCTGCATATCCATTAACCTGACATTTTGTTTCTATAATTTAATACAGCAGGAGTTAGAGAAAGGTAAATACATTTTTATGGGATGCATAGGAGCACTGATTGTTGTGTTGGTCTCTGGTTTAAAGTGGACCAAAACCCACACAAATGATCCTAAAAACAATTAACCTACAGGCAGACTTATCTTTTGACGACCCTTGCTGTGCAACAAGGATATAAATCTTAACTTATTTTTACCTAATTTATATCCTTGTTGCACATGATTACTCTTATTGGATTGGCCACATTTGACTTGTTACATGGCACTTTTTGATAGCACTTTGTGATTATATATGACACTGTAGGTACTGTTTGCGGCACTTGGCACTTTATTCCGCTGTTGGATCGACCCCCAACTCCCAGATTTTACAGTTATTTGTGTGTGTGTGTTGGGGGGGGGCGGGGGGGAGGGTGTATACCATTAATTGTTTACATTCAGTATTCGTATTAGTTTATTCATACTTTTGTAGGGTGGTGATTCTTTGTGGGAACAATGTATTTATGTTAGAGAGCTATTGATTAGGGATCCAGCTGCTTAGCGTGTATTTTACTTGTTTTTTAGATGTATGTCTTTTTGTGTGTTGAGATTGATATGTATGCCCATATTTAATAAAGGGTAATACTATTTTAGTGGCTGTGCAGCTGGGCTTTTGTGTGGGGACTTTTTTGGATTGACCTGGTAGTTCCATTCTCTTATAGCAAAAAGAAACAGATGCGACGCCACGCAGGAGGTTCGATGGTAAGTTTTATTAGCCTAAATAGCGTAACCAGGTCCTAGGGCAATAATTTAAAAAAAAAATGGGGTTTTGGTCCACTTTAAGTCATTTTTGACTGTTTTTCCTTGCAACCGTTAATGGGGGCGCCAAAGCTTCGTTCCAAGCTTTGGCGCCCCCATTAACGGTTGCAAGGAAAAAGGGAAGAAAGGACTCCCTCCTAACTTGTATATGTTTACAGGCGCATATTACTTCAAAGAAATGTGAGTGCATTTTTCTATTAAATTGTTTTTAAAAAGAAATCCTTATGGGGTTGCACTAGATTTTTTTGTGCTTTTTAAATTATATGAACGGATCCTATAAACGGTCGTGAGGAGTGCTTAAACTACATATTGAAGTATTGAAGTACATGGAACTTCCCAGTAGCAGAAATTGCTTTAAGGCTTTCTAAATTTCTTAAATCTGGTAAGCGTATATGTGTGGAGGTGACGGGCACGTGTGACAAGATTTTTTCTGTGGATGTGCATGCACCGTGGGATACCTCCTCAAAAAACACTTCAAAGACTGTCTTTTGTGGTCACATTATATTGTGTCCTGTATTGCTCCGTGTCTTATAATTGTATATTGTTGTGGGACTTTTGTGGATGAAAGGTTCGGCACTTTGTAGCAAAATTTTTAAAGAACTTGAAAGAGTATTTTATATGAAACTTTTTATGTGTATAAGATTATAGCGCGGTGTTTTGTCACATATTTCATATCAGAATGAATACTGTTTGCTTGTGTATAGGATATGGAATTATATTTGTTACCAATGTAACATTTGGCTCATTATGTCTTATGTGCTACTTTAAAAGAAAAATTAATGCAAAGAATATCTTGTGACAGGGCCAGCTCCAGGTTTATGTGGGCCCTTGGGCGTCATGGTCTCAGTGGGCCCCTTTGCGGTGGAGGGTCAGAGGTCTATGTATTATATGGCCAAAACTAAGAAGGGCTGCCTGCCCTCCGACCCCCTATTGGAGCTATTTTTTAGTTTGGCCACACATGAATGGGCAGAGTTTTGAGGAAGAGGGAGGCTGAGGGAACATAGATGAATGGGACAGAGCTAGGAGAACAAGGAAAGATAGGTCAGGGCTCAGGGGATAGAGAGGGATGGGTCAGGGCTCAGGGGATAGAGAGGGATGGGTCAGGGCTCAGGGGATAGAGAGGGATGGGTCAGGGCTCAGGAGATAGGGATGGATGGGTCAGGGCTCAGGGGATAGGGATGGATAGGTCAGGGCTCAGGGGATAGAGATGGATGGGTCAGGACTCAGGGGATAGGGATGAATGGGTCAGGGCTCAGGGCATAGGGATGAATGGGTCAGGGCTCAGGGCATAGGGATGGATGAGGCAGAGGTGACATACAACCAATGGGGCAGAGCTGAAGAGACAGGGATGAATGGAGCAGAGAGAGAGAGAAAGGAAGTGTGTGCAGTTCTTTAACCACATTGTGCCAGCTGGGGGGAATTTTCATCTACCCGGCTGAGCATTTTATTCTTTGATCCTCAATCCCGCTCACGATCAGAATGGCTATATGTTGAATTCATTACAGTGCTAAGCAGCCCCAGTTATCTTTGGGAGGGAAGGAGATGCCTCTGTTATAATACACATGCAAGGAGGGAGGAAGAAAGCTAATGGGGGTGGGTGCAGAGATTATATAGACGGGTTCCTTTGCACTCTCTAATCTTCATCACTGTGTATGATCCATGCTGCATCTCTGATTATGATTTACTGTATACTGCAATCCCGAAGCTTGGGCCATACTTAAAACCTCTGTATTTCCATCTCCTTGGAAACCCATGGTTAACCCTTTAATCAAAATCTGGACACACTGTTTTTTAATTGTTTTATAAAGATGGATTATGTCAGAGTTTTTGGAGGGTAGCTAATCGCTAATTCAGAATAATAATATTAATAAATATCTTTTTTATTGTGTGTGCTCTTAGCGGAAAAAATGTTGGGTATTATTGATTGACCATCAGCACGCCGCATGTTTCCCTTGAGCTGAGCAAAATTATTTGTCTATAGCTAATCAAGCTCTAAAAATGACGATCAATACCAGAGATGAGTGGGTCATTTTTCTCCGAGGCCTGTCTGACTGCTGCTTCTACTAGAGCAACAGGGTGGGCTATGGAACACAATTCATTAAAAGACAGGCAGGCCTCTTGTAATCTGTTTTTACTGTTTAACCCATATTTTGGTGTTTTGTACTGTATTTTCTAATCACAATCTCTGTGTATAACAACAGCCATAGATAATACATGATTTGATATATTTGAAAAAGTAAAGAGAGTGGGTTAAATAAAACGCGTGGGTCTGTGGAGTGTTCTATGGCAGACCATCTGCATTAGTAATATTATAATTCTTTTTTACCTTCCGTTTGTTCTCTACCCTCTCGTCCTTCTCTGTATTGTATTTCTTTATAGCAATAGGATATATTTAAGAGTAGTACAAGCACTTTATTACACATGTATATATGATAAGGATTCTGAGAAGATTTTATGCACATTAATGGTTGCACTAGCACATGGTACTTTTTGTGTAGTATACATTTTGTGGTATTTGTGGATTAGGATACTAGATAGGGACCAATAGGGGTTTACTAAAGAGTTTATATTATGGATGGTATTTGCATAGGATATGAATTAAGGTCCGCATAGTTTGCCTCCTTATCTGTGTATGTTTTTTTAAGCTAAGTTTTTTTTGTCTATGTTTGTTGTTTGCTTATATATTAACCCTTAATACATTGTTGTGATTTTTGAACTATGATTAGTGGTGTGTACCTTTTACTGGTTCTATGAGGGTGTCTGGGCTGCCCTCCTTTGTATATCTGTTTTGAGTTAAAATTGGGTCAGTGTACACTATTGGTTATTTTTTGGGGGGCTTGGCTATTGGTGCGGCGGGTTTACTTGTGTTTAGTTCATATATTAAAGCTGCATATTTTTTCATTGTGTGTGTGTGTTTTTTTATATTGAACTCTTTGTGAACTGGTAAGGGTTCCTTGAGACCCCTATACCAGTTTACAGGGCAAGAGGGGGTGGCAAGTCACCTGCAAGCAAGCGGGTCCCCACCCCAATGCCTGCATCCCCAAAGGCCAGGGGGATGAGGAAGAGCCCACAGCCCGAGAAGACTATGTGGGCTGAAAGCATTCAGGGCCGGGCGGGGGTGGTGATCGGCCTCCGCACCTTGGTCTAGCAGCCCCTGTAGCTGGTGACCAGGCTGGTTTAACTTGAATAAGGGGCATCCCATGCATTTTTTTTACCTTTAAAAATAAAACAATTACATAGGGGCCCCCTCTGCAGGGGGGGGGGGGGGCTATCCAAGTAAAACTGGCCCCGGCACCAGCTATGGGGGCTGGTAGACCAGGGTGCAGAGGCTGAGTTTAAGATCTAAAATCTACAATGGACCTCCGATCTCTATTAAAGTGGTCCTTCACTCTGAATAAGAGTCTATCTTATATGTTTCATCCACCCTCTACATACAGATTGCTCACATTAAAAACCATCCTACCTGCATCTACTGCATGTTATGAGCCTTTAAAGATCAAAGACGGCGGCTCATGTAACATCAGGCAGCCTGCAAACAGGAAGTGCCTTTTGACTGTGCTGCTCTGCATTCTGGGACTGCTGTCTTTTTCCTGACCCCAGCTCTGCTCTGTCTGAGCAAAGCACAGCTATAGCCCGCTCCCCTGTGCTTTATCCTACTCTCCTCTCCTCAGTAAGTGTAATGCTTCTGATTCAAGATGGCGGCGCCTGTATCCTAAAGTCCTGAACAGAGTTGCAGCCCAGTGGGGGAAAGAATAAGAAGTGGCTAAAAACGTAAAATATATTCATTTTAGATGCTGGGGAGTCATTTAAGGGTTTGGGCTTTTCATTAAACCATGCTGAAGGTCCGGTTTAAGTAAATAGTTTAATTAGAACCTACTAGATAGTAAGATACTAGATGTGCGGCAAGGGTGTTGGTGGCTGCCGCTAAAATGACAGTCTGCAGGGGCGGCATCCAGATAGACCCTCATAACCCTCCAGGCCGCCCGTAAAATATAACTTAACCCACGCCGGGAATCCAGCGCTGTGATTGGTTGCCTGATGCTCATGTGGGCAGTGACGTTCCGGCTTCTGAATGTCCTGCCTTTGTGAGTGCTACGCAGCCATTCATGTCACTGGCCACATGAGCGCCGGGCAACCAATTGTGGCACTGGATTTCCGGCGGGGGAACTAGGTTAAGGAAAGGTTTACGGGCACCCTGGGGCGGATGTGCAGCGGGCTCCATCATTCTGGATTAACCACCACCGGACTGTCATTTTAACACCCTTGCCACAGAGGCCTGTTTTAAATATTCCACCTATTTCCAGGGTAAATACATGCAACATTGGATAAATCTTCTGGGGAAAGTTTAAATTGACCACAGTGTGCCTTCAAACACCTTTACAACAGTATTTGACTGAATTACTTGACACATTGAAGCCATCAACGTCCCAACACTCTAAGACACTTGCTAAAAAGACATTTAAGTCATCATTTGGGGGGGGGGGGGGCTGAGATGTGTTTTTTTTTAATTCAGCAGACTTCCCCATTAGCAGTCCATCTGCTTTACAAGGTTAACATGATGTTTCGTCTTAGTGAAAGCCAGCATCTGCTTTACGGCAAATCCATCTAGGATTTAGAGGTCGTAATTACCTAATTGACAACTGGAGGTCATTCATGTAATCACACCATTATTTTTAGTGCCATAAAAAGACATGATTGTAGGACAAACATTCATTTATGCAATTGCTGTTAATGATGCCGGCATTCTGAGTTTAGCTTACAACCATAGGATTCCAGTTTTTGTAAATGTTTTTGTTGCTTCTTGAGTTAGAACCATTTCCAGGGCTGGGGTAACTCCCCTCCTACTCTTTAAAGAGTCTGTAAACTCAAGAAGATAAAGATAGCCACCTTTTTTCTGCTGCTCCCAGCAAGTCTGTCCCAGTTTCTGAAATCGGGTCTCGGGGGGGTCTACAAGCCCTCTAACTACTACTCACCTCTGTCACCGCGAATGTGCACATAGTCTACTGATAGCAAAGTAGGGGCATGGACCCCCTTTTTTGCCAGTAAAAAAAAAAAAGCACCACTGTAAATCTAAAAACATATTTTATTGAAGGCAAAAGCCACACATGGACAATTTAAAACCATTTAAAAACATAAAACACACTTGAAAAGGCTGTCATCCAGGGGCAGATTGGCCATTGGAGTCAGCCCCTCAATTTTTTGTTTCTTTCCTTTATTTCATCTGTTAATAATGCCAATCATTTTCTTTCCTTTCTTTTTTCCTTCCTTCTTTCTGCTAGTCTTTTTTTTTCTTTTCTTCTATTCTATATGTTACTTTCTTTCCATCTAGTCATTGCTTCTTTCTTTTATCTGTTCCTTCTTTTCTTTCGTTTTTTTTGTCATTCCTTTTATGCTTTCTCCAATTTCATTCTTGCTTCATTCTGTCATTCATTCATTCTCTTCTTGTCATGCCTTTGTTCTTTCTTTTTTATATATTTCTTATTGTCTTCCTATCTTTTATTCATTTCTGTCTTCATTCTATAATTTTTATCATGGTCTTCCATTTTTTTGGGTAATTTATGTTCTCTCTTTCATTCTTGCTTTCTTTCTGTTATTTCTTCTATCTGCAACTTTATTATCATGTATGGAGTGTCATACCACACCGCAAGGGGCCCACTGAGACTATCGGCCAGGGGCCCACATAAACCTGGAGCCGGTCCTGCCCCCTGATACCCTATTTATATAACAAATACAAAAGCGCATCCAACATATAACCACTGCTATTTCATAGGCCAATACTTAAAGTGCAACCAATAATATATATCACATGGAAACCACCAAAAAGTGCATGCTTTATATTACTTATGGATTAGGTTAAATGACAACTATGATATTTATAAAAAGTGACAATTGCTGCACTTATTTAGACATATATTTATAATGGTGGTTTGCATGTAATATATATTGTTGGTCAAGCGGCACAACCCCCGGCCCCCTCGGGTCACACGGTTTGGGATGCCCTGTATACCAGGCTTGCACGGTCGCCACTCCCCCCCTGCCCCCCCACTCACAGCGTCCCGCGCGCAAGTTCCCCACCCCCTTTCGGGGTCGTTAGGAGGGCGGGGGGGTCGGTTACCCCTCCTCTCAATCAGTTGCAGGCATGGCCATTTGAGCCGGCGTCACCGCTCCTGGGTCAAGTGCGGCTGGCGTCCACCCCTTTTAGCGCGGCCCGCATCACTGATGATCCAGCACAGCGCCCCAGTTTGCGGGGGGTGGAACAGACAGCCTCCTCCCCTCTTCTTTTTTCCCATCAGGCGATGTCCGATCAGGAAGGGGTCTAGAGCGGAACGGCGGTCGGGGCATCGGAGTGATGGGACAGAGGCCTGCGCCGAGTCGGTCAGCTTGCGGCGACCGGCGCGGGAGGGACAAGATTATTGTTCGAAGCTCCAGTGGCTGCACCGGGGCCGGTGGGTGCATCAGGACATTTGGCCAGAAGCGGGATTCTGGGTCAGTCGGGCTCAGGATCTCTGGGTGAAAGTCGGTGGGAGAGCATCCCATGTGGCGTGGCTATTCAGCAAGGTGAGCCTCTACAGATCGGCGTATCCAACAACGTATCGCACTCGGGGTTCGAGGGGCTCGCCGGAGGGGGGGGGCTCCGGGGGAATGCGGGAGTTATTGAATAGAGGCCATGGGGTCGGATACAGCGGTGGACCTAAGGGGGGTGTGGGACCCAGCGCCGGCAAGGGGGGGGATTGCCCAGGGAGATGGTCAGAGGTGGCAGAATGGCGGTGGATCAGACAGGGGTAGCGGCGGCAGATCGGGTCGTGGGGGTGGATAAGGGACCGGGCCTGGAGATGGAAAAAAAGGGGAGGCAGTTTTGGCCGGGCTAAGGGACACTCTTACATTTGCTTCGAGGGCCCTTTGGGGGGCCATTTGAAGCCGGAAGTTAAGAAAAAGATTTGGAGCCGGGAATACGTAGATATTTTCACCCTACTCCCTCTTGAACGTTTCGGAACAGATATATGGGGGAAGGGGAAGGGAGCACCTTGGGGAAGAGGACGAGGACAGAAGGGGTTTTAGGTTGATCTCGAGGACTTTCGGGAACTGGCTACAGGCTTTGGCAATCTTGGCGAGTGTAGTGGGAGAAAAGAACCCAGAGAATTGCTCTCCGCTGTTTTGTTACCTAGATACCATATGGGAGGGGGAGGTATGACGAGCAATTCCGGCAGCGGATGTCGGTGTGTGCCGAGCTAGGTTGGGACCATAGGGACATCGGGCTGTGGCTGCGGGTTTTTAACTCCCGGGGGGGTGTATTCGGCTTCGGCCAGCTCGTCGCCCTTTCAGGGGTGGCGGAGGCAACAATGAAAGGAGTGTGATGGGCGTTTAATGATTCCCAGTGTAAATTCGGCGCAGGCTGTAGATTCCGGCACGAATGCTCAGCCTGCGGGGGTAATCACTCGGGCGCTGTTTCAGGAAAGGTTACCTAGCAGGGTGGAAGCTGGCAAATGAGGTGAGGTGAATTCATGTTTGACTTTGTTCCATATTGTCAAGGAGAACTTTAGGATTGGAGGGATACATTTCGGTCTAAGTGTTCTAGGGATCAAGAGCAGAGATTCCGGGAGGACTGGGTCACAAGCGGCAATGTCATAATGCTTTATGTTGTGGGGTGTGTAGGAGTACTAGGGGTGCTATTTGAGCTGCTGTATAATATTTATGCAGGGATGGGAAGGCCAGGCCACCTTGGTCTTTTTTTACAGAAGAGAGTCGTTTTATTTATCCTTGGTCTAGATTTGCAGCATGTAAAAGACATGATTTTCTGTTGAAGGATGTCGAGGGCGCATTTAGGGACCTGAACTGGGAGCACTCTGAAGAGATATAACATTTTTGGTAAAAAGGTCATCTTGAGAGCTGCTATTCTCCCTAACCAAGACAATTTTATAAATTGCCAGTACTGAAGTAGAGTGTCCAGTTTTCTAAATGTTTCTGGGTAGTTGGCATTATACAAATCTGTATAGTTGGCTGTTAATTTGATCCCCAGATACTGCAGTCTCTGTGTCCAAGTCCACGTAAAGTTTTGGGAGCCTGAAGGGTTCAGGAGGTTCCCGGAAGGACCTGCAAAGAGGGATAATGCTGGTGAAAGGTGAAGTGATGCTTCTGTGGCTAAATAAATATCCGGATCGGCGGTCCGCACAGTTGCTGGCCGAGGGTTTTAGGGAGGGTGGAATCGGCGTTTAGGTTGTTGCCAGTGCATCTGGAGAATGTGCACTTGTTGGGGTATTTCTTTGAGGAGGGGTATTATGTGGACCACTGTCTCCAGATGGGATGTTCAATCTCATGCTCTTCCTTCGAGGCCTTCAGCTCTTTTTTGGAGTGGGTGGTGAAGGAGAAGGCCGGGGTGGCGTCCATAAGGCATTACTTGGATGATTTTCTTTGTGTGCGGTCGGCGGAATTGAGGGAGTGCGAGCTCATCCTGGCAAGCATGCTGGAGGTGTTCCTGGGGTTCGGCGTGCCGGTGGCACCCGAAAAAACTGAGGGCCCAGCAACATCCATCAAGTTTTTCGGAATTGAGATCAACAAGGTGGAGGGGGTCTGCAGGCTGCCGGCGGACAAGGTGCGGGATCTGGAAGCAGGGCTGGAAGAGATCCTTGGGCTTAGCGAGATTTGGTTAAAGCAGGTCCAGTCAGTACTGGGCAACTTTAATTTCGCATGCAGGGTTTTGTCGATGGGACGGGTTTTTATGCGGTGGTTGTTGTTGGCGACAGTTGGGATCAGGGAGCCACATCATTTAATTTGGCTAACGGCAGAGTTTGAGGTAAGGCAATTTCAAGCGGCATTTTCTGTGGCATTTTTCGGGGCGTTACGGGTGGGGGGAGTTAGTTAGTTTGAATAAGCGGGAGCCGGGTTGCCTTCAGGTGGATGAGGTGTTTTTTTGCGGGGGAAGGGGTTTGGATTCGGATTCGATTATCAAAGACTGACCAGGAAGGAAGAGGGGTGAGTTATTTTTTTGGGTCAGCTGGATCTGAATGTTTCATGCCCGGTCCTCGCACTAAGGGTTTTTTGGGCGTTAGGCCACTTGAAGGGGGGGCGTTGTACATGAGGAAGGGTCTTTTTGTCACGCTTCCAGTTTTTGGCAGTGTTTAGAAAATGCTTAGCGGCAATGGAGCTGTCTAGCAAGGAGTATGGCACTCACTCGTTTCGCATAGGAGCGGCGATAAAGGCGGCGAGATTGGGTTTGCCGGTGGAGCTGGTAAAAAAGTTGGGAAGATGGGAATCAAAAAGGTTTTTGTTGTATATCCGCCTGGGGAGAATTGAACAGGTGTAACAGCACAATGGGGATGGGGGGGGTGTCAGTACCGTTACTAATGCTATTTTCTTTTAGACATGACGTGCTCGGTGCTGGTGGTCGGCCATTCTTTTGTTTTTTGGGCGGCGTAGAGAGGGAGCGGCAAAAAACTCGGCATTTCGGGGGATCGAGCGAAGCTGGTGTGGGCCGGAGTTAGGGGACTGAAGTGGAGTGCTATGAGAGAGCACGTGTTGAAGTCGGCGATGAAATGGGGTCCTTCAGGGGTGTTGGTGTGTCACGCGGGGGGGGGGGAACGATTTGGGCCAGGTGCCGATGAGGCAGCTGATCAAATCGATCACCAGGGATTTGCTGTTTTTTTTCTAGGGAAATTTCCTGCGGTGGTTTTGGTCTGGTCAGAAATAGTTTTTTGGGCGGCGTAGAGAGGGAGCGGCAAACAACTCAGCATTTCGGGGGATCGAGCAAAGCTGGTGTGGGCCGGAGTTAGGGGACTGAAGTGGAGTGCTATGAGAGAGCACGTGTTGAAGTCGGCGATGAAGTGGGGTCCTTCAGGGGTGTTGGTGTGTCACGCGGGGGGGGGGGGACGATTTGGGCCAGGTGCCGATGAGGCAGCTGATCAAATCGATCACCAGGGATTTGCTGTTTTTTTTCTAGGGAAATTTCCTGCGGTGGTTTTGGTCTGGTCAGAAATAGTTTCCCGGTACGAGTGGAGGCACGCAAGGGTTCCAAGGGCTATCGACGGGTACGTATTAAGGTGAATAAGGCGATTGCCCAGTTTGTAAGACTAAATGGAGGGCTGAGTGCGCCCCCTGAGTGCGCGCCACATGGAGGTAGAAGGAGTTAGGGGTTTTTACAGGGCCAATGGGGTACATCTGAACGGGTTGGGGATTTATCTGTTTAATGTGCTCCTTAAGGAGTGGATCGAATTGGCAGTGGAGAGGTTGCGGGCTGGACGGCACTAAGGTCTCAGCGCTGTCCAGCTTTGGCGGTCTCCTCTGCTCGGTTCAGGTCTGAGATGGCACGGAAAGTAGGGGTAGGTTACAAGGGAGTGGCTGTTTCGGCTGAAACGGGCCAGGAGGATAGATGACTGATTTTAGGGGAGGGACAAAATAAAGGGGGTAAGGTGGATCTTGGCAGTTAGCCCCGTTGAGCTACCAGGCCTAGGAGTGATGCGGCCAGGCTCACAAATCGGCTTCTGTTTTCAGATTCGGGAGGTATTTGAGCTGTTGGGCCGCCTCCCCTCCCCTCCTGTTGGTAGTTATGGTATGGTGGAATCTCACCTGGATCGGGGAGAACAGGAGTGCATTTGTTATTTGTTACTGTTTTTTATGTTGAGGCTGTGGCCGTTTAAATTTACATCAATTCCAAAGAAATGGTTGTTGGCTCAGTTATTTGGGAGTGTGGGTGGGTTGGTGACAGCTGAACACGTATGGAACGCTAGCACATTCGTGCCACTCGCAGATGCTGGTGGGTGACATGCCGGCTATCACTACCATGTGATGTGGAATAGGGGTCCATTGGATCCCTTGCCAGTTTGCAAACAGATAAAAAAGAAAAGGAAAATTATGTGAGTACTCACCTGTAGAATTAATTTCTCTTCCATTATTACTTCAGGACATCAGACCTAATTCAGAGACAAATGGGTTAATATGCAAGCCAAAGGTGTGGCTCCACTTCCGGGGCCTATATCCTCCTGACTGACTTCTTCCACTTCAGTTTAATTAAAAATAGTAGAACAGCCGCCCGGGAGGCGCTCCTCTATCTCCTGTTGGAGACAAAAGGCTGGAGACCAGATGACATGACTCCTTTCTCTTTTTGATTTTTTTTTTTTTAATGCTGATCACACTTCACACTATATACCTTATTTACATATTTACATCCTCACCAAGACTAGGCATCAAAGGCATGGATATAGCAACCTAGCAAATTAATTCTACAGGTGAGCACTCACAGGGGTCATAAGTGCAGGGGAGCAGGGTTATAGCAGTGCTTTGCACAGACAGGGCAGAGCTGGGGGTCAGGAAAAGGTCAGCAATCCCAGAATGCAGGGCAACACAGAAAACACTTCTTGTTTGCAGGCTGCCTACATCTCCATGGGCCGCCATCTTGGATGTTAAAAGTCTCAAAATGCAATAGATGCAGGTAGGAAGATTTTTAATGTGGGCAATCTGTAAGTACAGCATGGGGGAAACATATAAGACAGACGCTTATTTAGGGTGAAGGTCCGCTTTAACTCACTACAGTCTGTAAGACTTTTCTACCAAAAGCGGCATCCGCCGAGGCTCTAACATCCACCTTATAGAACTTGGTAAAGGTATGAACTGAAGACCAAGTAGTGGCTTTGCATACTTGTTCTACTGAAGCTTGATGCTGAAAAGCCCAAGATGCTCCAATAGATCTTGTTGAATGAGCAGTAATCCTAAAGGGAGGATCCTTCCCTTTGGAGACATAGGCTCTTACCACTGCCTGTCTAATTCTTTGACTGATGGTAGACTTGGCTGGCGGAAGACCTTTCCGTGGACCCTCAGGTATAACAAATAAGGAGTCTGTCCTACGGAAAGATTGTGTAGCCGTGAGATAATATCTCAGCGAGTGAAGAATCCTTTCCTTATCAGACACTGGAGCTGGACATAAGGAAGGCAAAACCAACACTTCATTAAGATGGAAAGGGGAAACCACTTTCGGAAGAAAATCTGTTTAAAACCGAAAACAGCCTTATCCTTATGTAACACTAAATAAGGAGGCTTAACAGGCAAAGCTGCTAATTCAGAAACCTTCCTTACTAAGGTTTTTGCCACTAAAAAATAACCTTGAGAGTCAACAAACTTAATGACGCATCTGCCAGTGGTTCAAGAGGAGGACCCTGAAGAGCTGATAAGACTAAGTTCAGGTCCCAAACCGGTAGAAGTGGCTTACGAGGAGGCCGCACATGAGCGACTCCGTGAAAAAAGGTTCTGATACATTTATTTTCAGCTATGGGTTTCTGGAAAAAAAAATAGATAAAGCAGATATCTGTCATTTTAAAGTACTTAATTGAAGACCTTCATCAAGACCTTTTTGCAAAAACTCCAATATTTTGGGAACAGAAACAATTCTACAAGCGAACCCCTTGGATTTGCACCAAGTGATAAATGCTCGCCAGACTCTATAGTAGATCATTGATGAATACTTCTTCCTGACCTGAATCATAGTCTGGAGGACTCTGGCAGGAAAACCTCTTTCTGCCAGGATGAAGGATTCAATAGCCAGGCCGTCAAAGCCAGAACTTGTGAATTGGGATGCCTTAGAGAAGATCTGTGTGAGAAGATCTGGATCGTCGAATAACGTCCATGGGTCTCCCTCTGACATCCTTACTATGTCTGAGAACCAGCTTCTTCTTGGCCACCGAGGAGCCACCAGGAGCTATCTTTTTTAGTTCTCGACCCAGAAGTGGAATCGGAGGAAATGCATAAAGAAGCTTGAATGCTGACCACTGAAGAATCAGGGCATCTGTTGCTACTGCTAGAGGATCCCTGGATCGGGACACAAACCTTGGAACCTTCCGATTGTGCCGTGATGCAAAAAGATCTATGTCCGGAATCCCCCAGCACATGCATAGGGATTGAAAAACTCTCTGACTGAGAGACCATTCCCCCTGATGCAGGGCCTTTCTGCTGAGATGATCGGCCAGCAAGTTGTCCACTCCCGGTATGTGTACTCCCGAGATGCATGGCGCCTGTTTCTCGGCCCAAAGAAGAATCCGGCTCACTTCCATGAGGGCTTGCCTGCTTCTGGTCCCCCCCTGGTGATTGATATATGCCACTGCCATCCGATTGTCTGTTTGAATCCAGACGGGATGCCCCTTCAAATGGGACGTCCAATGTCTGAGACACAACCGCTCTAAATTCCCAAATATTTATGGGGAGTCTGCTCTCCTTCGGACTTCACCATCCCTGGATCGTATGTGACTTCACGACACCGCCCCCCAACCAGATAAACTGGCATCTGTGGTGATGATTTTCCACTGTACTGGAAGGAAGGATTTGCCAATCTGAAGGGGCTGAGGATTCAGCCACCAGGTTGAGGAATGCCTTGTTGACTGTGTCATGCAAAAAGAATGATCCAGAGTCTGTGAGTCTCGATCCCAGATCGAGAGCAATTCCATCTGAAGGGTTCTTGTGTGAAACTGTGCAAAGGGCACTGCCTTGAAGCAAGATACCATCAGGCCCAACAAGCTCATTCCCTGACGAATTGTCGGGTGAGGGCAGGTCAGGAGACCCTGTACCCTGGCCTGAAGTACCAATCTCTTCTGTTCTGGAAGAAACACCTTTGCCTGAGAAGTGTCCAATGAAATTCCCAGAAAAGACATAACTCTTAAAGGTATGATATTCGATTTTGAATAACTAACTATCCAACCGAATTCTTCCAATGTCGATAAGACCATCAGTGTATCCGTCTGGGCCTCCTGACATAATGGGGCCCATATCAACAGATCGTCTAAGTAAGGTATTATACGTATCCCCTGACTACTCAGATAAGCCATGAGACCTGCAAACACCTTGGTAAACACCCTTGGAGCTGATGACAGGCCAAAAGGCAGAGCCACAAACTGAAAATGTAAGCCCTCTACTGCAAATCGCAGATACCTCCGATGACCTGAAAAAAACGGAATATGTAGATATGCATCCCTTATATCTCACTGTGGTAATGAAATCTCCTGGCTGAAGTGCCATTACTGTGGATTTCAATGTTTCCATGCGAAACCTCCTCAGAAAGACGAACTTGTTGAGGCCCTTAAGATCGAATATCGGGCGTACCGATTTGTCCTTCTTGGGAATTATGAATAGATTGGAGTAAAACCCATGACTAGGGATGAGCGAACCGGTTCGGACGAACCGGAATTCGCTCCGAATTTCAGGGAAAATTCGATTCGGCACGAATTTCGAATTTTCCCTGAAATAATAAAAAAAAAAATGCCGGCCTGCCCGCTCCCACCGGAGCGCCGGAGCGTGGAGGCCGGCGCCGCTCTCAGCTGTCATCAGAGGACGCGTCATCAGAGGGCGCCTGAGAGCGGCGCCGGCCTCCACGCTCCGACCATGCAGGTAAGTGTTTGCTTTTTAAACAAATGCCGGCATGGTGGGAGCGGGCAGGCCGGCTGCGCTGTCAGCGGGCCGGCTTCCGCCGCCCGCTGACAGGCGTAGCCGGCCTGCCCGTTCCCACCATGCCGGCATTTTTTTTTTCAGATGAGCGATTCGTGAAATTTCGATTCGGGCGAACCCGAATTTCTTGGGGAAATTCGGCGAATCGCCCGAATCGAACTTTCAAGAAGTTCGCTCATCTCTACCCATGACCTCTTTCTAAGACAGACTACTCCAATCTCTAATAGGCGAGAAACCACAGATCTCATTGCTTCTGCTTTCTGCGGATTTTGGGACACCCCTGACCAAAAAAATCTTCAAGGAGGTTTGGCTCCTAACTCGATCTTGTAACCTGAGGTCACGACCTCCTGTATTCAAAGATCTGTTACATGGCGCCTGCAAATGTGCGCAAACTGCAGAAGCCACCTGCAAGGGTGGGGGCGTCCCTTCATGCCTGAGCAGGCTTTGAAGGAGGTTTGGCTTTGTTTCGCCAAGCTGCTTTTGCCCTAATTTGGGACTTTGATCTATTCCAGAAATTTCTATGGTATGCCGGAAAGGCAGCGGGTTAAAAGATCGAGGGTTAAAAGGTCTGCGGAAAGCAGTACTAGACTTCGGCTTCTGTGGCAGAATAGTAAACTTACCACCAGTAGCCTCCTTAACATGTCATCCAAGCACTCTCCAAACAGACGTCGCCCTTTATAGGGGAGATGCTTTTTAGAGACTATGTCAGCTGACCACTGTTTTAGCCATAAGATACGCCTTAAAGTCACCACCAGAGCTAAACCTCTGGCACTTAACTTCATCTAATCATCCATAGCCGTGATCATATACTTGTTGATATCTAAACTAGTCTTAATCAGCTGGGAGCATGACCTGCGAGAATGACCCGAAAATTCTTGGAGTCTACTTGCTTTAGCAATCTCCTGCTCGCCAAAGCCACTATGGATGTAGCACAGGCCGGCCACAAGGTCGACCCCACAATAGCATAAGCATGGCGCACCATCTGATCTATGCGCTTATCCTCTGGATCCTTTGGAGAAATACTGTCAGATGGTGACATAACTGCAGTCTTAGAAAAAGCTGACACTGGAGCATCCACTATAGAGGAACAAAACCATAATTCAATATCCTTGAAAGGTAAAGGATACATAATATCTAGAACTCTAGGAACGGCCAGAAGACTATCTGGCTTCTGCCATTCCTTTTGAATCAATTTAGAATAATGTGTATGCACCGGAAAAACCACCCTCAGTGTTTCAGGTTTAAACCAGTCCCTCTTTCTTTTTGGGGACTTCTGGGCCTGAAAAATCCATAATCTCCAAAATGGATGTAATCAACTCATCCATCTTCTCCTTAAAAAAACATCCCCCTTGTGCAGAGGACTCTGAATCCGAGTCCCTACTGGATGAAGCCTCCCCAGTGGATTCTTCCTGGGCGACTATGGCAGCAATAAAATCCTCTTCAGATTCAGAGAAATTCAAATGCTTCTTTTTTCCCGAAGCTTTTCTAGTAGCCGGTGATTCTGAGCGACTCTCTAGGCGGCCCAATCTATCTGCTAACTCTTTAAGGACATCCTTGTCCAGAGGTTGGGCTGCCGAGGGGGACTTAGGATCTAATTGCACGGAGACAGGGGGCGAAGCCCTTGCAGGAGGAGACATCTGTCTTCCATATTCAGCAACTATCACTGTTGCACATTGCCTGCACACCGTGCGATCCTCATCCAGTGCCTGCTTGCATACTGGACATGGGGTAAATCTATCTGCTAAACGGCCAGATCCGATTACCCCAGATGCCTCTGTCATGGTGATTAATACTAGATTACCTTCCAGGGGGTCTAAAACCTAGTATATGAACAGATCCCGATAGTCGCAAGACTAGTCTAAGACCTCAGAGAGTGAACCACATCTTTTCCCACAATCTAAAAGACAAAAAAATATAATAATATATCATATTAATACACATAATCATAAAAAAATGACCTACCTAAAGATTTAGGTCCGCTTGAGGGTGGCCGTGCAGCTGCTTAGAAGCAGCCATTTTTGTCGGCCAACAACCCCAGTATCAAGCGCTGCCGGAGAACAACAGTGATGTCGGCGATGCTAGGCACCTAGCCTAGCCAAAAATCTTCCAGAGGCAGCGGGTAGAATGAGTAGTGTACGCCGGAGAAGAACCGCGATGTTAGTGGTACTTGCCGCTTCCCCTGCCGAAAAACTTCCAGTGAGAGCGGGACACTGGTGCTCGCTGCTATGCTAAGCCGAAAAGGCGGCGGGTAGATTCACTTCTTGAGTCGGAGGAGACGAACACTCCTCGTTGATTGGCGGAAAGAAACCTTTGCTCCCTTCTGGCCGCTTAACCCCCCCCCCCCCCTCGAAAGAGCACGAATTTCGCATTCGCATCGCAGTAAACAATATAGAGGAGTTTTTGTTCACCAGACAAAAACCTATGGCTGCTTTTTCCTGTGGAGTGTCACTCTCACCGAGGAGTGTCACTCTTTCTTAAAAAACAAAAAGGTGACGCTTACCTCACCATCCTGATCCAAATGCAGCTTAGCTGCGGAGGCAAAGTGGGTCCATTCAGATCAGAGGAGTATAAGGGCCCAGGAACAGTCAGGTTTCCATTACCCCCGCTTCCAAGGCATAATTCCTTTTAAAAAAACAAAAAAGTAAATGCAAAGGAGTTCAGATACACCCTTGCAGTCCAGCCTATCAGCAGCCAGGCACCCCGGTGACGTCACAGCGCTATATAAGTGGCGGCCATCTTGCTGGTGCGCATTTCAGCATTGTATTGCAGCGAAAACAGGGCTGGGGAGAGACAGGGAAAGACAGGGAAAGATCGAGGTAGAAGAGAGAAGCAGATAAAGTGACAGAGAAAGCCTTTTTTTTATTTTCATTTGATTTAATAGCCAGACCACAGTTTAAAATTGCTTTTGTTTCTGCAGTAAAAAACCCCTGAGCACTGTGCATGCCATGTTTGCACATGTAACCCTATCTGTTACACGGAAGCAGGTCTTAAAGCTGATTTCATCTAACTAGACCACAGTTTCAAACGTGTTTTTGTGTCTGCTTTAAAAACCCCTGAGCACTGTTCATCCCATGTTTGCACATTTAACCCTATCTGTTACACAGAAGCAGGTCTTAAAGCTGATTTCATCTAACTAGAGCACAGTTTTAAAAGTGTTTTTGTGTCTGCTTTAAAAAACCCTGAGCACTGGGCATCCCATGTTAGCACATTTAACTGTATCTGTTTCACAGAAGCAGGTCTTTCAGCTGATGTTATAACTAGACCACAGTTTTAAAAGTGTTTTTGTGTCTGCTTTAAAAACCCCTGAGCACTGTTCATCCCATGTTTGCACATTTAACCCTATCTGTTACACAGAAGCAGGTCTTAAAGCTGATTTCATCTAACTAGACCACAGTTTTAAAAGTGTTTTTGTGTCTGCTTTAAAAAACCCTGAGCACTGGGCATCCCATGTTAGCACATTTAATCGTATCTGTTACACAGAAGCAGGTTTTTCAGCTGATTTCATATAACTAGACCACAGTTTTTAAAGTGTTTTTGTGTCTGCTTTAAAAATCCTTGAGCACTGGGCATCCCATGTTAGCACATTTAACCCTGTTACACAGAAGCAGGTCTTGCAGCTGATTTCATCTAACTAGACCACAGTTTTAAAAGTGTTTTTGTGTCTGCTTTAAAAAACCCTGAGCACTGGGCATCCCATGTTAGCACATTTAATCATATCTGTTACACAGAAGCAGGTTTTTCAGCTGATTTCATATAACTAGACCACAGTTTTTAAAGTGTTTTTGTGTCTGCTTTAAAAACCCTTGAGCACTGGGCATCCCATGTTAGCACATTTAACTGTATCTGTTTCACAGAAGCAGGTCTTTCAGCTGATGTTATAACTAGACCACAGTTTTAAAAGTGTTTTTGTGTCTGCTTTAAAAACCCCTGAGCACTGTTCATCCCATGTTTGCACATTTAACCCTGTTACACAGAAACAGGTCTTGCAGCTGATTTCATCTAACTAGACCACAGTTTTAAAAGTGTTTTTGTGTCTGCTTTAAAAACCCCTGCGCACTGGGCATCCCATGTTGGCACATTTCACCGTATCTGTTACAGAGAAGCAGGTCTTAAAGCTGATTTCATCTAGCTAGACCACAGTTTTAAAAGTGTTTTTGTGTCTGCTTTAAAAATCCTTGAGCACTGGGCATCCAATAGTGCCAATTTTCATAGTATCTGTTACACAGAAGCAGGTCTTTCAGCTGATTTCATCTAACTAGACCACAGTTTTAAAAGTGTTTTTGTGTCTGCTTTAAAAACCCCTGAACACTGGGCATCCCATGTTAGCACATTTAACTGTATCTGTTGCACAGAAGCAGGTCTTTCAGCTGATTTCAAATAACTAGACCACAGTTTTAAAAGTGTTTTTGTGTCTGCTTTAAAAACTCTTGAGCACTGGGCATCCCATATTGCCAATTTTTATAGTATCTGTTACAGAGAAGCAGGTCTTCAGTTTATTTACCTTCTGCATTTTAAAGTAAACACATTTTTTAAAGTGCCTGTTGCGAATTTCAAATACATAAAAATGTCAGGCAGACAAGTGCCAGGATGTTCACAGAGGAGTGGCAGAGGCCTAGATTTACCAGGCAGAGGTTGCAGCAGAGTAGGGGCGAGTGGCAGCAGGAGTTGCGGCGAGAGACCTGATCTGCCAGTATCTGCTAGCGGTCGTGTCTCCACCAGTAACGCATCTGCCGTCATAGATTGGTTAACGCGGTCATCCACATCATCACAAGTTACATCTGACACCCCCAGTCTACAGTCGGTAGGTTCCTCTGACACAACCCTGAGTTGGCATGGCCCAGGAGCAGTCCCTAGCCTCCCATTGCCTCTGTCCTATGCAGTTCCCTCCCCCAGCGACGTATCCTATGCTTTGGGTTCAGCTCCACTTTTTAGTGAGGATGATCAGATAGAGGACAGTCAGCAGCTACTGTCCAGACAAGAAATGGAGGTGGCATCTTTCACTAGGCAGACAAATAGTGATGTGGAGAGTGTCAAGGGAGGTGGTGTGGCGAGCGTTCCAGCTCCTGTACCAGACACTGTTGAGGAAACCGAGAACATCAGTGGCGTGCAGACACAACTCGATGATTGGGTTGAGATTGGGGGTTGCCTGCTTACAGAAGGCTGGTGTCCCGCTGGGCATCATAGGCAGGCTACCTTCTCGGGAGGTAGTGGAGCAGGGTAACATGGCCACATGCAAGATATGTAGGCAGAAGGTGAAGCGTGGCCAGGGCCCCAATGTTGGCACCACGGCTCTGCGTCAACATATGCAGCATCGCCATAAAGCGGCCTGGGAGAACCGAGGCTCAATCCAGCCTGCTTCCTCACCAAGTGGCACGCCGCTCCAAATTTCTGCCAGCCAAGGCTCCAGCATCTCAGCCGAAGGCAGCTGTGCATCATACCCATCCTCTGTCACTCCAGATGCTCCTGCTCCTCCTCCTCCTCCAAGTCAGGCATCCCGCCAGCAATCCATCAGCGAAGCCATGTCCAAGAGACAGCAGTATGGGCCCACTCATCCTATGGCGCAGAAGCTGAATGTGCTCCTGTCCAAGTTGCTGGTGCTGCAGTCGCTCCCTTTTCAGGTGGTGGACTCTGCACCTTTCAGAGAACTCATGGCTTGTGCCGAGCCGAGGTGGAGAGTCCCAAGCCGTCATTTCTTTGCCAAGAAGGCAGTACCAGCCCTGCACAATTTTGTTGAACAGAAGGTGGGCCAGTCCTTGAGCCTGTCGGTGTGTACCAAAGTGCATGGCAGCGCCGACGTCTGGAGCTGTAACGACGGTCACGGACAGTACATGTCGTTTACGGCCCACTGGGTGAATGTGGTTCCTTTGCAGCAGCAGCAGCAACTTGGACAGGTCACGCCGCTTCAGCCTCCACGCTCCCAGGCTGTTGTGCCTGTGACACTGTGCGACTCGGCCTCCTCATCCTCCGCCGTCTCCTCACCCTCCCCTGTAGGGTCAAGTCTACCATGTGTGCAGGGCACGGCGGTGTCATGCTGTGCTTCACATGGTTTGTCTTGGCGAACGGAGTCACACAGGGAAGGAACTGGTAACATTTATTCATCGAGAAATCCAAACATGGCTTACTCCAAGAAAACTGAAAATGGGAACCATGGTGACAGACAATGGGAAGAACATTTTGTCTGCGCTGCGACAAGGAAGCCTGACCCATGCGCCCTGCATGGCTCACATCTTCAATCTGGTTGTCAAGCGGTTTCTGAAGTCTTCCCCCCATCTGCAAGACATCCTAACAATGGGAAGGAAACTTTGCATGCACTTCAGCCACTCCTACACCGCCAAGCACACCCTTCTTGAGCTACAGCGTCAGAACGGTAGCCCCCAACATAGTCTGATTTGCGATGTTTCCACCCGTTGGAATTCCACCCTCCTTATGTTGGACCGACTATACGAACAGAGAAAAGCCATCACGGATTTCTTTATGATCCAAGCGGATAGGGGCACTCCCCTGTGTAACTTCAATGTAAACCAGTGGCAGCTCATACGTGACACCTGCCGTTTGCTCAGGTCCTTTGAGGAAGCCACTTTATTTGTCAGTCGCCAGGATAATGGGATGAACAACGTGATTCCACTTCTTCATGTACTACAACACATGTTGGAAACCATGTCTGGTCAGGGCACTGGAGACATGGCGTTTACATCTTACGGCCACATGAACCCCGTTGGAGCTGAACTGGAGGAGGAGGAGGAGGGGCACAGTGAAGCACAGTTTAGGCTTGGCGAAATGGCTGTTTTATCTAGTCAGCTAACAGTAGAGGAGGAGCAGGAGCAGCCAGAGGAGCTAGAGGGTTGTTAGAAAGGCGAGACAGAGGACCCAGACACGCCGTGGCAGTATGCAGTGGAGATGGACACAGGTTGTCCCTCCAAGTCACTTGCACAAATGGCACGAAGCATGCTCACGTGCTTGCGTAGTGACCCCAGAATTGTTTCCATCTGTCAGCGGGATGACTTCTGGCACTCTACCTTATTGGACCCTCGCTACCGGTGAAAAATGGGGGCAGTTTTTACACCCACTGAGAGGGAGGACAAACTGGCCTACTACAAATACTTCCTATGTAGTCAGTTGGCCGATGCCTATCTGCGCCATCGTCCATACTCTCGCAGGTCTGACTCGGGGGGCCCTCTGCGCTCACCTTCCACTGCCATAGCTGCTGGGGGGGGGGGTGGCAGGAGCAGTAACAGCTACATCAGCAGCAGCCTGAGTCTACAGTCGCTAATGAGTAGCTTTCTTCACCTGCATAGTGAGGCTACTCATGAGCAGCAGGAAGACCTGGAGCAGGACCTGAACCAGCAGGTCGTGTCATACCTTGACATGACCATGCCAACACACCTTGAGGATCCGCTGGACTTCTGGGCAGCCAAATTTGACTTGTGGCCGCAACTAGCAGAGTTTGCCCTGGGAAAGCTGTCCTGCCCGGCCAGTAGCGTGCCATCTGAGCGGGTGTTTAGTGCGGCTGGGGCCATAATAACGCAGAGGAGAACTCGTCTGTCAACTAAAAATGTGGAGAGACTCACCTTTGTGAAAATGAATCAGGGATGGATCAGCCAGGATTTCCACCAACCAATGGCTGATACTTGCGAGTAGATTCATCATGGTGCCACGTTTTACACTTTCCAAATAGTGCAAAACATATTTATGTCTTTAGGCCAATTTTTGTGTTCCTGCTGCTGCTAACTCCAGGGTGTGTCTTTAGGCCAATGTTTGGGTTCCTGCTGCTGCTGCCAACTCCAGGGTATGTCTTTAGGCCAATGTTTGGGTTCCTGCTGCCAACTCCAGGGTCTCTTTCAAGCAATGTTTGGGCTCCTGCTGCCGCTGCCAACTCCAGGGTGTGTCTTTAGGCCAATTTTTGGGCTCCTGCTGCCAACTCCAGGGTGTCTCTTTCAAGCAATGTTTGGGCTCCTGCTGCCGCTGCCAACTCCAGGGTGTGTCTTTAGGCCAATTTTTGGGCTCCTGCTGCCAACTCCAGGGTGTCTCTTTCAAGCAATGTTTGGGCTCCTGCTGCCAACTCCAGGGTGTGTCTTTAGGCCAATTTTTGGGCTCCTGCTGCCAATTCCAGTGTCGTCTCTTTCAAGCAATCTTTGGGCTCCTGCTGCTGCTGCCAACACCAGTGTGTGTCTTTAGGCCAATTTTTGGGCTCCTGCTGCCAACTCCAGTGTCTCTTTCGAGCAATGTTTGGGCTCCTGCTGCTGCCAACTCCAGGGTGTGTCTTTAGGCCAATTTTTGGGTTCCTGCTGCCAACTCCAGTGTCTCTTTCAAGCAGTGTTTGGGCTCCTGCTGCTGCTGCCAAATCCAGGGTCTCTTTCAGACAATTTTTGGGCTCCTGCTGCCAACTCCAGGGTGTGTCTATAGCCCAATTTTTGGGCTCCTGCTGCCAACTCCAGTGTCTCTTTCAAGCAATGTTTGGGCTCCTGCTGCTGCTGCCAACTCCAGGGTGTGCCTTCCAGCCAATTTTTGTGCTCCTGCTGCTGCCAACTTCAGCGTGCGTCTTTCGGCCAATTTTGGGGTTCCTGCTGCTTCTGCCACCTCCAGGGTGTCTTTCAGTCAATTTTTGGGCTCCTGCTGCTGCTGACAACTCCAGGGTGTGTTTTCAGTCAATTCTTGTGCTTCTGCTGCCAACTCCAGGGTGTGCCTTCCAGCCAATTTTTGTGCTCCTGCTGCTGCCAATTTGAGGGTGCCTTCCAGACAATTTTTGGGCTCCTGTTGCTGCTGCCAACTCCGGGGTGCCTTTCAGCCAATTTTTGGGCTCCTGCTGCCAACTCCAGGGTGTCTCTTTCAAGCAAGGTTTGGGCTCCCGCTGCTGCCAACTCCAGAGTGTGTCTTTAGGCCAATTTTTGGGCTGCTGCTGCCAACTCCAGGGTCTCTTTCAAGCAATGTTTGGGCTCCTGCTGCCGCTGCCAAATCCAGGGTGTGTCTTTAGGCCAGTTTTTGGGCTCCTGCTGCCAACTCCAGTGTCTCTTTCAAGCAATGTTTGGGCTCCTGCTGCTGCCGCCAACTCCAGGGTGTGTCTTTAGGCCAATTTTTGGGCTGCTGCTGCCAACTCCATTGTCTCTTTCAAGCAATGTTTGGGATCCTGCTGCCAACTCCAGTGTCTCTTTCAAGCAATATTTGGGCTCCTGCTGCCGCCAACTCCAGGGTGTGTCTTTAGGCCAATTTTTGGGCTGCTGCTGCCAACTCCAGTGTCTCTTTCAAGCAATGTTTGGGATCCTGCTGCTGCTGCCAACTCCAGGGTGTGTCTTTTGGCCAGTTTTTGGGCTGCTGCTGCCAACTCCACTGTCTCTTTCAAGCAATGTTTGGGCTCATGCTGCTGCTGCCGCCAACTCCAGGGTGTGTCTTTAGGCCAATTTTTGGGCTCCTGCTGCCAACTCCAGTGTCTTTTTCAAGCAATGTTTGGGCTCCTGCTGCCGCTGCCAACTCCAGGGTGTGTCTTTAGGCCAATTTTTGGGCTCCTGCTGCCAACTCCAGTGTCTCTTTCAAGCAATGTTTGGGCTCCTGCTGCCAACTCCAGGGTGTGTCTTTAGGTCAATTTTTGTGCTCCTGCTGCTGCTGACAACTCCAGGGTGCCTTCCAGCCAATGTTTGGGTTACTGCTGCCGCTGCCAACTCCAGGGTGTGCCTTCCAGCCAATTTTTGTGCTCCTGCCAACTCCAGGTTGTGTCTTTCGGCCAATGGTTGGGTTCCTGCTGATTCTGCCTACTCCAGGGTGTCTTTCAGTCAATTTTTGGGCTCCTGCTGCTGCCA
The DNA here is from genome assembly GCA_027917425.1 of Gastrophryne carolinensis. Lineage (NCBI taxonomy): Eukaryota > Metazoa > Chordata > Amphibia > Anura > Microhylidae > Gastrophryne > Gastrophryne carolinensis. Next base: position 96,234,720 of record CM051241.1, read on the forward strand.
TCTTCAGGGTGCCTTCCAGACAATTTCTGGGTTCCTGCTGCCAACTCCAGGGTGTGTCTCTCAGTCAATTTTTGTGCTCCTGCTGCTGCTGCCAACTCCAGGGTGTCATTCAGCCAATTTTTGGGCTCCTGCTGCTGCTGCTGCCAACTCCAGGGTGTCATTCAGCCAATATTTGGGCTCCTGCTGCTGCCAGCTCAAGGGTGTGTTTTTTCAGGCAATATAGGGGTTCCTCATTGTGATGCCACCTCAACTCTCTGCAATTGTGCCACTCTGCGATTCTAATAGCGATGCCTCTGATCTGCATGTCAATTATTTACAGTATTATTTCACTAACCTAGCACGCATCCTATGCGTGTTACAGCAAGGCAGAATGGTTTACAACCCTATTGAGGCACAGAAATAGCCGTTTTTTATAGAGATTCGCCGCAAATAAATTCGGGTCGAAACTATTTTTGACGGAAAATTCGGCGAATCGGCCGAATCAAATTTTTTAAAACTTCGCTCATCTCTAGTGGTGAGCTCTCTGCAGGTTTGCCAGATTGGGGCTAACTCCTGGTCTAGTAGGTGCTGATCTGCTGCTGCTTTTGCAGCTGCTCCCCACATCTTTAATACCACAGAGGAGCCTCTGTGCAATCTCCCTGTGACTAGTGACATCAATGAAGGTGAGGGACATATTCCCTAGGAGGGAGCCCCCAGACTCAACGGACCTGCAGCCCATCAATCAGCTTTTCCGTGTTGGGGCCGGATGCTGAACTCGAACACAAACTTCTGTCTTAAGTCTTTGTTTGGCTTTGAGAGCAAACTTTTCTTTTTGTTTTCTAGCTGTTTGTGATATAGTAAGTAGTGATGAGCGAACCAGAACTGCAAAGTTTGTACGGAACTTTGCGAGTTCAGGTTCCCAAACCTGAACACAGCCAGAAGTCCATGTACGAGTTCGGCGTCCTGTCCGAACAGGGAAAAGCTGGTTGATGGGCTGCTGAACAGAAGTGCTGCTGTAACTTACCTGGGCCCCGATTCTCTTGTCGGCGGCAGAGCAGCAGCTGCAGCGTATCAGACTGGCCCCAAGTCGGGGCTACTTTTGCTATGTTCTCTCCACCTGCCCTATTGGATAAAATATATACTCACCTGCAGGGCCGGCTCTAGGCTTGTGGGGGCCTTTGGGCAAGAGAGTCTTAGTGGGCTCTAAAGTAGTGTGTCACAATATGTCACTTTCAGCTCCGCTGCTACAAATCTTCTTCTGCTGATCGCCCTCCAGTCCTTATTGCCTTCCCTATATAGTCCTCTAGTCCTTGTTGCATTCTCTACTGCCACCAAGCACCCTTCAGCCCTTACTGCTTGCTCCGCTGCCACTAAAGACTCCATCATTGTCGTCAGTTGTCACCTGGTTCTCACCACCTTCCGAGCTTCAATCAAATTCACCTCTAATAAGTATATTTGTTATCTAATGCTGCAAATCAGGGTTATGATTTTTTTATTGCATTTTAGGTCTTTAATTTATAAAATCCAAATCTTGTAAGCTTGGAAGTAAAGGCAGAAGCTGAACGCAGCAATGGACAATGTGGCTTCAGCAGGGACACAGTATTCCTCAAGCACTATATGATTGGGTTGTACCATTAACTGTTATCAGAAACCAGTAGGGGTAGATGTTTAACAACAGATTTGTTTTTACTGGCTGCTTATTATTAACATGTAGATATAAATTAAAAATGGCACGGATGTTTTCTAATCAAAACTGACCAAACGCTTTACTGATGATTTGCTGCAAATGAAACACGTTTCAAACATCCTATGAGCGCCTGGGGCGTCGTTTTACACGAAGTGACATTTCTGTTTACGCCTAATAAGTTTTCAAGTGTATTTATAGTGTATTATAAAAGGATTCTTAGAAATTGCATTGGGTGCTTTAGAAAACAAATAAAATAGAAGTTAAGCAAAATACTAAAATGTCAAAAAGTAGTAACCGAAAAAATAAAAATATAATATAGGGCAATAAAAAAAAACTTCAATATTGTAACCAGTAACAAATTAAAGTGGACCCACTCCCATTTCCTACCTAATCCAAATTGTGACAGGCTCGGGGCTCTGAAGACCCCCGCACATCAACCCCCCAAAGTACCCCCAATACTTACCTGAACCTCGATCCTCCGCTAAAATGCAGCCCTGCGATAGGCCACGTGGGCTGGGGTAGCATTTTGTTTTCACAGGTTGATCAGAGCCTGCCCAGGTGATCATCGGTGGCCAATCACAAGGCTGCATTTTGGTCAAGGTTTAGTTAAGAACTGCGGCCACTGCGGGGGTCAATGCACGGAGGACTCCAGCAATCTGAATGCCCTCTCCCTGAGCCTGTCACAATGTGGACCCACACCCATGAGGTAGGAATGGGTGTAGGTCCACTTTAGCTGAATTGCCCAGAGTTCTCCACCTCATGGTGAAGAGCCTGTTGCCTACTGTGCTGAACCTCTAGTTTGGTGTTGGGCAACACAGTAGGACATACAGTGGGGGGGGGGGGGGGGGGGGGATCTAGGAAGCAAAATTGAAAGGTTTGTCTTCAGGGAGATAGTCAGAAGGCAAGGTCCTAGGACAGGCTGGCAGTCAAAAAAATGTACCAGTGTTGCCACAGGAAGTAGGATGGGAGGGATCCAGGCAGCAAAATGGCAGAAAGGTCAGTTGTTATTGAGGCAGTCCAAAGGCTAATACCTGGGGCAGGCTGGCAGTCAAAAATATATACCTCTGAACTTCAAGGTTGGCTGTGGCCCTAAAAGTAGGGCAGGAGGGATCCAGGCAACAAAGTTACAGGATATTTATCTTCAGTAAGATAGTCAAAAGACAAGTAAGTACCTAGGACAGGTCATCAGTCACACATATCTACCCTTGTACTTTTAGATCAGAGGTGGCCAAAATAGGACAGAAGGCATAAAGGTTATTTTCAAAGAGGTTTTTTTCATAACTTCATAATAAACTGGATGGAGTCGGCCATTTTGATCCCTGGTGGAGCAGCCCGTCCCTGGTGCTTTCCAGTGATGAAATATTCAGTTACAGTCCACACAGTTCAGCATTGGGCAGCTACAGTAACTGCCAGTATGTGACATTTAGTTGTAGCTGACTGAATTATCAAAATAACAGATGAGCTGAGAGATGAGCCGCCAGATCAGCTCGAATTGGTCTCACAAAGCAGAAAGGCTGCACAATCCCAATACATTTAGTACAAACAACAATAGACACATTAAAAAAACATATAAAACAGTGTGTGAGTGGACCTCTTATGGCTCTATTTCTAATTATTGCAACCGGCCGGATTTAGTCAGTCCTAAATCAATCAATCAATAATCTGATGTGCAAAATGCAGTGCTGATACAGCTGATAATAAATGTGCAAACCCAAATACAAAAATATAGTGGACCTACTCTTCATAGGTATCTACAAAGACCATCTATAAAGCGCAAAGTGCAAAAAGTACATTTGAAATTTGTGCAAACAAATGTGTAAAACCTCTAATGAATAATTAGGCCAGCACTCAGTAATCATATTAACTGTGCTGAACCCCACAACACTTATCTTGACTGAATTATCACATGGCTGCCATTGGGACATCATACTGCTTCTTGTTAGTGTTTTTTTGAATATTGGCCAAAGGCTTTAGCAAAAAAAGAAACACAGGCTGTTTAAGTGCACTGGGCTGGGTATAGAAGGTGACGACATAAACTACATTTCTGGGTATAGAATCCCTTGAGGTGTGGGTTGAATGGCAGTTACCAGTGACCTTTCAATCAGATGAGATAGTGGAGTCGCAACAAACATGAGATAACACAAAGACGGGTCACAAAGAGGATTAAGAGAGGAGGCCGTGCTGAGTAGCATAGAAAAAATACAAGGTATTAAGCTTCAAAGTTTTCAACAGAATCTTCATTTTCCACACGGTTGGTGTGTCCGCTCATTGGGAAACTCCGTAACCTTTGCCGCCTTACATATGCATCTTACGGACCACCTCTATGCAAAATTCAGGCACATTCACAACTCTAACGTGCTGGGAAGGGGGAGGCGATTCCCCCTTTAATTAGAATGCTTGAAGGTATCACAGTCCAGTTGGAAAGTTGGTTTCTATTGGTGGATGGGTTGAAGGTAGAAGGGAGGCGCTGAAGGTAGAGTAAATAGAGAGTGATTTCCTCTTCTTGATGGTGCACCTGGGCAAAACGCATCAGTTCTGATTCAGCTCAAGGTAAGTTGCGTCAGAGTGATATTTTACCCTTAGGCTGATCACATCCTTTAAAGGTGCACTATCACAAAATTGTGTAATATTAAATGCATGAACGAGTTGGGTAATGAGGAGGGGTCATTTATACACCCAAACTGAATAAAACTCCCACCAAGCTTGTGGTTAATTCTCTCATGGTAGGAATAAAATTCAGGGGTGATAGGTTTAGCTTATCAAGGGTGACAGAACTTGTCACCCATGATTCCCTCTTACTTCCATTAAAGTAATAAAAAAACAGGCCTGGTTGGATATTTCTTGATGTTGGGTGTATAACTGACCTCTCCTTTCCCAGCATATTTATATGGATTTTTATCATTGGGCCAATTTTCGCTATAGTGCTCTTTTGAGTTAAATGTTTAGGAAAACATTTTAACAAGCCCCATTCTTGAAAGAAGTAGCACAATGCTGTTAAAAGAATAAACAATTACACTCATTTAAAGTGGAAGAAAGATCAAATTTTAACTATTCCAGGTTTTGTTCTTTACCCTGGAGCCATCCCTATTTGTTTGAGACGTGCTGACACATCATCACTACAAGATGATTGCAACTCTGGACAGAGATAAATGTTGTGACATTTGCTGAAGCTTGTGGAAACAATGTCAAGGCCAATGCGCGCCGGGATCAAATCTAAAGGTGGGCCAACCAAATGTTAGTGTGAGTATTTACCTTTATATTTGGACTACAGCAGAGGAATAGCTAGGCTTTCTGGCCCCCCAACTGTGCTCAGGCCCCCCTTTGGTACCACCCTGACCTGCTGCACTCGGGGCACATGCCTTTCCTGCCCCCCCCCCCAGCTACGCCCCCTGGACGGCAGTGTATTTTCTCTACACAAGTAATAATGGGCTTCTGTATATATTAGGAACATCAATTGTATTGATGTCTTGTTGAGACAAAAGGTCCAACTTTAAAGGAAAATTAAGAAAGCTATAGCTACACTTACCCTGCCCCCTCCAAGGGCTGGACTGCTATTGTCTAGTCCTTCTGCCCCTTTTCATTCAAAGCGGAACCATATCCATTCCCTTGCCAACTTGTGTGTGTTTGGTTGTATTAAGACAGGCTGGAGGGGAATCCAGATTGCTGGAGTCCTCCTTGCGCATCCCCTTCTGCAACACCTGAAATCCTTACCTTATCCTCGAGCCTTGGCCGGAAACGCAGCCCAGCGAATGGCTGACGGCAGTCACGTGGGTCGGGGTTGCAATTTCGGGTCCTGGCCGCCGAAGGGCTGCATTTGCAGCCAAGGATTGAGAATAAAGAGAGGATTTTGGATGTTTGATGGGGGTTGATGCAGGAGGGAGGCTTCTGGAATCTGGATGCCCCTACCCCCACCCGAGCCTGTCTCAATGAATGCAGTCAGTCCCACACCCATTAGCTAGGAAATGGGTGTGGGTCCACTTTTAACCCCCACCACTCTAGATGTGTACACACAGGATGTACAGCTTGAGCTTGTTGTCAGGTAAGCTGTTAGTATTGTTGTTATTGTTATTATCTTAAAGAGAACCAAAACTTATATAAAATAAGTTGGGCCCCTCCGACACACACACAGGGGCATCCTGAAGTGTGGAACCTCTAGTTTTGGCATACACGCCTCCCGCAACCCACCAGAGCATGCCCTGGCCTCAAGCTTCATTATAGCAGTGTGGCTGCATGTGTAGCTGAAGCGCCCCCCCCCCCCCACAATCCCAGCTTCCCTCATCTTGCATGTCCTCAGCAGACATTAAAGGGGCCCACACGTGCACAGTGGGATTAGGGTCAGTATACTGCAAAACTAAATATTCAGTTCTCTTAAAGCGGACCTTCACCCTAAATAAAAGCTTATGTTTTCCCACCCTGTACATACAGATTGCCCACAGTAAAAACCATCCTACCTGCATCTACTGCATGTTATGAGCCTTTAAACATCCGAGATGGCGGCCCATGGAGTCTCAAGCAGCCTGCAAACAGGAAGTGTCTTCCGACTGTGCCGCTCTCCATTTTGGGATTGCTGTCCTTTTCCTGACCCCAGCTCTGCTCTGTCTGAGCAAAGCACAGCTATAACCACGCCCCCCTGTATTTTTCACTCCTCTCCTCTGTATGTGATACTTCCGCTCGCATCCTAGAGTCCTGAACAGAGTTGAAGCCTAGTGGTGGAAAGAATAAAAAGTAAATGGCTAAACACTTAGTTTTAGATGCTGGGGAATCATTTTTTAAAGGTTTGGGCTTTTCATTAAATGATGCTGAAGGTCCAGTTTAAGCAAATAAGGAGCAACTAATTTTATCAAACTAAACTACTGTACATATAAAAAATACTAAAGTGTTATTCACCTGTCTCCAAAGCCAGGCATTCCTACCATAACCATCCACAATCTTCCATCTCAAAGTATGACTCAAACATATCATAAGAAATGATTGAATCTTTGGTTCAGATGATTCACTTAAATTTCCTGAACTTTTAACGCATCCCTTTTAACGTTCCTGCGTCGGGCAATGTTGTCACTTACCGTCGGCTCCCCCACTGCTCCTGCAACAGAAAGTTGGCGGCGGGCACTGACAGCGCAGCTAGCTTCTCCCCACTCCTTTGTTGCTGTGTGGGGAGGGGGGAGCCGGCCGGGCTGCCAATGCTGATGCCAGCTGCCGGACCAGCTGTCACTCCAGTCTGGCAGCTGGCAGTGGGTGTACAGCAATGCCAGCTAACCCTGCTCTCCTCCTCTGGCCTCGCTGTCAGTGCCCGCTGCCAACCGCCCGCCACTGGACCCAAGTGACCAGTGTGTAGGTAAGTTTCAGGAAAAATATCATAGGCACAAATCCAGAGAAATCGCGCAAAATCTAATTTTCCCGGAAATTTGGAGCGAGTTCCAATTCCGAGAAACAAACGCAACATAAATCTACACCTCAAAAAGTTTTATGTTTTCATAATAAAACCACTATTGATTATTATTTGCCCTGCATTGCCTTCACAGACATTTTTGCAGGATAAATGCTTCTTGAGTGGATATGTTCGATAATTCTTCGCTGTCCTTTACTCAACACTGCTGATCACTAAAGCTTTGAAAAAGTTGCTCTAGGGGAACAGATTGGCTGGCTTTGATACATCACAGGGGACAATATCAAGTCCCAAGGATGCAAAATTAAAATGCCACAACACAGAAGGCTATCAGTTGATTATTTCTTTGAGCAACCAAAACCTTACAAATCTTTGCAGGCTGAGTACTGCGAGGTAAAGCACTGATTACTTCTAAGGAGCTCTCTGCTAGTACAGTATATTATATTTGTCAGCTCAGCTGCAAACATTATGCTTCATCCAAATAAAACATCTAGAAGTGAAGTCAGGGTATAGATAGAGATTACGAATCGAAGTTCACTCCAAATTTCAGAGAAAATCCGATTTGGCACAAACTTGAATTTTTAGGGTTTGTGCCAACCGAACGTAAAATCCTAACTCACCTACTCTTTTGCTGTCCTGTCTGTTCCGGCAATGCTCTATCATTCTTGCGCACTGGTCTTCCCAGCATCCAAATCCCCGGCTGTGCTCCCGACAGCTAAACTCCCCGCCACAGGGATGGGGTATATAGTGAGAGGTCACAGCTCACTTCCACTATAAATAGCCTCTCTGCGGTCGGGAGCCAAGACGTCAGAAGCCGAAATAGGCAGATGCCCGGCATCTGACGATCTTTTTGGCTTTCAGTGACAGCAAGCAATAGATTGGCGCAAGACACAGACTCAGATTTTTGTGGAGACTGATGATAGATTAGAGGTAAGAATGGGGTAAGAAAATATACCCTGTGTCAGTGTGTTTTTTACATTTAACTCTGAACTGGTACAGGACAATAGGTCACAAAATGCAAGCACAGCTAACACAAGATGCAGGCTTTCTGCATTAAGGTACTTTGCAGTCAAGCAGGGAGTCTGGTTTGCCTTTCTAGCACTCCTACAAGCAGCTTTCTTTGAAGGGGTTCTTGATCTTTTAGACCTTTTTCTGTTCCTGTCATTGCATCATTACATTTTGAACTGAGGAAATGGCAACCTGAAATGTTATTATCTTCTTACATCTTTATCCCATCTTGTGGGCTGCAACCATTTTCCTTTCCAGAGTGTTAGGCAGCTGCTTAGACGAACCTATGACTGCTGTGTTTTGGGACAAGGTTAGAGGAGTATGGGTTTTTATATAGCTTAGACATTTGTATCACCTGCATTTTCCTAATTATGACTGTGAACCAGCCTTCACTCCAACAGGCATATTAAGGTCTTAGTACTTGGTCAATGCTATCTGAGCACACAGAACTCATTGGTTCTCATAGTTTTGCAAGGTATTCTTCTCCTTTTTGTGCACTAAAATGCTACCAACCCCAAAACATACACTGATATTGCTGAAAGTGTGCATCATCTTTAATTTTATGCCTTTAGGAGGGCTGTGAGGAAATCATATCTCGGGTGCCTGCCTGTGCCATTGAGTTTATGCGGTACGGTCCCTCGAAGCAGGCCTGCAAGATGCTGTGGGACCATTTCACTTCTATCAGTGAACATATTCATGCCAGCCCCATTGGAATGCCACCAGCTCTGTTTGATATAAAGGACCAGAAGCCAGCCCCGGTATCATGTACTATAGTCTATAACTAAGAAACAATATGATCAGTTTATGTGTAACGGGATGTGCTTTTCATAATTTTATGTTCAGTAGTGGAACAAGTATGTCTGCAGTATTTCCTTAAAATTCCCCAGTTAGAGCAACTTCTTGGCTGCCGTCCAAGCTTGTGGCGGTCAGGCTATTGGAGGTGTGAACTGTACCAATGAGATCCATTGAAGTGGAGTCCCCCCAGCCCCGCTGGGGCACTTGACAAAACTGATTGTTTACTGACATGATCTTCAATGTGATTAACTGCTCACAGCAATCAGGGCCGGCTTCAGGTTTAAGTGGGCCCTTGGGCAACATGGTCTCAGTGGGCCACTTTGTGATGAAGAGTCGCGTCTCATCACGGAGGGACGTCCCAAAACTGGATGCCCCCTAAAGATTATGCTATTTGGACTAAAACTCTTTGGTCTACTTTGAAGTGCACCAAACCCCTTTAAACCTGACCTTGGAGTCTAAATGAATCTAGATTCTCCTGATTTTGGATGCCCCTGTGTGTGATACCCCCCAGTTCATTAGTTTCCTTGAACTAATGAATGCACAGTGGGATCGCCAGTTTGAGTTAACAGCCAAACCAGGGGGTTTCTTTCACAAACAAAAGCGTACCAAAACTCAGGGGTGGAACTGCTTGCATAGTGGGTATTCCAGTGATCCCAGGGGGTTTCACACAGTAGGGTATCACAGATTAGGATGCTCCAGTGATAGTAAATCAGCTGGGGTGGGCAACTTAATTGCAGAATAAAACCCAGCACTTCATCCCCTGGAACCTAAATCGGCATGCCCCGTTGTGTGGAACCCCGCCAATTGAGGAGATGTGGACACCAGCTGTGGCAGTGCCCTCCCAGTCTGCTGCCGGTCAAGTGCTGTCGCACACTCCCAAGGCTGGCACTGTCAGTGTGGCCCCCCAGAGGGTGGGGGCCCCGGCAGCTGCCCCGATGTGTTGGGTGCCGACGCCGGCCCTGACAGCAACAGTCATTTTGACCAGGGTACAGACAAATTGACATGTGACTTTATATACTCCATCTTTAGTCATTGTCTCTTGATCATGCAATGTATATTTTTCATGGAGAAAAAGACCTCCTGCCTCTTGCAATACAAGAACTACATATAATAAGAGAAACAGGACAGGCCAACATATTCAAATTACAACCCCATGGGATGCTCTTACCTAAAAGTCTGCAGATGTAATTTTGATTATAAGCCACTGACCAGCTTTTTTTTTTTTTTTTTTTTTTTTTTACAAAGGGCCCCTGAGGCAAGCCAGGAAATTATATAAGTCAGACAAATATTCCATAAATCTACCCACATTTGAATCATGTTGGCCTTGATTCACTGGCCTTGATTCAAGAGTTGAAAAAGTTTCTCATGGTAGTAAAAAATTAAATTCATGAGAAAAAAGCCTGAGAATTTCACTGTTAGTGAATCACCCTGTAAATAAGGGGCCTTTATGGAAAATCAATATTGTAAATAATGTTAAATATTGAAATATAGGAATATACAGCAAAATAGTTTACAATACCAGCATGCACAGGTGGCCGGGCAGGAATTGCATTCCAATCAGATAGGACAGCATCCTGCAACAATAAAGCAGGGCTGGGACAAGATTGAGAAGCCAGATTAGGAGAAGAGTAAAACCTGCAACTAGGGTCATAAAAGATCAAAGGAATACCAGAGATGAAAGCCCCCTTTGAGTATAATTGGGGGGATCCTTAGATGAGAGGGGGGCAGAAGGAAGGAAGGTGAGAAGAAGGAGACTGCTGGCACATGAGAGGAGCAGGGAGGAGAGGCAAGAAAGAAAGAGAGAGAGGAGGAATGAAGGCTGCCCGCTGAAAAGGTCTGCTTGTGGGTGCCCGTTTCAGGAGGTTAATGCTTTTAATGTTACCTAAATCCCTATATATATATATATATATATGTGTGTATGCCAGTCCCAGAACTGTATTGTATTGTGTTGAAAGATTTGATTGCATTAGTGTGTTATTTTGTCAACAATATATCTCTTTATTTACTACTTGTCTCAGTGTACTCTGCATATACCAGAAGTCAAAAGAACCTACAGTCTTACAGTCTTATGCGTGTATCCATTGTGTGATCATTGGCCAGATATTGATAATATTAGTATATGTGTTTGCCTATTTTAGTCGAGTCGGGCAGGAAAGATATATATATACATATTATTATTAATATTTTAGTCTTAATAGTTTAATTTATTTACATAATTGGCACTTGCCATTCAGGAGAGGTTGTATTGTTTACATAATTGGCTTGCGCCAGCCAGGTGATATTATTAATATTAGTTATTCATTATTTAATTATTTACAACCCGATGGGAAGACAATGAAAGTCAATGGCACTTTTTACTACAGATAAGACGGGGTAAATAATTTAATACTTTTTCCAGGAGTAAAAAAATGCCATTGACTTTCATTGTCTTTCTAGTGATTCACTAACAGTGAAATTCTCAGGCTTTTTCTCAGGAATTGAATTTTTTACTACCATGAATTTTTTTTTCAACTCTTATGTCTGGAAACGCCTTCATGGGGGGCAAACAAATAAATAAAAGCTTGCCCAGAGCAGAAGCTTAGATTACATGCTCAAGGTTAACCAAGAGATACAGCTAGACGCAACTGAAATTAAATTAATTTTCTGTCCTGTACACAGTCTGACGGTAAATAGGAAACTTAAAATGTGACTTAAAGCGGAACAAAACCCCAACGGGCTGACCCTACAATCTAAATGATTCCAGGTCCGGGTGCTGGCCTTCCCCTGGGCATCCACAGTTAGTATGTCTAGTTTTGTAAACCCCTTACCCCAGGGTGACGGTATTCAATCAACTTTCTCCAGACGAATCCTGAATTGGGATGCCCTGTTGTGTGAACCCCACCCAGGCTGCCAGTATTCACATACTGAGTCCAGAGGCGCAGGCGTAGAGTTCTCGTCCAAGAGCCGTTTGCTTTTACTATGTCATTTGGCAGCCGCCCACCATCTTACTGACTTTAATATGGAGTACAAGTGGACGCATCCTCAGCAAAGTGCACTCCCGCCCCAGCCATTCTGCTGAATCAAAAAGTAACAGTAAACGACTCTCATTGTATCAGAGCTCGTGCATGCACAGTTGTACCAGGAAAGGTAAGTGAATAGCAGTGTCCTGGGTGGTTTCACACAGCAGGGCATCCCGATTCGGGATGCACCCAGGGAACGGCATTAAGCCAGGAAAGTAAAATTCCTGGATTTTGTTATGATTTAAAAAAATAACAATAAACCTGTAAAAACAAAGCTGTACCATCAAGATGTGCTGATAAAACATAAATATTTAATTGAATGAACTGTGGGGCATATACAGTGCATCATTAAAATAATTCAAAATAATATAAAAATACTCATACCAGCATAACTATATACCAAAGGTTGTGAAACCGTGCACTAAATGGTAGATCAGGATATCTTTCCAGCTGAATACAATAACCATAACCACAAGTGCATAGCAAATAAATGTAATGTGCTCATTGCATAAATCATAATCACAATTAAATATCACAACCATGAATCAAAATACCATTCAATTACATATTAAATGCAGCTCACCCATGATTACATTAACTAATGTGAATCCATTAACTCTATCTTGTGAAATTAGCCTACACTTACATTTACTGTGTTTGTGATATGAAATAAACACTGTACTTATACACTACTATATTTGTGCTTTTCTTAACCTATGTACCAACTTGAGTCTCATTAAATCACTATAAGACTGCTGGCGGCCAACAGAGTTGATTAAGTGAGCATGAATAGCATTGTATATGGGGTTTCTCATGCCATCTTAGGCCATTGGCCTCCAATAGATACAAGGGACACACAAGAGCACAAGAGTGGTGCGTTGCAATGACTGGACATTTCTAGGAGTCATTCTAGGTGGCAACTGTTGTAGAAGGCCTTATATGCAGTGATAAGCCGGAGTGCGGCAATCCAGTTCAGAAGACATCCTGCCAAAGTCCCCAGTATCCGGCTTTCAGTAGGAATGCATGATACAATAGCTCCGACCAACAAAACCTTTGATCTTGGAACCAGTTAAAAATACAGTTAAAATAGCATTGTGTCTGGGATTTCTCATGTCATATTAGGCCATGGGCCTCCGATACAAGGGACACACACGCAGGAGTAGGAGAGCGGTGCATTGCAATGACTGGACATTTCTAGGAGTCATTCAGCAGGAAAGTATCCCAAAATGTATGTGGAGTGGGAGATATGTTTTTATTCTAACACTGCAACGTCCTTGGTGTACCCATTGCTTTGCAATAGAAGGCATCGGCAGCCTCTGTGTCTCAGCTGATTGGAGACAGCTTATTTAAAAAGCCCATTACAGGAACAACATGATGCTGACTTCATTGTTACAGCTAAAAAAAAAAATCACAAGTACCTCTTCCCTGCACCCACTATGTCCAACTACAATTTCTCTACATACGTGTGCCACATTCGACTATGCTCAGCTGCGTTGCTGCCAACCTGTGCCACATTCAACCACTTATACTTTCAGTCCAAAGTGACAGCTCCCCTGTGCATGTTAGCTCTGACAGCCATAGGTTCCCAAGCCAAGGGAATAGCTGGCCAAGCCCAAATGGTAATTCCAATAGTAAAAATCCAGCTCAAAAGGAACTGTAAAATGCCTTTGTGTTTGGTGGTGGCAGCATATGCAGTATGCTTCCTTTGCATTTCACATAAAGTGGTGAGTGGTTCAGATACACTTCACATAAGTCTAAGGATATATCCCCTAAAATGCTCATTGTTTGATGCTGCTGGAAACCTTTTGCACTTAAACCGGACACCACCCTATAGAAGTTTATGGGCATTGTTTCTGGCACGTAATTTAGACAACAGGGCTGACCACACGCTGCCTGTGTTGCCTGGTATTGGTCTTACAGACAGCAAATAAAAATAAGCTTGGGGAGGCATCCAGAATACAGGAGCCCCTTCAAACATAAGCCCCGATAACCTTACCTTCAATACAAGCCAGTGCTGGGAAAGTAGTTCCATGATTGTCTGCTGGGCGGTGACGTGGGCAGGTCGTGGAGCGGGGCGTTTTGGAAGCCGGAGCCGAGGACGCGACCGTGACCATCAATTGTGAGACTCCTTTCCCAGTGCAGGCTCGTAGTTAAGTAAGGATATCGGGCATTCTGGGGGGGTTATGTGTGGGGGGCTCCAAAATTCTGGATGCCCCCACCCGAGCTTGTTTTTTATTAGCTGTCTGCAGGACCAAGCACCCGTTAAAGAAAAGACAGGTGTTGGTCCGGTTTAAAATAAAGAAATCTTATCTTTCACATCAATCCCCCCAGAGAGCTGGAGCCCTGTGATAAGCCCCCATGATCACGTGGTAGTCGGTAGCCTTCACTGTGTATGCTGACAACCATGGGACCACGGTGGCAAATCACGGGGTTCGAGTTTTTCGGGGGATCGATGTGAAAGGTTTCCTTATTTTTCCTTAGATTTGCTTACATTAAATGCTTTATATGCTGCCAAATGTAGGTGGGCAGTATGCCCAAGGTGGCAACTGTTGTAGAAGGCTTTATATGCAGTAATGAGCAAATATGCGGCAAACCAGTTCGGAAGATAAGATATCCCGTCAAGTAGTCCCTAGTAACCAGCTTTTGGTATTCCTGAATGCATGATACAATAGCTCCGAACACAACCGTTTAACTGGTATAAGGATCCCTTGGATGCCTTACCTTTTAAAAGAAAAAACATTTTGTAAATAAAAAAAAAAAACAACATTGCCACTGGATTGAGGACTTCCTGCAGGACCAGCAGGCTATGATTTTCTTGATGCTGGAGAGCTGCTTATGCAGTGCCCCCGCCAGCATCTGTAGTGAGCAGTCACACTAATTCCTTGTCATATAAGTAAGCTAATCCTCACCTGCTGGGCTGAAGGGCCATTATACCACAAAGGAGCCTCTGTGGAATCCATCCCCATGTGACTTACAGTATGATGTCACTGGAGGGGAGGGACATGGAGGGGGATTCCCAGGGAAGGCAGGAACCAGAGCAAAATGGTAAGACCTGGGTTGAATCTATATATACAGTATATGATTAGGTCCAGACCCAGTCCTTGATTACATGCTACTTAGCTGGAGAAGAGCTCCAAATCTTGGTAAAAGATCTTTCATAGGCCGTATTGGCAATTAACTCTTTACAGCGTTTATCATTTATTAAAGCTGAATAAAAGTTTTAATTCCCGATGAGTTTCTATGAGAGAGTATCTCTTTGTAAAATAATCAAGTAAACATAACTTTCTTCCAACATAAGCCCAAATCGCTTGCTAACCAAACGCCCCACAGTTTCCGCTTTGAAGTCGTCTTTATAACTATAGTATATGTCGGCATGTTGCACACTTTCTTCTGATCAAATAATGAGTCATGGTTCCTGCTCACAAAATGTCTGACCGAACATAAATTCAGCAGCGAAGAAAACAGACAAGTTATTTTTCAAAGGAAAAGGTGCCGGATTTATTCAGGATAAAAATCTGAAGCAAGAAAATGTCACCTCTAAATGTAGGAATTTAATTCCTCTGCTGTCTCTCCAGAGAGTGCTAGAGCAAAGCCTAGTTAAACCATAAAGAAGGATTATCGGCATGCCCTTTAAACAAATTAGAATGGCGTATCGGATGAGGTGGATAAAAGGGGTTAATTTTGAAAAAAAAAAATATATATATATATTCATATTTTTCGTCCTATAAGATGCACTTATTTTACCCAAAAATGGAAAAATGTATTGGGCAAATGTAAAAAACGAAAATTACATTCCCAGCGCAGCAGCCGTCTCCCGACAACTGAAACAGAGAGACAGACAGACACACACATACATACATAACCAGCATCCGCCGTGGTCGCCATCACCTCCCCCTGGCTATAGCCTCGCTATAGCTGCCGCCTCAAGTTCCTGAGGAAGATGGTTCTGGCAACTGAATGGGGTGGGGCCTGTGACTCGTGCCAGCATCCAATCCAACCTCCCCGGCAACCCAAAAAAGCAGCTGCTGCTGCTAACATTAGAAGGAGAGTTTGGGGAAATAAGGAGCAGCTGACTGGCATACCTGTAGAGAGAATGCCGTCCGGGGGGGGGGGGGGGGGGGAAACGCAGAGATGGTGAGTAGAGATGAGCGAACTTTAGAAAAATTTGATTCGACTGATTCGCCGAATTTTCCGACAAAAATCGTTTCGACCCAAATTTATTCGCGACGAATCGCTATTAAAAATGGCAATTTCTGAGCTTCCTAGAGCCTCAATAGGGTTGTAAACCATTCTGTCTTGCTGTAACACGCATAGGATGCGTGCTGGGTTAGTGAAATATTACTGTAAATAATTAGGACAAGCAGATCAGAGGCATCGCTATTAGAATCGTAGAGCGGCACAATTACAGAGAGTTGAGGTGGCATCACTATGAGGGGCCCCTATATTGCCTGAAAAACACACCCTGGAGCTGGCAGCGGCAGGAGCCCAAATATTGGATTTGGCTCAAAGAGACATTGGAGTTGGCAGCAGGAGCCCAAAAATTGGCTGAATGACACCCTGGAGTTGCAAGCAGCAGCAGGACACCAAACATAGCTTGAAAGACACTGGAGTTGGCAGCAGGAGCCCAAAGATTGGATGAATCACACCCTGGAGTTGCAAGCAGCAGCAGGAGCCCAAACATTGGCTTAAAGAGAAACTGGAGTTGGCAGCAGGAGCCCAAAAATTGGATGAATCACACCCTGGAGTTGCAAGCAGCAGCAGCCCAAACATAGCTTGAAAGAGAAACTGGAGTTGGCAGCAAGAGCCCAAAAATTGGATGAATCACACCCTGGAGTTGCAAGCAGCAGCAGCCCAAACATAGCTTGAAAGAGACACTGGAGTTGGCAGCAAGAGCCCAAAAATTGGATGAATCCCACCCTGGAGTTGCAAGCAGCAGCAGCAGCAGCAGCAGCAGGAGCCCAACACTGGCTGAAAGAGACACTGGAGTTGGCAGCAGGAGCCCAAAAATTGGATGAATCACACCCTGGAGTTGCAAGCAGCAGCAGCAGCAGCCCAAACGTAGCTTGAAAGACACACTGGAGTTGGCAGCAGGAGCCCAAAAATTGGATGAATCACACCCTGAAGTTGCAAGCAGCAGGAGCCCAAACATTGGCTGAAAGAGACACTGGAGTTGGCAGCAGGAGCCCAAAAATAGGATGAATCACACCCTGGAGTTGCAAGCAGCAGCAGCAGCAGCCCAAACATTGCTTTAAAGAGACACTGGAGTTGGCAGTAGCAGGAGCCCAAAAAATTGACTGACACACCCTGGAGTTAGCAGCAGCAGCAGGAACCTAGAAATTGGCTGGAAGGCACCCTGAAGTTGGCAGCAGCATAAACAGGAGCCCAAAAATTGGAAGAATCACACCCTGGAGTTGCAAGCAGCAGCAGTAGGAGCCCAACATTGGCTGAAAGAGACACTGGAGTTGGCTTCAGGAGCCCAAAAAATGGATGAATCACACCCTGGAGTTGCAAGCAGCAGGAGCCCAAACATAGCTTGAAAGACACAATGGAGTTGGCTTTGGGAGCCCAAAAATTGGATGAATCACACTCTGGATTTGCAAGCAGCAGCAGCAGGAGCCCAGCATTGGCTGAAAGGCACACCCTGAAGTTGGCATCAGCAGGAGGCCAAAAATTGTTTGGAAGGCACACCCTGAAGTTGGCATCAGCAGGAGCCCAAAAATTGGCCTAAAGACATAAATATGTTTTGCACCATTTGGAAAGTGTAAAATGTGGCACCATGCTGAATCTGGTCGTGTGCATCAGGCATTGGTGGGTGGAAATCCTGGCTGATCCATCCCTGATTCATTTTGACAAAGGTGAGTCTCTCCACATTTTTAGTTGACAGACGAGTTCTCCTCGCCGTAACTATGGCCCCCGCCGCACTAAACACCCGCTCAGACGTCACGCTACTTGCCGGGCAGGACAGCTTTTCCAGGGCAAACTCTGCTAGTTGCGGCCACAAATCAAGTTTGGCTGCCCAGAAGTCCAGCGGATCCTCAAGGTGTGTTGGCATGGTCATGTCAAAGTATGACATGACCTGCTGGTTGATGTCCTGCTCCAGGTCTTCCTGCTGCTCATGAGTAGCCTCACTATGCGGGTGTAGAAAGCTACTCATTAGCGACTGAAGACTGAGGCTGCTGCTGATGGAGCTGCTGCTCCTGCCAACCCCCCAGCAGCCATGGCAGTGGAAGGTGAGCGCAGAGGTCCCCTTGAGTCAGACCTGCGAGAGTATGAACCATGGGGCAGATAGGCATCGGCCAACTGACTACGTAGAATGTCTTTGTAGTAGTTCAGTTTGTCCTCCCTCTCGGCGGGTTTAAAAAATGCCCCCATTTTGTGCCAGAAGCGAGGGTCCAATAAGGTGGACAGCCAGAAGTCATCCCGCCGACAAATGGAAACAATTCTGGGGTCACCACGCAAGCACGTGAGCATGCTTCCTGCCATTTGCGCAAGTGACTCGGATGGACTACCTGTCTCCATCTCCACTGCATACTCCCACGGTGTGTCCGGGTCCTCTGTCTCGCCTTCCTCAAAACCCTCTAGCTCCTCTGGCTGCTCCTGCTCCTCCTCTCCTGTCCGCTGACTAGATAAACCAGCCATTTCGCCAAGCCTAAACTGTGCTTCACTGTGCCCCTCCTCCTCTTCCTCCTCCTCCTCCAGTTCAGCTCCAACGGGGTTCATGTGGCCGTAAGATGTAGACGCCATGTCTCCAGTGCCCTGACCAGCCATGGTTTCCAACATGTGCTGTAGTACATGAAGCAGTGGAATCACGTTGTTCATCCCGTAATCCTGCCGACTGACTAATAAAGTGGCTTCCTCAAAGGGCCTGAGCAAATGGCAGGTGTCACGTATGAGCTGCCACTGGTTGACATTGAAGTTACACAGCGGAGTCCCCCTATCCGCTTGGATCATCAGGAAATCCGTGATGGCTTTTCTCGGTTCATATAATCGGTCCAACATGTGAAGAGTAGAATTCCAACGCAAATCAGACTATGTTGGGGGATACCGTTCTGACGCTGTAGCTCAAGAAGGGTGTGTTTGGCGGTGTATGAGTGGCTGAAGTGCATGCAAAGTTTCCTTGAAGTTGTTAGGATGTCTTGCAGATGGGGGGAACACTTCAGAAACCGCTTGACAACCAGATTGAAGACGTGAGCCATGCAGGGGGCATGGGTCAGCCTTCCTTGGCACAGCGCAGACAAAATGTTCTTCCCATTGTCGGTAACCATGATTCCCATTTTAAGTTTTCTTGGAGTAAGCCATGTTTGGATTTCCTGATGAATAAATTTAAGCAGTTCCTCCCCTGTGTGACTCCGTTCGCCAAGACAAACCATGTGAAGCACTGTGTGACACCTCCATGCCCTGCACACATGGTAGACTGGAGGGGCACTGAGACTTGAGCCTACAGTGGAGGGTGAGGAGATGGCGGAGGATGAGGAGGCCGAGTCGCACAGTGTCACAGGCCCAACGGGCAGGGAGCACGGAGGCCGAAGCGGCGTGACCTGTCCAAGTTGCTGCTGCTGCTGCAAAGGGACCACATTGACCCAGTGGGCCGTAAACGACATGTACTGTCCCTGACCGTAGTTACAGCTCCAGACGTCGGCGCTGCCATGCACTTTGCTACACACCGACAGGCTCAAGGACTGGCCCACCTTCTGTTCAACAAAAGTGTGCAGCGCTGGTACTGCCTTCTTGGCAAAGAAATGACGGCTTAGGACTCTCCACCTCGGCTCGGCACAAACCATCAGTTCTCTGAAAGGTGCAGAGTCCACCACCTGAAAAGGGAGCGACTGCAGCACCAGCAACTTGGACAGGAGCACATTCAGCTTCTGCGCCGTAGGATGAGTGGGCGCATACTGCTGTCTCTTGGACATGGCTTCGCTGATGGATTGCTGGCAGGATGCATGACTTGGAGGAGGAGGAGGAGGAGCAGGAGCGACAGAGGATGGGTATGACGCACAGCTGCCTTCGGCTGAGGTGCTGGAGCCTTGGCTGGCAGAAATTGGGAGCGGCGTGCCACTTGGTGAGGAAGCAGACTGGACCACCCCTTGGGAGCCTCGGTTCTCCCAGGTCGCTTTATGGTGACGCATCATATGTTGACGCAGGGCCGTGGTGCCAACATTTGGGCCCTGGCCACGCTTCACCTTCTGCCTACATATCTTGCATGTGGCCATGTTACCCTCCTGCGGATGCTTCAGGAAAAACTGCCACACTGCCGAGTAGCTACTTTTCCCACCAACAGGCCTCACTGATTCGCTGCTATTGTCGCCAGCTCCAGGAACCCCTGCTCAACTACCTCCCGATAAGGTAGCCTGCCACGCAGCAGGTGCTCTACCCCGGCCGGCTCCAGGCTTTACAATTGTGCCCCTATGCTGGCTGCCAACCATGCTGCCAACACCTTGCTGCCTGAGCTGCTGACTCCGGGGCAACCTGCGCCCCTCTTCTCCTGATGATGACGATGAAGCCCCTTCATCACCCAGCTCCCAAGTGCGATCGGCTTCATCATCATCATCACCGAGTTGTGGCTGTACGTCACTGATGTTCTCGGTTTCCTCAACAGTGTCTGGCGCAGAAGCTGGAAATCTCGCAACACCCACGACACTGTCCACATCACTATTTGTCTGCCGAGCTAAAGAAGCCACCTCCATTTCATGGCTGGGCAGTAGCTGCTGACTGTCCTCTATCTGATCGTCCTCCTCACTAAAGAGTGGAGCTGAACCCAAAGCATAGGATACGTCGCTGGGGGAGGGAACGGCATAGGACAGAGGCAATGGTAGGACAGGGACTGCTCTCGGGGCATGCCAACTGGTTTATTGAAAGCAGTCAAGAAGGAAGTGCAAACTGAAGTAGCTTAATGAAGCTGATGCTGAACAACTCTTATGTTGTATAAGAGATAGGGTGCAAGGTGCAGCTTTGGGGTGCCCTGCGGCCTGGATTATTGAAAGCAGTCAAAAACAAGTTGCTGATCAACGCTTATGTTGTATAACAGATAGGGTTAAATAGCATGTGCCTTGGGATCCCAGTGTGGCGTAATGTATTTTAAGCTGAACAGAAACTTTTAACACTAATCCAATAATGAGAAATGCTTTTGTTGAACAGATAGGGTTAAATAGCATGTGCCTTGGGATGCCAGTGTGGCGTAATGTATTTTAAGCTGAACAGAAACTTTTAACACTAATCCAATAATGAGAAATGCTTTTGTTGAACAGATAGGGTTAAATAGCATGTGCCTTGGGATGCCAGTGTGGCGTAATGTATTTTAAGATGAACAGAAACTTTTAACACTAATCCAATAATGAGAAATGCTTTTGTTGAACAGATAGGATTAAATAGCATGTACCTTGGGATGCCAGTGTGGCGTAATGTATTTTAAGCTGAACAGAAACTTTTAACACTAATCCAATAATGAGAAATGCTTTTGTTTAACAGATAGGGTTAAAATAGCGTTCAGGGCTAAATAGCAGAAAGGGTTAAATAGCATGTGCATTGCATGCACAGTGTGCAGCTGTATTTAAACCAAACCAAATATATTAACAGTAACCCAGTAATTATGAAATATGAATCATAGGCAGCACTAGGCAGCCTGTCAATGTGACTTGTATGCTGCTGGATTGTTCCGGTTTTAAACCCATCTTTCCCTAGCTCTGTCTACCACTCTAAATCTCCCTAACTAATCTGTCTCTCTCTTTACCTATCTGTAACTGTCTCTAGCTATCGCTAACTCTCACCTAACTATGACTGTCTGTCCGTGTCTGCAGCTAGCTCCATTCTGTCTGCAATGTAAGTCTCAACTGCGCAAAAGGAAAATGGCCGCCGCTTTATATAGCACGGTGACGTCACCGGGCTTCCTGGCTGCTGATAGGCTGCATGTGACTGTCCCATCGTCACTTGCCCCAGGGGGTATGTCTGAACATGTCCGTCCACCATCTTAGAATGCCTGTCATTGAGTTTAAAGGAAAACTTCGATCGATCGAATCGCCAGGAAATTCTGATTCGTTCAGAATCAAATTTTTCATGAAATTCGGTAGTAGTTATTTTTTTTATTTTTGTTCTTTTTAGCAGTTTGCAGGGTAACGGGAATCGTTGTATTAGGCATTTGAGCACTGTGGTTGGCTGCTGCAGCATTATTGCTGTGGCCAATCACAGTGCTCAATTTTGCCAGGGGACATAATAGAAATGTAAGATTTCTCAACTTTAAAGCAGACCAACAGTCAAAAATGACTTAAACCAGACCACATGCCCTGCCCCTACAATTTCAAGCTTCTGTAGCACTGTCCAACCCTGTCCATTATCTGCCCCTGCAATATTATAACCTCATTTATGGTGCACATTTTACCTAACGGGGAGCATAGTGGAAGGGATAGTACTACCTGTATTGTTTAGTAAGGCATTGTGGACAGGATCAATGGCGTCTCCATACCTTTAGCAACCTAGTAGCACCCAGTAGCAGGAAATGTACAATAGCAAATAGGGTAAAAAAACATCCATGGAATTTACTGGCCCTGCCAGCCCATGAGCTTCTCAGTCACACCCCCAGGGTGCTTTCAAACAGGTCAACAAGAGATGACCTGCCCTAGTAAATTTGTATAAACTTCCTAGAAAATGTAAGACCAGACCATTTTTTCCAATAAGGGCCTTCCTTCTGCCACAACTGAAGTCTCCAACTGCCTCCATGGTGATAGATTAACTTTAAAGCGGACCAACCTTTGTAAATGACCAGACCAACACAACAATCAGTACTCATATGCATCCATCCCCAAAGCAATTTACATTGCTGCACAAAAAAAATCACTAACCTTTTTCTGAATTTTAGAAACAAAATATCATGCATCTGCAGGCCACCTGCAAACAGGAAGTGCTGCTGGGCTTCCTGTTCCTCTGCATTGTCAGTTATGTCAGTTGAATCCATGCAGCAGCATGGCTGAGATGCTGGGAGAGGAAGCTCCAAAATGGCCGCTACCTTTCTTTTCCAAATGTGCCAGGCTGTTGGTCTAAGATTTAGTTAATCATTTCATATTTTGATTTTATTTATATTTTATAAGTATAACTGATAAGTATACCAGTACTGTAAATAGTCTTTGTAGTGCATGCATCTAATCAAAGAGGCTGATTCACTACCAACGACAGGTATTGCCAGATCAGCGTCTGTATAGCGGCACTTAAAGCGACCACTAGTAGACGCTGTAAGGGGGTATCGGGCGCTGTAACAGAGTGCCTCAGTCACTCTAGTAACCTGGCTGGCATTGATGAATGTGATGTGTGTTGGGCATTGAAGCAAGCAATGCCTCGGTCGCTCTAGTAACCTGGCTGGCATTGATGAATGTGATGTGTGTTGGGCACTGAAGCGAGCAAGAGGTAGCACCAGCTCAGTGCGTCTGGTACTCGGTGCTCCACACCATATTTAACATAAAACTACACACACACAGCATCGGCGCTCTATATCTGGGCGCTGTAGCATAGAGCGCCAGACGCTATGTGATTAAAATCTGTTTTTGAACGCATATCCACCAGTAACAAAGTGAAAACACATGGAATGACATTGTTATAACACTGTGACATTAACACTTTAGTACCAGACCTGTAATGACAATTCTGCATAAAAATATAAAAAGTCAAAAAAGTTTCAAAAAGTGTTTGTTTGCAGCCAGGAGAGGTCACACAATGATCTGAGCAAAAAATAATAATAAATAAATAAATACATAAATTGCAAACACGCTGTTTATACACAGCTAATGAAATCCTATTTAAATGTATGGGAGAGCGCTACAGAGCGGCAGGTACTACATGGCCTACTGAGCCTAGTGCGCTGGCGCTATACGCTGAGCCACCTGTAGTAATACATGTGACGCTAGATGGCGCTGTTAGAGGCGTTCACCAGATTCACTTTTTTAAATGTGGTTTTGCGTACAGCCCCCCGCGTTCACCAGATGCTGCCTGCCGCTACCTGGCGCCATCCCTTCTTAAATAACCCCCATAGTGTATAATTCCATTATAGGATCTAAGTAATTGCCATCCACTCAGCAACCTCCAATATATTCAGCATCTCAGGATCCATATAATATCTAAAGGAACCCGGGAGCCTTATTTAAAAAAAAATCTTGTGGGAGCAAGATGAGCGTCTCTTGCCCGCACCGCTCTGCGCTCGAGTGCCCCCGGCCAGGCACTGAGCACTGCACAGGTCTCCAAAATGGCCACTACCTTTCTTTTCCAACTGTGCCAGGCTGTTGGTCCGGTTTAAGATTCCCGGTGGCCTTTAGGTCCCTATGGGCTCTGAACATTGTGAAACCCTCTAGATCTAAACTAGAATCAGGCACATTCTCATTGAACCGGGCTTATGTCAACCTTTCTTTTCCAACTCTGCCAGACTATTGGTCCGGTTTAACAGGGGTAATGCACAGACGGGCACTGGCAATCGAGATGGCCACCCTTGCTAGGATTTTGTGGAAATGTGTGTGTACCATCCTATCCAATTAATATATCAAATTACAGTAGATATGCACATTTATTTGTGTGTATATTAGTACATGACAATAAAAGTGAAATATAGAGCGGACTAAAGAAGACCACAAAGCTCCCTAATCAAGGATAATAATTATTTCTTTCTTAAAGCGGACCAAAACCCACATTTTGAACTGGCATCCCCTGAATTGCAACCCCCATGAAGTGTACTTTTTGGCAATTTTCAGTGCTCTTGCTTCACTCTAATCCCAGATAACGGCGCCTGTTTTAGCTGTAAAGCTCCGCCTCCTCTATTCCTTGCCACTGTTCTGTGTGGCAATGATGTCATTGCCACACTTATGCAATGACTGATCACCTGTCATGTCACACAGAGGCATAGCAAAAACATCAGCGTTTCCATAACAATTAGAAAAGCAAAAATATTTCTAGTTTTACACCCTAAGAAGGGAGTATCTGCAGGGGCTTTGGCCAAATTTATTTCACATGTTCAGTGGGTTTTGGTCCATTTTAAAACAAAAAGTGTTCACAAGGCACATACAGACCAACAACAGGCAAATCAATTATCCTTCGTCAGTAGGCAGAGTTATGCAATCATTTCTTTGGTCTTCATGCTCCAAGCTTTTAATTTTTACACATCTATCTACTTCCTTTTATGGACACACTATTTCAGAATTATAATTATATATATTTCTAAAATAGTGTGTCCATAAAAGGAAGTAGATGGATGTGTAAAAATTAAAAGCTTGGAGCATGGAGACCAAAGAAATGATTGCATAACTCTGACTACTGACTATATATATATATATATATATATATATATACACACACGAATATATATATTATATATACAATTATATTCAGATGTGTATTGTAGCTGTAGTGCTAAATGCTGTCCAAGGTGCTGAAACTGAATCGTATGGAAATTACAGATAATCCTTACTACAATTACACACAGCTCAATAAGGGAATGTTTAATAGCGAGCACATTACTTGTGATTTCCTCTAACAGAAATATATATCTGACTGGCAGTTTTGTGTTCCAACAGCATTTTTATGAACCTTGATTAACTCGTTATGTACATTATTATTAATGTATCAGGCGTTCAATATATCTCACCATGCTCAGTGCTGGTTCGTGGTGCGGTAGTTCATTGTTCTGCGCTTGGATGCATGATCACTCAACAGTATTAGAGTCTGTTCATCTCTGTGGATTGACAGAGCCGCTCTTCATACAGTCGGGATATAAAAATGACAGACTTAAAAATGTACGGAAAAGTGTCTCTGTGAATGCCAATGTCTGTTACTGTGACCACATGCGTTGTATGTGACTAAAAACCCAGGTCATCCATAAGCATGAAGTAGCACTGTGTCTGCAGCAGTAACACATGTCTTAAACGACATAGAAGATGGAACTAATTCTGTAGATGACACAAAGATATGTAGCACAGTGCAGTCTATTGAAGATGTTCACAAGCTTCAGGCTGACTTGGACACATTAAGTGTCTGGGCATCCACTTGGCAAATGAAGTTCAATGTGGAAAAATGTAAAGTCATGCACTTGGGGTCTAACAACCTGAAGGCAACATATATCCTCGGGGGGAGTAAAACTGGGAGAATCACTTGTTGAGAAGGATCTGGAGGCACTGGTAGATCACAGGATAAATAACCGCATGCAATGCCAAGGAGCTGCTTCTAAGGCCACCAAGATATTATCATGCCTTAATAGAGGCCTGGAATCACGGGATAGAGATGTAATTTTGCCTCTTTACAAGGCACTGGTGTGCCCTCACCTGGAATATGCCGTCCAGTTCTGGGCACCCATTCATAGAAAGGACGCTCTACTATGGAAAGGGTGCAGAGGAGAGCCACCAAACTAATAAGAGGAATGAATGATCTTAGTTATGAGGAAAGATTACGAGAATTAAATCTGTTTAGTCTTGAGAGGAGACGGCTGAGGCGGGGACACGATTAACTTGTATAAATATATAAATGGCAATACAAAACATATGGGGTAATAAAAATGAATAAAAAAATACTTCCCCTACCTCAACACCCTTGGTTGAACTTGATGGACATAGGTCTTTTTTCAACCGTATTAACTATGTAAGTAGAGGTCAATGAGGTATGTTTACAAGAGGCAGCATGTAGCATGTCAGATGTCCTTATATGCTGTCTAATACCCCCTTGGAAATATTCATGTTTGAATGTCAGACAAGATTTCAAGGTGGACTTGTTTAATTGGCTGCGATGATTATTGATAGCTTTAACAGTGTTATGTATGTGGAGTGCTGGTTCTCACTACTACAGGGTCTCCCTACTACACGAGGCTGGCTTGGAGACTACTGCCCAGAACCTAAGACTCAACCCAGTGGCCCGCAGTCTAAGGGCAGCCCCAGCTTGTATCAGGTATGTGGGGTGCTGGCTGCAGGGAGCCAGGGTTTCATTACCTGCCGATGCTGGCTCAGAGACTATTGCCCAGATCTTAAGACGCAACCCATAGCAAAGAGTCTAAAGGCAACCCCAGCCAATGTCAGTTATGAGAAGTGCTTGTTAGTCTCTCTACTTGCAGAGGCTGGTTTGGAGATTACTTACAGAACAAAAACTAGGCAGCCGGCACTTCCCCCGGGACATCCCAATTCGGGCTGTGTGAAACCCTCTGGGGCCTTGGTATTCACTGCCCTCTCCTCAGTTGAACAGCTTATGCATGGGCTCTCATCCAATAAGAGACGTTTGTCATGATGATGTCATTCGGTAAATTTTTTTTATTGTTTTCCATGGGGAGTGAAAGCTGCCTAATTCCCATTCAGATAGGCTGGGGCTGGAGTTTGCCATTGCCCATTAAAGTCAATCATTTTCCAAATTCGATTATGGTTCTGTTTGGATGAGAGCCCACACATGCATTCACACAGCAGGGCATCCCAATTGGAAATTCCCCTGGGGCATGGGACTAAACCCAGGAAAAAACAATTCCCTGTTTTTTTTCGACTTGAAGTTTACCCTGGGCTTTGTGCATTTCTTTAGTCACAAATCTGTCTTTGGGAATGACCTCTGCTCCAAGAGGTCGAGTGTCCTGATAATTTGTTTCTCTTTTTTATCTATTACAAAGGATTCATTGCAAAAGTACATATGTGATAGTATGGTTTCGGGCAACCTAGTAATTATTTGCCCCATTTCTCAATAATCATGATCTGGCAATATGGAAACCCATACAAGTTTTAAAATGCACAATTTTTAACACATTAGAGCCATCACTGCTCATGCATGTCTTCTTTAAAATTGTTTGTTATAGTCTCAGCAGGAGGGAGAGATAATCCAGCCCTGTTGGGGTGAGAGGTAACACCTTGGGATGGGCTAAGTGTGGTGGAGGCCCCAGATACAGTATTCTTTCTTCCTTTAAAATAATAGTCCAGCCAAGTAACTGATTGGTGTTGTATGGCACCCACCTACTTACTGGAACATCAGATTGAGTGGCTGTGCTTGGTGGCTAATCTGCAGTGACAGCTCTGCAACCATCACTGTAACGTTGCTGTTGGCGGCTTTGCTGCTCTAGACTCTACATCCTGCCCTGTGG
Organism: Gastrophryne carolinensis; assembly: GCA_027917425.1. NCBI lineage: Eukaryota > Metazoa > Chordata > Amphibia > Anura > Microhylidae > Gastrophryne > Gastrophryne carolinensis. The sequence continues at coordinate 96,262,640 of CM051241.1, forward strand.
TGGCTTTTAGAGATGAGCGAACCGGTTCGGACGAACCGGAATTCGCTCCGAATTTCAGGAAATATTCGATTCGGCACGAACCCGAATATTTTGTGGTTCGTGCCGGTCGAATTTCTCCTGAAATAAAAAAAAAAAAATGCCGGCATGGTGGGAGCGGAGCCGGCCGGCGGGCCGGTAAAGCCGGCCGGCCCGCTCCCACCATGCCGGCATTTAAAAAACAAAGAAAAAAAAAAAGAAAAAAATGCCGGTATGGTGGGAGCGGGTCGGCCGGTTCCGCGCTGACAGCGGAACCGGCCGGCGGGCCGGTAAAGCCGGCCGGCCCGCTCCCACCATGCCGGCATTTAAACAAAACAAAAAAAGCATTTTTGCCGGCATGGTGGGAGCGGGCCGGCCGGCTCCGCTGTCAGCGGAACCGGCCGGCCCGCTCCCACCATGCCGGCATTTAAAAAAAAAGGCAAACACTTACCTGCAGGTCTGGAGCGTGGAGGCCGGCGCTGCTCTCAGCTGTCATCTGAGGACGCGTCATCATGACGCGCCCTCAGATGACAGCTGAGAGCGGCGCCGGCCTCCACGCTCCGGACCTGCAGGTAAGTGTTTGCCTTTTTTCTCAAATGCCGGCATGGTGGGAGTGGGCCGGCCGGTTCCGCTGACAGCTCCCACCATGCCGGCAAAAATGCTTTTTTTTTTTTTTTTTTGTTTTTTAAATGCCGGCCGGCCCGCTCCCACCATGCCGGCATTTTTGATGGGGAACTTCGTAAAAGTTCGATTCGGCCGAACCCGAATTTCTTTGTGAAATTCGGCGAATCGGCCGAATCGAACTTTTCAAAAGTTCGCTCATCTCTAGTGGCTTTGGCTGCAGGTTTGCAAAAACAGAAAGAGACTTGCCCAGGTACAGGGGCCCCACTGCGGCCTATAGTCCGTGAGGCCAGCAACAAAGCTATCGGGCCAAAGACTAAAAAGCCTCCTGGACCAGGCCATAACCCAAAGGTTGGTGGAGGCCCCCTTTGCAGGCCCTGCAACCCAATATATGGTGAACTGAGCTTTGTCGCTTCTTTATAACAAACTCAGAGAACACTCCAGGAAAGCAAAAAACACAGTTTTAGCCTTGAATCTCTTGTACTGCCCCAATAGCAGTCACGCACAGGCTATGATGAGTATCCTGATACTTTGCTTCTCATTTTTATTGATTACGAAGATGATTCATTGCATAACTACATATGTGATAGTACAAGTTTCAAAATGCACAGAACGCCGAAGCCAACTCCCCTCTTCCCAGTTCCATGGCGCTCGTCCAACAGCGCGCTCGGAGACGCTGAGGTTTACGTTATCTAAGGGTTTGTCTAAGGCCAGAGGCTCCGAGCGCACTGAGCGCATCCTCCACTACCCTCTAACAGGGAGCATGCCCACGGCAGCCATTCACAAATGCCTGGCGCAGGAACATGCCCTGCTAAAGGGATAGTGGGGATGCGACCGCTGCTCGCGCATGTGCCGTTGGACAGGAAAAGAAGGTAAGTGTATGGGCGACCAGGGAGGGTTTCACACAGCGGGGCATCACAGTTTTGGATGCCCAAGGGGAGGAAATCGATCAGCAGAGGAATCTTGTAGATTCCCGGTCTAATTGCCGTGGGATTTGGCCCACTTTAACAGGGAGCATGCCCACACTGGCCATGGATGTGGCCTCTGCTTGTGCATGCACCGTTAGTCCAGGGATTAGGATTAGTTTTTGGGTGACACACAGTGGGGCACCCCCAATCAGGGTGCACCAGGGGAAGCGAGTATGCCTGCCCTGGAGTGTCATAGACACTTTATATTTTTATGACATACGAGTTTTAATTTATAAAGTTAAATCTGCATGTCTTTTACCCTGATAAAAAAAAAAAAAAAAAAAATATGCTGGCAATTCCAAACCTGGCTTTTTTTGGGTACAAACACCATAAGGGGATGTGCTGAGAAAGCCAAAACATTGCTGAATTACACACATTTTTACAACTGTAAATTTCAGTTTTACTTTAGATGAATTGTATTCACTTTGAGACAACACAATTTTTTTTCTTCAATCAAAAGACTATAAAAAAGCTAAAACTGTAGCATTTATTTCTCAAAAAAGACAATTCTGTGAGTACTCACCTGTAGAATTGTTTTTGTTCTTGCATGGCACGGCCCGCTTCAGTATTCATAACAGTTGGGTTATTCCGCCACAAGGTGGCGCAGTGTACTGCAGAAGAGTTATGGCATCTTCCGGCCCCCTATAAAAATGGGATTAACCATAGAGTTCCCAGCATAGACGAGCAGTGAGACAAGAAGCTGGGAGACAATAAAGGTAAAAAAATGTAAAAAGGTAAAAACCCCAATTAACTTGGAGCAATCACCATAAAGAGGCAACCAAGAATACCAATAACAAGGGTGGGGTGAAGCAGGCCGTGCCATGCAAGAACAAAAAAAATTCTACAGGTGAGTACTCACAGAATTGTCTTTTTTCTTATTGCATGGCACGGCCTACTTCAGTATTCATAACAGTTGGGACATCCAAAAGCAGTGTCCAAAAGTAGGGTGGGATCCCCAATGAGTAACGGCAGACAGTTCAAGTCACTACCGCCTGAAGTACCTTGCAGCCAAAAGCAGCATCCGCTGAGGCCTTAAAATCAACCTTGTAAAACCTGGAAAAGGAACAGAAGACCAAGTTGCGGCCTTAAAAACTTGTTCAACAGAAGCTTGGTGCTGAAAGGCCCAAGACGCACCAATAGCACGAGTGGGATGAGCAGTAATTCTAAAGGGAGGTTCCTTCCCTTTAGCAGAATAGGCCTGTTCCACCGCCTGATAGATCCACTTGCTGATAGTGGATTTAACGGGAGGCAAACCCTTCCTAGGTCCAGCAGGAAGAACAAAAAGAGTGTCAGACTTCCTGAAAGACTCAGAAGCAACCAAATAAAACTTCAGAGCCCTGGCAACGTCCAAAGAGTGAAGGGTCCGCTCCTTGGAATTAGCAGGGTTACGACAGAAGGAAGGAAGGCAGAACAATGACAATATCCTGATTGAGATGAAAAGCAGACACAACCTTAGGCAAGAAATCCGGCTTAAGCCGAAACCCACCTTATCCTGATGCCTCTCAAAATAAGGAGGTTTGATGGAAAGCGCCGCCAGCTCAGAAACTCGCCTGACAGAAGTAATGGCCACCAAAAAGGCCACCTTAAGAGTCAGAATGGGCAAAGCAGCCCCATGTATAGGCTCAAAGGGAGGACCCGGCAGAGAAGACAACACCAGATTCAGGCCCCAAACTGGTAGCATAGGCTTACGTGGCGGACGCACGTGAGTAACTCCCTGGAAAAAAGTCTTAACCAACCTGTGATTGGCAAAGGATCTTTGGAAAAAAATTGCCAAGGCTGACACCTGTCCCTTGAGGGTACTGAGTTGAAGGCCTGAATCCAAACCAAGTTGCAAAAATTCTAGAATCCTGGGGATGGAGAACACTCAACAAGGAAAGGACTTGGACTCATACCAGGCAATGTAAGCATGCCAGATCCTGTAGTAGATAAAAGAGGAGGATTTCTTCCTAGCCTTAATCATGGTATCAACAACAGAGGCTGGCAAACCCTTATCCATCAAGATGGAGGTTTCAGCAGCCAAGCAGTTAAAGCCAGCTTTGTAAATTGGGATGGCACAGATGTCCCTGAGTGAGAAGATCTGGATCCTTGGGCAGGGCATACTGATCTACTGCCAACTGCACGACGTCTGCGAACCACACCCTCATTGGCCAACAGGGGGCCACCAGAATGGCTGGTACCCCCTCCTGGGCTATCTTGCGCAGCACTCTGCCCAGCAGAGGAAAAGGAGGGAACACATAGAGGAGCCAAAACTCCGTCCAAGGAATTGCTAGCGCATCTGTGGAGAAGGCCAGAGGATCTTGAGACAAGGAGACAAATCTTGGAAGCTTGTGATTGTGGCGGGACACAAACAGATCCACATCCGGCTGACCCCAGCGGAGACCCAGGGAGTGAAAAACCCTGTTGCTGAGGAACCATTCCCCCAGCCAAGACATCCCCCGGCTCAGGGAGTCTGCCTCCAGGTTCTCCACCCCCGGAATGTAAACCGCCAAGATGCAGGCGACATTCTCTTCCACCCAAGACAGTATCAGGGACACTTCCTTGAGGGCTCGCTTGCTCCGAGTCCCTCCCTGATGATTGATGTATGCAACCGCCGTCTGGTTGTCCGAGCGGATCTGAACAGCCCGACCCCGAAGGTGTGTGGTCAGCTGAGACAGAACCAACTTGATTGCCCTCAATTCCAGGACATTGATGGGAGCATGGGCCTCCTGGGGGCCCCACCGACCCTGGAACTTCAGAGACTTCCAAAAGCCCCCCCAACCGGTCAGACTGGCATCTGTGGTGACAGTCTCCCAGCACGGAGGCAGAAAGGTACTGCCCACTAAAAGGTTCCTTGAGTCCAGCCACCACGAGAGGGACTGTCTGGCCAGGGGGGACAGAGCAAATTCCTGATCCAGGGACACAGGGTCCCGATCCCAAACTGACAAGAGGTGCAACTGAAGAGGCATCATGTGGAACTGAGCAAAAGGGACCGCCTCGAAGCAGGATACCATCAGACCCACTAACTGCATCCCCTGCCAGATGGACGGATGGGGACATGAGAGCAGAGTCTGTGCCTGCTTCTGCAGGCCCTCCACCTTCTGCCAAGGCAGGAAGACCTTGACCTGAGAGGTATCCAGAGTCATGCCCAGAAAGGACCTCACCGAAGACGGAAACAGTGAAGACTTGGGATAGTTGATCACCCAGTCGAAGGACTCGAGAGTGGACGTCACTAACTGAGTATCCTTCTCGGCCTGATGAAGAGATTGAGACACAATCAGAATGTCCTCCAGATAAGGAAGGATGCGAAGGCCCCAATTCTGCAGCAGAGCCATCACACCCGCCAGCACCTTGGTGAACACCCGAGGGGCCGAGGTGATCCCGAACGGTAAGGCCACAAACTGGTAATGCTGATCCTCTAGAGCGAACCTGAGAAATCTGCTGACCTGGAAAAATTGGCACGTGAAGGTAGGCATCCTTGATGTCCACTGAGGTCATGAAGTCGCCCGGGCGCAGGGTACCGCCGAGCGTCTCCATGCGAAAATGCTTGAACCTGACAAACTTGTTGAGACCCTTCAAGTCCAGCATGGGCCTCAGGGACCCATCCTTTTTGGGGACCGTGAACAGATTGGAATAGAAACCTCGAACCCGTTCCTGGGTAGGCACCAGGCAAAAAACTCCTGACTCCAACAGGCGTTGGCCTGCAAGGCGCAAACCCTGAGCTGACAGAGGGTTTTGAGACATCCGGGATCTGATCAATCTTGGGGCAGCCAGGCTGCAAACTCTATCTTGTAACCGGAGGACACCACCTCCTGAATCCACCGGTCTGAGACACGTAGCCTCCAGACGTGAGCAAAGAGCCAAAGCCGTCCCCCCACCCGGATGGGTCAAGGCGCCTACTCATGCCTGAGGGGGCTTTGGAGAAGGTTTGGGCTTGGGACCCCAGGAGAGGCCGGGACGACCACGGGATCTGCCATGGCCCCAAGAGTCCCTGCGGGTACCCGAAAAGAGGAACCCACGACTACCTCTGGGAGCACGAAAGGAGGGAAGAGGAGGACCCCTGAAAAGGCAGACCATCCTTGGCTAAGACATCCAGACACTCACCAAAGAGCCGCAGCCCCACAAAGGGGAGCCCAGTGAGAGCCTTCTTAGCAGCAGCGTCAGCTGCCCACTGGCGCAACGAAACAGAGCGGCGCATAGCCACCAAAGGGGCACATCATCCATGGCAGTAAAGATAAAGGCAACAAATTCAGAGCAAAGCAAGAGGGCCCTATACTCCTCCCTACCCGCTGTAGCGCCATCAAGGAGACGATTGATCTGTTTCTTAAGAGCAATAGCTGTTATGGCAAAGGCACAGGCCGGATGCAGCCCAGCCCCCACAAATGTAAAAGCATGGCAGGCCAGCTGATCCATACGCCCGTCCTCGTTGTCCCGCAGTGTAGTAGTGTCAGGGGAAGGCATGACCGAGGTTTTGGACAGCTCTAGAACGGAAGCGTCTACCTTGGGGGAACCCGACCATTGCTTAACCAGGTCAGCAGGAAAGGGGTATTTCTTATCCAACCCTTTGGGCACCGCAGGTAATCTGCTAGGATGTTCCCACTCCTTGAGCACGGCACGCACACCCTGACACTGTCACTCACAGGGGTTACCCCACATACGGTACACAGCCGGGATTGCCCCGAAGGACCCCCAAGAAGGCACAATAGGCCTGCGCTGGGCAAAGGCCAATACAAAAAGCCACCCGGGATGCCCTCCCACGGGATACCCCCAGAAGTCAGTAAAGGGGGGATGAGGGGGAGGAAGGAGTAGAGCCGGGAGAACCACAACCCACTGGTATCCCGCCTAAAAGACATAAGTAAAAAGACACATGAGCATCCCGCAACACATGCCCCACGAGACCAATAAAAACTCACGGACCAAGGACACCGCAGGGTCACCAAGCCACAGACCGCTAGATGAAGCGACACACTGGAAGATACCGCGCTGCAGCCAGAAAGGGAGAAATCCAGACGCGCAGCTAATCCAAAATGTCGCCAGCAGAAGTACCTCGAGGGGCGGGCCGCGGGGGGGGGGGGGGCGACGCAATACGCGTCAACCCCCCACCCCGCCCCCCCGAAGAGCGTGAAAACGGCGCCACGTGATCCCGGCGGCGCCATGACTAAGCAAAAAACGCCACAGGTTATAGCGCCACCTGCCGTGGAGCGCAATACAAAGTGGCGCGGCGGCTAAAAAACACAAAATACACCACAACTAAAACCACTCGCCGCTACCACCCGCCCCCCCGAACAAAAGTCAGAGAGGGGGGGGAGAGAGACTAAAGACAGCGGCGAGTCCGGGCCAGGGGGGGACCCCTGAAGGAAAAGAAGGGGACACAGTTCCCAAAATACTCACCCCCTCAGAAGCCAGGACAGGAACTCTTCATCCCTAGTAGGCTCACCATAAAGCCTATGGCCGGCTACCCTTTGTGGAACAGGGTCTGCGGCTTGGAGAAGCGCTCCTGGAGCACTTGACCCTAGTGCTCTTCTACCCTCACCCGATCTGTCAGCCAAGGCTGGGAGGCAGAGAGGGTCCAGAAACAGGTGGAAATAGACTTGCAGGGCTGCAGGCTTGGTTGCCTCGCTCACCTGCGCAATATAGAGAGCCATCTTCTATCTTCGCAGTTTCACTGCAGAGGAAACACTGGGAACTCTATGGTTAATCCCATTTTTATAGGGGGCCGGGAGATGCCACAACTCTTCTGCAGTACACTGCGCCAGCTTGTGGCGGAATAACCCAACTGTTATGAATACTGAAGCATGCCTTACCATGCAATAAAAAAAACAGACTGATTTTTGTTACAGACTTTGCTGAATCGAGTCCATTGTGCCTAGAAATGGTCTGACCTGGCTGTAGCAGTTGTGACAGTTATTTCCTAGACCATCTACCTTGTGCAATGCCGGATTTTCTTCCAATCCTAAAGGACTAAAATTAACAGATAAAGGTTATAGGTATCGGCACCGTACTGACTGTTAACTTGTCCAGAATGATCCAGCGACTGACCTGTGCAGCTTCTAATTGATCTATTGATTGACTTATAATGAGAAAGTAATGTGTTTATTATATGCTGAGCCGCCTGTTTTAAAAAGAAACTGTAGACTGTACAGCAGGGGTGGACTGACCATAGAGAGACCTGAGACAAGGCCCCATGGGCTGCCTTGCTTTGGGGTCAGTTGGGCTTTCGCTTTTAAAGTGGACCAAAATCCACGGAGATCAGCCCAGGAATCTATAAGATTCACTCCCCCCGGGGCATCCATAATCGGGATGTCCCGCTATGTGAAACCCCCCAGGTCGCCCATAAGCTTACCTTTTTTCCTGGTCCAATGGTGCATGTGCGAGCAGCGGGTGCATCCCTGCTATCCCTCCATCAGGGTGTGTGCCCACTCTATGCATTTGTGAATAGCCAGCACAGGCTACCCTGTTAGAGGGTAGCGGGGGGAATGCGGTCGTCAGCACACTCGGATCCACTTGTATTAGATAAGATCCTTGATGAAGGGGCTTGAGCAGATCTGAGCGCGCTGATTGGACCAGTGGCCGTGCATGTGCCATAGGACTGGGAAGATGTGAGTTTGTTCAGGCAACCTGGGGAGTTTCACGCAGCAGGAAACCCTAATCCAGCTGCCCCAGAGGCAAGGACCAAGACCCAGGATAGTCAAAATTCTAGGTTTTGGTCCACATAAACACCCACATTCAATCCCTGGCTCCTTAGTCTCCCGTTCAGCCCCCCTGTTCCCACAAGCTAAGTAACCCCAGCCCCCAATGCTTTAGCCCCGGCATCATGGTTGAGGGGCTCAGCAAGGATGTCTCGGGCCAGCAACATCCAGACTGATTTTTGGCCCCAGTCCCCCACTGCTCAGTTTAACACTTTAAATGCTAATCATAAGTCCCCTGGGTGAAGGCCGATTTGGGTGTTAACATAATAAAACAATTAGCTTGTTAGCCTGAATCCTCCCCTGATGCAGGCTGGGACGAGGCCCTACATGACCTAAATGCACCTGCGTAACAACTGGACTTGAGTAATACAAAGGAGGGGTGACTGTCGGTCAGACCAATTTATATCCAACCTCAGGTGCACATGAGTAAGGCAATTAGTATACAGAAAGCTTAAAGGAGACACAGAATTCAATCCAGTTAGCTCACAATGGGTATTAGGATCTGTCTTTAAAGTGGATCAAACCCACATTGTAAACTAGCATCCCCTCAATTGCTCCCTCATGAAGAGTACCTTTTGCCAATTTTCACTGCTCCTGCTTCACTCTAATCCTAGATAATGGCGCCTGATTTAGCTATTTTTAGTTCTACACCCTAAGAACGGAGTATCAGCAGGGGCTTTGGCCAAATGTATTTTACAAGTTTGGTCCGCTTTAAATCTGGTTGGCACCCATCTGCAGAAGTAAGCTGAACCTGCACTGCCAAACACCACGGTGCAATCCTAACGCTTATCTAGGAGAGCCCCACTTGGGACATACAATGCAATGGATACATTTACAGTAGCACACCTGAGGTTGCCCTATAACCTTGAGTAAGCACATGGGGAAGAAGGGTTAAAAGCCTCCCCCATGTAGCCCAAGACTACCCCCCCCCCATGTGCTTACACAGAATCAGAAGAAACAGAGGGGTAGCAGCCGGTCAGACCAATTTATAACTAACCTGGGAGGTGATCGTGAGCAGGGTAATTAGGATACACAAGTCTTAAAGGAGCCACAGAACTCAACCCTTTTAGCTTGGAACCAGTCTGATAATCTGCCTCTATCTGGTTAAAAACAGAGGACTCGTTCCACCCACATCTGAAGAAGTATGCTAAAGCTGCGCCACCAAGCGCCAAGATGCCTCTGTGAGGTGCAGTCCTAACTTTAACCTCTGAGAGCCCCTTTGGGAGATACAAGGCAATAGTTAAATTGGGAGCAGCTTACCTGAGGTTGCCCTATAACCTCGAGTACAGCACATGGGGAGGAAGGGTCAGAAGCCCCCCCCCCCATACAGCTCAGGACCCCCCGCCCTATGCACTTGCACAGAATCAAGGTACAAAGGAGGGGTGGCAGCCGCTAACCTGGAGGTGCATGTCAGCAGGGCAATTGGAAAACACAGATCTTAAAGCAGAACAGAACCTGAGATTTTGACTAACCAGGGTTTCGTTCTGTGACCCAGAGGCCCCGCTGTGCGAAACCCCCAAATCGCCCATAATAACTCACCTCTTCCATGTGCAGGCTCTCGTCCAGTGCTGTGACTATGTCATTTAGCAAATGGATTTGATTAGCTTCAATGGGGAGCCTAAAAGGGCACACCCCTGTTCCATCTGAATGGATAAGCGAGAGAAGATGCAGGGGATGCTGCCGCTTGCGCTCCACATTGGGGACTGTTTCCCGAATGACAGTCACTGCAAATGGCTTTGATTGGATGAGAGCCCGCACATGTGCCAATGGACTGGGAAGAGGTGAGTTATAATGTGCGATCTGGGGAGTTTCACACAACAGGGCATCCCAAAACGGGAAAGGTCACTGGCCCTTTTAGATTCCAGGGCTGTTAGCTAGCAACCAATGCTATACAGGTAAGCTGCTCCCAATGCATCCATTGCTGTGTATGTCCCAAAAGGGGATCTCAAAGATTAGAAAATAAACACAAGTATGATTTTTCAAGAATTTCGCTAATGCATGAAATGTAATCCCTACCGTGTCCTGGGAGTACTGCAATACCAGGTCAATGCCGGGAGTGGATCCTTTATACCAACCCTGGAGTCTAAAGACTCCCAGGCCGTCAAGGTTCCAAACGTTGGGGCATCCCGAATTTGGATGCTTCGCTGTGTGAAACCCCCCTTCTCGATCAGTCACCTTCTCCTGGAGACCTCACTGCATCTGTGCCCTTTGGCCAGTTCCCCTGCTCACCTCTAGCTGTGCGTGCCCACGGCCCGTCTTTCTGAATGGGTGGCGTGGGCACGCCAGGGCTGCAAGGTGGGTAGTGGACAACGAGCACAAGATTGGCTCATCCTCCCCTGCTGTGTAAGATCGCACAATCACCCCATCAGACCTGCTGCCGGGGACCACCATCACAGTTATCTGGCTGAGAATCCCTCTATATTCCATCTTAGGGTTCTCTTAGGATTCTCTTCAGACATAGAACAAGACAAGTAGACGATCTTCACAGTTCAATCCATTACACAGCGTGATGCACACATCACATTGAGCTGTACTCTACAGTTTCTGTAAGCTATTTACATTCCAGTAAAAGGCTTGTGACTGCTTTACAATGTATAACATTGGATTACAGTAGAAACAATTAAGATAAATCAGCTGCTCCTTGGCTCTAACAATGTACTGCGTGCTGCATTGTACCTTTGATGCGGTGTGGTGCAGGTGTGGCACGACTTGCTCGACATGCCTCATACGCCACAACTGCTTCATCCTCCTGTGCCACCACCACCCCATCTTCCTCCTGCTCCAGATGCCTGTGTCGCACCGGGAGTGGGAAGTGATAGACAAAGTAGGATGGCGGTGGCAAAGACTAGAGATGAGCGAATCGATTCGGACGAACCCAAATTCATTCCGAATTTCATGAAATATTCGATTCTGAACAAATCCGAATTTCCCCGCTATTCGATTGATCAAATTTTTCCTTTAAACTCCATTTATTGCAATTACAGGCATTGTAAAATGGTGGATGCACATGTCTGGACATATCCCCTGGGGCAAGGTATAATGGGAAGGTCACATGCAGCCTATCAGCAGCCAGGAACCCCAGTGTCGTCACAGCACTATATAAGCGGCGGCCATCTTGCTGGTGCGCATTTCAGCGTTGTATTGCGGCGAGAACGGAGCTGGGTAGAGACAGGGAAAGACAAACAGGGAAAGACAGACAGGGAAACACAGACAGGGAAACACAGAGAGCCAGGGAGAGCCACAGAGAGCCAGGGAGAGCCACAGAGAGCCAGGGAGAGCCACAGAGAGCCAGGGAAGGATCGAGGCAGGGACAGCAGATAAAGTGACAGAGAAAGCTTTTTTTTATTTTCATTTGATTTAAAAGCCAGATCACAGTTTTAAATTGTTTTTGTGTTTGCTGTAAAAACCCCTGCCCACTGGGCATCCCATATTAGCACATTTAACCCTGTTACACACAAGCAGCTCTTAAAGGGGATTTCATCTAACTAGAGCACAGTTTTAATTGTTTTTGTGTCTGCTGTAAAACCCCCTGCCCACTGGGCATCCCATATTAGCACATTTCACCCTGTTACACACAAGCAGTTCTTAAAGCTGATTTCATATAACTAGACCACAGTTTTAAGTGTTTTTGTGTCTGCTTTAAAAACCCCTGGGCACTTTGCTTCCCATGTTTGCACATTTAACCCTATCTGTTACACAGAAGCAGGTCTTTCAGCTGATTTCATCTAACTAGAGCACAGTTTTAAAAGTGTTTTTGTGTCTGCTTTAAAAACCCCTGAGCACTGGGCATCCCATATTGCCAATTTTCATAGTATCTGGTGCAGAGAAGCAGTCCCTCACTTTATTTAGCTTCTTTTTAAAGTAAACACATTTTTTATCATAACTATTGCGCATTTCAAATACATAAAAATGGCAGGCAGACAAGTGCAAGGATGTTCAAAGAGCAGTGGCAGAGGCCAAGATTCAGCAGGCAGAGGTCGCAGCAGACTAGGAGCAGGAGTCGCGGTGAGAGACCTGATCTGCCAGTATCTGCTAGCGGTCGTGTCTCCACCAGTAACGCATCTGCCATTGTAGATTGGTTAACGCGGTCATCCACATGACAAGTTACATCTGACACCCCCAGTCTACAGTCGGTAGGTTCCTCTGACACAACCCTGAGTTGGCATGGCCCGGGAGCAGTCCCTGTCCTCCCATTGCCTCTGTCCTACGCCGTTCCCTCCCCCAACGATGTATCCTATGCTTTGGGTCAACTCCACTCTTTAGTGAGGACGATCAGATAGAGCAGTGGTCCTCAACCCTGTCCTCAAGGCCCACCAACATGTCATGTTTTTTGGATCTCCAAATAGCCAGCTCTATTGCTCTGCAGCTGCACTAATTACTCCACCTGTGCATCTTTGTGGAAATCTGCAAAACCTGACCTGTTGGTGGGCCTTGAGGGCAGGGTTGGGGACCACCGAGATAGAGGACAGTCAGCAGCTACTGCCCAGCCAAGAAATGGAGGTGGCTTCTTTCGCTAGGCAGACAAATAGTGATGTGGAGAGTGGCGTGGGAGGTGGTGTGGGGAGCAGTCTAGCTCCTGCACCAGACACTATTGAGGAAACGAGAACATCAGTGACGTGCAGACACAACTCGATGATGATGATGATGATGAAGCCGATCGCACTTGGGAGCCAGGTGCAGAAGGGGCGTCATCATCATCAGGAGAAGAGGGGTGCAGGTTGCCCCGGAGTCAGCAGCTGAGGCAGCAAGGTGTTAGCAGCATGGTTGGCAGTCAGCATGGGGGCGGAATTGTAAAATGTGGAGCCAAACGGGGCCGGGGTAGAACACTTGCTGCACGGCAGGCCACCTTATCGGCAGGGAGTGGAGCAGGGGTTTCTGGAGTTGGCGGCAGTAGCAAGCATCCGCAGGAGGGTAACATGGCCACATGCAAGATGTGAAGGCAGGAGGTGAAGCGTGGCCAGGGCTCCAATGTAGGCACCATGGCCCTGCGTCAACATATGCAGCATCACCATAAAGCGGCCTGGGAGAACCGAGGCTCCGAAGAGGTGGTCCAGCCTGCTTCCTCACCAAGTGGCACGCCGCTCCCAATTTCTGCCAGCCAAGACTCCAGCACCTCATCCAAAGGCAGTTGTGCGTCATACCCATCCTCTGTCGCTCCAGATGCTCCTGCTCCTCCTCCAAGTCATGCATCCCACCAGCAATCCATCAGCGAAGCCATGTTCAAGAGACAGCAGTATGCACCTACTCATCCTACGGCGCAGAAGCTGAATGAGCTCCTGTCCAAGTTGCTGGTGCTGCAGTCGCTCCCTTTTCAGGTGGTGGACTCTGCACCTTTCAGAGAACTGATGGCTTGTGCCGAGCCGAGGTGGAGAGTCCCAAGTTGTCATTTCTTTGCCAAGAAGGCAGTACCAGCGCTGCACAATTTTGTTGAACAGAAGGTGGGCCAGTCCTTAAGCCTGTCGGTGTGTACCAAAGTGCATGCAGCGCCGACGTCTGGAGCTGTAACTACGGTCAGGGACAGTACATGTCATTTACGGCCCACTGGGTGAATGTGGTTCCTTTGCAGCAGCAGCAACTTGGACTGGTCACGCCGCATCGGCCTCCGCGCTCCCTGGGCGTTGTGCCTGTGACACTGTGCGACTCGGCCTCCTCATCCTCCGCCATCTCCTCACCCTCCACTGTAGGGTCACGTCTCAGTGCCCCTCCAGTCTACCATGTATGCAGGCCACGGAGGCGTCACGCTGTGCTTCACATGGTTTGTCTTGGGCGAACGGAGTCACACAGGGGAGGAACTGCTAAAATGTATTCATCAAGAAATCAAAACATGGCTTACTCCAAGAAAACTGAGAATGGGAACCATGGTTACCGACAATGGGAAGAACATTTTGTCTGCGCTGCGACAAGGAAGCCTGACCCATGCGCCCTGCATGGCTCATGTCTTCAATCTGGTTGTCAAGCGGTTTCTGAAGTCTTCCCCCCCATCTGCAAGATATCCTAACAACTTCAAGGAAACTTTGCATGCACTTCAGCCACTCCTACACCGCCAAGCACACCCTTCTTGAGCTACAGCGTCAGAACGGTAGCCCCAACATAGTCTGATTTGCGATGTTTCCACCCGTTGGAATTCCACCCTCCATATGTTGGACCGATTATACGAACAGAGAAAAGCCATCACGGATTTCCCTGTGTAACTTCAATGTAAACCAGTGGCAGCTCATACATGACACCTGCAGTTTGCACAGGCCCTTTGAGGAAGCCACTTTATTTGTCAGTTTCCAGGATTATGGGATAAACAACGTGATTCCACTGCTTCATTTACTACAACACATGTTGGAAACCATGGCTGGTCAGGGCACTGGAGACATGGCGTCTACATGGAGCTGAACTGGAGGAGGAGGAGGGTGGGAGGAGGAAGAGGAGGAGGAGGGTGGGAGGAGGAGGAGGAGGAGGGTGGGAGGAGGAGGAGGAGGGAGGGAGGGAGGAGGAGTGGCACAGTGAAGCACAGTTTAGGCTTGGCGAAATGGCTTGTTTATCTAGTCAGCTGACAGGAGAGGAGGAGCAAGAGCAGCCAGAGGAGCTAGAGGGTTGTGAAGAAGGCAAGACAGAGGACCCAGACACACCGTGGCAGTATGCAGTGGAGATAGAGACAGGTAGTCCCTCCGAGTCACTTGCACAAATGGCACGAAGCATGCTCACGTGCTTGCGTAGTGACCCCAGAATTGTTTCCATTTGTCAGCGGGATGACTTCTGGCTCTCCACCTTATTGGACCCTCGCTACCAGCAAAAAATGGGGGCATTTTTTACACCCACTGAGAGGGAGGACAAACTGGCCTACTACAGAGACATCCTACGTAGTCAATTGGCCGATGCCTATCTGCGCCATCGTCCATACTCTCGCAGGTCTGACTCGGGGGGGCCCTCTGCGCTCACCTTCCACTGCCATAGCTGCTGGGGGGTGGCAGGAGCAGCAGCTCCATCAGCAGCAGCCTGAGTCTACAGTCGCTAATGAGTAGCTTTCTTCACCCGCATAGTGAGGCTACTCATGAGCAGCAGGAAGACCTGGAGCAGGACCTGAACCAGCAGGTCATGTCATACTTTGACATGACCATGCCAACACACCTTGAGGATCCGCTGGACTTCTGGGCAGCCAAACTTGACTTGTGGCCGCAGCTAGCTGAGTTTGCCCTGGAAAAGCTGTCCTGCCATCTGAGCGGGTGTTTAGTACGGCGGGGGCCATAGTTACGGCAAGGAGAACTCGTGAACTAAAAACCTTTGTGAAAATGAATCAGGGATGGATCAGCCAGGATTTCCACCCACCAATGGCTGATGCATGCGACTAGATTCAGCATGGTGCCACGCTTTACATTTTTCAAATGGTGCAAAACATATTTATGTCTTTAGGCCAATTTTTGGGCACCTGCTGATGCCAACTTCAGGGTATGCCTTTCAGACAATTTTTGTGTTCCTGCTGAACTCCAGTGTGTCTTTAGGCCAATTTTTGGGCTCCTGCTGCCAACTCCAGTGTCTCTTTCAGCCAATGTTTGGGCTCCTGCTGTTGCCAACTCCAGTGTGTCTTTAGGCCAATTTTTGGGCACCTGCTGCCAACTCCAGTGTCTCTTTCAAGCAATGTTTGGGCTCCTGCTGCTGCTGCCAACTCCAGTGTCTCTTTC
This sequence comes from Gastrophryne carolinensis, assembly GCA_027917425.1. NCBI lineage: Eukaryota > Metazoa > Chordata > Amphibia > Anura > Microhylidae > Gastrophryne > Gastrophryne carolinensis. Next base: position 96,278,579 of record CM051241.1, read on the forward strand.
AGCCAATGCTTGGGCTCCTCCTGCTGCTGCCATCTCCAGAGTGTATCTTTAGGCCAATTCTTGGGCTCCTGCTGCTGCTGCCAACTCCAGTGTGTCTTTAGGCCAATTTTTGGGCTCCTGCTGCTGCCAACTCCAGTGTGTCTTTAGGCCAATTTTTGGGCTCCTGCTGCCAACTCCAGTGTCTCTTTCAGCCAATGTTTGGGCTCCTGCTGTTGCCAACTCCAGTGTGTCTTTAGGCCAATTTTTGGGCTCCTGCTGCCAACTCCAGTGTCTCTTTCAAGCAATGTTTGGGCTCCTGCTGCTGCTGCCAACTCCAGAGTGTATCTTTAGGCCAATTCTTGGGCTCCTGCTGCTGCTGCCAACTCCAGTGTGTCTTTAGGCCAATTTTTGGGCTCCTGCTGCTGCCAACTCCAGTGTGTCTTTAGGCCAATTTTTGGGCTCCTGCTGCTGCCAACTCCAGGGAGCGTCTTTAGGCTAATTTATGGGCTCCTCCAGTGTCTCTTTCAGCCACTATTTGGGCTCCTGCTACTGCCAACTCCAGTGTGTCTTTAGGCCAATTTTTGGGTTCCTGCTGCCAACTCCTGTGTCTCTTTCAAGCAATGTTTGGGATCCTGCTTCTGTTGCTGGCAACTCCAGTGTGTCTTTAGGCCAATTATTTTTGGGCTCCTGCTGCCAACTCCTGTGTCTCTTTAAAGCAATGTTTGGGCTCCTGCTGCTGCCAACTCCAGTGTCTCTTTTAGCCAATGTTTGGGCTCCTGCTACTGCCAACTCCAGTGTGTCTTTAGGCCAATTTTTGGGCTGCTGCTGCCAACTCCAGTGTCTCTTTCAAGCAATGTTTGGCCTAAAGACACACTGGAGTTGCCAGCAACAGAAGCAGGATCCCAAACATTGCTTGAAAGAGACACTGGAGTTGGCAGCAGCAGGAGCCCAAACATTGCTTTAAAGAGACACAGGAGTTGGCAGCAGGAGCCCAAAAATAATTGGCCTAAAGACACACTGGAGTTGCCAGCAACAGAAGCAGGATCCCAAACATTGCTTGAAAGAGACACTGGAGTTGGCAGCAGCAGCCCAAAAATTGGCCTAAAGACACACTGGAGTTGGCAGTAGCAGGAGCCCAAACATTGGCTAAAAGAGACACTGGATTTGGCAGCAGCAGGAGCCCAAACATTGCTTTAAAGAGACACAGGAGTTGGCAGCAGGAGCCCAAAAATAATTGGCCTAAAGACACACTGGAGTTGCCAGCAACAGAAGCAGGATCCCAATTATTTTTGGGCTCCTGCTGCCAACTCCTGTGTCTCTTTAAAGCAATGTTTGGGCTCCTGCTGCTGCCAACTCCAGTGTCTCTTTTAGCCAATGTTTGGGCTCCTGCTACTGCCAACTCCAGTGTGTCTTTAGGCCAATTTTTGGGCTGCTGCTGCCAACTCCAGTGTCTCTTTCAAGCAATGTTTGGGATCCTGCTTCTGTTGCTGGCAACTCCAGTGTGTCTTTAGGCCAATTATTTTTGGGCTCCTGCTGCCAACTCCTGTGTCTCTTTAAAGCAATGTTTGGGCTCCTGCTGCTGCCAACTCCAGTGTCTCTTTTAGCCAATGTTTGGGCTCCTGCTACTGCCAACTCCAGTGTGTCTTTAGGCCAATTTTTGGGCTGCTGCTGCCAACTCCAGTGTCTCTTTCAAGCAATGTTTGGGATCCTGCTTCTGTTGCTGGCAACTCCAGTGTGTCTTTAGGCCAATTATTTTTGGGCTCCTGCTGCCAACTCCTGTGTCTCTTTAAAGCAATGTTTGGGCTCCTGCTGCTGCCAACTCCAGTGTCTCTTTCAGCCAATGTTTGGGCTCCTGCTGCTGCTGCCAACTCCAGTGTGTCTTTAGGCCAATTTTCAGGCTCCTGCTGCTGCTGCCAACTCCAGTGTGTCTTTAGGCCAAATTTGGGCTCCTGCTGCTGCCAACTCCAGTGTGTGTCTTTAGGCCAATTTTTGGGCTGCTGCTGCCAACTCCAGTGTCTCTTTCAAGCAATGTTTGGGCTCCTGCTGGCAACTCCAGTGTCTCTTTCAGCCAATGTTTGGGCTCCTGCTGCTGCTGCCACCACCAACTCCAGGGTGTGTCTTTAGGCCAATTTTTAGGCTCCTGCTGTTTCTTTCAAGCAATGTTTGGGTTCCTGCTGCTGCCAACTCCAGGGTGTGTTTTTCAGGCAATATATGGGCTTCTAATGCTGCTGCCAACTCCTGTGTGTGTTTTTCAGGCAATATATGTGCTCCCTATGCTGCTGCCAAGTCCAGAGTGTGTCTTTGAGGCAATGTTTGGGCTCCCTATGCTGCTGCCAAATTCAGGGTGTGTTTTTTAGGCAATATATGGGCTCCCTATGCTGCTGCCAACTCCACTGTGTGTCTTTCAGGCAATATATGGGCTCATCATGCTGATGCCACCTCAAGGCTCTGTAATTGTGCCGCTCTGCATCAGCGAATCTAATAGCGACGCCTCTGATCTGCATGTCATACTTCTTTACAATAGTATTTCACTAACCCAGCATGCATCCTATGCATGGTACATCCAAGCAAAACGTTCTGCAACCCTATGGAGACTCTTGGACGCCCAGAAATAGCCATTTTTTTTTAATAGAGATCCACCGCGAATAAATTTTGAACCAAAACGATTTTTCCCGGAAAATTTGGCGAAATAGCCGAATCAAATTTTTCAAAAGTTTGCTCATCTCTAGCAAAGACCAAGGTAGTGGTGGGACTGGCGTACTTCTCCAGTCTTTTGCTCCTCTGCTAGTATTTCTAATCCAACGCAAACAGCCAGGAGTGAAAGGAGCCTTAAACTAGACCATCACCCATTGGCTGATCCCGCTGTCTGCTGATCACAAAAAGTTTGAGGGGCATCCAGAATGCTGGAGCCCCCCCCTTGCAGATAACCTCCCAGAATTCTTGTTCACGTGGGCCATAATTGCATCCTCTGCACCGGTCACCGGCAAGACCTTCCCACATGACCGTCCTGCGGCCAGTCGCGGGACTCGTTTCCTGGCACTGGCTCGTAGTGAAGGTGAGGATTACGAGTGTTCTGGGAGGTTATCTGAGATGGGGCTCCAGCATTCTGGATGCCCCCCCCCCCCAAGCTTATTGTGATGAGCAGACAGTGTGACCAACACCCATTAAAGAAAAACGTTAAAAGTTCCTTTGGTCACTATTTAGTGTATTAAAACTAAGCCCACATGCCCCATTAAAACAACAAAAAAATTATTATTATTAATTTGGCTGTATATATCTGTGTATGTATATATATATATATATATATATATATATATATATATATATATATATATATTATAGTTATTTTTAGCATTTTCAGATTTAACAGATTTGGAGTTTTAGGGCCTTATTTATGAAGCATCAGCGCCACTTAGCACTTTTTTGGCCTCAGCGGCACTCCGCATATGGTTTAACAACAAAAAATGGCAGCGCTGATGCGGCTGCCAGCTAGCATCTTATTTAATACTAAATGATGCAGCACTGGGCGCTCTGGCTGAAGCAGCACCAGATGAAACCTGCCGCTGTAACACAAGATCCCATAGAGCACAATGGGCAGAACTGGATTGTAGTGTTTAATGCTTATAATTGCTTATAATTAATATTCTTATAATTATTATTACACATTTTGGGTGCATGTGCCACGGGATCCCTGGCCTGTTAAGAATTGTTTTGTAGGCATTTCTTACACTTTTGGGTTGCGCAGAAAACTTGCAATGTGGGCCATGTCATTCAAGTGTCCCCAAATGTCCCCCTGGTCTTTCCACATGGAAATTGTGCTGCCATCCCCCAAAAAAGTAAAAAGAAAAAAAAAAGAGAAAAAAGGGGTTTGCATCAAGCGCTGTATGTCAGTTTTCCCCCTTTTACAACACCCCAGCAGGCACTGTGTGTTTGCAGTATTAAATATACTGCAATTCTGGTGCTCTCAGACAGTGCTAGGGGTCGCTAGCGCATAGACTAATTCAAGCCCTGCACAGCACCTATTGCTCAGCCAGGAACACTCAAACACAAGAGTGTGAGCTGCCTTCAGCCAGTTTTGTGTTGCAGGTGCAGAGTGTGTATCGCAAGAAACACTCATCTTGCGCCAACAATAAGTTATACTAATAATGTAATTGGTTTTGCTACACTAATATTTTGTGTTTTTATATTTAATTCTTGTGGTTATTTGCATTTCAAGCAAAAAAAAAAAAATAATATTTATGGTTCTGCCATGGGCTACATGTAGATTTGTATTGAGCAATTTTTCTAAATATAAATATTGGGCAACAGTGATGACATAAAATTCCTTTCTGGGTATAGGAACACTTTAATATACAGGTATATTATGGGTAATATTATTTCTACCTGTTTGCTTATTTGATATACAGTACTTTATTACGTGTATTATGGCGATCCCAGGTTTTCATGTTTTTACCTCAATATGGCAAAACAATGTTCATGCTACTAAAAATTACTATTTGATAATATCTTTTGCTTTCCTAAATATTAGTGAGACATTAAAGGGTGGTTGACTGAACACCTGGAGCCTTTTTTAAAGGAGCACTATCGTGAAAAATGGCCCAATGAAAAAATTCCAAATAAATATGCTGGATGGTGCGAGAAGGGGTCACTTAAACACACGGCATAAAGAAAAGAAAATTCTGTACTCACCTGTAGAATTAATTTCTCTTCCATTATTACTTCAGGACATCTGAAGAATTCGGAGACGAATGGGTTAACCTTTCCCGAAGGGTGTGGTCTGCAAGAACAAAGGTGTGTCTCCACCTCCCAGGCCTATATCCACCTGGCTGACTTGATGCACTTCAGTTTAATTAAAAAGCAGTAGAACCAGCTGCCCGGGAGGCATACCTATCCTGTTGGAAACAAAAGGCTGGAGACAAAATTCAAGACGCCTCTCTCCGTTTACATTTTTTTTTTTATGCTGATCTTTATGTACAGCAACTATTTACATTTTTACCACTCCACTAAAATTAGGCATCCAAGACATGGACATAGTAACCTAGCAGACAGGGAGGGTCTGATGTCCTTAAGTAATAATGGAAGAGAAATTCTGTGAGTACTCACAGAATTTTCTTTTCTCTTTCATTTTACTTCAGGCCATCAGAAGAATTCTTAGACAAATGGGACCTCCAAAAGCAGTACCCAAATTCAGGTGGGATTCCCAAATCTTACTCCTTTCAGGAATAAGACATTCCAAAAAACCCTTATTTCTTTCAGGAATAAGACATTGCAAAACCATCTAATTACCACTGTATTTAATGCCTTCCTACCAAAGACTTTACCTTATAGAATTTGGTAAATGTATGAGCTGAAAGCCAAGTAGCAACATACTTGTTCTATTGGAGCTTGATGCTAAAAAGGCCAAGAAGCTCCAATAGCTCTTGTCGAATGAGCTGTAGTCCTAAAAGGAGAATCCTTCCCCTTAGGGAATATAGGCTCTTACCACTGCCTGTCTAACCACCTTTCCGTGGACCCTCAGGTATGACAAAATAAGGAGTTTGACCTACGGAAAGATTGTGTAGCAGTGAGATGGTATCTCAGTGCTTTTCCCTACATCCAGCAATGTAGAATCCTTTCTCTATCGGACACTGGAGTAGGACATAAAGGAAGGCAATTCACCTCTTCATTAAGATGGAAACCACCTTAGGAAAAACATCCTGTTTAAAACAGACGACCTTGTCCTTATGTAACACTAAATAAGGAGACTTAAACTGATAAGCTGCTAATTCAGAAACCTTCCTTACTGAGGTTATTGCCACTAAAAAAGATAACCTTAAGAGTCAATAAACGTAATGACACATCTGCCAGTGGTTCAAACGGAGGATCCTGATAAAGAGCTGATAAAACTAAGTTCAGGTCCAAAACCGGCAGAAGTGGCTTAAGAGGAGGCCGCACATGAGCGACTCCCTATACAAAAAGCTTTGATACATTTATTCACAGCAATGAGTTTCTGAATAAAAGATAGATAAAGTAGATATCTGTCCCTTTAAAAGTACTCAATTGAAAACCTTCATCAAGACCTTTCTGCCAAAAAATCAAATATTCTGGGAACAGAAAAAAATTCTACTAGCGAACCTTCTGGATTTGCACCAAGCAATAATGCTTACCAGACTCTATAGTAGATCATTGATGAAGGCTTCTTCCTGGCCTGAATAATAGTCTGCATGACTATGTCAGAAGAACCCCCTTTCTGCCAAGATAAAGGATTCAATAGCCAGGCCGTCCAAGCCAGAACATGTGAACTGGGATGCCTTAGAGGCCCCTGTATGAGAAGATCTGGATCGTCGGGTAACCTCCACGAGTTACCCTCTGACATCCTTACTATGTCTGAGAACCAGCTTCTTCTTGGCCACCGAGGAGCCACCAGAATGGTTGGGACTCCCTCGTGAGCTATCTTTTTTAGTACTCGCTCTAGCGGTGGAATCGGAGGGAATGCATAAAGAAGCTTGAATGCTGACCCCTGAAGAGTCAGGACATCTGTTGCTATAGTTAGAGGATCCCTGGGCAGAGACACAAACCTTGTAACCTTCCGACTGTTTCGTGAAACACATGAGATCTATATCCGGAATCCCCCAGCGCATGCATAGGGATTGAAAAAACCCTCTGACTAAGAGACCATTCCCTCTGATGCAGGACCGTTCTGCTGAGATGATGGGCCTGCAAGTTGTCCACTCCAGGTATGTGTACAGCCGAAATGCATGAAACCTGTTTCTCGGCCCTAAGTAAAAACTAGCTCACTTCCCATGGGGCTTCACTGATTCAGGTGCCCCCATGGTGGTTGATATATACCACCGCTGTCCGATTGTCTGTTTGAATTCGGACAGGATGCCCCGTCAGATGGTATGTCCGATGACTGAGATACAACAGAATCACTCTCAGTTCCAGGATATTTATGGAGAGTTTGCTCTCCTTCAGACTCCACTGTCCCTAGAGCGTTGGTGACTCCATGACACTCCCCAACCCGATAGACTGACATCCATGGTGATGATCTTCCAGTGTACTGGAAGGGAGGATTTGTCTGGCTGAGGACCAGGCTAGAGACTGCCTTGTTGACGATGTCATGCAGAAAGAGTGATCAGAGTGTGTGGGTCTCGATCCCAGATTGTGAGCAATTCCATCTGCAGGGGTCTTGTGTCAACAGTAGGGATGAGCGAATCGATCCGGACGAACCCGGATTCGATCCGAATTGCATGAAAAATCCGATTCGGATCGAATCCGAATTTCCCCGTGCTTCGATCGCTCGAAGTTTTCCTTTAACATCCATTCATTTACATTACAGGAATTCTAAGATGGCGGACGGGACATGTCCAGACATCTACCCCGCTCCAGTGCATGCTGGGGCAGTCACATGCAGCCTATCAGCAGCCAGCAAGCCCGGTGACGTCACAGCGCTATTTAAGGCGGCAGACATCTTGCTTTTCCTCATTTCTCTATTGCATTCGTGAGAGACAGGACGCTGCTGTAGTCAGGGAGAGACAGTTAGAGAGCCAGGGACAGGCAGGAGACAGGCAGGAAGTCAGCGAGAAGCAGGGAAAGTTAGGAAAAATCGGAGGCAGTCACAGGGAGATTTTTTTTTTTCATCCAGCCTGAGTGTTACTGGCTGGCTGACTGGCTTTTTTAGCGGTTTCAGGCTGCTTATACACTTTTGATGTTGTGCATATATACTGAACTGATCTCAAGTCTGCTGTGGGAACATTACCATTTTGTAAAATCTCATTAGCCTCTGTATTTACTGTAAGCTGCACAGTTATTTAAAGTAATTTGGCCTGTTTGAGCCTGCTTAGACACTGTTGCTGTGCATATATACTGTTCTACAGCCTGCTTCGGGGCATCCCATTCTGTAACATCCCATTAGCCTCTGTATTTACTGTAAGCTGCACAGTTATTTAAAGTAATTTGGCCTGTTTGAGCCTGCTTAGACACTGTTGCTGTGCATATATACTGATCTCAGGTCTGCTGTGGGGGCATCCCATTTGTTTTTGACTGCTTTTAATAAACCAGGCCGCAGGGCACCGTAAAACTGCACATTGAACCCTAACTGTTTATACTAAATAAGGAAATACATAAAAATGTCAGGCAGACAAGTGCCAGGATGTTCAAAGAGGAGTGGCAGAGGCCAAGATTCAGCAGGCAGAGGTCGCAGCAGACTAGGGGCGAGTGGCAGCAGGAGTTACGGTGAGAGACCTGGTCTGCCAGTATCTGTTAGCGGTCGTGTCTCCACCAGTACGCATCTGCCGTGGTAGATTGGTTAACACGCTCATCAACAACATCATCACAACTTACGTCTGAGACCCCCAGTCTAGGGTCGGTAGGTTCCTCTGACACAACCCTGAGTTGGCATGCCCCGAGAGCAGTCCCTGTCCTCCCATTGCCTCTGTCCTACGCCGTTCCCTCCCCCAGCGACGTATCCTATGCTTTGGGTTCAGCTCCACTCTTTAGTGAGGAGGACGATCAGATACAGGAGGACAGTCAGCAGCTACTGCCCAGCCAAGAAATGGAGGTGGCTTCTTTAGCTAGGCAGACAAATAGTGATGTGGACAGTGTCGTGGGTGCTGCGAGTGTTCCAGCTCCTGTGCCAGACACTGTTGACGAATCCACGAACATCAGTGACGTACAGCCACAACTCGGTGATAATGATGATGACGATGAAGCCGATCGCACTTGGGAGCCGGGTGATGAAGGGGCTTCATCGTCATCATCAGGAGAAGAGGGGCGCAGGTTGCCCCAGAGTCAGCAGCTCAGGCAGCAAGGTGGCAGCAGCATGGCTGGCAGGCAGCATGGGGGCACAATTGTAAAGCCTGGAGCCAAACGGGGCCGGGGTAGAGCACCTGCTGCGCGGCAGGCTACCTTATCGGGAGGTAGTGGGGCAGGGGTTCCTGGAGTTGGCGTTGGTGGGAAAAGTAGCTACTCGGCAGTGTGGCAGTTTTTCCTGAAGCATCCGCAGGAGGGTAACATGGCCACATGCAAGATATGTAGGCAGAAGGTGAAGCGTGGCCAGGGCCCAAATGTTGGCACCGCGGCCCTGCGTCAACATATGATGCGTCACCATAAAGCGACCTGGAAGAACCAAGGCTCCCAAGGGGTGGTCCAGTCTGCTTCCTCACCAAGTGGCACGCCGCTCCCAATTTCTGCCAGCCAAGGCTCCAGCACCTCAGCCGATGGCAGCTGTGCGTCATACCCATCCTCTGTCGCTCCTGCTCCTCCTCCTCCAAGTCATGCATCCCGCCAGCAATCCATCAGCGAAGCCATGTCCAAGAGACAGCAGTATGCGCCCACTCATCCTACGGCGCAGAAGCTGAATGTGCTCCTGTCCAAGTTGCTGGTGCTGCAGTCGCTCCCTTTTCAGGTGGTGGACTCTGCACCTTTCAGAGAACTGATGGCTTGTGCCGAGCCGAGGTGGAGAGTCCCAAGCCGTCATTTCTTTGCCAAGAAGGCAGTACCAGCGCTGCACACTGGTTTGTCTTGGCGAATGGAGTCACACAGGGGAGGAACTGCTAAAATTTATTCATCAGGAAATCCAAACATGGCTTACTCCAAGAAAACTTAAAATGGGAATCATGGTTACCGACAATGGGAAGAACATTTTGTCTGCGCTGCGCCAAGGAAGCCTGACCCATGCCCCCTGCATGGCTCACGTCTTCAATCTGGTTGTCAAGCGGTTTCTGAAGTGTTCCCCCCATCTGCAAGACATCCTAACAACTTCAAGGAAACTTTGCATGCACTTCAGCCACTCATACACCGCCAAACACACCCTTCTTGAGCTATAGCGTCAGAACAGTATCCCCCAACATAGTCTGATTTGCGATGTTTCCACCCGTTGGAATTCTACCCTTCACATGTTGGACCGATTATATGAACAGAGTGTAACTGTGTAACTTCAATGTCAACCAGTGGCAGCTCATACGTGACACCTGCCGTTTGCTAAGGCCCTTTGAGGAAGCCACTTTACTTGTCAGTCGGCAGGATTACGGGATGAACGACGTGATTCCACTGCTTCATGTACTACAGCACATGTTGGAAACCATGGCTGGTCAGGGCACTGGAGACATGGCGTTTACATCTTACGGCCACATGAACCCTGTTGGAGCTGAACTGGAGGAGGAGGAGGAGGAGGAGGAAGAGGAGGAGGAGCGGCACAGTGAAGCACAGTTTAGGTTTGGCGAAATGGCTGGTTTATCTAGTCAGCGGACAGGAGAGGAGGAGCAGGAGCAGCCAGAGGAGCTAGAGGGTTTTGAGGAAGGCGAGACAGAGGACCCGGACACACCGTGGCAGTATGCAGTGGAGATGGAGACAGGTAGTCCATCCGAGTCACTTGCGCAAATGGCAGGAAGCATGCTCACGTGCTTGCGTAGTGACCCCAGAACTGTGTCCATTTGTCAGCGGGATGACTTCTGGCTCTCCACCTTATTGGACCCTCGCTTCCGACACAAAATGGGGGCATTTTTTAAACCCGCCGAGAGGGAGGACAAACTGAACTACTACAAAGACATTCTACGTAGTCAGTTGGCCGATGCCTATCTGCGCCATGGTCCATACTCTCGCAGGTCTGACTCGAGGGGACCTCTGCGCTCACTTTCCACTGCCATGGCTGCTGGGGGGTTGGCAGGAGCAGCAGCAGCAGCAGCTCCATCAGCAGCAGCCTCAGTCTTCAGTCGCTAATGAGTAGCTTTCTACACCTGCATAGTGAGGCTACTCATGAGCAGCAGGAAGACCTGGAGCAGGACCTCAACCAGCAGGTCATGTCATACCTTGACATGACCATGCCAACACACCTTGAGGATCCGCTGGACTTCTGGGCAGCCAAACTTGATTTGTGGCCGCAAGTAGCAGAGTTTGCCATCTGAGCGGGTGTTTAGTGCGGCGGGGGCCATAGTTACGGCGAGGAGAACTCGTCTGTCAACTAAAAATGTGGAGAGACTCACCTTTGTCAAAATGAATCAGGGATGGATCAGCCAGGATTTCCACCAATGCCTGATGCATGCGAATAGATTCAGCATGGTGCCACGTTTTACACTTTCCAAATGGTGCAAAACATTTATGTCTTTAGGCCAATTTTTGGGCTCCTGCTGATGCCAAATTCAGGGTGTGCCTTCCAACCAATTTTTGGCCTCCTGCTGATGCCAACTTCAGGGTGTGCCTTTCAGCCAATATTTGGCCTCCTGCTGCTGCTGCCAACTCCAGGGTGTGATTCATCCAATTTTTGGGCTCCTGAAGCCAACTCCAGTGTCTCTTTAAAGTAATGTTTGGGCTCCTGCTGCTGCTGCTGCCGCCAACTCCAGGGTGTGATTCATCCAATTTTTGGGCTCCTGAAGCCAACCCCAGTGTCTCTTTAAAGTAATGTTCGGGCTCCTGCTGCTGCTTGCCAACTCCAGGGTTTGATTCATCCAATTTTTGGGCTCCTGCTGCCAACTCCAGTGTCTCTTTAAAGTAATGTTCGGGCTCCTGCTGCTGCTTGCAACTCCAGGGTGTGATTCATCCAATTTTTGGGCTCCTGCTGCCAACTCCAGTGTCTCTTTAAAGTTATGTTTTGGCTCCTGCTGCTGCTGCTGACAACTCCAGGGTGTGATTCATCCAATTTTTGGGCTCCTGAAGCCAACCCCAGTGTCTCTTTAAAGTAATGTTTGGGCTCCTGCTGCTGCCAACTCCAGGGTGTGATTCATCCAATTTTTGGGCTCCTGCTGCCAACACCAGTGTCTCTTTAAAGTAATGTTTGGGCTCCTGCTGCTGCCAACTCCAGGGTGTGATTCATCCAATTTTTGGGCTCCTGCTGCCAACACCAGTGTCTCTTTAAAGTAATGTTTGGGCTCCTGCTGCTGCTGCCAACTCCATGGTGTGATTCATCCAATTTTTGGGCTCCTGCTGCAATCTCCAGTGTCTCTTTAAAGTTATGTTTGGGCTCCTGCTGCTGCCAACTCCAAGGTGTGATTTATCCAATTTTTGGGCTCCTGAAGCCAACCCCAGTGTCTCTTTAAAGTAATGTTTGGGCTCCTGCCGCTGCTGCCAACTCCAGGGTATGATTTATCCAATTTTTGGGCTCCTACTGCCAACTCCAGTGTCTCTTTAAAGTAATGTTTGGGCTCCTGCTGCTGCCAACTCCAGGGTGTGATTCATCCAATTTTTGGGCTCCTGAAGCCAACCCCAGTGTCTCTTTAAAGTAATGTTTGGGCTCCTGCTGCTGCTGCTGCCAACTCCAGGGTGTGATTCATCCAATGTTTGGGCTCCTGAAGCCAACCCCAGTGTCTCTTTAAAGTAATGTTTGGGCTCCTTCTGCTGCTGCCAACTCCAGGGTGTGATTCATCCAATCTTTGGGCTCCTGCAGCCAACTCCAGTGTCTCTTTCAAGCTATGTTTGGGCTCCTGCTGCTGCTGCTGCTGCTTGAAACTCCAGGGTGTGTCAGTCAATTTTTGGGCTCCTGCTGCTGCCAACTCCAGTGTCTCTTTCAGCCAATGTTTGGGCTCCTGCTGCTGCCAACTCCAGTGTCTCTTTAAAGCAATGTTTGGGCTCCTGCCCCTCATAATGATGCCACTTCAACTCTTTGCAATTGTGCCGCTCTGCGATTCTATTAGCGATGCCTCTGATCTGCATGTGATATTTATTTAAAGTATTATTTAACTAACCCAGCACGCATCCTATGCATGTTACAGCAAGGCAGAATGGTTTACAACCCTATTGAGGCTCTAGGAGGCTCAGAAATAGCCGTTTTTAATAGCGATTCGTCGCGAATAAATTCGGGTCGAAACGACTTTTGTCGGAAAATTTGGCGAATCAGTCGAATCAAATTTTTCAAAAGTTCGCTCATCTCTAGTCAACAGTGCAAAAGATACTGACTCAAAGCAAGATACCATCAGGCCCAACAGACATATTCCTTGATGAATCAGCGGGTGAGGGCAAGACAAGAGACCCTGTACCCTGGCCTGAAGTAAGAGTCACTTCTGTGTTGTAAAAACACTTTTGCCTGAGACGTGCCTAATGACATTCCCAGAAAAGAATTACTCTTGAAGCTATATGATATGATATTTGACTTAAGAATTTGAGTGGATAGTCAGTAATCCAATGTCAATCAGACAGTCTGTGTATCCTTCTGGGCCCCCTGACATGATGGGGCCCATATCAACAGATAGCCTAAGTAAGGAATTGTATGTATACCCTGACTTCTTAGAGAAAACATGAGACCTGCCAACACCTTTGGAAACACCCTTGGTACTGAAGATAGACCGAAGGGTAACGCCACAAACTGAAGATGTAGGCCACCTACAGCAATGTAGGTATGCATCCTTATATATACACTGTGGTTATAAAAAAGTCCCGGCTGGAGTAACTTCACTGTGGATCAACAACTCCAATCTATAAAAAGGCGAGATATGTCAGATCTCAATGCTTCTGCTTTCTGCAGAATTCGGGATACCCCTGACCAAGAGAATCTCCAAGGGGGTCTGGCTCCTAATTTGATCTTGTAACCTGAGGATACAACTTCCTGTATCCAAAAATCTGTTACATGAAGCCTCCAAATATGAGCAAAATGCAGAAGCGGTCCTCCCACACCTGCAAGAGCAGGGGTGTCCCTTCATGCCTGAGCAGGGTTTGAAGGGGGTCTGGCTTTATTCTGCCAGACACCTGTTGCCTTAATTTGGAACTTTGTACTATTCCAAAAAAAATAAAAATCTCTTCGGTAACCCGAAGAGGCCGAGCCTCTAGCCGGAACCCCGGAGTATTAGAGGCCCTGCGGAAGCAGTATTAAACTTCGGATTCTGTGGCAGATTAGATGATTTACCACTAGCAGCATGCTTTACCATGTCAACCAAGCACTCCCCAAACAGACACCCTACCTTAAAGGGGAGTCCTGTCATTCTTTTTTGGAGGCTATGTCCGCTGGTCATTGCTTAAGCCATAAAGCACGCCCGATCCTCCATAGCCTGTATCATATACCGGTTGTAGCCAAACTGGTCTTGATCACCTGGGAGCATGACTTCCATGAATGACCCCTACGAGTCTTCGAGTCCAGTTGATTTAACAACCTCCTGTTCCCCAAAAATGCTATGGATGTAGCACATGCCGGCTGCAAGGTCGACCCCATAATAGAATAAGCATGACATGCCACCGGATCCACGTGCTTATTCGCTGGATCCTTTGGAGAAGCACTATCCGAGGATGGCATAACCAAAATCTTAAAAATACCTGGCCCCAGAGTGTCCCCCACAGGAGTGTGAGACCATAATTCAATCTGATCTAGAGGAAAAGGATACATAGTATGTAGTACTTTAGGAATGGGCAGAAGACAACCTCACTTCTGCCATTCCCTTTTGATCAGATTAGAATAATGTGTATGCTCCACAACATCCTCCATAATGGAGGAAATCAAACCATCCATCCATCTTAATTGAGAACCCCCTTGTGTAGAGGACTCTGAATATGAGTCCCTACTTGATGAATCCTCCCCAATGGAAAACTTCCTGGGAGACTATGGCAGCTACAATATCCTCTTCAAGTTAGAGGAAAAATCTTTTCTTTAAAAACCTTTTTAGTAGCCAATCTTTCTAAATGACTCTCTAAAGGTTTAGGACCACTTGAGGGCTGCCACAGAGTTTAAAGACTCAGAAGGAGGCTATGGCAGCCACAATATCCTCTTCAAAAATCAGAGGAACATTTTTTTTTTCCCAAAACCTTCTTAGTAGCCATATGACTTACGAAAGGTTTTAGGTCAGCTTGAAGGCTGCCAGGGGATTTTTTTAAGCTCAGAGGGCACCGGCAACAAGGGTAAGAACTCTTGCAGGGAGGAGACAACTGTCTTCCATATCCACTACTACTGCAGCATAACCCTGCACACTGTACTATCCTCGTCCAGTGTCTGTTTGCATATTGGACATGGGTGAATCTATCTGCTAAACGACCTGATCCGATTACCCCAGATTCTTCCATCATGGTGATTAATACTTACCTCCCATCCATCCCTGTGTCCCACACTGATCACTTAGGCTTCTGCTCTCCTGCTGCTGCTGGAAGCCTTTTATACCTACTGGGTTACAGGTAAGAAAGAGTTAATTAAAAAAAAAAAATGACATAGGGTCCCCCCTCGAAGGGAGGGGGACCCCATTTTTGGGGGGGATTTTTAAGGGTTAAAACCCTTAAAAATCCAAAAAAATATGGCGTGAGGTCCCCCCTACCCAGCGTAACCAGCCTGTGACCAGCTATGGGGGCTTGTAGAACAGGGCGCAGGGGCCAGCTTTTGTGGCCCCTGGCCCTGCGGCTACAAGCCGTCATAGCCTAGGGCCACGGCTCTTCTGCCCCCCCCTGGGCTTTGGGGAGGCAGGTAATTTGGGGGGCCAGGGGTTAATGGCAAGTCACCCGCTTGCGCAGGTGACTTGCCAGACCCCCGAGCCCTGTGAACTGGTATAAGGGGTCTCATGGACCCCTTACCAGTTCACAAAGGGTTAACAGTCTAAAAAATAAACACAGACACAGGTTGTTTAACATTTTTATTTAAAAAAAAAAAAACATTTTACCTTTACTCACCTCCGATCTTCAGATGCAGTGTCCCGCGGCGATCTGATGCAGGTGACAGCTGGGCAGAGAAGGGGGGAGGCAGGCGATCGGAGGATCGCCTACCTCCCTCCTTCTCTGCCCAGCCGTCACCGGCATCTGACAAGACAACTGCCGGGTGCCCCGATGACACCCGGCAGTGACGTGGCTAAAATCCAAGATGGCGGCCGCCATCAGAAGCTGCAGCGGAGGGAGGGCTGTTATGCCCCCCTCCAGAAGACAGAAGAGCCGGGGGAGAGATCGGAGCCCCCCCCCCCCATGAAGAGGAGAGGCAGCGGGATCCGGCGGGAGCGGAGGTGAGTAACTGTCTTTTTCTTTTCTTTTTTTTACAGGCAATCCCAGCGGCTGCTGAAACGGGGGGGGGGCACCCTATTCCGGGCCCTCCCCTGCAGCCGGAGGAGCCCCGATCGGCGATCGGAGCCCCGCTGGCTAAAGAGGAGACCCGGCCGGATCAAACAAGGGGTCAGGTAAGTGCCTTTTTTTTTTACTTTTTTAACTGTGATTGGGGAATGCCAGGCACGTAAAATTTACGTGGCTGGCACTTAAGTGGCGGAGAGGCAACCACGTAAATTTTACGTGGCTGGCATTTAAAGGGCTAATACTAGATTACCTCCCAGGGGGTCTAAAACCTAGTATGTGAAGAGTTCCCGACAGTCGCAAGACTATTCTGAGAGCTCAGAGGGTGAACCAAATATATTATATATATATTGCCAGACTTATCCCTATATATCCTATATATTTATGAATAAAATATCATATTAATACACATAATCATTGAAAAATGACCTATCTAAAGATTTAGGTCCGCTTGAGGGTGGCCATGCAGAGGCTCAGAAGCAGCCCTTTTTGCCGGCCAACAACCCCAGTATCAAGCTGCCGGCTTCCAGTGAAGGCGGCCGGAGAGGAACTGCGATCTTAGTGGTAATCGGCGCTCCGTCCGGTTGAAAATCTTCCAGTGAAGGCGGCCGGAGGTGAACCACGATGTTAGCGGTACTTGTCGCTTCGTCTGGCCAAAAATCTTCCAGTGAAGGCGGCCGGAGGAGAACCGCGATGTTAGCGATACTTGCCGCTTCGCCCCGGCCGAAAATCTTCCAGTGAGAGCGGGGTAAGAAAAGAGCCGCACACCGGTGCTCGCTGCTATGCTAAGCTGAAAATGCTTCCCATATGGGGGGGGGGGATAGATTCAATGCTTTGAGTTGGAGACAAACGTTCCTCATTGATTGCCGGAAAGAAGCCTTTGCTCCCTTCTTGCCGCTTAACCCCGCTCCCTTATAAAGAGCGCAAATTTAGAATTTTTCAACCAGTAAAAACACACGGGAAGAACAATAAAGAGGAAATTAATTCCCCTGGTTCCCCTCTATCAGGTTCACCAGACAAAAACCTTATGGCTCCTTTTTCCTGTGGCAGAACTCTCACCCAGGAGTGTCACTCTTTTTTAAAAACAAAAAGGCCCCACAGCGCCCCAAGACCCTGGCGCTTACCTTACCATCCTGATCCGAATGCAGCTTAGCTGCGGAGCCAAAGTGGGTCCATTCAGATCAGAGGAGTATAAGGGCCAAGGAACAGTCAGGTTTCCATTACTCCCGCTTCCAAGGCATAATTCCTTTAAAACAAAAAGTAAATGAGAGAGGAGTTCAGATAAGTCCTTGCAGTGCAGTTCCACTGAAAGAAAGAGATCGACGTAGAGCAAGTCAACCAGGAGGATATAGGCCCAGGAGGTGGAGACACACCTTTGTTCTTGCAGGCCACGCTCCTCTGGAAAGGTTAACCCATTCGTCTCTGAATTCTTCTGATGGCCTGAAGTAAAATGGAAGACAAATATCCAGCCAGGCTTGTTTTTTTCATTTTGATGTAGGCTCTGTCACACCGATAGATTAAACCTGTCAGCCCTGGATTTTATGCCTACCAGAGAATAAAATCACAAGCTTGCCAGGAGTTTTATTCAGTTCGACCCCTCCTATCATTAGCTGATGTGTTTATTTGGATTTTTAATATTACACAATTTCGCAACAGTACTCCTTTAAAGCGGACCCTCTCCCTGAATAAGAGCCTCTTATTCTTTTATGCTTCCCCCACCCTGTACATACAGATTGTGCACATTAAAAATCATTCTACCCCTACTGCCTTTTCTGAGCCTTTAAACATCCAATATGGCGGCACATGGCATCTCAGGCTGCCTGCAAACAGGAAGTGTCATTTGACTATGCTGCTATGCCTTCTGGGATTGCTCACATTTTTCTGACCCCAAGTTCTGCTCTGTTTGTGCAATGCACAGCTATAACCCCATCCCCCTGCACTTTTGACCCCTCTCCTCTCCTCAGTATGTGATGCTACAGAGTCCTGAACAGAGTTGCAGGCCAGTGGAGGAAAGCAGTATATAACATTTCAGATGCTGGGGAATAGTTTTTTAAGGGTTTGAGCTTTTCACTAAATTATGCTGAAGGTCCACTTTAAGTAGTTTTTATGTGGACATCAGATGAGCAGGTATCTGTGCCCGCACTTCTCAGCGGCAGGGAGCAAGGCAGCGCTATGCCTGCTAAGCAGCACTTTTATGAAAAAAAAAAAAAATAGCACTTGTGTGGGCGCTGTCAAAAGGGGATTCCAGAAGCCCTACGCTTGTTGAAAACCCCATTTTTATTTTTTGGGGGGCTGGGGAAAAACACTGGGAATTGTATTGCGAACACATGAAAAACAGGACACATGATATGCACGGCCCAAATCACAAGTTTATAGCGCAACACAAAATAAAATCCATCCCAAAACAACTCCAAACAGCCCAGTATCCCATGGAAGATGCACCGGCCCCCCAAAAAAGTGGCCAAAATAATTGCAACCATTCCAGCCCATTGAAATGTATGGGATAAGGCCACACAGTGCAGGGTGAGCGTCTGGTCCTATCTGGCACTGTAGGGAACTCCCTGATGATAGATGGGACCTGGCACTAGCACAGGATTTTTGACTTGAGAAATACCTTTTCACAGGGACCTGACATTCCCCTGATACTCACTTGGCACTACGTGGCCTTAGCGTTTCATAACCCTTTCGCTGCCAGCCTGTTTTTGTCACCCTTGTTGCCAGACCATTTTGCACTATTTTGCGCTCCCCATGTTCAAATGTGATTTTTGAAGAGATTTCCAGGGATTTCCCAGGAAAATGATATATTGTTTTTTTCAGCATAGTCTGGGCTTTAACATGAAATGTCTTGTTTGTCATTTTTTAGGTGTATTCTCAATATTTTTGGATGAAATATGTGAAAAAAAATTAAAAAAAAACTATTTTTTACAATTAGTAGTTTTTTTTTGTAATAAAAAATGTAAGTTTGTCAATAAAATCTTATTGCGTGTGAAATCCCAATTTCTCCTGGTTACAGCGGTACCACATATGTATAGGTAGACACCCTCTCCTGCCCAGGAGACTCTCCCAAACTGAAACAGCGCTTTAGGGGATTTTCAGATAAAATACAACTATGCAATGCGCTATGCACACCTTGCAGTTTTTCCAGAAAAACAACCCTTTACATTTGAAATACCCCAAACAAACTATATATTCTCTGGAAGTACAAACCTCAAGCTTTCTAGGTGTACCAGGCTTGTTGATGTGGCCATAGCTTTCTGGAAGTAATCCCTCAATGTATTCTTTGGTTGCAAAGAGTTTCCCTAAAAAAAGGATAAAAATGCAGAATCAAAGCCACATTTTCCAAAGAAAACTATATACAAACAAGAAAAAACAAGTTTACTCTGACAAAGCAACATCCCCCGAACAGAACGATACCCAACATGCATTGCTACCGTCAAGGGAAGAGTTACCAAACACCCCAAAGTAAAGCATGTGCGTAACGGTAATTTTACTTTAAAATTTCAGCTCTGCAAAGTGCGCACCTAGCGACTTTTCAACCAAAACATCCCTTTAAATTTGGAATATCCTCATAAACCATATATTCCCTGAAAGTACACATGTTAAGCTTTCTAAGCGTCCCCAGCTTGTTGTAGTGGGCTCATCTTTCTGGAATTAATCCCTCAAAGAATTCTTTGGTTGCGCAGGGTTTCCCTAAAAAATGTATAAAAAAGCTGAATAAAAAACACCTTTTCCTAAAATATAAATATGCAAACCAGAAAAAAAGTCTGAAAGCGCAAGGTCCCCCGAACAGAACAATACCCAACATGCATAACTACTTTTAACCCTTTAAATTGTCAGCCTACGTAAGATTTTGTCACCCTCTGTTAACAGGTCATTTTTCCCCATTTTGCGCCATGTTTTGCGCCATTTTTGCTGGAATTTTCAAGAAAATTATATATATATTTTTTTGCAGCAGAGTTTAGGCTTTTACAATATTATTAAGTAATAAAAATAAATAAATAATATTTTTTTTAGAAAATTGACTCCTTTATTTTAAATAAAAAATGTATTTTATTAAGGAAAACCATATTGCATGTGAAAGCCCCATTTCTACAGATTAGAGCGGTACCACATATTTAATCGGTAGCCCCCGTTCCTGCCCAGGAGACCCCCCAAACTGAAACAAGTACTTTTACAAATAAAATACAACTACCATCCACACTACAAAGGGTTAAATCGAGAAAAAAAAATGACAGAGTCCCCCCTCCCGGGGGGGGGGACCCCATTTTTGGGGGGGATTTTTAAGGATTAAAAACCCTTAAAAATCCCCCCAAAAATTGACATGGGGTCCCCCTTACCCAGAGTAACCAGCCCAGGACCAGCTATGCAGGGCTTGTAGAAACAGGGCACAGGGGCCAGCTTTTGTGGCCCCTGGCCCTGCAGGCTATAAGCCCGCATAGCCCGTGGCCATGGGCTCTTCTGCCCACCCGGGCTTTGGGGAGGCAGGTAATGGGGGTGCCGGGGGTTAATGGCAAGTCACCCGCTGGTTGCAGGTGACTTGCCACCCCCCCAGCCTTGTGAACTGGTATAGGGGTCATTGTCGTGGGAGGGAGGAAGAAGGTACGGGTGCATCCCGATTTGGGATGCTCTGCTGTGTGAAACCCCTCCAAATCGCCCAGAAAAACTCACCTTTCCAGGATCCTATGGTGCATATGCGGGCTCTCATTCAATCAAAGCCATTTGCCATGCATATCAATGCACGACAAATGGCTCTGCACTTGGCACTTGGGAGCAAAATAAGCTGCATCCCCATATATGGGCACTTCTGCCCCCACACTGTCAGAATGGCTGGCCACGGAAGCGCACCTGAACCCAGAGATTCTAGGGACGCAGCAGTTCTGGTTTCAGATTGTTTTGTGTGCCATGAGGGTGGCGGGGGTTCAAACAGCGAGGCATCCCGATTTGCCTGAGGGGGAAGAGCCTGGAATCTCTTTACTCCCCTATGGGATAAGCCTTGGTCTCCCCCCCCCCCCCCCCCCCCAGGTAAAACTCCTAAAAAGTAAAATGTGTCATAACTTTTCAATGGAAAGTCAATCCTGGTGCCAAGGGACCCAGTCCGGCTCTGCATACACTACAATATCAACCACCAAAGCTCTATATGGCTACTAAACTGAGCACTCCGGATCACGGCCTCTGTGCATCTAGGAACAACAGGAGACCCATGTTCAGTTTATGATTAATGTGCATAGCGGCTCCCTAACTCTTCATGAACTACTGGCTCCAGCAGGTCTGGACTTATACTTTGAAGTGATCTGGCCAGCGTAGGTTCACAGCAGAGGATATTTCCGGTTACAGACCTTCTGTCGCCTTGTCATTCCTGCTTAGGTGTGACACTTATCCATGGAGGGGCCTTCAAAGCCAAGGCTCCCCAGTGCAGGGAGCCATACATTTTCAATAAGTTGAGCTATGCATTTTCAAGAAGGTCTTTAGTTTCTGTCCCGGCCATGATCAGGTATGAGATGTGATATTATATTATATTGTCGCCATTTTCCTCCCAACTGTAAAACAAGGATGGGCAGTAAACTGTAGGATTGACAGTACATTGGGATCACAATGCAGAAGTTGTAGCCTCCAGGGCTACTTAGAAATTAGCTCTTAGAAATCCAAAAAAATAGTATTTGAAAAAAAGAAAAACAGAAAAGGAAAAACTGTTTTTGTGATCATTAGGATACAAAGATCAACAACAACAAAAAGAACAAGGATAATGTGTTTATTCTCCATAAAGCAATTGCCATAATACAGAGTGGCTACAGAAAATGACCTCATTTCCCATCTCTCTATGAGACTTAAGCTTCCCTAGTACAAGGGGCTGTCTTTGGCTTACTCCCACCAGCAGCTCATTCAGAACTATTTCCCACCCACACCGAAGACAATTTGCTTTAGACAGAAAGAAAAATACTATATTACGCTGTTGCTAAGCTGCAGATTCTAGAGACGCCGTATAGCACTCGCTCCAACACTACGCGAACATTAAACTGTTTCTTACTCACATCGCCAATACATTTACAGATCTCTGACTGTACAGTATGTCATTGAAGGTATAGGATATTCAAACAAGCACTGGTCGTAAAAACTTTTTCTAGTCTTTTTCTTTCTTTACTTCTTTCTTTCAATCTGTTCTGTTTCTTTTTTCATTCCTTCTCTCTTTTTTTCTGTTAGTCATTCTATTCTTTCTTTCCTTCCCTCACTTTTCTGAAAAGCCTCCCAGCTCCCTGCTAAGAGTTCTATTGTGTTACAATATTTATGCCTTTTTTTCTCTTTCTTTCTTTCTTTCTCTCTTTCTTTCCATCTATTTTTTTGTTTTTTCCCCACTTCTATTCTTTCTGCCATTCCTTCTTTTTTACTGTCAGCCCATCTATTCTTTCTTTCCTTCCCTCTCTTTCCTTAAAAGCCTGCTAACACGTTGCTGAGAGGCCCATTGTTTTACAATATTTAAGCCTATCTTTCTCTTTCTTTCCATCTATTCTTTGTTACTTTTTTCCTTTTATTCCTTCTGTCATTCCGTCTCTCTCTCGGTCAGCCCCTGTATTCTCTCTCTTTTCTAAAAAGCATAACAGCTCCTCCCTTCCCTTCCCTCCCCTCCTTCCTTCCCTTTCTTTTTCTATCAGTCCTATCAGTCAATATTCTTTCTTTCTTTCCTAAAAAACCCACCAGCTCCCTGCTGAGAAGACCATTGTGTTACAATATTTAAGCCAAATAGCAATACATGTATCTTAAATGTTTCTATTGTAATCAGCTGTGATACTTTCTAAGGCAGGCTTGTAGGTATGTAGAAAGTTTACAGTGCAATGTGATGTGTGCATCGCCTGGGGAATGGAAAAGACTGTAAGGACTGTCTCCTCTGCAGAGCAGTGCAAAAAATAAAAAAAGCACAGCCTGCCATTATAACAATAGAGGAGAGAGAGAGAGGAATATTAGGGTTGATTCAGAGAGACATGAAATGAATTTAGTTTTTGTGTTGATCTGTCTATTTTTCGTTTTGGTTTCACTTGCGTATGAGTGTACGAGGTATTCTAAGCATGCATCGCAAGCCTTCTGTGAAGTGTTTATAGCTTCGTACGTCAACGTCATTTTTCAGCTTTCGTTTTTCGTTTACATTACTTAGGAAACAACGTAGGCTTCCGTCTTTTTGCTTTTTCCAATGTCGCCTCTAACGAATGAATGATTTACAGTTTCCCGTTAGTTTCTGAATTCCTTTTTCTATAAATAAACATTCAGACGGAAATCTTTCCGACCTTACGCCTGTGCACAACAATATTTTTATCACTCACTTC
Organism: Gastrophryne carolinensis; assembly: GCA_027917425.1. Lineage (NCBI taxonomy): Eukaryota > Metazoa > Chordata > Amphibia > Anura > Microhylidae > Gastrophryne > Gastrophryne carolinensis. The sequence continues at coordinate 96,301,804 of CM051241.1, forward strand.
TGCTACAATGCTTACCTCAATTCCATTGCGGTTTCTAGATTCCCCCTTTTGTGCCCTTAATGCTTATCTCAATTCCATTGCGGTTTCTAGATTCCTCCTTTTGCGCCTCTAATGCTTACCTCAATTCCATTGCGGGTTTCAATCTTCATTTTACGCCCTTAATGCTTACTTCAATTCCATCATGGTTTCTAGATTCCTCCTTTTGCACCCTTAATGCTTACCTCAATTCCACCGAGGTTTCTAGATTCCTCCTTTGCGCCCTTAATGCTTACCTCAATTCCATTGAGGTTTCATTCTTCTTCATTTTGCGCCCTTGATGCTTACCTCAATTCCATCACGGCTTCTAGATTCCTCCTTTTGCGCCGTTAAACCTTTAAATGCCAGCCACATAAAATTTGCATGGTTGCTTCTCCTCCACTTAAGTGCCAGCCACATAAAATTCATGTGCCTGACATTTACCCCTGCTAGCGGGCAAAAAAAAAAAAAAAATACTCACCAGACCCCTCGTTAGATCCGGCCGGGTCTCCTCTTTAATTTGGTGCCATCCGATCCCCCGGAATAGCGCCCCCCCCCCCGCTTCGGCTAACTGTAAAAAAATAAATAAATAAAAATGACATTTACTTACCTGCAGTCACGCTGCCTCCCTCCGGGTCTCCTCTTCACTGGGGGGGGGGGGGGGCCTCCGATCGCCCCCTCTGGCTCTTCAGCTTCAGGGGAGAGCCTTATGACGTCACTTACCGGGTGTCGTCCTGGCTCCCTGCTGCTCTTCATTCAGATGCGATCATGCTGGCCACAGGAGCAGAGGGGCAGGTGATCAGATCATCACCTGCCCCTCTGTTACTGCAGCCAGCATGATTGCATCTGTCATCACATCGAGGGACAAAGGAGCTGACGATCGGAGGTAAGTAAAAAAAGTTTTTATTTTTTAATAATAATTTTTTTAATAAAAGTCATTTTTTCTTATGTGTATTTTTTTTTACTGTTAACCCCTTGTGAACTGATAAGGGGTCCATGAGACCCCTTATACCAGTTCACAAGGCTGGGGGCTGGCAAGCAGGTGACTTGCCATTAACCCCTGGCACCCCCTATTACCTGCCTCCCCAAAGCCCAGGGGGGGGGCAGAAGAGCCCGGGCCCACATAGGCTATGTGGGCTTGTAGGCTGCAGCGTGGGGGGCCACAAAAGCTGGCCCCTCCACTCTGTTCCTACCAGCCCCCATAGCTGGTCCCGTGCTGGTAATGCTGGGTAAGGGGGACCCCATTTCATTTTTGGGGGGGATTTTTAAGGGTTTTTAACCCTTAAAATTCCCCAAAAAATGCCCCCCTTGGGAGGGGGGACCCTATGTCGTTTTTTTTTTTAAATTAACCCCTCATGTTCTTTCGCCCAGCAGCTATAAAAGGCTTACAGCAGGTGAGCAGAAGCCAGTGATTGCTGAGGGACACAGTGCTCCAGGATGGATGGGAGGTAAGTATTAAACAAAAAAAAAAAAATAAAATATTTTTTTCTCTGTGTGTGGTGTGTTTTTTTTTTTTACACTTAACCCCTTGTGAACTGGTAAGGGGTCCAAGAGATCCCTATACCAGTTCACAAGGCTGGGGGGATGGCAAGTCACCTGCGACTAGCGGGTGACTTGCCATTAACCCCCGGCACCCCCATTACCTGCCTCCCCAAAGCCAAGGGGGGGGAGCAGAAGAGCCCGGGCCCACGGGCTATGCAGGCCCCTGCGCCCTGTTTCTACAAGCCCTGCATAGCTGGTCCCGGGCTGGTTACTTTGGGTAAGGGGGACCCCATGTCATTTTTTGGGGATTTTTAACCCTTAAAAATCCCCCCAAAAAATGGGGCCCCCCACCCTGGGAGGGGAGACTCTGTCATTTTTTTTCTCAATATAACCCTTTGTAGTGTGGATGGTAGTGGTATTTTATTTGCAAATGTTATAAAGTACTTGTTTCAGTTTGGGGGGTCTCCTGGGCAGGAACGTGGGGCTACTGATAAATAAGTGGTACCGTTCTAATCGGTAGAAATGGGGCTTTCACATGCAATATGATTTTCTTTAATAAAATACATTTTTTATTTAAAATAAAGGAGACAATTTTCTAAAAAAAATTTTTTTTTTTTTACTTAATATTGTAAAAAAACAGAATAAACTCTGCTGCAAAAATATATATATACATTTTTCTGAAAATTCCTGCAAAAATGTCACTAAACATGGTGCAAAATGGGGAAAAATTACCTGTCAACAGAGGGTGACAAAATCTCAAGTAGGCTGTCAATTAAAAAGGTTAAAAGTAGCTATGCATGTTGGGTATTGTTCTGCTCGGGGGACCTTGCGCTTTCAGACTTAGCTTGTTTTTTTTTTGTTTGCATATTTATATTTTAGTTAAAGGTGTTTTTTATTCAGCTTTTTTATACATTTATTTAGGGAAACCCTGCGCAAACAAAGAATTCTTTGAGGGATTAATTCCAGAAAGATGAGCCCACTACAACATGCTGGGTACTCTTAGAAAGCTTAACATGTGTACTTTCAGGGAATATATGGTTTATGGGGGATATTTCAAATGTAAAGGGTTGTTTTGGTTGAAAAATCGCAAGGTGCGCACTTTGTCTGCAGAGCTGAAATTTTCAAGTAAAATTACCGTTACGCACATGCTTTACTTTAGGGTGTTTGGCAACTCTTCCCTTTACAGTGGCTATGCATGTTGGGTATCGTTCTGTTCGGGGGATGTTGTTTTTTCTTGTTTGTAAATTTTTAGGAAAATGTGGCTTTGATTCTGCTTTTTTATCCTTTTTTAGGGAAACTCTTTGAAACCAAAGAATACATTGAGGGATTACTTTCAGAAAACTATGGCCACATCAACAAGCCTGGTACACCTAGAAAGCTTGAGGTGTGTACTTCTAGAGAAGATAAAGTTTGTTGGGGGTATTTGAAATGTAAAGAGTTGTTTTTCTGGAAAAACTGCAAGGTGCGCATAGCGCATATCACAGTTGTATTTTTTCTGAAAATCCCCTAAAGCACTGTTTCAGTTTGGGGGGAGTCTCCTGGGCAGGAAAGGGTGTCTACCTATATATATGTGGTACTGCTGTAACCGGGAGAAATTGGGATTTCACACGCAATAAGATTTTATTGACAAACTTACATTTTTTTATTGCAAAAAACACTACAAATTGTAAAAAATAGATTTTTTATATTTTTTTGCACATATTTTACCCAAAAATATTGAGAATACACCTAAGAAATGACAAACAAGACATTTCATGTTAAAGTCCAGACTATGCTGAAAAAACAATATATTTTCCTGGGAAATCCCTGGAAATCCCTTCAAAAATCACATTTGAACATGGGGAGTGCAAAATAGTGCAAAATGGTCTGGCAACAAAGGGTGACAAAAACTCCAGGTAGGCTGGCACTTAAAGGGTTAATGCTTACCTCAATTCCGTCGCGGTTTCATTCTTCATTTTGCGCCCTTAATACTTACCTCAATTCCATTGCGGTTTCATTCTTCTTCACTTTGCAATCTTTTATTTTTAGTTCTTCCTACGTTTTCCTGTAACCCACCCTTTTTTCTTTTACATAAAATGACACAGAAACAAGTTTTAGGTTTGGGTTTTTTATTATTAACTGGCAAATTGTTTTGCCTTTTTTTGGGTTGTGGACTTATTTATATAGTTAGCAACAATTTTTTTTAATGTAAAAATTTAATAAAAACATTTTAAAATGTAAAAAATGTAAAACTATATACAAAGCCATGGCAGACCCCAGATAAGTATTCTTCATCTGTGGTCCCCATTGAAGCTCTGAGCTCCTGTATATCACCCACCAGCTGAAACACCGTCGCAGTCAGTTGGGCTAATCTCGCCTGTGCGGTGTCTATAAAAAAAAAAAAAGAGAACAAATTTTTGTTCTGCAAATACATGTTTCACAGCTGTGGATGTAATGATTATTAGGTTTTATTCTAACTCAAGAGGCCATATGTCATTATGCTAAGGAATTTCTTAAAGGAAGAGGTCATATGCTAAGGAATTCATTAATGGATGAGGCCATATGTCATTATGCTAATTACATTGCCAAGGGATTTAGGTTGATTGTTAATAATGTCATTTTCAACATACTCCAAATATTTACATTACAACTTACTTCGGTGGTGGGCGACCTCAGCTTCGGGGACCACCCTAGGCTCTGGGGCCTGCCACTGCTGGGAATGTGAGGCTGTAGAGACATGTAAAATAGGCTCACTTCTAATGTCCGATTCAACAGTAACCAAAAGACACGTAGAATGTGTGTGTAACATCACCCACCTTCTCCATGTTCCTCCTGGGCATGATCTGCTGCAGTCTCAGCTCCAGATCTTTCACCCGCTACAAATTTATCTATAAAGAGAGATTAAGGGAATTGGCTTTTGTTTAAATAGCATGTACCTGTGTGTGGTAAAATCAGTCACATACAGGAGGGTAATACCTGAGTCGTTTGGTACGACTCCCTGCCCATGTGGTAAGGCCCCTCCTCTGTTGACGCAGCTACAGAGGAGGGGTAGGAACTTGCATGCAATCGATATGTATTTATTTGGGAAATGGGTACCAAAATCGCTGCATCCGGGTCATGAGAAGTCGCTTCAGGTCTGACCAGTGTTGCATGATCTGCGTATCTGTGAAGGTGGTGTCCGTTTTCTGGTGAATCCTGGTCACGATCTCCAGGGCCAGATTCCTCTTCTCAAAGGCGTTGGGCAGGTAGTCGTACCTGGGCTCCAGCATAGTCTAAAAAACACCAAAATCAAAATAGTTGTTAGATCAAACAGCATACAAATATCATTCACAATTAGGTCAGTTGACTAAATGACATTCCCAAACACATTTCTAGCCTTAACCTATCCTTCTAGATGCGAGTTGGCTTGCATCACTTTTAAAAACAACTGTTTCTTCCTGTGCTTCCTTAAGGCCTATGCATGCATTTAGATGTCAACTCAACGTCCTTACAATACACTTACGAGCATAATGAGTTCTTGTTGCTGGCGGGTGAAGATCGTGGGCGCCATCTTTCTTCTTGTCCGTAGCAGATAGGTAGTGCCCCAGCGGTTTCCGGGATCCGCACACACGCATAAGCGTCATACCCAGTCATTTGTATTTAAAGGGAATTCTCTTTCTGATAGTCATCATGGCACCAAAAAAAATAGTGGAAAGAAACCAGCAGCCAAGGAGGCCAAGACAAAAAGGCCGGAGCGGCATGAGGACACATCATCCTCAAGACCGAGCATGCGGTCGCACAAATCTACTACAAAGGTGCCTGAAACGCGGAGCAAAAGTGGCCACCACAAGGCTACATTGGCCACAACTCCAGGCCCATCAAAAACTTCAAGCACCCGCAAAAGTTTAGAACCTTCCTCCAAGAAGAAGGCTCCCCGCGCAACCACGTCCAAACAGCAAGGGAGCACAACATCCAAGGGGAAAAGTAAGCAGAGGGCGAGAAGCCCAAGCCCACCAAGCACACCTTCTCCTGCTCCCCGGCCTACCACATCCAAAGAGAAAGGGGCCACATTTGCCACCGGCACACGTGGAAACCAGCGAGACCTATGCCACACCCACGCCTGCTAGTTCTGTGGCCACCCAGCCAATGACCCCCAGTCCTAATGCCCAGCCCATTATTGTTCCAGCAATGTGACAGCCTATTCTTCACCACACACCCAGCCAAGAATGGCCCCATGAATTGCCACCAACCAGAGAAGTGCCAGAAGAACAACCAGTAGGCTGAACCTTGCAGCAAGGCCAGTTGAGCGGCACAAACCCTAGCCTTGGCAAGTGGGTTAACACTGTATTTTGATGAGCTATTTGGGTGCAATTCCAAAGCAACCAGCAAAGTGTGAAAAAAACAAATCTAGGAAGAGCTCACCAGACAGGTGAATGCAGCGGGGGACGAGAGGAAAGATGTGGAGCAGATCCAGAGAAAAATATCTGACCTCAAATATACAGTAAGGAAGAAGCAGAATAAACGGCGCAATCACAGGTACATATTTGATGTTTGCATTTTGCAGCTTGTAGTGACCACAATGGCAAATAATTTTTTTACTCTTATTTTCAGCTTCCAAACAGGCGGAGGCTTCCCCACAAAATTACAATGCACCAGAGCAATGAAATGGTCCTGGCTTTAATCCACCCTGTAGCATTACAGGGCCTCTCTGGCAGATACGACACGGACACCCAGGACATTTCTGCAGGTTAGTAATGATTGTTTTAATGAGAGCTATTGTAAACTTTGAAAATGAGGCTCACAGGCAGATCTGAACACAGGCCCCTAGGGAATAGCTTTGAGGAAAGTTCACTGTTGTAGGCGGGTGTTTAATGGCTGAGGAATGGGCTTAATGATGGACACTCTCCCAGGGTGCAGTAGTTCATGGTCCTTAGAAAGGTTTTCAGTCCATACACGACCTTTTACATTATTTCTGGAAAATATAAAACAATTTATCTTACAAAAGAACTGAATGTGATGTCAATATAGTCAATAATTGACAACACTTACTTCTTTGTCTTTCTAGCACTGGGGTTCTAGCTGTGCTTTAGTCAGAAAACTTGAGCTGGGGTCAGGGAAAGGTCAACATTGCAAGAATGCACAGCAGCATACTCAGAAGCCAAATGCTATTTGCAAGCTGACTGTTGGCCCCTAAAGGCCCCATTTTGGATGGGTAACGCCTCCTAACATGCAATACATGTATGTTTTTATTCTTTAAGATGACCAATCTGTAGGTACAGGGTGAGTCATACATATAAGATATACTCTGAATCATTGTGAAGGTCAACTTTAACCGTTGGTGGAGTGGCAATTCCTGCTTGCCCATGTGTGTTGTAAAGCATATGTACTCATCAGGCTCATCCAAGAATGTTTGTGTGTTTACGTGCCTTTTACTTTTTACCACAGCACAGCATCCTGCCTCTGGAAGTGTGGAAGCCTCCTCCATTTTGAGCACGCCATCTACTTCCCTGCTGCCTAGGACACAGGACCAGGTATATAGGGTAAGTGGACTTTGCTGAAACTCATGATGCATGTGAATGCAGATGACTAATTGTTCCCAAAGATATTTAGCCAAAAATCTGACACACTTTTTCACATGTCCCAACAGACTCCCCCACTAATGGATGTAATCCAGGATATGGAGGAGGAGGATGCCAGCCGGATTGGACCCACGCAAATTACCCCCCTGGAACCTAATCTGCCACTGACCCAGCATCCTACTGCACCAAATCCTCTGCAGCAGAGTGAAGCTGGACGCATGCTGCCAGCCCATCGTGGGCAGCAGGCTGAGACTGAGCCTACAGTCCCCAGTGCTAGCTCTGCTACAGAGGTTTTGCCTAGCACATCTCGTACTGTTGCTCGCCCTAGACCTCCAGCATCTACAGGCACTCAAACCCGGGGAATTGGAAGATGCAGTCAACAACGTCGACCAGTTTCCCAGGGGAGGCGCGTGCCGATTCTGGAGTCAGCATGGCACCATAACAGCCATTACTTTAGGCAGGTGACTCAAAGAACAACAGAGCAGATTACTGCACAATTAGAGAACATCAATACTACATTCACCCCATGCTGACTGAATTTAGGACGATCAACGGACAGATGGCAGAACAAATGGCCACCTTAAACTGACAGATGGCAGATCAAATGGCCACCTTAAATACAAACTTCGCTGCCATGCTAGATGAATTTAGAACTAGCAACAGACAGATGCTGGAGCAGTGGCAGATTATGAATGCCACACATGCCCAGGTGTGCCCACCTCCAAGGCCCACCACAACCTTATTATGGGCAACATCAATATTAATAATTTGACCTTGATCTGCTAAACATCTTTCCTCTATTTACCTGTGTGGTGAGCGCAGTCAAGATTGGGTGGTTTATGGCTTTGCTGGTTTGTTCATTAGAGTGCTCACATACCCCACTAGCCAGTGGCTGAGCTTAAGCCTCAGTGAAGCGGCTGCTCAAGCTCCCACACAGCAGGCTTGGCCCTAAGGAAATTCTGGCTGTCATCCTGTTTGTTGGCAATATTGGGGGACATTCTTGGCTGGAAAAAAATCAACATTTGGCCATGGCAAAATTGGACTGGACTAGCATGGGGTCTGGCTGTCATAGACTGGAAAAATTACAAGCAGGAGAGGGTGTGTATGTGGGCCTATGTATTCCTGGCCGACTATTCCCCTTGAAAGTCATGCTCCCTATGGATCTTGATGTTGGTGGGTGGATAAACTTTGGCCTGGAGTCCGTTTCCTTCGAACTCCTGGATGTGGACAATTGCTAGGGGCCAGGAGACTTAGTTTATGTTTGAAAATGTATGTCCATGGAGTCTGCGAGTGCCTTTCACCCCAAATTTGTCATATTTTTTGAAAATGTATGGAATTGGATTTTAGCTGTTCTTGCCTAAGTTGATGCATTCATGTTTGTGTTGTTTTTACATTAATGAAGGTTTGTAATCACAAACATGAGAAAATAAACTGCATTATGCTCAAATCAGGTGTAAAATGATTTGTAATTAAGGCATTACAACATTGTTATACCAAAAAAAGGCCTTCACATAGCCAGCAAATAGAACAAACAGACAAAAACATAAGCAAACTAAACAAAAGTCAAGAAAAATAAGCTTCAATAACATGGGCACGGACAGATTGCTCATATATGTCATCTGCCTCCTGCCTGGGTGGAGAGAGGGGCATATCCACTTAACGGGGGACACGCTGGCTCAGGGCAAAATTATGCAGCCCGTAGCATGCTAGGATGATTTGGATCACCTTGTTGGGGTCATACTGCAGTGCCCCCCCTCCTGTATGGTCCAAACAACGAAATCGGGACTTCAGCAGTCCGAAGGCCCTCTCCACTACGGCCCGGGTCTTCCAGTGGGCCAGATTATATGACTCCTGGGCCGCATTCTGCAGGAGAAGAACGGGCGTCAGGAGCCAGGGCATGAGCGGATATCCAGAATCCCCTGAAAGAATAACAAAATACTAACATAAATTACACATTCTAAGCAACATTATTGTTTAACATGTCATCAAGGGATAAAAACAGCCATAGGTTAAGACATGGATCATCAACTATATTCATAGCCATACAGTGAAAAGGGAATGATGGAATTTGAGCAAACTTACCCAGGAGCCATCCACCAGATAATTCTCCAGACTCAAACCACCGAAATTAGCCAGAGCTCCTCAATATATACGCGTCATGGGATGAGCCTGGATACCCTGCAAGGACACTGAGGAATCACATGTCTGGGCCAACCAATGCTTGGATGTTCAGTGAGTGGCCCATCTTGTGGCTCCTGAAACAAAAAAATGAACATTACAGCAAGCCAAGGTAACCAACTAAAACACTAACTCCTAAAACCAAAAAAAAAACATGTTCTACAATCCCAAAATAAATAACAAAGGACATAAGTAGTTTAAAAAACAAATATTATATGGATGTGTTAGAAAAGAAAGTTTAACATGCTAAGGACTAATTAGGGTCAGCATTAAATTGCTTTTATAAGGCCTACATGAAATTATTAATGAAGGTATGCATTGGAAAGTGGTTCAAAGGGACACTTGAGAAAGAGGTATTAAGGTATGCATTGGAAAGTGGTTCAAAGTCAAAGGGACAATTGAGAAGGAGGTATTAAGGTATGCATTGGAAAGTGGTTCAAAGGGACACTTGAGAAGGAGGGATTAAGGTATGCATTGGAAAGTGCTTCAAAGTGACACTTGAGAAGGAGGGATTAAGGTATGCATTGGAAAGTGGTTCAAAGGGACAATTGAGAAGGAGAGATTAAGGTATGCATTGGAAACTGGTTCAAAGGGACACTTGAAAATGAGGGATTAATAGATAGATAAAATTAAGTTTGGCTAAACAATATAACAAAATAACATAATTAACTTACCTATAGATGTACTCATCGGCTGCGGGAGGGACCAATGCAACGTGGGTGCAATCGATGGCACCCATGACGTTGGGCATGTAGGTGATATTATAAAATCCCAACTTAATGGCGTTCCAGGCTACCATGTCATCAGGAAAGGAAATATATTTGGGACTAAGGGTAGCCATGCCATCCAGAAACTTGGATAGCGTGCGGCTCAGCGTAGGCTGGGACAACCCCATGGAGATGGCACCCAGCCTCTGGAAGGAGCCGTGCGCCAAAAACTGGAGGCAACCAAGCATCTTGGTCATACCTGAAATTGCTTGCCCCTTCTTGTGGTGCGGGCTGCAGCTCGCTATACAATTTATGGAGGGAAATGCGATTGGGTCGCGTCAGCTTGAACAGCTCAACGTCATGCATGCGATCGATATGCATGCGTCTCCGGTGCAATCTGCCCTCGACCATGCTGATACATGTAATTCCATTGAGCTGAAGGTGCTCATACTCCTCCACATAGCCGCAAAACATGATCAACAATAGTATTCCGAGTCAAAAATGGTCCCGTAAATGGAGGGCGGAGGTCCATCGGCAATCAGGTCTCAGAATTAGACGCAAGCCCATCCCAATAACATAACTTATCAGAACTAACGCAAATTATCCAATTTCGATCTGTAATTTATCAGAACTAATGCAAATTATCAGATTTCGTTCCGTCCATCGAAAGCGCATATACGCGTTAACGTGAACGAACATACGCATGGAAGAAGTAACGTAAAAACCAAAAAACTAGGCAAACATTCAAAAAAATCCACACACAAATGCGAAAGTGCCTGCGTATCTGTCTCTGAATCAACCCTATTGTGTTGTTGTTTCACAAGCAGGCAGTTATTTCCCAATCATATGTCACAGACAAACAAGTAAATCCATCTATCGCAAAGAGTTAGCAGTAGAGATAGGCAAACCCGAGGACGAACTTCAGCCAGAAGTCTATGTTCGAGTTAGCCATCCAGCCCGAGCATGATGGGATTCAGAGCGGTGGCAGCAGCATTTGAATCTGGCCCCAGCCGGGGCTACAAAAAAATGTCTGCCGGCTCTCATGAGTAAGGAGACTCCTAGTGCCAATACTAGGAGTGTCCTCACTCATGTGAGCCGGAGGCCCCTTTCTGTAGCCTCGGCTGGGGGCAGATTCGAATGCTGCTGCCACCACCACTGGCGGGAGAGTATCACGCAGAGGCGAGTCACAGCATTGTTTTCTGCTGCGCACTCTGCACCCCTGTCACAGCCACAATGATCGGGTCCCCATTGATTTCAATGAGATTAGAGATTGAGCACCCTCTACAGGCCATGAATGCTGTAGGGTGTAAACCCAAAATGTTCATGACCACCATCTTGGACCAAAGAGTTCAATCTCAGATTTTGGTAAGTTGTACAAGTCCAGGTGGCAGGAAAAAAAAAGTGATCAGCGCCGTTGTATTATTTTATTTAATTATTATCTTTCGCCTGGACAACCCCTTTAAATTACAACTTGGATATTATAAAGTGGACCAAAACCCGTGGAGATCGGCCCGGGAATCTTTAGGATTCTCAGGCAGATCGATTCCGTCCCTCCGGGCATCCAAAATCGGGATGCCCCGCTGTGTGAAACCCCCCGGTCGTCCATACACTTACCTTCTTTTCTGGTCCAGCGGCACATGCGCGAGCCACAGCCACATCTCTGCTATTCCTCAAGCAGGGCGCATGTCTGTTCCAGGCATTTGTGAATGGACGGAGCAGGCACGCTCCCTGTTGGAGAGTAGCGGGGGATGCGGTGGACAGCACGCTCAGTTCCGCTCACTTAGCTGAATTCCCTTTATCTAAGCCTTCATCTGATTGGGCGAGCGGTTGGGCCGCGCCATATGACCGGGAAGAGGTGAGTTTGTTTTAGCGACCTGGGGGGTTTCACACAGCTTGGCGCCCCCGATCACCCCCGGAGGCAAGGACCAAAACCTAGCATAGTCAAATTCCTGGGTTTTGGTCCACTCTAAAAGGATGTTTGTGATTGACCGAATGCTCAGCCACTCCATACATTTCACCATCACTGTGCCTCAATTGTAAATGTGGACGGCAAAGTGGGACATTAAGGTGTCCCCAGAGTTTTTGGGGGACATTTGTGCTAAATGCCTCAAAGTGGCACTGTCCCACTGAAGGTGGGAGATCTGGTCAGTTTATTTTCCATCATTTTCCATCTTTCCATCCATTCCGTCTATTAAAAATTAACTTTTAAAGTTGACTATTAAAAAATAGCCCAAAACGAAAATAATCATAGGTTAATCATTGATGGGAGACCCAGAGCCGTACTTGTCCTGCTGTTGGGGCCATGTGACTCTAAAGTGTCCAAAAGCCACGGAGATCGTCCCAGAAATCTATAAGATTCCTGGGCCGATTTCTTCAACCCCCCAGGTGCCCAAATACTCACCTTCTTTCCAGGTCCAATGGCACTTGTGCTATCCCTCTAGTATTTGTGAATGGCCGATGTGGGCACGCTCCCTAAAGCGTAGTGAGGGATGCAGGTGCCAGCGCGCTTGGATCTGCTAATTTTAGACCAACTCCTGGACGCAGGGGCTTGAGTGGATCCGAGTGCGCTGATTGGATGAGTGGCTGCGCATGCACCGTAGGACCAGGAAGAGGTAAGTTTGTTCAGGCAACCACACAGCGCAGCACCCCCCGATCAGGGTGCCCCGGGGGCAAGGACCAAAACCCAAGATAGTCCAAATCTTGAGTTTTGGTCCATTTTAATCATACAGAAATCAGCAGACATATACGTCACACAAAACCTTCATGTAAGCATATGTAAACGCTCAGCGAGACGCTTAGTTTGCAGAGACGGGAGCATAGAACGCAGGATGATTTTAAGTGTTGCCTGAGTGGTGGCTATTTGGATATAAGTCTGGCTGATGAGAATAATACTGAGAGGCCAAAGTGGATATAGCATTTAATAAAGCTGGTGGAGCCATTAAAGCGGAGCTAAATTGATCATATAGGTGGAGGGATTTGTTTGCACAAAAGTTAATTGAAGATCTGCAGGATAATAATCACTTCAGGTGTTAAGAAAACACTTTATGCTAATGAGCACATTAAAAAGTTATCTCGCTGAGCGTTTACATATGCTTACATGAAGGTTTTGTGTGACGTATATGTCTGCTGATTTCTGTATGAAGAGGACCGGATGTGACATCGGTCTATAGCTTGGAGCGGGACTTTATTAAGAATTATACAATTTTTGTTGTAGGTTTGATACAATTTGCACGGTTTTAAAGGGGTTTATTGCCTTTTTTGTTTATATATGGGCATTTTAATCATACACCAGGGCATAGGGGTTGAAATTGCTAAAGGCCAGAGATCAGCCACTCTGCCGTTGGGCCCCTGGGCCTCAGGCTGTTCGCCCAAGGGGAAAGGGGCAAAGATTTCATTAATTGAAATAAAAGAGCGAAAACAAATAGAGCGATTTATGGGATTACTGTATGTTGGATAGAGGGACTATTCGATAAACCCTCCACGTTATTGTGCTACTATTGCTTCCAGAGGAAAGAAAGAATGTGGTAATGAGTTTGCCCGCTGTCTCCACCATCTGTCACATCCATATAATGGGGTTCCTTGGCACTCAGCTTAGCCAATATATCTATTCAACAGCAGAGGACTTAGCAAACATCCATTTGCAAAGCCGAACAACTGAAGGCAAATGAAAATCCTGCTTTAACTCCCGCGATCCAAACTCCCCTTTATAAGTCAGTAATGTTTTATTCCATTTTGACTATCCGGGGTTTTGGTCCTTCCCCCGGGGCACCCCAATCGAGGTGCCGGGCTCTGTGAAACACCCCAGTTCACCAAAACCAACTCACCTCTTCCCAGTCCTACGGCCTGCACGGCCGCTTGTCCAATCGTCTAAGCGTTTGTCTGACGGCCACATCCTTCACTACTCTCTAACAGAGAGCGTGCCCGCGCCGGCCATTCACAAATACCTGGCGCGGGCACATGCCTTGCTAGGGGGATAGTGGGGATGCGGCCATGGCTCGCACATGTGCCATTGGACCGAGAAAGAAGGTAAGTGTATGGGGCGACCTAGGGGGATTTCACACAGCGGGGCATCCTGATTTTGGATGCCCCTGGGGGAGGGAATCGATCTGACCTGATCTTATAGATTTCCGGGCCGATCACCGTGGGTTTTGGTCCACTTGTAGGAAAAATGTAAAATATTGAGACAGCTTGACACCCCAGACTCCGCCAACCCCCCCCCCCACCTCCCTGGTGGGTGATAAGCCTGATTAAGGCATTAAACAGAAAAAGAGTGCTGAGCCATGCTGTAGTATAAATCTGGTAAAGAGGACCAAAAGGAAGCCTAAAGAACTCTAGGTCTGGCTGAGACCATTTCCTAGGGGGTATCACAAATTAGGTGGTAAAACTCACCTGCTGTACTTGCCTCTCACAACAGTCATGACAGCAATGAGCAGAGCAGTCTGCTGTTACTATAGGGTTGATTCAGAACCCCTTTCCTCACCATTTGTTTGCATGAAAATGTCCGTTCTTATCTATTTTCCCCTTAGTCTGATTCAGCAGAACCTTTTTTTTCTGCGAGAATTTTTGAGTGAAATGTTTTTGCATGATTTTTCAGTTGGTAGCAAGACCTCCCAAAAAAGGCTCTGAATCAACCCTTATGTCATTCAACAAATGGCTCCGATAGGCTTCAATGAAGAGCAGCTGCATCCTCAATGACGCACACTCCTGTCCCAGCCTATCTGAATGCCTGGGACAGAAGAACATGCAGGCCTGAGGATGCAGGGGATGCGAACGCTCTCACTGCGCATTGTAAGCAATCCGAGCCACGGCAAACGACTCTGATTGGACGAAAGCCATTCCAATGTTTTACAGACAGGGGCAGGGCCGGCGCTAGCACCCAGCAAACCCGGTCAGGTGCCGAGGGCCCAGGGCCAGTGGGGGGCCAACTTGTGTAGCAATAGCATGTTTTAAATGCTTACCTTCCTCGTTCCATCGCTGCTCTTGTAAGCTCTTGCTGGGCCCTGTGGTCCTTCCCTTTGGCGGTGGGGGTGGTGTTGCAGGCTGCTTTCCTGCGCATCTGCCCCACCATACGGCCCTTCCTTCCAGTGCAGCAGTAATGGGACCAGACTGCCATGGGGCCACCCATGCAGCAGCCATGGAGTGTGGCTGCTATGGGGCCCCTGTGGCTGCTGCACAGGGGGCCCATAGCAGCCTGCCCCCTGTGGATTTGTCATTGCTGCCTGCCGTACACTGCAGCTACTTTGAAGGAGGGGCCCTATAGCAGGTTGCAATGGAGGCCAGGCTACTATGGGGGGGGCCTGCTTGCTATGGAACCCCCTTTGCAGCAGCAGCCTCAGCTGCAGGAAAAAGCAGTAAAAATATACAAAGAGAAGGTAGGCACAAAGGATAGAACAAAAAGAAGAAACGGAGAAAAGGAACAAACGTAAAGAAGCAAGGTAGAAAAAACGGGAGGAAGGGAGGAAAGTAAACAAAAAATGGTAAGAAAGAAAGAAAGAAAAGGAAAGAGGGAGGGTAAGAGAAAGGGAATAAAGAATGATAGAAGGAAGGGTGAAAAGAAGAGTGAGGAAGAGAAAGGAGGAAAGACGGGGGAAGAAAGAAAGAACAACAATAATAGGAAAGAAGGGAAAAATAAGGAAGAAAATGAAGTAGGCGAGGAAAGGAAGGGAAGAAGTGTGGGAGGAAAAGAAAAAAATAAGGAAGGAAAAATGAAGGAAAAAAGAAGAAAGTAGGAAGGAAGGAAAGATAAGCATGGTAGGAACGAAATAAAAGAAGAAAGCGGGAATGAAAGAGAATGAAGGATGGAAGGGAGCAAAGAAGGAACGAAAGTATGGGAGGAAGGAAAAGACAGAAGGAAGAAAGAAGGAATGGAGGAAAGAGAAGGTAGTTGTGACGGAAGGAAAGAAAAAAAAAAAAGATGACAAGAGGAAGGAAAGAACGTAGAAAATGGATGGAATAAAAGAAAGAAAGAACAGAGGGTGAGGAACAAGAAGAGAAAGAAAGATGAATGAAGAAAAGTCATGCAGAGAAATAAATAGAAGAAGTTCTGCATAGCGTTAAATGCTGGCATGCATTGCGGGAAGTTTTACTGCCTCAGGGAGGGATAATCAGCCAGCCTTATCTTTTAGACTCATTAAAGAGGAACAAAACCCAAGCTTTTAAAATGGGTTTTGTTTCGTATGTAAAAACTAACCCTTGCCTGGTTCTATGGCACATCCAACCAGAGCCATTTGCCGTGCATATTTAATGTTCGTTAAATGTCTCTGTTTGTCACAAGGGGCCCACAAAACCCTGGAGCCAGCCCTGCACAGGGGCATCCCAAAACGCATGTTAAGCAGACAAAAAAAACATTGGAGAAAGAAAACTGGGTTTTGGTTTATAACACAAAGGGGTTTATTCATCTAGAAATAGCGGCAGGTAGCGCCTCGTAGCGGCAGGCAGCGTCTGGTGAATGCCAGGCGCTGTGCGCAAAACCACATTTATGAAGGTGATTCTGGTGAGCGACTCTAACAGCGATATGTAGCATATGATTCATCATTACAGGCGGCTCAGCGTATAGCGCCGGAGCTCTAGCTTCCAGAGTGCCAGGCATTACCTGTCGCTCTCCCATACATTTCAATGGACGTTCCTTTTCTTCTGTTTAAACAGGGTTTTTTGTGTTTATTTTTTTCTCTCAAATAATTGTGGGACCTCTCCTGGCCTAAAGAGAGTCATTTTTGAAAACTTTTTTGATTTTTTATATTTTTATGCAGAATTGTCATTACAGGTCTGGCACTAAAGTGTTAAAGCGGTCCTTCACTCTGAATAAGAACATATCTTATATGTTTCTCACACCCTGTACATACAGATTGCTCACATTAAAAATCATCCCACCTGCATCAACTGCATGTTATGAGCCTTTAAACATCCAAGATGGCGGCTCATGGGACATCAGGCAGCCTGCAAACAGGAAGTGCCTTCTGACTGTGCTGCTCTGCATTCTGGGATTGCTGACCTTTTCCTGACCCCAGCTCTGCTCTGTCTGTGCAAAGCACAGCTATAACCCGCCCCCCTGTACTTTATCCCACACTCCTCTCCTCAGTAAGTGTGATGCTTCTGAGTCAAGATGGCGGCGCCCGTATCCTAAAGTCCTGTGTAGCCCAGTGGGGGAAAGAATAATAAGCGACTAAAAACTTAAAATATATTAATTTTAGATGCTGGGGAATAGTTTAAGGGTTTGGGCTTTTCAATAAATCATGGTAAAGGTCCGGTTTAATGTCACAATGTTACAGCAATGTCATTTCATGTGTTTTTGCTTTGTTACTGGTGGATATGTGTTCAAAAACAGACTTTAAATCACACAGCATCTGGCGCTCTATACTATAGCGACCAGATCAAGAGCGCCGACATGTGTGCGTCTGTTTTTTTTTGTTAAATATGATGTGAGTTGCTGAGAGTCGGTCGCACTGAGCTGGCGCTACCTCTCGCTCCCTGCAACGCTGTAATGGTGTTAGAGCGGCCAACATACATCGCATTCATCAATGCCGCCCAGGTAACTACAGCGAATGAGACGCTCTTTAACAGCACCCCATAGCTGATCACAGCGTATACTAGCGGTCGCTGTTAGCGCCTCTGTACAGAGGCTCATCTGCCAATACCTAACGCTAGTAATGAATCAGCCTGTAAATATCATTATCAGATTATAGACTGACTTGAGTTGCTCTTCAAGTTGTTGATTTGATAGAATTCCGGAATCCTCGCTATCCTCGGAGCCGAGTCACATCTACATTACAAAACAACCTAATTACATGACAGGCCTTGCCCGGCATCCATGCAACTGTTCATTTAGGAGGATGTCTCTATTCCTATAGAAACATGCGCAATTAGATAATACCTAACGGATTTGTAAGGCAATACCTTTTTAATTAAAAAACGACAGTGAGACCATCTCCTTGTGGTTTCCTAGAGACCAAAATGAATTTCTCCAAAGCAAATTGTTGTGCAAAAAGGACGTGCAAAAGAATAATACACCATGGAAACTGGCGTAGAAGACTTGCAACACTTGACAGGGCTATGGCCGACAAGACAAAAGGGAGCGGCCCATTTTATCCGGTGCCGCTAGTGGCTCTATTTATACTGTATCTGTAGAAGGAAATCAAGGCAACTGATCATGCAATAGCATGACTTGGATGAATGAGAACCTTCACAGGGCTAAGGGTTGATTCAGCACTGCGAAAGAAAAGCATGTGAACATTTTCCACCAGTGCAAGATGGCAGGCGAGTTTTTTTAGACACAACGCCTGATGGGCCGCACTGCTTTGGGGTCAGTTGGGCTGCTGCTTTCAACACCCACATTCAATCCCTGCCCTCTTGGTCTCCCTCTCAGCCGCCTGTGCCCAGCCCCACTGAATAAGAACCTTCACAGAGCTAAGGGTTGATTCAGCACTGCACAAGAAAAGCATGTGAACTTGTATTCTGAAAAAGTTTTCATTTTACTTCTGTATTTGGTGGAGTAAAATGAATGACATCATGCAAGTTTTTTGGTTTACTCGTGTGTTTGGTAGAGTAAAATGAATGACAGCATGGAAGTTTTTTAGACTTGCATGAGAGTCTTAATTTTACTTCTGTATTTATTGGAGTAAAATGAATGACAGCATGTGAGTTTATTTAGACTCACATGAGATTTTTAATTTTACTTCTGTATTTGGTGGAGTAAAATGAATTACATCATGCAAGTATTTTGTTTTACTCGTGTGTTTGGTGGAGTAAAATGAATGACAGCATGGAAGTTTTTTAGACTTGCATGAGAGTCTTAATTTTACTTCTGTATTTATTAGAGTAAAATTAATGACAGCATGTGAGTTTTTTTTAGACTCGCATGAAACTTGTCATTTTATTCCTGTATTTGAAAGAGACATGTGTTTTGTATTTGTAAAGTTCCCTCCTCTGTCTCAGCCAACCAGCCGGGATACCAGACATAGGGGCTGGTAATCCAGGGCCTTTTAACCAGTCCCTATGCCCAGGGGTGAAGCTAGGGGGGGCACATGTCGTGGGTGCAGCTGAAGATCAGTAAAATACCATTTTGTGAGATACTCACCTGTAAAATTATTATTGCGAGTATGTCACACCCCCCACTTCCCGATATTCATGACACTTGGGAACCCGTCCTGTAGAGGACGATCTTGCAGAGATGACATGGAAAAAAGGAGCCCCTCCTAGTCCATAAGTACTGGGTTCCTCCCACTATTCCTCAGTCTTTTTAAACAGCAGTGAAGAACCAGGAAGAGCCAATTATATTCAATAATCGTAAAATTATATGAGAATAATAATACCAAATAAAGGATCCCTTAGACAAAAAGAGCCAATTATATTCAAAAACTGTAAAATTATTTGAAATAATAATACCAAATAAAGGATCCCTAGAGCAAAAAGAGCCAATTATATTCAATAATTGTAAAATTATTTGAAATAATAATAATCACATATAAAGGATCCCTCGAACAAAAAAGGGCGGGGGAAGTGGTGGGTGTGACATACTCGTAATAACCATTTTACAGGTGAGTATCTCACAAAATGGTATTATTCCTAGTATGTCACACCCCCCACTTCCCGATATTCATGACACTTGGGATATCCAATAGCAGTGTCTATAATGGGTGGGGATCCCAAAGGAATAATGCATAACTTAAATTATTGCAGCTTGCATAACTTTGCGGCCAAAAACAGCATCCGCTGAGGCCCGCACATCAACCTTGTAAAACTTAGAAAAAGTATGCACAGAAGACCAAGTCGCAGCCTTGCAGACTTGTTCAACAGAAGCTTGGTGCTGAAAAGCCCAGGAAGCTCCAATAGCACGAGTAGATTGAGCGGTGACACGAAAAGGGGGAACCATCCCCTTCGCCATATAGGCCCCAATGATAGCTTGACGTATCCACTTACTAAGGGAAGATTTGGCAGGAGCAAAACCCTTCTTGGACCCAGAAGGCACTACAAAAAAGGCATCCAAATACTCTACAGGGCAAAGCCCTGGATTCACACCAATCAATATAGGACCTCCAAGTCCTGTAATAAATGACAGAGGAAGACTTCTTCCTAGCTCTAATAAGAGTCTGAATAACCACATCAGAAAGACCTTCTTCTTTCAAGATGGAGACTTCAACAGCCATGCCGTCAAAGCCAGCGTTTGTAAATTGGGGTAACAAAGCTGACCCTGAGTGATGAGATCTGGAAGACGTTCACAGACGTCTTGGCCACCTTGGCGCCACCAGAATTGTTGCCATCTCCTCCAGTGCTAGCTTGCGCACCACCTTGCTGATCATGAAGAATGGTGGAAACAGATATAGGAACCCCAGATCCCTCCAGGCTAGAGACATGGCATCCGCTGCCACTGCCAGAGGATCCTGGGATAGAGACACAAAAGCTGGCAGCTTGTGATTGTGACGAGAAGCAAACAGGTCCAACCGTGTAGTCCCCCACTTGTGACAGAGGCAGGGCCGGATTAAGACCATCCCGGGCCTGGTGCTGTAGATTTTGACGGGCCCTAGTCACTAGAGAGAAAGATGGAGAGAATGTGGGGAAGAGAAAAAAGATGGAGAGAATATGGAAAAGAGAAAAAGATGGAGGGAATGTGGGAAAGAGAAAAGGATGGAGGGAATGTGGGAAAGAGAAAAGGATGGAGGGAATGTGGGAAAGAGAAAAAGATGGAGGGGATATAGAAAAGAGAAAAAGGTTGAGGGAATGTAGAAAAGAGAGAAAGATGGAGGGAATGTGGGAAAGAGAGAAAAATGGAGGGAATGTGGGAAAGAGAGAAAGATGGAGGGAATGTGGGGAAGAGAGAAAGATGGAGGGAATGTGGGAAAGAGAGAAAGATGGAGGGAATGTGGGAAAGAGAGAAACATGGAGGGAATGTGGGAAAGAGAGAAAGATGGAGGTAATGTGGAAAGGAGGAAATGATGGAGGGGGAGGGAATGTGGGAAAGAGACAGAGAAAGAGGGAAAAAAGAAAGATAGAGAGAATGTGGAAAAGAGAAAAAACAAGGGAATGTGAAAAAGTAGGAAAATAGGAAAATGTGTGTGTGTGTGTGGGGGGGGGGATGATAAGTGTGGGCTGAGAGGCAAAGAACAGAGATGAAAATGGAAGGGGCATAGGATAAAAAATGACCTGTGTCCTCCAGCATTACATACATACTATGGTGTAACCTGCCCACTGATGAGGCTGGCACTTGCTGGTGTTGGGATTGGAGCTGGAAGTTGTGCATTTGAATTAGATGCCCCCCCCCCCCAGCCTGCTACACACAGCCCGACATGCTGCATGATGAGCAAGTCGATACAGGGAAG
Source organism: Gastrophryne carolinensis (assembly GCA_027917425.1). Lineage (NCBI taxonomy): Eukaryota > Metazoa > Chordata > Amphibia > Anura > Microhylidae > Gastrophryne > Gastrophryne carolinensis. The sequence continues at coordinate 96,323,035 of CM051241.1, forward strand.
CTGCCGTCCAGCCAGACACCTTGCAATGGCCGCCACAAGGACGCCTGTCAGCCCCCTATCTCCCTTTGATCAGAGGGCAAGGAGAATGCTGGCTTTCAGTTTGCAGTCTCCCTTCTCCTACTGGCTTGTGTGAGCCCCTGTGATTGCCTGCACACACTTACCCAAGAAAAAGGGACAAATGTGGCATTTTTGGTAACATTAAGCCACGCCCCTAGCCACGGCCATAAAGGGAAACACCTCCTAAGAATGACATAATGATAATAAAACTGGCAAGCCCCCATGCACACATGCATACAATAGTGTGATAGTGTGAGAAGAGGGAGAAAGACAAGAGAAAGGAGAAAATGGAGGAAGAAAGAGAGAGGGAAAAAGAAAGTAAGAGAAAAAAAGGAGAAAGTTAGGAGGTTGGGAAGAAGAGTAAAGAAAGAAAAGGAGAGAAAAAAAGGTGAGAAATAGAGAGAAGGGAAAGTAAAAAGAAGGAAGTGAGTGAAGCAAGGAAGAGGGGAAAAACAGAAGCGGGAGAGGTAAGTGAGTGAAAGAAAAGAGAAAGGGAGGAAAAAGGAAAAGAAAGAGGGGAGGGAGAGGGGGAGTGAGAAATAAATAAATAAAAAGGAGAGAGTAAACAGACAGGAAGAAGACAGGATGAAAAGAGGAGAGGAGGAATGGAGTAAGAAAAGAAACAGGGAGGGAAGGCAAGGAAGTGAGAACTGAAGAAAGGGAGAGAGAGAAGAGCCAGAAAAGGGAATAAGAAAGAGGAAGGGGAGTGAGAGAACAAAAGGAAGGAAGAAGGCAGTATGGGAGTGAGGGAGAAAGAAAGAGTGAGGTGGAAAGGGAAGAATGTAATGAGGAAAGAAAAGGTAAGGAAACGAGAGGGGGAAGGGAGGAGTGGGGGAAGAAAAAAGAGAGGAAATGCAGGAAGGAGGGGGGAGAGGGAAGGGAAGGGTGAAAGGAAGGAGTGAGGGAAAGGATGAAGGAAAGAGCACAAAAGAAAGAGAATGAAAGAGGTAGAATAAAGCGTGGTGGAGAGAGAGAAAGAGAGAGAGACAGGGAAGAAGGGAGAAAAAAAGAAAGAACACAGTGATAAAGGTGCGGAGGGAGAAAGATAGAGGAAGAGAAAAAGAAGGAAGGAATGGACAAATAAAAGCAGCAAGAGAGGACAAAAAAAGGAAAGCAGGGAGAAAGAGAGAGATAGAGATGGGGATGTAAGGGAGAAAGAAAAAGGACAGTGATAAAGAAATGACAGAGGGAGAAAAAGACAGAATGGAAAGGAAACACAGCATAGAAGTGAATGAGGCAGACTGGCCACAACTAATTCATCACGGGTGGGACTTGCCTTTTCTCTCCTTTATTGTTGTGTCCTGCCAGTCCATTACACTGATGATCGCAGCGTGGGGGAGGAGAGGGGGACGCGAGAACAGCCTCACTCTGCAAGCCCCCTCCCCTGTGCAGTCATGTGGAACTGACAGTCAGGGGAGGGGAGGGGAGGGAGGAGGCAGAGGTCAATCAGCTCCCGGACAGCCCGAGCCCGACGTGATTAAATAAAAGTCCCGCCGGGCTGGTGACAGCGCTGCGGGCAGCGGGAGCCTTTACCTTATTGTCCTCCTTCCTTTCCAGCCATGAGCCAACCTATCTTCAGCAAAAGCCCGCTGCCCGGCCACAGCGTAATTATGCCCCGCCCACTCCGTCATCATTGGCCAAGCCGTGATTGGGCCTCCCTCTGCCGGCCGGAAGTTCTGATGCGGCCGCCGCCGCACAGCAAATTACCCGGGCACACTGCTCCACCGTGGAGCCAGCAGCAGCCGGGACATTTCTTAAAGGGGCGGGACAGGGGGGGCTTCCTGTGCGTGGACGGCAGATAGGGCTGTGCGGCCGCACACCTTAGGGGGAACACTGCAGTGGCAGACCAGGCGGCCGCGGGTGCGGCCTATGCGGGCCGCGTTTGCAGGCTGCTGGGCCTGTCTTAACGTAGGGGCCTGGAGCAGCAGCTCCATCCGCCCCTACGTTAATCCGGCCCTGGACAGAGGAACTGAAAGACCCTTGGATTGAGAGACCATTCTCCCTGGCGAGAACATCCCCTGCTCAGGGAGTCTGCCTCCACATTCTCTATCCCCGGAATGTAAACTGCTGATATGCAGGGAACATTGATCTCTGCCCACTGAAGGATCAGAGACACTTCCCGGAGGGCACCCCAACTGCGAGTCCCTCCCTGGTGATTGATGTAGGCAACAGCTGTTCGGTTGTCTGACCGAATCTAAACTGGCAGACCCTGTAAGAATTGGGTCAGTCGAAGTAGAACAAGACGTATGGCCCGAAGCTCTAATACAAAGATTGGAGAATGAGCCTCTTGAGGCCCCCACAATCTTTGGAACTGATGCTTCTTCCAGAAGCCCCCCCAGCCTACCAGGCTGGTATCCGTGGTAACCAGTTCCCAACGCGGAGTCAGAAATGACTTCCCCTTCTGGAGGTTGTGCGATATTAACCACCACTGAAGGGACTGCAAAACGTGGGGAGACAATAGACAAGCCTGATTTAATGATAGTGGGCACCTGTCCCACTTTGCCAAGAGGAAGAGCTGAAGCATCCTTATGTGAAACTGGGCAAACGGGACTACCTCGAATGCAGCTACCATCAATCCCACTAGTCTCATCCCTAGACAGATAGACTGACGAGGATTGGACAAGAATAGACAAATCAAGTCCTGAATCAGAACCATTCCAGACTCAAGCCCAGGAAGGGAATTTTCCTGGACGGACAGAGAGAGGATTTGGGGTAACTTATTACCCATCCGAACCTCTCTAGCGTAGAGACCACCATCCTGGTGTCGATGGAGGAGGCCGTGATAAGAAGATCGTCCAGAAAAGGCACAATGCGGATGCCCTGGACCCTGAATATAGCCATCACTCCTGCCAGCATCTTGGTAAAGACTCTTGGGGCCGAGGTAAGGCCGAATGGCAGGGCCACAAATTGATAATGCTGGTCGAGAACCTGAGAAATCTCTGGTGAGCCGGAAAATAGGAATGTGCAAATAAGCATCCTTGATGTCTATGGATGTCATGAAGTCCCCCTGACGGAGAGCATCGATAGTTGATCGCAGAGACTCCATGCGGAATTTTCTGAAACGGATAAATTGATTGAGTCTCCTTAGGTCTAGGATAGGCCGAACAGAGCCATCCTTTTTGGGTACCGTGAATAGGTTGGAGTAAAACCCCAAACCCCTTTCCGCTGGAGGCACTAGGCTGATAACAGCCATATTTAACAGATTTGCTACTGCTGCCCGCAGTCCCTGCGCAATTGCCGGATCTGACGGCATCCGGGACATAAAAAATCTGGGAGGAGGCCGGGACTCGAATTCCAGTTTATAACCGGTAGAGACTACTTCCAGAACCCAATTGTCGTCCCTCCACCCATAAGGGTGAGGGCGTCCCCTCATTGCTGAGCAGGCTTAGTGGCAGATTTGGTTTTGGACCCCCAATTCTGACTTGGACGGCCACGTCCCTTTCCTCTATTCCATGCATTCCCTCTAGGGGCTGAAAAGGCCGATCCTCTACCGGATCTAGATCCCGGAAAGGAAGGGTTAAAAGAGGCCATTCCATGAAAGGAACAACGTTTCTTACGCTGAGGTAATTTACCTCCTTTAGTGACAGAATCCAATTTTTCTCCAAAGAGGCGCAATCCCACAAAAGGGAGCGCTGTAAGCGATTTCTTGGCTACAATATCAGCTGCCCACTGTCGCAACCATACTGACCGCCAAATGGCGATTAACAAGGCAGAGGTACTGCAGCACATGAGCAGAGTGTCATCTAAGGCAGAAAGTACAAAAGATGCAAACATCTCACATCGCTTAAGAGCGGCGTACTCATCAGAGGTCGGATCAAGCCCTGAGTAATTCATTAGGTCTCTCACAACAGACCTAATAGCCACTGTCATGAGTGCAGAAGCACCAACAGGCAGCAAGGCCGAGCCCACACTGGAAAAAGCGTGGCACGCCATTTGATCAATACGCTTATCCTCTCCATCTTTAAGTGTAGTGGAGTCAGGAGAATGCAACACAGAAGAATTGGATAAATTAAGCACATCCACCCATGAGCAGAGAATCTTTTAAAAATCCAGTCTCTCTGTAAATTAATTAAATATTAATGCATAGATGGCCATTGTATGCTTGCGCACACATAGGAATTTGTCCTCCGCATTTAACCCATCCGTGCAGTGAGTGTACACATGTCCAGAGCGGTGGGCACAGGTGGTGATGACCAAAGCTTAACAGTATCAGCTGGGAAGGGATATTTCTTGTCCCAGCCCAAGGGAATGCCAGGAAGCCGCGCAGGCTTCTCCCATTCTTTAAGAATTTCATCAAAATGCTTTTGATTTGGAAATTCTAAACGAGGTTTAGAGACTCCAAAGAATTCCCCTTTTTGAGGAGGGACTACTTCAGGAGGAGTAATAACCAAAACCTCAAATAACTGAGCAAGAGCTTTTGGGGTATCCACAACACTTGCTTCACCCTGCTCAATCTCAGTACCAACAAATTGCTGTTCATCAAAAACATCTAATTCCTCATAATAATTCTTCTTCTTCTAACTGAGAAGGATCAGACCAATCAAGCAATTCACAATTGTCTGACTCCCTTGCCGGAGCGGCATGAGTCAAGTGCTTTCTTTTAGCTGAGGCCTTCTTAGGCACAGAGGTAGACATTAATCTTTCAAGATGAGCCAAACTGGCACATAAATCAGCATACGACTCACCACCCATGACAATATCATTGGGGGTACGGACAAGACATGGCGGAGTAGGAGATGCCTGGGCCTCAGTTTGCTGCATAATAGTTAATTGTGCACAAGGGACGCAAAGAATTGCGTTATCCCCAACAAGGGATGCCCCACATCCAAAACATTGCCGAGTTTGTGCAGAGGGAATTGCATGTCCGCTATCCTGGGATGCCTCCATATGGTGTTTAGTATTATACTATAATTGATTATAGTCGCCAAGTATATATGGGATTTACGCAATTGCTACCCGGGATGCCCCTTTAAATAGTCCCAAGTGGGAGGATTGAAACACAAATGGACCCCCAAATAAGGCTTAAGGGCTTTTTTCTTTTATATAAGGACCAGGAGAAACCCCTTTTTAAATAAGGAGTTTCTACCTACAGAGAAAACAAAAAACAGTCACCAAATGCACACAATATAAATAAATGACAGAAAAAAACTCCCTTCAGCCAAGCTGAAGGGTACTCACAGTCCATGCAATAAGCTCACATCATGAGTTAAGGCCACAGGGAAGCAGGAAACAGGAAGTCAAACAGAGCATACAGGTGCTCTCTGAATAAAAGCATGCCTAAGCCCCACCCACTTCCAGGATCACATGGCCACAAATGGAGGGAAAATTCAAATCTGAACACAGCCAGAAAACAAAGAGCTTTAATAGGTAAGCAAAAAATGCTGCCTAGACAGAGATAGGAAAATCTAAATAAAACATTTCCTATTAAATAGTATAGTAAAACATACATAATAAAAATAAGAAATAAAGACTTATTTTATATCTCTCTTTTTTTTTGTGTGCAAGTTTTATTTCGCAGCCAGAACTCCGCGCTTAGGCATTTTCAAAACGCTCACAGCTCTGCAAGCCGACTGGCTTATCCCTTTCTGTGCCAAGCACGTAGTTTCTACGTGCTCGCTTCCACTCCACTTAAGTGCCAAGCACGTAGAATCTACATGCTTGACTTTCCCCCCTGCTAGTAAAAAACTCAAAAATACTCACCTGACCCCTCGTTGGATCCGGCCGGGTCTCCTCTTTAATTTGGTGCCATTCAATCCCCCACGGGGGGTTGGATGGCTCCAGGAGAGCCCCCGGAATAGCCCCCCCACGGTTTGGCAGCAGCAGCTGCTAACCGGAAAAAAAAAAAAGAAATTTACTTACCTGCAGTCGCGCTGCCTCCCTCCGGGTCTCCCCTTCACTGGGGTGGCTCCGATCGCCCCCCGGCTCTTCAGCTTCAGCCCCCCCGGCTCTCCCGACGGGTGCCGCCATCGTGCTGTTAAGCCCCGCCCCCGGGGCTCTTGCTGTCTCTCCTCGGCTCAGCTGTCACATGCCCTGGTGATCGCTCTGATCCCCTGCCCCCCCTCCTCTGGCCAGCGATCACCAGGGCATTTGACAGCTGATGAACACAGGAGCTGACAATCAGGTGAGGTGAGTAAAGATTTTTTTTTTTTTTTAATAAATGAATCCATCAGACCCCTGTACCAGTTCACAAGGCTGGGGTCTGGCAAGCCACCTGCAACTAGCGGGTGACTTGCCATTAACCCCCGCACCCCCAATTACCTGCCTCCCCAAAGCCCAGGGGAGGGCAGAAGAGCCCAGGCCCACACAGGGTATGTGGGCTCGTAGGCTGCAGGGTGGGGGGCCACAAAAGTTGGCCCCTCCACTCTGTTCCTACAAGCCCCCATAGCTGGTCTCGGGCTGGTTATGACGGGTAAGGGGGACCCTGCGTCATTTTTTTTTTTTAATTTTAACGGCTAGGGTTAGCTTAACCCTAACCCTTAAAATTAAAAAAAAAAAATGCGTCCCCCCCCCCCCCTGGGAGGGGGGACCCTACGTCATTTTTTTTTTTTTTTTAAGGGTTAGGGTTAGCCTAACCCTAACCCTTAAAATTCAAAAAAAATTAAAAAATTTTTTTTTAAGGGTGAGGGTTAGGGTCAGGCTAACCCTAATCCTTAAAAATAAAAAATAAAAAAATGACGTAGGGACCCATTTTTTTTTGAATAACCCTAACCCTTAAAATTCCCCCAAAAAATGCCCCCCCCCCCCCCGCCCCCGGGAGGGGGGACCCTACGTCTTTTTTTTTTTTAAGGGTTAGGGTTAGCCTAACCCTAACCCTTAAAATTCAAAAAAAATTAAAAATTTTTTTTTTAAGGGTGAGGGTTAGGGTCAGGCTAACCCTAATCCTTAAAAATAAAAAATAAAAAAATGACGTAGGGACCCATTTTTTTTTGAATAACCCTAACCCTTAAAATTCCCCCAAAAAATGCCCCCCCCCCCGCCCCCGGGAGGGGGGACCCTACGTCTTTTTTTTTTTTAAGTGTTAGGGTTAGGCTAACCCTAACCCTTAAAAATAAAAATGACGTGGGGGGGGCATTTTTTGGGGGGGACGCCATGTCATTTTTTTTTTTTTTATTAACCCCTTATGTTTAAAGTGTGGATAGTAGTAGTATTTTATTTGTAAATGTTATAAAGTGCTCTTTTCAGTTTTATGGGGTCTCCAGAGCAAGAATGGGGGGGCTACTGATACATATGTGGTACCGTTGTAATCGGGAGAAATGGGGCTATCACGTGCAATATGGTTTTCATTAAAAAAAAAAGGTTTTATTTAAAATAAAGGAGAAAATTGTCTAAAAAATATATATATATATATTTTTTTTTAAGCAGAAATATTCAAAAAACAGTAGAAAAATTACAAAAAAGACATTTCATGTTAAAGCCTAAACTCTGCTGCAAAAAATGTATATGTAATGTATATAATTTTTCTGGAAATTCCAGTAAAAATCATGGTTAAACATGCCACAAAATGGGGAAAAATAACCTGTCAACAGAGGGTGACAAAACTTCAAGTAGGCTGACAATTAATAGTACCTATGCATGTTGGGTATTGTTCTGCTCGGGGGACCTTGCGCTTTCACATTTAGCTTGTTTTTTCTTGTTTGCATATTGATATTTTAGGAAAACATGGTTTTTATTCTGCTTTTTTATAATTGTTTTTAGGGAAACCCTGTGCAACCTAAGAATTCTTCAATGGATTACTTCCAGAAAGATGAGCCCACTACAATAAGCTCAGTACTCTTAGAAAGCTTAACGAGTACTTTCAGGGAATATATGGTTTATGGGGATATTCTAAATGTAAAGGGTTGTTTTGGTTGAAAAATCGCAAGGTGCGCACTGTCTGTAGAGCTGAAAAATTACTGTTATGCACACACTTTACTTTGTATTGTTTGGCAACTCTTCCCTTGACAGTACCTATGCATGTTGGGTATTGTTCTGTTCGGGGGATGTTGCTTTTTCAGATTTTACTTGTTTTTTCCTGTTTGCATATAGTTTTTTTTTTTTTTTTTTAGGAAAATGTGGCTTTGATTCTTCTTTTTTATTCTTTTTTAGGGAAACTCTGTGCAACCAAAGAATTGATTGAGGGATTACTTCCAGAAAACTGCGCCCATGTCAACAAACTTGGTACACCTAGAAAGCTTGGAGGTGTGTACTTCCAGAGAATATATAGTTTGTGGGGGGTATTTCAAATTTAAAGGGTGCGCTTAGCGCGTAGAATAGTTGTATTTTATCTGAAAATCTCCTAAAGCGCTGTTTCAGTTTGAGGGAGTCTCCTGGGCAGGAAAGGGTGTCTACCAATACATATGTGGTAACGCTGTGATCGGGATTAATTGGGGTTTCACATGCAATAAGATTTTATTGACAAACTTACATTTTTTACAAAAAACACTACAAATTGCAAAAAATAGATTTTTTTTATTTTTTTTTTGCACATATTTCACCCAAAAGTATTGAGAATACACTAAAAAAAGACCAAACAAGACATTGCATGTTGAAGCTCAGACTCTGCTGAAAAAAACAATATATAATTTCCCTGGAAAATCCCTGGAAATTCCTTCAAAAATCAAGATTGAACATATGTAGCGCAAAATAGTGAAACGTGGTCTGGCAACAAAGGGTGACAAAAGTAGGCTGGCAGCGAAAGGGTTATAGGAGGCGGATACACCTAGGCCAAGTGGCATACCCAGATCTCTCATCCACTAGTGCTGTCAGATTGTGCTCGCTGACACAGCTCTGCAACCTGGTGGCCCCAGCTCTGCAAGTCGACAGTACTGCTGAATAGGAGTCGCTGATGAGCTTAGGCCAAGTGGTGCATCCCGCTCTCCCATTTGCCATTACTGTAGTATTCGACAAGAAGTTCAAATGGAAGGGCAGCTCACCTGCACTGTGAACTCCAGGATCAGGGTTTCCAGCCAGAAGTCAGATTCACAACGCGTTTCAGGAGGTGTCCTCCCCCCTTAGTCGTATACAAAACAATAAAATACAAATGCTTAAATACTTGAGTTACCTATGCCCTTGCACTTCCCTCTTATTAGCTTGAGCCAATAGAGAAGTGGACCACTCCCACAATGTGCATTTCACAACAACTAGGAGGTGCTGTGTGTTGTGTAACAGCAGCGCCAGAAGACTCTGTGCTGCACATTGCGTCCCAGCGTCGTCAATGCCCAGTCGGGCAAGACAAAACTGTTCCAGTGTGCATTCCAGCCTCGTCTTGTCTGATTGCGCGATGATGACACTGAAACGCAGAACAGCTACAAGAATACACACTTACCCAGAAGCCAACCGCCACTCAGCTCGCCACTTTCAAAACGGGTGTATAAGCTTATGGGATGTCATGCTGGCAGGAAAAAGAGATGTATTTCTCCTGCAGGACAGCCATGCCATCGAGAAATTTAGTCAGGGCGCGGCTCAGCGAACACTGGGACATGCCAACAGACCATGGAAGGAGCCATTCGCTAAAAGTTTAAAGGCAGCCAACCAATTTGGTCATATCTCCAATTGCATGCCCCTTGCTTGTGGTGGAGGCCAACCATGGCTGCAGCTCTGAGTAAAGCTTCTCAAGAGAAAGACGGTTCAGTCGGGTCAATTCGAACACCTGCTGATTGGACATCTGATCCAATATGCAGCTCTGGAAGGTACATGGATACCAGCCCACGCTGCTGCAGACGCTCGTACTCGCATGAATACTCAAACTCGTCAAGAGGCTCCATTGTAAGTGCATATGCTGCTTTTCCGTTACCAAAAAGAGGGTGTAATTTGGGAACGGAAACCTACGTATTTTATAGTCCCGAAAACGGCCAAATCAGGGCTTGAGATCATGCACAAGTGCAGGCTAAACCCGTAAACTTAAACAAAAGAGAGCGCAAGAACTCGTCTTCACCCGTAAAAATATGGTGAATACTCTGTTTGGCATACGCAAACCACAAAGTATTGCAAAAAAGCAGGCTAGAATCACACGAACTGGGAAAAGGGCTAAAACCATGACTTTGACATCATTCCTGCATGCAGGAATGTGTATGGGAGAGGCTCTGAATCAGCTTTTATATCAAGGAGTTCAGGAGAAGTTTTTCCACTTTCTGCATATCTACAGTCAATCAAGCAAAAGTAATTTTGCATGTTTATTTATTAGTTAATATGAGAAAATGCATTCTTGCATTTGCTGAATCGACCCTATTGTGTCTCTATTTTAAAGGAGTAGGAAAGAAAAAGACAACAAGGGAGTAGATACCTGGACAATGACCATTGTCAGTGTTCCCCAACCATTATCTTACAGGCCCACATACAGGTCGTGTTCTGCAGATCAGTAGCAGCCATAATGAGCCTCCAGCGAGTACTGATGGCCATCTGCTCACTGGTGTGGTGTCAGACAGGACCAGCCTTTGGTTGGAAGGTGCCCTGTGCCAGATTGCAGGAGGGCCCCCCACCCAGGAGCCAGATTTCAGCGTGCACCCAACCGCCCCCCCCCCCCCCCCCCATAGCCAAATGAGCCATGTCAGAAATTAGTTGAAAATTACTAAAAGGCCTATTTAAGTGGACCAAAACCCACTTTTCACACATTTGGTATCCCCATGGCCGCTAAAATTTAGCCTTCCAACGTTCCCACAGTGCGGTTGGGTCACAGTGCACTCAGCTTAAACTTTTCTTTGTCAACCTGATGGCAGGTCATCTATGGAACGAATGGAGCCAAGCACACCTCCGGTCTCATCCCCACTCGCCTCTAGCTGGGTGTCTGCGCAGCTATTCACAAATATCTAACTAATATTATAGTAGGAGCGCGGCCCATGCATGCACCATTGGAGCAAGGCTAGGTAAGCTACTACGTCTGTTGCAGGTTTCAAATCGGGATGCCCTAGGGAGATGGGATATTGTCCTAATTACACTCCAGGGCCATTTTTAAACAATACACTTCCACAGTTGATCAAATAGTCTGGGGCGGGGGTGCTCGGGCCTTAGCCAAAATTACCATGTTGCTGAAATAGGGTAGTTGATCAAACACCCTCCATTTAAATTGAGTTTGGCTAATTCCCCTCCCTTGGAAATTTGATCATGATTTACCACCTAATTATGGAGTTTAATGGCAACCAACAGACACATTGATCCTCCCTTCCACTCCACAACCTAGAGGTTGGCAACCGCAACGTTAAAGCTGCTAGAGCTGTGGAGGAAAATTGGATGCATGCACTGCTGCCTCACTGTAAGTTGTTTTGCAAGTGCCAGCAGGGGGGCTTCTGCACATTGCCTTTTATAGGGGGATTGGGGGGGATTCTGCACACTATCTGTTATGGGGCGATTGAGGGGGATTGTGCATGCTGTCTGTTATGGTGTGATTGGGGGCATTCTGCACACTGCCTGTCATGGGGTGATGGGGGGGGGGGGGGTTCCTGCACACTGCCTGCTATAGGGTGATTGGGGGATTCTGCACACTGCCTGTTATAGGGGGATTGACATGGGATCTGCACACTGTCTGTTATAGGGGGATCGAGGTTGATTTTGCATACTGACTGTTATGGGGTGATTGGGGATTTCTGCACACTGCCTGTTATAGGGTTATTGGGGGGGGGGTTCTGTACACTTCTTAAAGCCATTGGTTATAGGGTGATGGGGGGATTTGGGACACTGTCTGTTATGGGGAGATTGGAAAGGATTCAGCACACTGCCTGTTATTTGGTGATTAGGGGGGATTCTGCACACTGCCTGTTATTTGGTGATTAGGTGTATTCTGCACAATGCCTGTTATAGGGGGATTGGGGTTAATTTCAGCACACTGCCTGTTATGGTGGGATTTTGAATGCTGTCCTTTTGGGTGATTGGGGGGATTCTGCACACTGTCTGTTATGGGGTGATTAGGGTCATTCTGCACACTGTCTGTTATGGGGTGATTGGGGAGATTCTGTACCTTTAAACATGAAGCTTTTTTTATTATATTTATACACATAATTAAAATATACTGCAATCCCATAGGATGACTAAAGCAAATATCCCCACCACCCTATTTATGGATGGAGGAGATAATAAAAAATTCAGAGCAGAACCATTTAAAAAAGAAAAAAAACTGCATCTGAACAGAACAGAAGCAGATTCCAGTAACACTAATGAGCACAAACAAGGCAAAGAAAACCATAATGTATTTTATTATAATGCAGCAAAAAATGGCTGAGTTACTCTTTGCGTTACTTATTTGTGACAGTAACGCCACAATGTAAAACAAGTGACGTTACTAAAACCAATAGAGGGAGAAGCTGAGCCGCAGTCGGCACGGGATGTTTGCAGGGAGGAAATTCATTACATTTGTTCTTGTGACTTGTTTGGTGCATTAGGATTCCGCCATATGTCATTTTCCCATGCATTGTAAATCTAAATTGTTTAATGTATTTATTTATCAGATGCACAGACCTGAGCACTTTGCAGCAAATGTGCAATGCTTTTATCTCATAATGAGCACAAAAACACAGCGACAGGCTGAGCCGCAATAAAAAGGAAGCCGGGGACCTCAGATGAAGGCGGGCTGTATTTTGCGCCCTAGATTGGCGATGTCTGTTTAATAGACTTTTCTGGCGCTCTGTGGTTTCGGCTTGTAAAAAGATCAGGTTGCTTTTCATCAGATGTCTTTAAAAGAGAATTGTGGGCTCGTGCCGTGCAAGCAACGGTATCTGAGTTAATATATGTATATAGCTCCTCCAAAGAGAAGCCATATAGTGGGACAGATGTATAGTAGTATTAATAGTGATGAGCCAAAGCTTCGCAAGCCATCCTGGAATGATAGACCCAGCCGTAGCTGGCAGGCAACCACTCGAGAACATTAATGTAGGCCAGTTTCAGACTAGGACCCCACCACACATGGAGCCCACTTTATTAGGATGTCATGCTGTACTTCCCCCACCTAATGGGAAGCCTAAGACTGGACAACCAGGAAGAGGACACCTTCTACTACCACATTCCCTTTGTCGCCCCACCTGACTAGCAGAAGCCTATTTGGCCGTCCCCGCATTATTGGTGGATACCCCCCACATAATGGAGGCCTTGGGGCTGGAGCCCCTTGTGACCGGTGCTTAATCTGGCCCTGCTTTTCATGCACACAAACAATACATGTTGGGACAAGACAATTATTCTACTCTGGATGATATACTCAGGGCCAACCTGGGTGCCACATACAGCTGCTCCCACCCGCTCGATGCCCTAACCCACCTGCCAGCTTAATGTCAATTGGAGCTGCTGGGGGTGCATGTTTGGTTGGGTTTAGAAGGAAGGAAGGGGTTCCATGCTCACCTCTGTTCTGCCTAAAGTGGTTCAAAATATAAAAGATTCCAGGCCCGGTTGCTGGCCTACCTCTGGGGCATCCTGCACTGGATGCCGCGCTATGTGAACCCGATGATCGGGCACCGATGATCTTAACTGAATAACGGGTCCTACGACAGGATTCCTCCGGTGGCCACTGCATTCCCAGCTCCTATGCAGTTGCATGGCCAAACATTGTGATGCTGTCAGCCGTCTGCACCCTTGTCAAAGCGGCACTTTCAAGAGAGCCAATTGGCTCTCAAAAGTGCCACAGGGGTGTGGCTTCAGTGCTGGAAAGAAAAATAAAGAAAACTGGGCCACCGCTGGAACCCACCTCAGCACACCGGTTGCTCTGGCGGGGAAGGGGGGGGGTCCCAGCAGATGAGCTGTGGACCGATTTTGGTATTTCCATCAGCTTGAAAGTGGATTGAACTAGCCGATTCCCCATCCCTAGGGGAATCAAAGTAGACCAGCAGTCAAAAAAGACTGCGGGCCCGCTTGCCCCTAGCATCATGCCTGATACTGGAGGGTGGTCACTTATGGCAGTGGAACTGGAATGCTTAGTCAAGTAGACACCTATATCTGGCATCAGGCTTGAGGCTGGGTACACGGTACGTGGCCACGCACAGCCATTCAGTTGCGGCAGGTGTGGCCACACACAGCTAGGATAGGATGTGAGTGATGCCGCCCCCACCACATATGCGCCGTGAGCTTGTTGCGGAGGTAAGATTATCGGGCAAATGGGGGCTTGCAGAGCAGTTGGGAATGCCCCAGGGAGAGGGAATCAGGTTTGGTCTACTTTAAAAATGTACTTGCACACTAGTGAAGCCTGCACCTAATGCTTAGGCTTTACCTTTACATCCCCCCCCCCTCCCCCAGAGGAATAGCTAGGCTTTCTGGCACCCAGGGCAAAGATTCAAAATGGCGCCCCCCACCTGTGCTCAGGCACCCTTTTTTGGCACCCCCCTGACCTGCTGCACCCAGGGCAAGTGCCCCCCCACCCATCAGCAGCCTCCCTGTGCCGCAGCTGAAAGACTCTGGTCCCCAACCTGTTGCTCGGGAGCCACATGTCGCTCACAGACTCTTGGTCTCTTGCTATGTGGTTCGCAGAATGTCTGGAGTCCATGACTTTGGCAGATTGAGTTGTGTGCCATCTTAACTGTTTTTGCAGTTTTAAAGTGGACTGAACTAGCTGATTCCCCATCCCCAGGGCATCCTATTAAAGTATGCCAGCAACAAAAAATGACTGCGGACCTACTCGCTCCTAGCATCATGCCTGATACCGGAGGGTGGTCAATAATGGCAGTGGAACTGGCAGCCAGTGGCTCTGGGATGCTTCATCAAGTGGGCACCCATGTCTGGCATGAGGCTTTTGGCAACCATGTGGGGCAGTAGGCCGGTAGTGGGAAAAGGGCAGAAGTGTGTCACCCTGTAGTCTTGCACAGGACACCTTTTATCCTAAGACCAGTCCTGGATATACTTCAGCATTTTGCCATACATAGCTCCACAATCTTTTCTTGTACGGTATATATGCCCAAATTATTAACCTTTTCCACAGTAAGTTATGCAAGATAAAGTAAAGCCAATTGGACACGTACATTTATGCAGCTGAGAAAGATTTGCCGAAAGGACAATAGGAAAAATTGTAGCTGGAGAAAAGAATAAAAGTACAGTAGATAAAAAAAGCTTTAATTCTCAGCCATCCAATATTTATGTCAGGGTTTGATGGCCCTTGGGAGAGTGATGTGATTTTCCAGAAGTGAGATACAGTTCTTCTAAATGTGTCCATCCATCAGACCTTTGTGAAGGCCCGCTTTGCATATACTGAAAAAAAAAAAAAGGTTTTCTGGCAGACGTATTAACTGCTAGATAAAATGTGAATATTCTGGTCCTACTAAATAGTTTTACAGAACAGGCATTACCATATTTCCATATTTCTTTTGTCAAAAAAAAACTTGTCATTTTGTGTCTGGGTTAAATAAAATAAGAGCTGGCCATTGCAGGACCTTCAGGCCAAACATCAGATGTCCTACCATTGTTAAAGAAAATCTCTGATGGAGCTAGGCCATGCACCACAGGTCCCATTAAAGTCAATTAAAGTGGACCTTAAGCATCATTTAGTGAAAAGCCCAACCCCTTAAACTATTCCCCAGCATCTAAAATTAATATATTTAATGTTTTTAGTCACTTTTTATTCTTTCCCTCACTGGGCTGCAAGTCTGTTCAGAACTCTAGGATACGGGCGCCGCCATCTTGGCTCAGAAGCACATACTGAGGAGTTGAGAGGGGTCAAAAGTGTAGGGGGTGGGGTTATAGCTGTGCTTTGCACAAACAGAGCAGAGCTGGGGTCAGGAAAAGGTCAGCAATTCCAGAATGCAGCGTGACACTTGGATGTTTAAAGGCTCATAACATGCAGTAGATGCAGGTAGGATGATTTTTAATGTGGGCAATCTGTATGTACAGGGTGGGGGAAACATACAAGATAGGCTCTTATTCAGGGTGAAGGTCTGGTTTAAGTTAAGTGAAAGAGGGCAGGCAGGCAAGTAAAATCCCTTCTACCACTCTCAGAGAGCTATATTGCCCCACCAGGCGAGTAAAAAAATAATGTTCATTTAAACATTAACGGTAACATCTCGCAGAAAAAAAGCATCTGCTGAATCAGACAGAGAAAGGGGCTCTGAATCGACTCTATTGTCAGTGTCAAATCCCACCCAAATCTTGCTCATCTGCTCTGTTCCAACTGGATCAATATCATTGACCATCACTGGTCATCTTCCTTATTTTATTTTTTAACCTTCCCCCCAAAAAAAGGTGTGGATCCCTCCCCCCAGAGCTATCAGCCCAGAGCACCAGGCATAGAGGCTGGCAATTCAAGATGTGGAGGCTGAGTAGTCAAATTTATTTGCCTTGCAGGGGTACCAGTCCAGATGCTCTTCAGCACAAGTCTGGCACCGCTGAGAAAACAGGCTCATGCTAGTGCACCAGGATTTTCAGCACCAACCTCTTGCAGCAGGGGTGTAACTATAGGGAGCACAGATGATGTGCCCACCCAGGGACCCATAAGGTCAGGGGGCCCCATCATGTTTGTTTCTTAACAATTTGTACATGATGCAATGAGAGTACAAATATAAGAAATATGGTTATCTAGTTGTATCCAATTTAGTTAATATGAAAGGAAAAAGGTTACCACATGAGCCACAGTGGAGCCCGATTCAGTGTTCGCACCAGGGCCCACACACACGGTTCTGTAATGCAGCTTATTTTGTGTTTGTTTTGTTCTTTGAGGGGAATGAGTTCCCTTCCTTCATCCCTGGCGTCCAGCCAGAGAAATAAAATACTCCTCTCCAGGAAAGGCCTTTATACCTCAGGGGTGGGGCTTCTAAGTGATACTGCTTTCTATTCTGATGCTAGGAAAAAATTTAAAGAAGCCACACCCCCTGTACAAAAGCCTCTCTCTCTAAGGCCGATTTGTCCTCCTCCTGGTTGAGAGCCAGGGATCAAGGATGCCCTCCTTGATCCCTGGTTCTCAACCAGAAGGAGGACAAATTGTGACCCCCTGAGCAACAAAACAGTACTTGGAGGTGCCACAGATGCCACTGGCACCACAAGGAATGCTGCAGACTAGTGTTTGGGTGAACCTGAACCGCACAGTTTAGGTTCTTACCAAACTTTGAAAGTTTGGGCCCCCGAGCATGGACTTCAAATAGAACCAGGAAGAACTTATTGATGGGCTGCTTAGCTCATCAACCAGCTTAACCTATGCAGAGTGCAAGGCAGCTGTAACTTACCTGAGCCACATGACCTGCAATATGCGTTCCTTCCCTGTCAAATAGTCTATGGCCAGGGCTACAGAAAGACTGTCACTTCCATGAGTGGGGACACCGATTGTGGACCAGATTGCCGGCACAGGTAAGTTGTACAGCTGCTTCCTGCTGTACACTCTGTATTTCTTTAAAGAACCACCCCACCACAGTTTTGACAGACGGCCTCCCCTTCCGTCTGGGTGGGTGAGGTGTGGAAGGGCGGAAGGGCCTCCAGAGGCAGAATTACCCACAAAGTTTAGTGCCTCATTAATTTCAATGGTGACCAGGTTCGGGTCACGTTCTGGTACCTGAACCAAACTTTTGTTCAAAGTTTCATCCGAACTTGCTGAAACCAAACATCAGGGGTCCCCAACCTGTAGCTCTGTAGCCACATGTGGCTTGCAGACCCCTACTGTTTGGCTCACCAGTTGCCTGCTAGACCAGTACAATAGCAGAGATATAGCACATTGGTAGGCTACATGGCGCCCTGGACAATGGAGTTAATGTGGAGTCAGGCAGATGGAGAACTGTGCAGTACTTGGTTTACCAGCCTGGGTTTCATTTCTGCCATTGAACACTTTGGGGGCTGGGAGGATCATCATCTGGGGCAAGCATTTTATGACGCAGGGGCAACGACATGCATACTAACCTGTTGAATTTATTTGAAAGCAATTCCAGTTCCATATTATTTGGCTTCTATAATTTATTTATGCTGAATGTGGCTCTCATGGTAAGAAAGGTTGGGGGCCACTGCTCTTGGTGTTTGCCCAACACCACTGCAGACCAGCCATCTACAAGCAAGTCAACATCTAATCCAATATTAACAAGCTGAGCCAAATGAATAACTTAAAATGCTAACAAATAATTCTAAATTCATAGATATCCCTTCAGGCCAAATAAAAACCTCATGAATCTAAACAAAGCCCCTCAGCTAAATGGGAACCTATATGTATATATAATTCTGCCACGAAGGCTGTTCTATAAACCTATAAATATAAGAAAGGTGGATGGCTGTTGCCCTTGATGATTACGTTTCACAGGGCCATTGCTTATGTGATGTATGCAATATTCTGGTCTTGATGGCATCCTCTTAAATAGTAGCAAGTGGTTAGGGAAGAAGAGAGGTCAAGTATACACCTGTAAAACCTGTGAACCAGTCATGTTCATAATAATAAAGTGGCATCCTCCACTCAAAGCTGGAGCTTTGGAAAGCAGCTATACTGTACTTGCAGGTAGTTCTCCCAACTTGTAGGGACATTAATGAGCTAAGAAACCCTCATAACACTAACTGCAACCGGTTTTGTCTGATGACTAGCAAACCATTTTAAGAATGCCTGTTAGTCTTGGTGCCTTGACTTATTACAGATGTCCCATGACTTGGGTAAATACATGTTTTCCATTAGTGAAATTTATCTACCATAAAGAAAGTAACATCTTTGATGAGTGATTAGTTTATTTTTACTACAACAGCATGGTTCTGTAGGATTGTGAAAATCCCCCTGTGCATACATCTCTACAACACCTGAACAGTGCCCCCTCAAACAATTCCAATGCCGGCAGCAGCAGAATTTCATACTAGATCCCTTTTTGAATATTGGCACCACATTTGCCAACCGCCAATCCCTCGAAACAGCCCCTGTAATTATTGAAACTTCAATAGAACTAATGGCCTGTCTATTACTGTACATAACTCCCTTAAAACACGAAGATGTATGTCATCTGGAGATTTATCGTCTTATCTGCTTGAGAAGGTGCTGCACTTCTTCCTTGGTTAGACCAGTGACATTTAATGGGGAGTTATTAGGGCTAGGAGGGTTATTGCTCTGCATTTCTTGGCATGTCCCATTCTTTTGTGAATATGGAAGCAAAGAAGGTGTTTAGAAAATTTTCTTTCTACTCATTCCACTCTATAGATGTCCCCTCCTTGCATTTCATGGGGCCCACACCCTCAGGTTTGTATCTTTTACTGTTTATGTAGCTAAAGAATAATTTGGGGTTAGTTTTACTCTCGTTGGCAATCAGTCTGTCTCCAGCTGCTGCTGTTCACATTTTTTTCATTTAGTTTATTTTCTTCTCTATAGTTTAACGTTTCCACTGTCCCTTCCTGCTTTAAACGTTTAAATGCTTTTTTTTGTTTCTTATTGCCCCCCTAACCTTTTTGTTTAGCCACATAGGTTTACATGTGTGTCTAACAGTTCTATTCATGTAAGGTATATATCTATCACAATGAAAATTGAGGATTTCTTTGAAAGTATCCAATTTTACTGCTCATGCTTTTCTGGACATTTTCCCAGTTATCGGCATCTCTAAGCTGGTCAATCTTTGCCTTTTTGAAGTTCCTTGTTTTTGTGGCTCCATGATAAAGCCCCCAAGTGACTGCTAAGTGGGAATGAATAATATTAGGATCACTGTTTCGAAGGCATTCTCGAACCTGTAGCTTTGTTACTTTGTCTTGTACATTGGTTAGTATTAGGTCAAATATGGCTCCCCTGATTGTTGGAGCTTGCACTTGTTGGGAAATCTTTTGTTTTAGATAAAAAAAAAAAAAAAAAACTTACTTTTTATGAGATCTACAGGTTTCATCATCCCAGTCTATATCTGGGTAGTTAAAGTCCTCATAATAACTACCTCATCTAATTTAGCGGCTATATCTATTTGCCTTAGCATCACATTTTCTGTGGATTTGGATATATCTGGAGACTTGTAGCAAACCCCCATCAGTATTTTATTTTTGTTTCTCCCTCCATGTATTTCTACCCATACAGACTCCACATGGTCATTTTCCTCACATATATCCTCCTGCAGAGCAGGCTGTAGAGAGGATTTTACAATTTAGCAGACTCCACCCCCTTTTTTTACGGCCCCTCCTAAATACACAGTAGCTCTGTAGGTTTACTGCCCGGTTGCTTACCCCCTAGTCTCCTGTTGTCTCTCTGGTATGGTTCTTGGTACTGGTAGTATTTCTGACAATACTACAGTTGAGGTCACTTGCCTTAAGCTTACAGCCCAAGTCCCTGATATCATTTTTAAGGACCTTCCACCTATCACCCATCACCAGCAGCTGTCTTGTCTGCCCTGTTCTCCTATTTCCCTTCCTTATTGGAGCAGACAGTGGTATTGTCTTGGTGTTGTGCAACCCATGAGCAAACATCCTCCTCATCTGCCAACAGGGCTAACGTGTTGGGGGGTACCTGTTCAGGGCTTGTGTAACTTTTACAAGGCCTTCTGTTATCCAGCTAGCTGCCTCATTATCCTGCTTTTCCTGCCCCCCCCCATACTACCACCCTCTCGCTCCCCTAACCCAGAGAGTGCCATCTCAGTGAGCTCCAGACTCTTTTCCATTATACCTATGTCTCTCAGTCTTGCCAGTCATTCCTTTAAATCGTCAATGTCTGCTTCCAAAAGTGCAATTCGCACACATCCGGGCCATAAGTATGCACCCTTGACCGAATGTTCAAGCAGTGCATACATAGCACAAGACAATGGACAGCATTGTTAGGCATGGAACACATTATACCAATTTGGTGGAACACATATCCATTTATTAAATGAAGAACCTCCAAACACTTAAATAATCTGGATTCAAAAGGTAGATACTTACAGCTTCAGCATGTCTGCTTGTAACTTTTCCTTGCTTTTAACTCCTGCTTTACCACACCACTTACCAAGCAGCACTTAACAGAGTCAGCCTTTCAGATCCAGCTCCAAGAGTTGTGGGCTGACTTATAAATCAACTGCTTCAATTGAGCCTCATAATATTTTTTATCTTTCTTTGTTTAAATTTGTGTCAGCATTAACACACTCTGATTCACAAAAATAAAACCTACTATAGTTTATACTATTGGAGTTACCCAGTTTCCCACAGCTTACCATCCTTAACTCACTCTTACCAAGCAGCACTTAACAGAGTCAGCCTTTGTGGGCTGACTTATAAATCACCTGCTTCAATTAGGACTCTGCAATCAAAAAGTGATTTATTGCTGGTGATTCTAAATCTTGTTTGGGTGTTAGTTTTTCTACTCTCCTTTACACACAGTGTCTTTAGTGTGCAGTGAGGGGCAGCACTTTGGGATTTCTGAACCCCTTCATTAGTATATGTATAGATTCTCTTGGTGATTGCCATATTTATGTTGATATAAGTCCGGTGTGCTTCAATTTGATTTTAACAAGACAAATGTACCAAGCATTTCAAAAAGTTATAGTGGGCCAAACTCTTCCCTACTTTATGCAAACGACTTTCGTCACGCCAACTGAAATGTAAATCACGCTTTTTGTAGGATGTTTAGATACAGACAAATCGTCACGAATTCCAGAACTGTCACTAATTACTCTGCACCATCTTATCAGGCATACCTCCTATAGTAGAGCATACAAGCGGACTCTGGTTTATTTGCATACAGTTACATTTCATGCTGCGTTTCACCTTATGAAGCTCTAACGATGTTTGTTGCATGAGTCATTAAGTCATAACAGACCTCGAAACAAAGCAGACGCCTTGCATGCGGCATTACAATCCCGCTGCAAAGACATCCTTGGCAACAGGTGGTGAACACAAGGAAGTCCATCACCTCACTCCAAACTCGATGGAACATTAGCTCTGTCACAGGCAAAGGTCCCTAACGTCCACAACAACCATATTCATCGTTTCTCCCTGTAACTTGTTGCTGTGCATTTGACGTTTTCTCATTTGTATTAAATGAGCCGTCTACACCCCGCCATCCAACCGCTTCTAGTGCAGATCTCTATCACGTGTTCCCAGTCATGAGCTTTTTGCTTTCTACTCTAGACAGGAAGTAAAGCAGACTCCACTTTTTACTTTTTGATGCATTATATAGTTTTACTTAAAAACGAACCTTCTTGTATGTTTCCCCCCACCTTGTACATATACAAAATACAAATTGCTCGCATCAAAAATCATCCTACCTGCACCTATTGCATTTTTTTAGCATTTTAACATCCAAGATGGTGGGCTGTGGAGCCTCAGGCTGCCTGCAGACAGCATGTGTCTTCTGACTGTGCATTTTGGGATTGCTGTCCTATTCCTGACCTCAGCTCTGCTCTGTCTGTGCAATGCACAGCTATAACCCTGCCCAGTGTACCTTTCACCCCTTTCCTCTCCTCAATATCTTATGCTTCTAATGCAAGATGGCGGCACCCGTATCTAAACAGAGTTAAAGCCCAGCGGGGTAAAGAATAATAAGCAAATTACTAAATTAAAATATATTTTTAGATGCTGGGGAATAGTTTGGGCTTTTCATTAAATTATACTGAAGGTCCGGTTTAAAGGAAAACTCATTGTTTTGTCAGATTTTTGGTGTTCTGTCTCATTGTTTTACTCTTTTGGAATGTAAAATAAACATTTGTGTTAGGATATACCTATCAGCACGCTGTATCTTACTGTCTTTTGCCGACAGGTGCTCCAAAAATAGGTGCTAGGGCTTATTTTCAGTCTCATAGCTGGCTGGTAAGATGATGATGTTTATACAGCAGCACAAGTACAGTAAGTGCACAGAGCTGGCTGGCAGTGCGGGGATTTGGCATGTACAGCCAGCAAATCAGAAATTTCACCCCCCGCAGACAAGCTTACCTGAGTGACTTGATGTGTTCTCACCCTCCATTACAGCCACTACGTCCCTCTGCTAAAGCCCGGCAGCTGGATTATGAATTGTAACTAGGGCTTATTTTCGGGTAAACATGGTATATTCCTGTGGCTCTGTGTTGCTAAAGTGGAGCAGAATTCCTAGGCGTCAGTAAAAGCTACTGACTACAAATCCCAGAATCATTCCACTGTAGCAGGTGAGCTTATCAGCAGCTTTGGCTAAACCATGCCGCAGTAACGACCACCCCAGGTGAAAAGGCTGCCACTAACTATTTAGATACATGAACACAAGATTGTGATTCCTTCTTATCTGAATTAATTCAGTAGGGGTTAACCTCATCTCTGTCCTTATCAATGAGATGATTATCAAACCTTAGTCAGGAAGTCTCATATGTATTTTAAAACACTACTTTTGGTAACAAACACATTGTAATCCAAATAGCTATTTATTTATCTTAATTGTTCCTATTGTAATCTGCTGTGATACTTTCTAAAGCAGTCATGAGCCTTTTAATGGAAGATGGGAAAGATTGTCCCACTGCAAGATGGGAAAGATTGTCTCCTCTGTACATACAGCCACCTGGGACCTGGTAGTGAGGCCCTCAGCTTCATTTACCAGAGCTGCGGGAGATCACATGGCAGGACCAGGTGAAGGTATTCTTTGGATTTGTGCAAGCACATGGGGGAGTCTTTATCTAAATGGGGGGTGGCATTTGACCCGTCTCCCCATAGGCATTCACCAATCAGAGCGGAGAATGGGCTCTTTGCTGCAGATCAAAGATAGCTGAGCCCAGCACCTGAACTGGCCAAAGAATGGTGCTAGGCGAGTTGCTTTTCTTGTGCCAGGGTAGGGAGGCAGGGTGGGGAATACTTTATTTTTTTTTCATTTGTTTGGTCTAATTTAAGAGGGAAAAATAGGAAAAGAGGACCTAGCTTGGGTACCCATTGAGATAATGTTCACCAAGATTTAATCAGCCTAAATTGGAAAAAAGGATTTTGACTATCCTGGGTTTTGGTTCTTTCCCCCGGGACACCCCAATAAGGGATACCCCGCTGTGTGAAACCCCTCAGGTCGCCCGATCTGACTCACCCTTCCCCGATCCTACGTTGCATGCGCAGCCTCTCGTCCAGTCAGCGTGCTCGGATACACTCCCGCCTCTTCGTGTAAGAGCTCGTCTAAGGCGAGTGGATCTGAGCGTGCCGAAAGCCGCATCCCTCACTGCCATCTAACAGGGAGTGTGCCCGTGCTGGGCCATTTACAAGTGCTTGGCGCAGGCACCTGCCCTGCTAAAGAGATAGTGGGGCTTGGCTCGGGAAGGTATGTGAGTTTCCGGGCGCCCAAGAGCGGATTATCCCCTGCAACCCCTTCTAGGCCCCTCCCATTTTGTAACATCATAAAATCACATGGGGGGGATCCCAAAGAGTAAACGACTCTTAATATAAAAGCTGCTCCCTGGCAGCTCAGCATGGAGTCTCCGGCCTGGAGCTAGGAAGAACATCCTTAGATGCCCCGCCAGCATAATTTAAATGGATGCTGTGCAGGAGCTAACTTGAGGGAGGTAAGTATAAGTTAATTAGAAACTTTTTTAAATGTTTGGTGTGTGTGTTTTTTCAATTTCACTTTAATTTTGAACTAGTAAAGGGTCCAATGGACCCCTATAACAGTTCATACCCCATTACCCAAACCACTAATAGGCATAGTGGTGCAGATGAGTCCAGCGGCCCACAGCATGGGCTAGTGCTGGGCACCGGACCTGTGCTATCAAGTAGAGATGAGCGAACTTTTGAAAAATTCGATTCGACTGATTCGCCGAATTTTCCGTCAAAAATCGTTTCGACCCGAATTTATTCGCGACTAATCGCTATTAAAAACGGCTATTTCTGAGCCTCCTAGAGCCTCAATAGGGTTGTAAACCATTCTGCCTTGCTGTAACACGCATAGGATGCGTGCTGGGTTAATGAAATAATACTGTAAATAATTATGACATGCAGATCAGAGGCATTGCTAATAGAATCGCAGAGCAGCACAATTGCAGAGAGTTGAAGTGGCATCACTATGAGGGGCCCCTATAGTGCCTGAAAAACACACCCTGGAGCTGGCAGCAACAGGAGCCCAAAAATTAGCTGAATCACACCCTGGGGTTGCAAGCAGGAGCAGCAGGAGCCCAAACATTGCTTTAAAGAGACACTGGATTTGGCTGCAGGAGCCCAAAAATTGGATGAATCACACCCTGGAGTTGCAAGCAGCAGCAGCAGCAGGAGCCCAAACATTGCTTTAAAGAGACACTGGAGTTGGCTGCAGGAGCCCAAAAATTGGATGAATCACACCCTGGAGTAGCAAGCAGCAGCAACAGTAGGAGCCCAAACCTTGCTTTAAAGAGACACTGGAGTTGGCTGCAGGAGCCCAAAAATTGGATGAATCACACCCTGGAGTTGCAAGCAGCAGCAGCAGGAGCCCAAACATTGTCTGAATCACACCCTGGAGTTGCAAGCAGCAGCAGCAGCAGCAGCGGCAGGAGAAACAGGAGCCCAAACATTGCTTTAAAGAGATACTGGAGTTGGCTGCAGGAGCCCAAAAATTGGATGAATCACACCCTGGAGTTGCAAGCAGGAGCAGCAGGAGGAGCAGCAGCAGCAGGAGCCCAAACATTACTTTAAAGAGACACTGGAGTTGGCTGCAGGACCCCAAAAATTGGATGAATCACACCCTGGAGTTGCAAGCAGCAGCGGCAGGAAAAGCAGGAGCCCAAACATTGCTTTAAAGAGATACTGGAGTTGGCTGCAGGAGCTCAAAAATTGGATGAATCACACCCTGGAGTTGCAAGCAGGAGCAGCAGGAGCCCAAACATTGCTTTAAAGAGACACTGGAGTTGGCTGCAGGAGCCAACAAATTGGATGAATCACACCCTAGAGTTGCAAGCAGAAGCAGCAGGAGGAGCAGCAGGAGCCCAAACATTACTTTAAAGAGACACTGGAGTTGGCTGCAGGACCCCAAAAATTGGATGAATCACACCCTGGAGTTGCAAGCAGCAGCAGGAGCCCAAACATTGGTTTAAAGAGACACTGAGTTGGCTGCAGGAACCCAAAAATTGGATGAATCACACCCTGGAGTTACAAGCAGCAGCAGCAGGAGCCCAAACATTACTTTAAAGAGACACTGGAGTTGGCTGCAGGAGCCCAAAAATTGGATGAATCACACCCTGGAGTTGCAAGCAGCAGCAGCAGGAGGAGCAGCAGCAGCAGGAGCCCAAACATTGCTTTAAAGAGACATTGGAGTTAGCTGCAGGAGCCCAAAAAATGCAATTCTGTGAGGTACTCACCTGTAGAATTGTTTTTTCTGGGAATCCATTCCATACACTCCTTACTCCTGGGTTTTCTCCTCCTTGCTGATCACGTGACTGCAAGAAAGAAAACAGGCGCGGCCCTCCCGGCCCATAAGTAGCAGCTGCCCCTAATCAGATCAGTTTACTTAAAAAGCAGTAAATAATTTAGAGGCAGGCCGGGAGGCCACAATAAGAGTCCATATTAGTACACATCAAACTCAACCAAAAAATGCTCTCAAATTAAATTATATTACTTATATTCTTTTTTTTTTTTTTTTTTTTCTTTTCATAAATCTCTATACATATATATATAATCTTATATATATCTTCTCTTTCTCTTTAAATGCTCTGAATTAATAATCAAAACTGATTAAACACACCATCAGAAAAGCATCGGAAGATAACATGACCCACAAAAAACGGGTGGGCTGGAGTGTATGGAATGGATTCCCAGAAAAAAACAATTCTACAGGTGAGTACCTCACAGAATTGCATTTTTTCTTCCAATCCATTCCATACACTCCTTACTCCTGGGATCTCCAAGAGCAGTGCCATCTATGGGCGGGATCCTTGAATTCAGAACGGCAGGAAGTTCACTTCACTACTGCCTGTAGAATCTTCCGACCAACAACAGCGTCAGCTGAGGCTCTAACATCCACCTTGTAAAACTTGGGTAAAGTATGAACAGAAGACCAGGTGGCCGCTTTGCAAACCTGTTCCACAGAAGCCTGATGCTGAAAAGCCCAGGAAGCCCCAATGGCCCTAGTGGAATGGGCCGTGACCTGAAAAGGGGGTTCTTTTCCCTTGGCCGAGTAAGCTCTAGCTACTGCCTGCCTAATCCACTTACTGACAGTAGCCTTAGCTGGCGGAAGTCCCTTTTTTGGTCCTTCTGAAATGACAAGGAAAATCCGTCTTGCGGAAGGCATCTGTAGCTGCCAAATAAAACCTGATGGCTCTAACCGCATCTAAAGAATGAAGCGCCCTTTCCTTAGCATTAGCCGGAACTGGGCATAAGGAGGGTAGAATTACCTCCTGATTAAGGTGAAAAGGAGAGACGACCTTAGATAAAAAAATCAGGCTTAAAACGAAAAACTACCTTGTCTCTGTGTAACCCAAAATAAGGAGACTTCATGCATAAAGCGGCTAATTCTGAAACACGCCGCACAGAGGAGATTGCCACTAAAAATATTACCTTAAGCGTCAAAATTATTATTGGAGAATCAATCATAGGTTCAAAGGGAGCCCCCTGAAGAGCCGTCAACACCAAATCCAAGTCCCACACCGGTAGAATAGACTTGTGTGGTGGACGAACATGAGTGACTCCCTGAAAGAAAGTCTTAATGAGTCTATTACTAGCGATAGACTTCTGGAAAAAAAGGATAAAGCAGATACCTGTCCCTTTAGACTGCCTAATTGTAGGCCCATTTCTAAGCCATTCTGAAGGAATTCTAGAATTCTGAAAATTGAATACAATCTGCATGAGACATTCCTAGCCTCACACCAGGATATGAATGACCGCCAGATCCTGTAATAAATCATGGAAGACGACTTCTTCCGGGCCTGAATCATGGTATGAATGACCTTAGCCGATAATCCCTTCTCAGCTAGGACCGTGGTCTCAATAGCCAAGCCGTCAAAGCCAGCATCTGTAAATTCGGGTGCCGAAGCGCCCCCTGAGTGAGAAGATCTGGCTCCATCGGTAGGCGCCATTGGTCTACGGCCATCCCCGTTATGTCTGAGAACCAACTTCTTCTTGGCCAATGAGGAGCTACTAGAATGGTAGGTACTCCTTCCTGAATTATCCTTCTTAGTACTCTACTCGGAAGCGGAAACGGGGGAAAAATGTACAGGAGCTTGAACCTTGTCCAAGGGACCGAAAGGGCGTCCGTGGCTATGGCCAAAGGATCCCTTGACAAGGACATGAATCTCGGCTGCTTGTGATTGTGTCTGGATGCAAAGAGATCCACTTCCGGACGTCCCCAGCGAAGACAAATGGCTTGAAAAACCTTCCAACTGAGGGACCATTCTCCCCGACGCAGAATCTTCCTGCTCAGAGCGTCGGCCTCCTGATTTTCTACCCCCGGGATGTAAACTGCCGAGATGCAGGGAACATTCTCCTCTGCCCAGATCAGAATCCGGCTTACCTCCCGAAGGGCACCCTTGTTCCGGGTACCCCCCTGATGATTGATATAAGCAACCGCCGTCCGGTTGTCCGACTGGACTTGGACTGCTTGTCCCTTCAAGCTAGGGGTCAGATACTGAAGTACTAGCCCGATGGCTCTTAATTCCAATACATTTATGGGAAGCTGATTTTCTCTCAGACCCCATTGACCCTGGACTTTCTGAGTCTGCCAAATGCCGCCCCATCCTGTGAGACTGGCATCCGTGGCAATGATCTGCCAAGAAGGACCTGCCTACAGACAGATGAAGAGGGTCCATCCACCACAGAAGGGAATGTCTTGCCAAGGGCGTTAGTACAAAGATCTGATCCAGCGACTGTGGGGCTCGATCCCAGCTCGCCAACAGATCCCATTGAAGGGGCCTCATGTGAAAATGAGCAAAGGGCACCGCCTTGAAGCAGGCCACCATCAGGCCCATCAACCTCATACCCAGCCGAATAGTCGGCTGCCGGCAAGCCAGAAAGCACTATCTGATCTTGGATTAGTCGAGTCTTCTGTTCTGGAAGATACACCTTGACTTGGACGGTGTCCAGAATCAAACCTAAGAAGTTCCTTACTGGTGCCGGAGTGATATGAGACTTCGGGTAACTGATCACCCAGCCGAATTCCTCCAGAGCCGATCGGATCATATATGTGTGTCCTTCAGGATCTGCTGCTGCAATCCGGCTGATATTAGAAGATCATCCAGATAGGGGACAATACAAATCCCCTGGCTCTGAAAATTGCCATGAGACCTGCCAAAACCTTAGTGAAAACTCTTGGAGCTGAGGATATCCCCAACGGGAGTGCCACAAACTGGAAATGCTCGTCTTCCAGGGCAAACCTGGAATCTTTGATGTCCCGGAAAAATTGGCACATGTAGATAGATATGCGTCCCTTAGGTCTATGGTAGTCATAAGATCCCCGGGTCGAACTACTGTTAAAGCGGACCTCACCGCTTCCATGCGGAAGTGTCTCACGCGGATATACTTGTTCAGATCCTTCAGGTCTAAAATGGGACGAGTTGACCCATCCTTCTTGGGGATTGTAAACAGGTTGGAGTAAAACCCCTGACCTTCTTCCAGAAAGGGTACTCGAGCAATTACCCCTTTTTGAAGAAGATGCTGAATTGCGGACTTCAAGGCATCTAGCTTTGACTGGTTCCGGGATGCCCCTGACCGAAGGATCCTTGCGGGCGGTCTGGCTGCAAACTCGATCTTGTAACCTGAGGACACCACCTCTTGGATCCACTGATCCCTTACGCGGCGCCTCCAGATATGAGCAAACTGCAAAAGCCGTCCCCCCACCCGCTCGGGTGAGGGCGCCCTCTCATGCTGAAGTGGACTTGGCTGGAGATTTAGGCCTACTTCTCCAGGATCCTCCTGCCCTATTACGCGCTCTGCCTCTACCCCAAAAATTCTTGCGGGAGGAAGGCCGAAAGGCCCCTCTGCCCCTCCGAAAGGGCCGAAAAGATGATGACCTCTGAAAAGTCCTAGTCGATTTTTTCCTCTGAGGCAGTTTGCCGTCCTTTGCCGCTCCCTAAAAAGGGTAAATCTGTCAGTGCCTTCTTAGTGGCGCGTCCGCTCACCATTGTCTAAGCCATAATGAACGGCGTAATGCCACAAGGAGCGCAGAAGTTCTGGCTGCCAACCTGACTGCATCCTCCATTGCAGTAATGGCAAATGCATTAAAGTCCAAACAGTCTTTAAAGTCCTTGGACTCTTGGGACAGCCTGCGCGACCTGGCCTTGGCTAGTTTCTTCTTCATCTTCTTTCTCGACGCCAGGGATACAATGGCCGTGGCACAAACCGGGCGGAGAAGGGAGCCTATCATGGCGAAGACATGGCAGGCCAACTGATCCATATGTTTCTCTGTGGGATCTCTAAGGGACCCCATAGTAGCGGATGGCATCACTGAAGTGTTAGATAACCCTGCCACAGGGGAGTCCGCATCAGGCGGATAAGACCAAAGTTTGATTATGTCTGCCAGGAAGGGATATCTGACATCTAGAATCTTAGGAACGGCCTGTCATTTATTAGGGTTTTCCCACTCCTTAAGAAACATCCTAGAAAAGTGTGGTTGTTCATGGAACACCTGCTTTGCCTGACAGGCTTAAACAGATCATCCTTCTTTCTTTTCACAACCTCAGGAGGGGAGATATTCCAGGTATCAAAAACTACCGAAAGTAGACCTTCAGTCTCATTCACAAGGAGAGGATCTTCATCAGATGAAAGCAAAATGGAGTTACTATCCTCTTCCGATTGCAGCTTGCCCTCAGAGGCCTGCTCGTCCATATAATCCTCATCCTCTTCTTCACCGAAGGAGGCAACTACCGCCACAGGCTCTAAATGTCTTTTCTTATAGGCGGCCTCGTTTGGCAAAACCAAAGACAACTGCCTCTCCAGATTATTCAGCCTGTAAGCAAAACCTGTTTGTCCCTCACTGCCTTCACCCCCTTGAGGGGAAACAGGGGATGGATGAGCCGCTGTGCTCCCTCCAACATTCGCTGTGCTAGATACTCGATCAGCCGCTCTGTTGTGATCTAGGCCGATCGTAACGGCGCTGGCGGAACATACTGTGCCAAAAGCTGCCTAGAGGATGCAGTTTGCACAAAGGGCAGATCTTTTCCTGCTCCATAGGGATGCCGTATCGCTATCCCCAATGCCTCCCACATGGTGTTTATTATATTTATCTTTTTTATTTTCTTTTTTTTTTTTTTTTTTTTAAATATATATATATATATATATATGCCAACCGACCCAAGAGGGCCTGAGCCTGAACCAATCCCCTAAAAAAGGGACCGGGAGGAACCGCAACCCTGTTTTTTGTCCTTCTTCCAAATCTAAAAATAAAAGAGGAGGCAAATGGATTAATAACTGATCTCTTTCCCTCTTTTCTTTTCTTCCTTCTTTAAAAGCATTCTTTCAAAAAAACTTACTTTTAATCGCTTATATATAAGAGTATTATAGTAATATCTTAAAGATATTATAATGACATTGTAATTACATTATAATAAATAAAAACAATAAAAGCGATAAAATAATTATCTTATGAGTAAATACAAAATAATTAATTGATAACAAAAACAGAACACTAATTATTATTAAAGAGAAAAAAACTAATAAAACATCTCATACTGTAAAAAATAAATATAATCATTAGTATAAAAGACACTTGGAAAAAGTTTAACAATATTTAAAAATATTTAAAATTGTTTAATAAAGGATTGATATAAAGAATCCAAACCAAAGTCAAATCCTTATATTCTATAATAATATAACCACTCACCCTGCTGCAAGTTTTCAACCTGAAAGGGAGATGGCAGAATCAAACTACACAGGCACTTATTAATGAATCAGGCCTCACCTGCAACTCACAAAACCTCCACTCACCTTGCTGCAAGTTTTCAACCTGAAAGGGAGATGGCAGAATCAAACTACACAGGCACTTATTAATAAATCAGGCCTCACCTGCAACTCACAAAACCTCCTACACGCATGTCCTCCTGGCCATAGAATGGCCGCTTGAAATCTTGAAGAGGGGAGGTCTGGGGGAGAGGCGCCTGGCGCACATATCAGGGTTTGGGGGGGGGGGGGGTAGGAGGCCCAGGCTACAACATAGGCTGCGCTGCTAAGGAGAGGAAAAAAGAGCGCACAGCCGTCCTTAATGCACACCCGAAGAGAAGTGCGAGGGGAGGGGGGCATAGCACAGGTCACAGGCGTAGCTTCTTACCTGCTAAACAGAGACAGCAGAGACCACCTCCTTCCAGCACAAGAAGAGAGTGAGTGAACAGCCAGGTGGTTCTGGTATACTCCACCTCCACCTGTGTGACCTCAGTCAAGTTCTTAAAGGCATATACCAAAGAAAAAAATCTTTCCTTTTTTCCTAAATAAAGCCTACCTAAACTGGAAGAAGGAAGGGTTGGGTGAAAATAAAAATATCCTCAGCAGGTACACCAGAGAGAAACCTGCGGCTGACTTGCTTTCTGAGAAGCCTGCTGCCCAGAGCATATACAGTCTGTATGCGCCCCAAGACCCCGGCGTTTCCACCTTACCTTCACGGACCCCAAAACAGCCAACGCTGTGGAGGCATAAACTTGGGTCTTGAGGGATCCATGGGAATAAGGCTCTGCAGAGATCAGACAGGGTTCAGTCCCTCGCTTGCTGCCAAAACCTTGAGAGCTACCTGAATCTTCAGTCAGTCATCTTGCCACTGCAAGAAAGAAAACTGATCTGATTAGGGGCAGCTGCTACTTATGGGCCGGGAGGGCCGCGCCTGTTTTCTTTCTTGCAGTCACGTGATCAGCAAGGAGGAGAAAAGCCAGGAGTAAGGAGTGTATGGAATGGATTGGAAGAAAAATTGGATGAATCACACCCTGGAGTTGCAAGCAGCAGCAGCAGGAGCAACAGCAGCCCAAACGTTGCTTTAAAGAGACACTGGAGTTGGCTGCAGGAGCCCAAAAATTGGATGAATCACACCCTGGAGTTGCAAGCAGCAGCAGCAGGAGCCCAAACATTGCTTTAAAGAGACACTGGAGTTGGCCGCAGAAGCCCAAAAATTGGATGAATCACACCCTGGAGTTGCAAGCAGCAGGAGCAGCAGCAGCAGGAGCCCAAACATTGCTTTAAATTGACACTGGAGTTGGCTGCAGGAGCCCAAAAATTGGCTGAATCACACCCTGGAGTTGCAAGCAGCAGCAGCAGGAGCCCAAACATTGCTTTAAAGAGATACTGGAGTTGGCTGCAGGAGCCCAAAAATTGGATGAATCACACCCTGGAGTTGCAAGCAGGAGCCCAAACATTGCTTTAACCCTTTAAGTGCCAGCCTACCTAGAGTTTTTGTCACACTCTGTTGCCAGACCATTTTGCACTATTTTGCGCTCCCCATGTTCAAATGTGATTTTTGAAGGGATTTCCAGGGATTTCCCAGGAAAATGATATATTGTTTTTTTCAGCAGAGTCTGAGCTTTAACATGAAATGTCTTGTTTGTAATTTTTAGGTGTATTCTCAATATTTTTTGGCGAAATATGTGCAAAAAAAATAAAAAAAAATCTATTTTTTACAATTTGTAGTGTTTTTTGTAATAAAAAATGTAAGTTTGTCAATAAAATCTTATTGCGTGTGAAATCCCAATTTCTCCCGGTTACAGCGGTACCACATATGTATAGGTAGACACCCTTTCCTGCCCCGGAGACTCCCCCAAATTGAAACAGAGCTTTAGGGGATTTTCAGAAAAAATACAACTGTGATATGCGCTATGCGCACCTTGCAGTTTTTCCAGAAAAACAACCCTTTACATTTGAAATAACCCCCACAAACTATATATTCTCTGGAAGTACACACCTCAGGCTTTCTATTTGTACCAGGCTTGTTGATGTGGCCACAGTTTTCTATAAGTAATCCCTAAATGTATTCTTTGGTTGCAAAGAGTTTCCCTAAAAAAAAGGATAAAAAAGCAGAATCAAAGCCACATTTTCCTAAAAAAAACTATATACAAACAAGAAAAAACAAGTATAATCTGAAAAAGCAACATCCTCCGAACAGAACGATACCCAACATGCATAGCTACTGTCAAGGGAAGAGTTGCCAAACACCCCAAAGTAAAGCATGAGCATAACGGTAATTTTTCTTGAAAATTTCAGCTCTGCAGACAAAGTGCGCACCTTGCGAATTTTTCAATCAAAACAACCCTTTACATTTGGAATATCCCCCATAAACCATATATTCCCTGAAAGTACACATGTTAAGCTTTCTAAGCGTACCCAGCTTGTTGTAGTGGGCTCATCTTTCTGGAATTGATCCCTCAAAGAATTCTTTGGTTGCGCAGGGTTTCCCTAAAAAATGTATGAAAAAACTGAATAAAAAACACCTTTTCCAAAAATATAAATATGCAAACTAGAAAAAACAAGCTAAGTCTGAAAGTGCAAGGTCCCCCGAACAGAACAATACCCAACATGCAGAGGTACTATTAACCCTTTTAATTGCCAGCCTACTTGAGATTTTGTCACCCTCTGTTGACAGGTCATTTTTCCCCATTTTGCGCCATGTTTTGCGACATTTTTGCTGGAATTTTCAGGAAAATTATATATATATATTTTGCAGCAGAGTTTAGGCTTTAACATGAAATGTCTTGTTTGTAAATTTTATTTATTATTAATTTTATTATTAAGTAAAAAATAAATAAAAATTTTTTTTAGAAAATTGCCTCCTTTATTTTAAATAAAAAATGTATTTTATTAGGGAAAACCATATTGCATGTGAAAGCCCCATTTCTACCAATTAGAACGGTACCACATATTTATCGGTAGCCCCCTGTTCCTTCCCAGGAGACCCCCCTAACTGAAACAAGTAATTTTTAACATTTACAAATAAAATACAACTACCATCCACACTACAAAGGGTTAAATCGAGAAAAAAAAAATGACATAGGGTCCCCCCTTACCCAAAGTAACCAGCCCGGGACCAGCTATACAGGGCTTGTAGGAACAGGGTGCAGGGGCCAGCTTTTGTGGCCCCTGGCCCTGCAGGCTAAAAGCCCGCATAGCCCGTGGCCACGGGCTCTTCTGTCCCCCCCTGGCCTTTGGGGAGGCAGGTAATGGGGGTGCCGGGGGTTAATGGCAAGTCACCGGCTAGCGCAGGTGACTTGCCATCCCCCCAGGCTTGAGAACTGGTATAGGGGGTCTCATGGACCCCTTACCAGTTCACAAGGGGTTAAATGTAAAAAAAAACACAGACACAAAAAAATAAATAAATAAATAATACAATACTCTTTGTAATACTTACCTCCCATCCATACTGGAGCACTTTGTCCCTCGGTGATCACTGGCTTCTGCTCACTTGCTAGAAGCCTTTTATAGCTGCTGGATGACAGAACACAAAAGGGTTAATTAAAAAAAAATGACATAGGGTCCCCCCTCCCGGGGGGGGGGGGGGACCCCATTTTTTTAAAAAATTTTAAGGTTTAAAAACCCTTAAAAATCCCCCCAAAAAATGACGTAGGGTCCCCCCTACCCAGCATTACCGACCCGGGCCAGCTATGGGGGCTTGTAGAACAGGGCGCAGGGGCCAGCGTTGGTGGCCCCTGGCCCTGCAGGCTACTAGCCCACATAGCCACTAAGTGGCTCGGGCCCTTCTGCCCCCCCCCCGGCCATTGGGGAGGCAGGTAATGGGGGGCTGGGGGTTAATGGCAAGTCACCCGCTAGCCGCAGGTGACTTTCCAGACCCAGAGCCTTGTGAGCTGGTATAAGGGGTCTCATGGACCCCTTACCAGCTCACAAAGGGTTAACTGTTAAAAAAAAAAAAAAACAACACACGTTAATAAAAAAATGTTTTACTGTACTTACCTCCGATTGCAAGCTCTTATCCCTCGCCGCTCTGATGACAGCTGCCGGTGATCGGCATCCAGAGAAGGGGGAGGCAGGAGATCAGAGGATCTCCTGTCACCTCCTTCCCCGGCATCTGACAGCCGGAGATCGGGGCCGGGATGACGTCATTAGCCAAGGGGGTGGGGCTTAGCAGCAAGATGATGGCCGCCATCGAGGATGAAAGGGGATAAAGATCTTCAGGAGAGAGCCGGAAAGGCTCTAAGTCCTGGGGGGGGGATCGGAGGCCCCCCAGGTGAAGAGGAGGGACAGCGGGAGCCAGCGCACACGCAGGTAAGTGAATGTCATTTTATTTTTTTATTTTTTTTTTACAGTTAGCAGCTGCTGCTGCATTAGCGGGGGGCGGCCTATTCCAGGGGCTCTCCTGGAGCCATCCGACCCCCCACGGGGGATCGGATGGCACCAAATTGAAGAGGAGACCTAGCCGGATCCAACAAGGGGTCTGGTAAGTATTTTTTTTTGCCCGCTAGCAGGGGTAAATGCCAGGCAAGTAAATTTTACGTGGCTGGCACTTAAGTGACGGAGAGGCAACCACGTAAATTTTACGTGGCTGGCATTTAAAGGGTTAAAGAGACACTGGATTTGGCTGCAGGAGCCCAAAAATTGGATGAATCACACCCTAGAGTTGCAAGCAGCAGCAGCAGGAGCAGCAGCAGGAGCCCAAACATTGCTTAAAGAGACACTGGAGTTGGCTGCAGGAGCCCAAAGATTGGATGAATCACACCCTGGAGTTGCAAGCAGCAGCAGCAGCAGGAGCAGCAGCAGCAGAAGCCCAAACATTGCTTTAAAGAGACACTGGATTTGGCTGCAGGAGCCCAAAAATTGGATGAATCACACCCTGGAGTTGCAAGCAGCAGCAGGAGCCCAAACATTGCTTTAAAGAGACATTGGAGTTGGCTGCAGAAGTAGGAGCCCAAAAATTGACTGACACGCCCTGGAGTTGGCAGCAGCAGCAGGAACCCAAAAATTGGCTAGAAGGCACCCTGAAGTTGGCAGCAGAAGGAGAACAAACATGAGCTGAAAGGCAGACCCTGGAGTTGGCAGCAGCATAAGCAGGAGCCCAAACATTGCTTGAAAGACACCTTGGAGTTGGCAGCAGCAGGAGCAGTGGCGTAGCGACCCGGGGGCGGGGGGGGGCGGACCGCCCCGGGTGACACCAGACCTAGAGGGTGACACCTCTCGGCCGGTCACCCCTCGGTATAGAGACACTTACCTGCAGGTCCGGAGCGTGGAGGCCGGCGCCGCTCTCAGCTGTCATCTGAGGGCGCCTCTGATGACGCGCCCTCAGATGACAGCTGAGAGCGGCGCTGGCCTCCACGCTCCGGACCTGCAGGTAAGTGTTTGCTTTTTTTAAAAATGCCGGCATGGTGGGAGCGGGCCGGCCGGTTCCGCTGACAGCAGAGCGGGCCGGCCGGTTCCGCTGTCAGCGCGGAACCGGCCGGCCCGCTCCCACCATGCCGGCAAAAATGCTTTTTTTTTGGTTTGTTTTCTTTGGGGGGGGGGGGGGGGGTTGACACCATTGGGGGGGGGGTGACACCATTGGGGGGGGGGTGACACCATTTCCTACCGCCCCGGGTGACACCAGCCCTAGCAACGCCACTGAGCAGGAGGCCAAAAATTGGCTGAAAGGCACACCCTGAAGTTAGCATCAGCAGGAGGCCAAAAAGACATAAATATGTTTTGCACCATTTGGAAAGTGTAAAACGTGGCACCATGCTGAATCTAGTCGCATGCATCAGCCATTGGTGGGTGGAAATCCTGGCTGATCCATCTCCGATTCATTTTGACAAAGGTGAGTCTCTCCACATTTTAGTTGACAGACGAGTTCTCCTCGCCGTAACTATGGCCCCCGCCGCACTAAAAACCCGTTTAGATGGCACGCTACTTGCCGGGCAGGACAGCTTTTCCAGGGCAAACTCTGCTATTTGCGGCCACAAGCCAAGTTTGGCTGCCCAGAAGCCCAGCTGATCCTCAAAGCGTGTTGGCATGGTCATGTCAAGGTATGACATGACCTGCTGGTTCAGGTCCTGCTCCAGGTCTTCCTGCTGCTCATGAGTAGCCTTACTATGCGGGTGTAGAAAGCTACTCATTAGCGACTGAAGACTGAGGCTGCTGCTGATGGAGCTGCTGCTGCTGCTGCTCCTGCCAACCCCCCAGCAGCCATGGCAGTGGAAAGTGAGCGCAGAGGTCCCTCCCGAGTCAGACCTACGAGAGTATGGACCATGGCGCAGATAGGCATCGGCCAACTGACTACGCAGAATGTCTTTGTAGTAGTTCAGTTTGTCCTCCCTCTCGGCGGGTTTAAAAAATGCTCCCATTTTGTACCGGAAGCGAGGGTCAAATAAGGTGGACAGCCAGAAGTCATCCCGCCGACAAATGGAAACAATTCTGGGGTCACTACGCAAGCACGTGAGCATGCTTCCTGCCATTTTGCGCAAGTGAGGGGCTACCTGTCTCCATCTCCACTGCATACTGCCACGGTGTGTCTGGGTCCTCTGTCTCACCTTCCTCAAAACCCTCTAGCTCCTCTGGCTGCTCCTGCTCCTCCTCTCCTGTCCGCTGACTAGATAAACCAGCCATTTTGCCAAGCCTAAACTGTGCTTCACTGTGCTCCTCCTCCTCCTCCAGTTCAGCGCCAACAGGGTTCATGTGGCCGTGTGATGTAGACGCCATGTTTCCAGTGCCCTGACCAGCCATGGTTTCCAACATGTGCTGTAGTACATGAAGCAGTGGAATCACATCGTTCATCCCGTAATCCTGACGACTGACAAATAAAGTGGCTTCCTCAAAGGGCCTGAGCAAACGGCAGGTGTCACGTATGAGCTGCCACTGGTTGACATTGAAGTTACACAGGGGAGTCCCCCTATCTGCTTGGATCATCAGGAAATCCGTGATGGCTTTTCTCTGTTCATATAATCGGTCCAACATGTGAAGGGTGGAATTCCAATTCCAACATGTGAAGGGTGGAAACATCGCAAATCAGACTTTGTTGGGGGATACCGTTCTGACGCTGTAGCTCAAGAAGGGTGTGTTTGGTGGTGTATGAGTGGCTGAAGTGCATGCAAAGTTTCCTTCAAGTTGTTAGGATGTCTTGCAGATGGGGGGAACACTTCCAACTGGTTGTCAAGCGGTTTCTGAAGACGTGAGCCATGCAGGGGACATGGGTCAGGCTTCCTTGGCGCAGCGCAGACAAAATGTTCTTCCCATTGTCGGTAACCATGATTCCCATTTTAAGTTTTCTTGAAGTAAGCCATGTTTGGATTTCTTGATGAATAAGTTTAAGCAGTTCCTCCCCTGTGTGACTCTGTTCGCCAAGACAAACCATGTGAAGCACAGCGCGACACCTCCGTGCCCTGCACACATGGTAGACTAGAGGGGCACTGAGACTTGAGCCTACAGTGGAGGGTGAGGAGATGGCGGAGGATGAGGAGGCCGAGTCGCATGGTGTCACAGGCACAACGGCCAGGGAGTGCAGAGGCCGAAGCGGAGTGACCTGTCCAAGTAGCAGCTGCAAAGGGACCACATTCACCCAGTGGGCCGTAAATGACATGTACTGTCCCTGACCGTAGTTACAGCTCCAGACGTCGGCGCTGCCATGCACACCGACAGGCTCAAGGACTGGCCCACCTTCTGTTCAACAAAAGTGTGCAGCGCTGGTACTGCCTTCTTGGCAAAGAAATGGCGGCTTGGGACTCTCCACCTCGGCCCGGCACAAGCCATCAGTTCTCTGTAAGGTGCAGCACCACCTGAAAAGGGAGCGACTGCAGCACCAGCAACTTGGACAGGAGCACATTCAGCTTCTGCGCCGTAGGATGAGTGGGCGCATGCTGCTGTCTCTTGGACATGGCTTCGCTGATGGATTTCTGGCAGAATGCATGACTTGGAGGAGGAGGAGCAGGAGCAACAGAGGATGGGTATGACGCACAGCTGCCTTCGGCTGAGGTGCTGTAGCCTTGGCTGGCAGAAATTGGGAGCGGCGTGCCACTTGGTGAGGAAACAGGCTGGACCACCTCTTCGGAGCCTCGGTTCTCCCAGGCCGCTTTATGGTGATGCATCATATGTTGACGCAGGGCCGTGGTGCCAACATTTGGACCCTGGCCACGCTTCACCTTCTGCCTACATGTCTTGCATGTGGCCATGTTACCCTCCTGCGGATGCTTCAGTAAAAACTGCCACACTGCCGAGTAGCTACTTTTCCCACCAACAGGCCTCACTGATTCACTGCTACTGTTGCCAACTCCAGGAACCCCTGCTCCACTACCTCCCGAGAAGGTAGCCTGCCATGCAGCAGGTGCTCTACCCCAGCCCCGTTTGGCTCCAGGCTTTACAATTGTGCCCCCATGCTGACTGCCAACCATGCTGCTAACACCTTGCTGCCTCAGCTGCTGACTCAGGGGCAACCTGCACCCCTCTTCTCCTGATGATGACGATGAAGCCCCTTCATCACCCGGCTCCCAAGTGTGATCGGCTTCATTATCATCACCGAGTTGTGGCTGCATGTCACTGATGTTCTCGGTTTCCTCAACAGTATCTGGCGCAGGAGCTGGAACGCTTGCAACACCCACGACACTGTCCACATCACTATTTGTCTACCTAGCTAAAGAAGCCACCTCCATTTCTTGGCTGGGCAGTAGCTGCTGGCTGTCCTCTATCTGATTGTCCTTCTCACTAAAGAGTGGAGCTGAACCCAAAGCATAGGATGCGTCGCTAGGGGAGGGAACGGCATAGGATAGAGGCAATGGGAGGACAGGGACTACTCTTGGGGCATGCCAACTCAGGGTTGTGTCAGAGGAACCTACCGACCCTAGACTGGAGGTCTCAGCTGTAACTTGTGATGATGTTGATGAGCGCGTTAACCAATCTACCTTGGCAGATGCGTTACTGGTGGAGACACGACCGCTAGCAGATACTGGCAGATTAGGTCTCTCACCGTGACTCCTGCTGCCACTCGCTCCTAGTCTGCTGCGACCTCTGCCTGCCGAATCTTGGCCTCTGCCACTCCTCTTTGAACATCCTTGCACTTGTCTGCCTGACATTTTTATGTATTTGAAATGCGCAATAGGTACAATAAAAAATGTGTTTACTTTAAAAAGAAGAAGCTAAATAAAGTGAGGAACTGCTTCTCTGCACCAGATACTATGAAAATTGGCAATATGAGATACCCTGCGGCCTGGTGTTTTGGCAGCAGACCACAAACCATTTCAAAATGCAATAGTTTGATTAAGCTGAGGAAGGATGAACAAGCGTATTTAGTATAACAGATGGGCTGCTAAGTGCAGGTTTGGGATACCCTGCGGCCCAGTGTTTTGGCAGCAGGACAAATACCAATTCAAAATGCAATAACTTAATAAAGCTGAGACTGTAGACGCTTATTTAGTATAACAGATAGGGTGCCACGTGGTGGTTTGGGATACCCTGCAGCCTGGTGTATTGACAGCAGGACAAAAACCTATGCAAAATGCAATAGCTTAATAAAGCTGATGCTGAACAACGCTTATTTAGTATAACAGATAGGGTGCAATGTGGTGGTTTGGGATACCAGGCGGCCTGGTGTATTTAAAGCAGACCAAAACCAATTCAAAATGCAATAACTTAATAAAGCTGAGGCTGTAGATGCTTATTTAGCATAACAGATAGGGTGCCACGCGGTGGTTTGGGATACCCTGTGGCCTGGTGTATTGACAGCAGGACAAAAACCAATTCAAAATACAATAAATTAATAAAGCTGAGGCTGTAGACGCTAATTTAGTATAACAGATAGGGTGCCACGTGGTGGTTTGGGATACCCTGCGGCCTGGTGTATTGACAGCAGGACAAAAAACAATTCAAAGTGCAATAACTTAATAAAGCTGATGCTGTAGACGCTTATTGAGTATAACAGATAGGGTGCCACGTGGTGGTTTGGGATACCCTGCGGCCTGGTGTATTTACAGCAGGACAAAAACCTATGCAAAATGCAGTATCTTAATAAAGCTGATGCTGAACAACGCTTATTTAGTATAACAGATAGGGTGCAAGGTGGTGGTTTGGGATACCCTGCGGCCTGGTGTATTGACAGCAGGACAAAAAACAATTCAAAATGCAATAACTTAATAAAGCTGAGGCTGTAGATGCTTATTTAGTATAACAGATAGGGTGCCACGTGGTGGTTTGGGATACCCTGCGGCCTGGTGTATTGACAGCAGGACAAAAACCAATGCAAAAAGCAATAGCTTAATAAAGCTGATGCTGAACAACGCTTATTTAGTATAACAGGGTGCAACGTGGTGGTTTGGGATACCCTGCGGCCTGGTGTATTGACAGCAGGACAACAACCTATGCAAAATGCAATAGCTTAATAAAGCTGATGCTGAACAAGGCTTATTTAGTATAACAGATAGATGGCATGCACAGTGGCAAGACATTTTACGGTTTACAGCACAAAGAAATCAAATTGAATTGAAAACTGATCAGGCAAATCACCCTGTCACTTTTATGCTGTCCTTGGATTGTTCCCGTTTTCCACTATCTTTCCCTGGCTCTGTCTGCCTCTCTAAATCTCCCTATCTGTAAATCTCCCTACCTATCTGTAACTCTCCCTACCTATCGCTAACTGTCTGTCCCTGTCTGCAGCAACCACTGCTGTCTCACGAATGCATATAGCGCTGTGACGTCACCGGGGCTCCTGGCTGCTGATAGGCTGCATGTGACCTTCCCATGATAACTTGCCCCAGGGGATATGTCCAGACATGTCCATCCACCATTTTACAATGCCTGTAATTGAAGTAAATGGAGTTTAAAGGAAAACTTCGATCGATCGAATCGCGGGGAAATTCGGATTCGTTAAGAATCGAATATTTCCTGAAATTGGGAATGAATTCGGGTTCGTCCGGATCGATTCACTCATCCCTACTATCAAGCATAGGGGCTTGTAATGGTCAGGGCCAGTGTTGGCCCTTTAGCCCTGGAATAACAAGCCCCTATGCTTGGTTTGACGGCTTGGTAATGCTTTTGGGGTGGACCCCACACATTTTTGGGGCAATTTTTGGTGAGGGAAAGTTTTTTTTAAATTTAGCATCGTCTCCCACATGTGTAAAAAATGGAATAGGGAGTGCGGAAGAGCCGATGCCCATTGGTGGGGGCACAGGGTTCTTCCAGGGGTTGTATTATTATTGCCAAGCTGCAGCTGATGCATCATAATTGTTTCAGTTGTAATCAGCTGTGCTACATTGTAAAGCAGAAATGTAAATAGCTCACAGCTAGCTTGCAGCTTTCTTTGATATGTACATTGTGCTGCGGTGATGGAGAGAAAGCAGTTCAGATTGTCTCCTCTGTACAAAGGCAATACATTTCTTTTGGATTCCTCTTATTATGTGTGTAGTCAAACACAACAAAATCGCCTATTGACCATTAACATAAAATCTAAATATATAAATATATTGTTTTTGAGAGGTTAAGGAGAACACTTAG
This sequence comes from Gastrophryne carolinensis, assembly GCA_027917425.1. NCBI lineage: Eukaryota > Metazoa > Chordata > Amphibia > Anura > Microhylidae > Gastrophryne > Gastrophryne carolinensis. The sequence goes on from CM051241.1 coordinate 96,366,115, forward strand.
AGTAACAAAAAAGAAAGCAGGTGATAAACTTAAAGCGGAACAAATCCCAACAGGGCCGGCTGTTGGCCTTCCCCTGGGGCATTCCAAATTGGGATGGCCTGCTGTGTGAACCCCCAGGAAACTACAAAACTCACCTTCTTCCTGGCTCCCTCGTGGATATAAATATTGGCTGCTGCATTCACAGCATCTTTGGGCTGTTTGCGCGCTCCAGTCCCCAGCCATACAAAAAATGACAGCGCAGGAGCATGCCCACTGCTCGGGATTTGACCACTCATGCTCCCAATTGCCTCAGGATTTTGACTATCCTGGGGTTTGGTCCTTGCCCCCAAGGCACTCCGATCAGGGGAGCCCTGCTGTGTGAAACCCCCCAGGTCACACAAACAAACTCACCTCTTCCCGGTCCTACAATGCATGCGCAGTCGCTTGTCCAAACAGCTTGTCTAATGTGAGCAGATCAGAGCACGTTGAAGACCGTATCCCCCGCTACCCTCTAACAGGGAGTGTGCCTGCGCCGGCCATTCACAAAAGCCCGGCGTGGGCACGCACCCTGCTAGAGGGACAGCGGGGATGTGGCCACTGCTTGCGCAGTCGAATCTATAAGACTCCTGGGCCAATATGTGTGGGTTTTGGTCCACTTTAAACCGAGCCATTTGCCATGCATTTAATATGCAAGGCCTATGGCACTGATTGGATGAGAGCATGTCCACTGCTGGGGATGCAGCCACTCACTCTCCCAATTGCCTTTAACAGAGCTATTTGTCAAGCATTAAATATGCCCCGCAAACAGCACTAATTGGATGAGAGCCTGGACATGCACCATATGACCAGGAAAAGTTTTTTTTGGGCGATCTGGAGGTTTTTCACACAGCAGGGCATCCCAAAACAGGATGCCCCCATAGGCAGGGAACAAAACTTGCAATGGTCAAAGTAAAAGGGGTTTGTTCCACTTTTAAAATGTTTCTTTATGGGTACAAACATTTGTATCTTTACGGGGGCAGAGAATTTGACATAGGCGAGGTTCCTGGTAGGTCAGCCGGAGGGACTCGGTATTATCTCTTTCACACATTGATATAATCGAATTAGCTCATTCCAATTTCTAGATATAAATCATCAGATTGCCAAAGAATTCTCAGACTGGCTCTCCCTGCTGAATAAGCGAGTGTAATGAAAATGAAAATGTATTGTGCTTTCACGGTGGCAAATGATTTATTCAGTGTCTTTCTGGAAATACCCTGGATGAGTGTGACCAGTGCTTTACATTTCCATTTATCAGATAGATACTGGAGCTTTAACCATTGTCTGTCCAGGGGAAGAGCGCATTGCGAAATAAACTTTTGTAATTCTAACAATACATATCTGCAATATAATGGATCCACATTATACTTTGGAGATCAATGATTGACCACCGAGAAATATTAAAAGGCGTAATATGCGCTCAGCATTGTAAACATCTTTTCTTCTACTGAGTGTTCAAGTGGCTAACTTTATATGCATTTTTGTTATCTTACATACTGTGGATACTGTGCGGCTGGATAAAGGAGTAATATAGGGGCCCTTCTCAGGAGCCAAATCTTATGTGTTAGCCAGGAGGGATGAGTGAAGTTTATAAAAATTTGTTTCTAGCGATTTGTCAAATTTCCCCACAAAATTTGGGTTCGGCCAAAACCTTAAAAGTAAGCTTACCTCAGTTCCCGTTCCAACCCTGTGTGATGTCCTCACTCTCTGGCTGTCTGCAGTGTCTTCATCGAGACAGAGAACTCTCATCCTTTGCCCCATACTGGGCTCCTGGCATCTCACTCCCTACCACAGGAAGGGGCTTCTGTACTGGCAGGGGAGCTCACGTCATCTCACTCTGCCTGTATAAAAGACCCCTTCCTGTAGCGGGAAGCCAGATAAATCACCAGAAGCTATGCGCCGAGCTGCTATGGGCCGCGCCCAGCTTCCGCCGATCTCTCTGTCTTTTGGAAGCAGCGGCAGATAACAAGTGACATCGGCGATGGATTAGAGGTACGTAGGGGGAAGAAAATAATGAAATATGTGTCTCTGTGTCTTTTTTTTTTTTTTTTTACATTCAACTCTCTGTGAACTGGTAAGGGACCCTTGAGACCCCTATATCAGTTCACAAGGCAGGAGGGGCTGACTTACGGATGACACAAGCGGATGACTTGCCATAAACCTCCCCATTACCTGCATCCCAAAAGCCAAAGGGGGTGCAGAAGATCCCAAGGACAGTGAGGGCTATGCAAGCTGGTAGCCTTCAATTACGATGGCCAGACACTCAGCCCCCGCTCCCTGGTCTTCCAGCCCCCAAAGCTGGTGCCTAGGCTCGTTTTACTTGGATAGGGGGGCCCCCAAGCCATTTTTATTAATTTTAAGGGTTAAACCCTTTCAAATTAAGTAATTTTTTAATTTGTAATTTGAACTTAAGTCAGGTTCCAGGAGTTCAGTTTGCTCATCTCTATTTACCAGCTCTGTGCCCTTTATGGTATGGCTAAGGCTGATTCTAGAGAGCACAGAAAATAATCCAGGTGAGCTGTACTCTTTTGAGACCAACATAGCTGGCACTTAAGCCAAGCCCTTTGCCAGAATTCACGCAATCCTCATCTAACACCATTTTTATATAAATTTGAATCGTTTAACTAAGAAAAAATTATATTGATGTGAATCTTAATTTTAAAAAAATGAATTTTTGCTTAACTAGTTTAAAACTGGGCCCTAGATATTTTGTGGGTAGCTGGGGATGAATTTACCTCTCTTCAGTTCATTACGAGTGACCAGACGGCTTTCATCACAGCTTTCCTTTTTCTTTAACTGCTAACGCTTTGCGTTTTCTCCTCTGCAGAAGGGAATGTCAGGCTTGCTAGAGTCCCCAGGGATGAAATTGTGTCAGGTATGGCATCTAGAGATGAGCAAACTTTTAAAAAATTTGATTCGACTGATTCGCAAAATTTTCCGACAAAAATCTTTCGACCCGAATTTATTTGTGACAAATCGCTATTAAAAACGGCTATTTCTGAGCTTCCTAGAGCCTCAATAGGGCTGTAAACCATTCTGCCTTGCTGTAACACGCCTAGGATGCGTGCTGGGTTAGTGAAATAATACTGTAAATAATTATCACATGCAGATCAAAGGCATCGCTAATAGAATCGCAGAGCGGCACAATTGCAGAGAGTTGAGGTGGCATCACTATGAGGGGCCCCTATAGTGCCTGAAAAACACACCCTTGAGCTGGCAGCAGCAGGAGCCCAAAAATTAACTGAATCACACCCTGGAGTTGCAAGCAGCAGCAGCCGCCCAAACATTGCTTGAAAGAGACACTGGAGTTGGCTGCAGGAGCCCAAAAATTGGATGAATCACACCCTGGAGTTGCAAGCAGCAGCCCAAACATTGCTTTAAAGAGACACTGGAGTTGGCTTCAGGAGCCCAACAATTGGATGAATCACACCCTGGAGTTGCAAGCAGCAGCAGGAGCCCAAACATTGCTTTAAAGAGACACTGGAGTTGGCTTCAGGAGCCCAGAAATTGGATGAATCACACCCTGGAGTTGCAAGTAGCAGCAGCAGCAGGAACCCAAACATTGCTTTAAAGAGACACTGGAGTTGGCTTCAGGAGCCCAAAAATTGGATGAATCACACCCTGGAGTTGCAAGCAGCAGCAGGAGCCCAAACATTGCTTTAAAGAGAGACACTGGAGTTGGCAGCAGGACCCCAAAAATTGGATGAATCACACCCTGGAGTTGCAAGCAGCAGCCCAAACATTGCTTTAAAGAGACACTGGAGTTGGCTTCAGGAGCCCAACAATTGGGTGAATCACACCCTGGAGTTGCAAGCAGCAGCAGGAGCCCAAACATTGCTTTAAAGAGACACTGGAGTTGGCTTCAGGAGCCAAAAATTGGATGAATCACACCCGGGAGTTGCAAGTAGCAGCAGCAGCAGGAACCCAAACATTGCCTTAAAGAGACACTGGAGTTGGCTTCAGGAGCCCAAAAATTGGATGAATCACACCCTGGAGTTGCAAGCAGCAGCATGAGCCCAAGCATAGCTTGAAAGACACACTGCAGTTGGCAGCAGCAGAAGCCCAAAAATTGGCCTAAAGACATAAATATGTTTTGCACCATTTGGAAAGTGTAAAACGTGGCACCATGCTGAATCTAGTCGCATGCATCAGCCATTGGTGGGTGGAAATCCTGGCTGATCCATTCCTGATTCATTTTCACAAAGGTGAGTCCCTCCACATTTTTAGTTGACAGACGAGTTCTCCTCGCCGTAACTATGGCCCCCGCCGCACTAAACACCCGCTCAGATGGCACGCTACTTGCCGGGCAGGACAGCTTTTCCAGGGCAAACTCTGCTATTTGCGGCCACAAGCCAAGTTTGGCTGCCCAGAAGTCCAGCGGCTCCTCAAGGTGTGTTGGCATGGTCATGTCAAGGTATGACATGACCTGCTGGTTGAGGTCCTGCTCCAGGTCTTCCTGCTGCTCATGAGTAGCCTCACTATGCGGGTGTAGAAAGCTACTCATTAGCGACTGAAGACTGAGGCTGCTGCTGCTGATGGAGCTGCTGCTCCTGCCAACCCCCCAGCAGCCATGGCAGTGGAAGGTGAGCGCAGAGGTCCCCACGAGTCAGACCTGCGAGAGTATGGACCATGGCGCAGATAGGCATTGGCCAACTGCCTACGTAGAATGTCTTTGTAGTAGTTCAGTTTGACCTCCCTCTCGGCGGGTTAAAAAATGCCCCCATTTTGTGCCGGAAGCGAGGGTCCAATAAGGTGGAGAGCCAGAAGTCATCCCGCCGACAAATGGAAACAATTCTGGGGTCACTACGCAAGCACGTGAGCATGCTTCCTGCCATTTGCTCGGAGGGACTACTTGTCTCCATCTCCACTGCATACTGCCACGGTGTGTCTGGGTCCTGTGTCTCGCCTTCCTCACAACCCTCTAGCTCCTCTGGCTGCTCCTGCTCCTCCTCTCCTGTCTGCTGACTAGATAAACCAGCCATTTCGCCAAGCCTAAACTGTGCTTCACTGAGCCACTCCTCCTCCTCTTCCTCCTCCTCCTCCAGTTCAGCTCCAATGGGGTTCATGTGGCCGTAAGATGTAGACACCATGTCTCCAGTGCCCTGACCAGCCATGGTTTCCAACATGTGCTGTAGTACATGAAGCAGTGGAATCACGTTCACCCCATAATCCTGCCGACTGACAAATAAAGTGGCTTCCTCAAAGGGCCTGAGCAAACGGCAGGTGTCACGTATGAGCTGCCACTGGTTGACATTGAAGTTACACAGGGGAGTCCCCCTATCCGCTTGGATCATCAGGAAATCCGTGATGGCTTTTCTCTGTTCATATAATCGGTCCAACATGTGAAGGGTAGAATTCCAACGGGTGGAAACATCGCAAATCAGACTATGTTGGGGGCTACCGTTCTGACGCTGTAGCTCAAGAAGGGTGTGTTTGGTGGTGTATAAGTGGCTGAAGTGCATGCAGTTTCCTTGAAGTTGTTAGAATGTCTTGCAGATGGGGGGGGGGGGGAACACTTCAGAAACTGCTTGACAACCAGATTGAAGATGTGAGCCATGCAGGGCGCATGGGTCAGGCTTCCTTGGCGCAGCGCAGACAAAATGTTCTTCACATTGTCAGTAACCATGATTCCCATTTGAATTTTTCTGGGAGTAAGCCATGTTTGGATTTTGTGATGAATACATTTAAGCAGTTCCTCCCCTGTGTGACTCCGTTCGCCAAGACAAACCATGTGAAGCACAGCGTGACACCACCGTGCCCTGCACACATGGTAGACTAGAGGGGCACTGAGACTTGAGCCTACAGTGGAGGGTGAGGAGATGGTGGAGGATGAGAAGACCGAGTCGCATGGTGTCACAGGCACAACGGTCAGGGAGCGCGGAGGCCGAAGCGGCGTGACCTGTTCAAGTTGCTGCTGCTGCTGCAAAGGGACCACATTCACCCAGTGGGCCGTAAATGACATGTACTGTCCCTGACCGTAGTTACAGCTCCAGACATCGGCGCTGCCATGCACTTTGCTACACACCGACAGGCTCAAGGACTGTCCCGCCTTCTGTTCAACAAAAGTGTGCAGCACTGGTACTGCCTTCTTGGCAAAGAAATGACGGCTTGGGACTCTCCACCTCGGCTCGGCACAAGCCATCAGTTCTCTGAAAGGTGCAGAGTCCACCACCTGAAAAGGGATTGAGTGCAGCACCAGCAACTTGGAAAGGAGCACATTCAGCTTCTGCGCCGTAGGATGAGTGGGCGCATACTGCTGTCTCTTGGACATGGCTTCGCTGATGGATTGCTGGCGGGATGCATGACTTGGAGGAGGAGGAGGAGGAGCAGGAGCGACAGAGGATGGGTATGACGCACAGCTGCCTTCGGCTGAGGTGCTGGAGCCTTGGCTGGCAGAAATTGGGAGTGGCGTGCCACTTGGTGAGGAAACAGGCTGGACCACCTCTTCGGAGCCTCGGTCCTCCAAGGCCGCTTTATGGCGACACAGCATATGTTGACACAGGGCCGTGGTGCCAACATTTAGGCTCTGACCACGCTTTACCTTCTGCCTACATATCTTGCATGTGGCCATGTTACCCTCCTGCAGATGCTTCAGGAAAAACTGCCACACTGCCGAGTAGCTACTTTTCCCACCAACAGCCCGCACTGATTCACTGCTACTGTCGCCAACTCCAGGAACCCCTGCTCCACTATCTCCTGATAAGGTAGCCTGCAATGCAGCAGGTGCTCTACCCCAGCACCGTTTGGCTCCAGGCTTGGCTGCCAACCATGCTGCTAACACCTTGCTGCCTCAGCTGCTGACTCTGGGGAAACCTGCGCCCCTCTTCTCCTGATGATGACGATGAAGCCCCTTCTGCACCCAGCTCCCAAGTGCGATCGGCATCATCACCGAGTTGTGGCTGCACGTCACTGATGTTCTCGGTTTCCTCAACAGTGTCTGGTGCAGGAGCTGGAACGCTCTCAACACCCACGACACTCTCCACATCACTATTTGTCTGCCTAGCTAAAGAAGCCACCTCCATTTCTTGGCTGGGCAGTAGCTGCTGACTGTCCTCTATCTGATCGTCCTCCTCACTAAGGAGTGGAGCTGAACCCAAAGCATAGGCTACGTCGCTGGGGGAGGGAACGGTGTAGGACAGAGGCAATGGGAGGACAGCTACTGCTCTCGGGGCATGCCAACTCAGGGTTGTGTCAGAGGAACCTACCGACCCTAGACTGGGGGTCTCAGATGTAACTTGTGATGATGTGGATGACCGCGTTAACCAATCTACCACGGCAGATGCGTTACTGGTGGAGACACGACCGCTAGCAGATACTGGCAGATCAGGTCTCTCACTGTGACTCCTGCTGCCACTCGCCCTTAGTCTGTTGCGACCTCTGCCTGCTGAATCTTGGCCTCTGCCACTCCTCTTTGAACATCCTTGCACATGGCTGCCTGAAATTTTTATGTATTTGAAATGCGCAATAGGTACTTTAAAAAATGTGTTTACTTTAAAAAGCAGAAGCTAAATAAGGTGAGGAACTGCTTCTCAGCACCAGATACTATGCAAATTGGCAATATGGGATACCCTGCGGCCTGATGTTTTGACAGCAGGACAAAAACCAATTCAAAATGCAATAGCTTAATAAAGCTGAGGCTGAACAAGCTTTTTTAGTATAACAGATAGGGTGCAACATGCAGGTTTGGGATACCAAGCGGCCTGGTGTTTTGACAGCAGGATTAAAACCAATTCAAAATGCAATAGCTTAATAAAGCTGAGGCTGAACAAGCTTATTTAGTATAACAGATAGGGTGCAACGTGGTGGTTTGGGATACCCTGCGGCCTGGTGTATTGACAGCAGGACAAAAACCAATTCAAAATGCAATAGCTTAATAAAGCTGATGCTGAACAAGCTTATTTAGTATAACAGATAGGGTGCAACGTGGTGGTTTGGGATACCCTGCGGCCTGGTGTATTGACAGCAGGACAAAAACCAATTCAAAATGTAATAGCTTAATAAAGCTGAGGCTGAACAAGCTTATTTAGTATAACAGATAGGGTCACATGTGCTGGCATGGGATGCTCATGTGGCCTGGGGTTTTTAAAGCAGACAAAAACCAATTCAAAATGCAATAGCTTACTAAAGCTGAGGCCAAACAAGCTGATTTAGTACAAAAGATGTGGGCTGGTGTTTTTATAGGAGGCCAAAAACCAAATCAAAATGCAATAGCTTAATAAAGCTGAGGCTGAACAAACTGATTTAGTATAAAATATAGGGTCACATGTGCTGTTTGGGATGCCCATGTGGGCTGGTGTTTTTAAAGCAGACAAAAACCAATTCAAAAGACAATAGCTTAATAAAGCTGAGGCTGAACAAGCTGATTTAGTATAAAAGATAGGGTCACGTATTGAAATGGAATGGCCACGTGGCCTGGGTTTTTTTTTTTTACAGCAGACAAAAAAAAATTAAAACTAATCCAGTTATGAGAAATGCTTGTGTATAACAGATAGGGTTAAATATGCCACTGCCAAGATGGGATGCACAGTGGCAAGGAAAATTTACAGCACAAAGAACACTGATTGAAAACTGATCTGGCAAATAAAAATAAAAAAAAAGCTTTCCCTCTCACTGTCCCTGCCTGGATTGTTCCCGATTTTTCCCTATCTTTCCCTGGTTCTGTCTGCCTCTCTGTGGGTGTCAACGACTGTCCCTGCCTATCTCTAAGTCTTTCCCTGTCTGCAGCAACCACCGCTGTTTCTGGAATGCAAGGCTGAAATGCGCAAAAGGAAAATGGCCGCCGTTTATATAGCACGGTGACGTCACCGGGCTTCCTGGCTGCTGATAGGCTGCATGTGACCTTCCCATGATAACTTGCCCCAGGGAATATGTCTGGACATGTTCATCCAGCATTTTAGAATGCCTGTAATTGAAATAAATGGAGTTTAAAGGAAAACTTCGATCGATCGAATCGCGGGGAAATTCTGATTTATTCAGAATCAAATTTTTCATGAAATTCGGAACAAATTCGGGTTCGTCCGCATCGATTCGCTCATCCCTAATTGCATCCTCAGGATGAAACGTCTCCCACTGGGGAACTGACAGCTGAATGGCAATGGCTGGTGCTGCCAAGTTCTTCTTCCAACACCCACTGATCCATCGGCAGGAGGAACCTCTGTAATAAGTGTTCTCTTGGGAGTCCCGGGCATAAGGTGATTCGGCTAATTTTATATTTTTACTAGGCTGTAGTGAGTGCTATTGCTATTGTTTACTAGTTTTCCTTCTAGGTTTTAAACATATTTTTGATTATTAATTTATCTTATTAAATTATTAACATATTTAATTTAACTCCATGCCAAAACTCATTATTGCTCATGACTCCTCTAGGGCAAGTGTCTGTTGACAGATCTATGCACTACCATGAAGCTTTAGTTTAGGGATGTTGGTTATGTATGCGCCCCAATTAGGGCAACTTTCAGTCTGGACCGCATACTGGACTCATGCCTGTAATAGCAATGGTGGCTTCCCAGACAGGTACCTGAATTGCACTGACTGACATTTGTCGGTGGAGTCCTGGCTCCCCAAAGAAGTTACATAGAAAATATGTTCCTCTAAATAAAATAACACACTTCAAAATAAGGCTAAGTTTTGACTCCCTGTCGTAACATTTTTTTAGATCCTTTTTCTGAAAATAGATTCAAGCTCTGAAATAATTTGATAAGGTCAGATTTAAATGAAGTCTGCATCCCCTTTGCCATTAAGGACTTGTTGCTGCTGACAATTTGATTCAAATTACAGCATTTTTTAAAGGTTGAAATTAGTGGAAAATGGGATTTTAAGAATCCAAGATCTTCTAAATTGGTGTTATAAATGGTGAAACATTCCAAAATGTTTTGTCAGAAATAACAGCTCTGCCAACCTCTATTAAGCAGGTGCTTTTAAAGATCTGAAGCACCTGAAAAATTGTGTTTTACAAAGAATTCACTAAAATGATGGTAGCAAAAAAAATGGTTGTTGCTTATTCCAAGACGAGGTCTATCTTTACAGATTGCATAACGGAATGGATTGAGATTTTACATTTATTGTAAAGAAGAATTAGCTTTCATTGAATGGAACTATGAAATGCCCATATATGATCCAGGATAGGGTTCCAGATTTGTGTGTGCACCAGGACCCACAGTTTTACCACAGGTCAACATCCTAGACATAAGCTTGTGCTGTAGACTTACATTACTCTGCTGACCACTTCCCTGGTCAGTACTACATGTAATCATGTTTCTTTGATAGAAGTTCAGCATCACCATTGGTGGCTCCTGGGTAACATTAGCCAGAAAGTAAATCTTGTAGGAGAAACACCGGGGTCAGCCACACTTTCAGTGTACAATATGGACTTACTATTAGGGTATATGTCCACACCTCTACTAGGAGACCAATATATTGCAGCAAGACCCAAAGACCCACCAAAAGATGCCTAACTAATTTTGTATCAGCAAGATTTTAGTTCTGCCAGGGAAGATATTTCCTTTTATGTCTCTTGGGGTAGGCAGCTAACAGAGATGTCACGGGGTTCCTTGCATCTGCATTCAGTTGCATTTCTGCATCTAAAGCAAAAAAGAAAAGTTGGGATCAGGGCGACAGGATTCCTTTGCGGTGATTGCTACCCATTTGAAAACTTGTGTGCCAATTTATGAGATTGCATTGGGGGGGGGGGGGGGGGGGGAAATAAATTGGTTCATTCATTTTAGCCGCATGTCTTCATTTAAATTAAAATAAGAAGAAATATAGTTCAAAGGACAGTTGCCTTTCTTGATTGTACCTTGTGGCTTACAGAGAGGACTAATATACACTGATCCATGTGCCATTTGATGGTGGACAAGAAAAATCACATGTTCTTTACACTGTTGGGAAACCAGATTGAAGCAGGTGTACGATTGCTCGGCAAGCTTTATTACCAGACAGGCCAAGTCTCTGTGGAATACCCCTGAATAATGGCATCACTGGAGGAGAGGGACATAGAGAGGAATTTCCTGGAGTGTTAAGGAAGAAGGAGGAAGGACCTGTGTCCCCCCCTTACTACAGATGCTAGCAAGGTGGCTAAAAAAGTGTCTCCTTGCTAGCAGCAGACCAGCATCTGCCGGACCAGGAGGGAGCCTCTGACCCAGCAGACTGGGACAAAGGACACCCCCTGGCAGGGGACATAGGAAACAAGACTTGGAGAAGGTGAGAACTTTTTTTTTTTTTTTAACTCTTTCTTATTTAACTGCTTGTGAACTGGTAAGGGGTCCAAGGGACCCCTATACTAGTTCAAATGTATTGGTGGCCGACGTACTATTCACTACTAGCACAACAAAAATAAACCCTTTTGAGGCACCACCATATGTATGCAGATTGTTTTCAGCATTTCCTGGTGGATCAACATTGGAATCGTTATTAGTGATTTCCCAGAGGGTGGGGGGCACCATGGCACTGACCCAAATAGAAATGGTAGCAAAACTATTCCTTTACACGCCCTCCACAACCTGAGCTGCAATGTCTTTGAAAAGTCTTCAGAGAAGGATTAACCTTTATTTACTAAAGAATTACTTTGCTCTTATTGATCAACAAAACCTTTAAGTTCTATCTCAGTGACAATGAAAGAATAAAAAACATTGTTTAAAAGAATATAAATCATCCCCCCGCATACTATTATCACCCTTGTTGAAGAGAGACTGAAACGGAGCACAATGCAGTTTCCACACAACATATCATTATCTGAGAACTATTTGCTAACCTTCAAAGTTATGTAAAAAAAGTTGATGAGTCATGTAATTGTAAGTTTGTGGGAATACTTAATTTATAAGCCTACTCACAAACTCATCATATGTCTTATTTTTAACTGCTCGTGACATAAAATGAATTACATATTCCCCCGTGTCTAAAAGTTTGAAGAACATCTACAATGTTTAACGTGTTCATGGGCTTTTAGGGAAATTATTTTAACACGTTTCGACACATATTTAATGCGAGATATCATTGTAAAAAGTAAATTAAAGAAAACTGAGCATTTTGAGGGGAATTGGGTTTATAGTATATTGAAAACGGGAAAAAAAGTCTGAAAGTCTAAGCACCTTGCAGGGAAGAACCACTAGGGACAATAGGGTTGATTCCTCATTAGGCAAGATTATTAAAATAATTTCTGGTGCAAAAAGTTTGCATAGAAAGGGCTATTTTTGTTTTTTGTTTGGTGTGTTTATGCACTTATAATTGGGCAAAAACGAAATGCGCAGAAATCTCAGAAGGTGCTCCTGGAAACACCTATGTGTTTAAGTAATGTGATTCAGCATTAAGTTGTTATATTTTGTCTTAAAGGGGCCACAGCACTCAACCCTGTTGGCTTGCAGCCAAACCTATAATTTGTCCCCCTATAAATTTGTCCACACACCTGCAGAAGTATGCTGAAGCTGCACCACCAAGCGCCAAGGTGCCTCTGTGAGGTGCAGTCCTAACTCTAATCTCTGAATGCCCCCTTTGGGACATACAATGCAATAGATAAATTGAGAGCAGAGTAACTGAGGTTGCACATGGGGTGGAAGGGCCGAAAAATCCTTGCAGTACAGCTTCAGACCCAGCAACCCATGTGCTTGCACAAAATCAAAGGAAACAAAAAAGAGGGGTGGCAGCCGCTCAGACCATTTTATAACTAACCTGGGAGTTGCACATGAGCAGGGCAATTAGGATACACGAGTCAACCATGTAAGCTTGCAGCCAAATCTATAATCTGTGCCTAAATCTGGTTAAAACAGAGGCCTTGGTCCACACACATCTGCAGAAGTATGCTAAAGCTGCACCACTAAATGCCACAATGCCTCTTGTTATATTTTTGTTACTAGTTTTTGCTCGTACTTTGTACACCTGCCCAAAGCAGGTGTAAAAATCATGCTTGACATTTTGACATTTCTGCATCTTATTTATAAATAAAAAAGACATGTGGGAGTGTCTGTCACAAAATCTGTGCAATCTGCGACGTGGGTGTGGGCTGCTTCCAGCACATAGAGCAATCACACCATAAACACCCACACATCAATTACAACAAGCTGCCACCACCACCATAAGCTACACTTTAAATGATTAAATCAGGCCAGTGGAACCCTCCTCAATCATCATCCGATCAAACTCTGCTGGCGAGTAATGGAGACAGTCGCCACACACACCTACACACTCCTCTCCACATACAAGCAGTGCACAGGCAATACACACCGATTCCATCCCACACTTACACTGTGGAGAGTCTGATCAGTTCTGCTGTGGAACAACCGGATACAATCAGCTTGCAATCTGCTGGTTCACACACAGTCACCATGCAGCACTCTAAGTTAATTGTGAGTCATTCACCCTTTTAACACTATATGATTAGATACGCTTTCCCAATCATACAATGGATTAGTTACAATCAATCTTACAGTCTATTAGGTTAACACACATTTGAGTGGTCAGTCTTCAGAAACCCGTGCAAAATGGAAATTTAAAAATAAAGAGACAAAAATACAAATAATAAACAAAAAAAGACAATATGCAAACATGTACAGAAAAAAAAAAAAACAGATAGAAAATAAAAGGGGAGAAAACACTGAAAATCCTACATACAAAAAAAAAAAAAAAAAAAAAGACTTTCCTACATACAAAATCTTCAGCTTCCGAGGGTTGGAGGAGTAGTGGGTCGGACACACCATGATCACGGATCGGACCCTCTGTATGTGACGCTGAAAACAGTTTCTCCCCTGGATTTTGATGCTGCCCCTTGCTGGGTGAGTGCTGTGGGCCCAGTGCCCAGAAAGTCTTGTTATAGGGTGTTTGTAGAAATGCTGGGGATGAGGCAGAGGGGGAAGCATGACATATATTAGGACATTGGATGTCACAGTGTCATCTGTCATTTTTTTTGAAGACTGTCCCTCACCTTCATTACGAGCCAGTGCCGGGAAAGAAGTCCTGCGATTGGCCCCTGGGTGGGGTGTTCCGGTGCCGAGGACGCGGCCATGGCCCACTTGCGCGCTGGCGGCCAATCGCGAGACTCCTTTCCAAGAACTGGCTCGTAGTGAAGGTAAGGATATTGGGTATTCTGGGGGGTTATGGATGCTCCCTCTGAGCTTGTTTTTATTAGCTGTCTGCAGGACCAACACCAACGGGTGTTGGTCCGGTGTAATGATAACATGTAACTGTTACTGATACATTTGTATCCTTGGCTTTTTTTGCAGATGTTATATTTCTTCCACTCTAAAATTACATTATTCTGTCAAAGGGCCCTCTAGCTTTACATAAAGATGATTTAAAGGCATTGGAGGAATTATTTTTTCAACTGTGTGCTAAACCTACACAATTGTTCTGGTTCACTAAAAAGCCTGTGAGCCACACAGAAAGGGGTTTGCAAGTCATATGTGGCTGAAGAGCTGCAGGTCTGGGACCCCTGCCCTATACCCACCCACCTGTCATAATTACTGCTGGAACTGAAGCTTTTTAGCTAACTTGTTTCCACCAAAAATAAGACATGGTAATATTTTTTTTCTCAGAAAAAGGCAGTAGGGCTCATTTTCCAGGGGTGTCTTCCATAAACAGCAAATTATATATACTATATACGAATAAACTAGGGTTTATTTTCAGGGGTAGGGCTCAAATTTTAAAGCATTTATGAAAATGCTAAAAATCACACTAGGCAGGGCTTATTTTCAGGGAAACACGGTAGTACAGGCTACCATCCCATGTGTAGCCAACATTCTGGTTGGGGGTTTGAGGTCTGTACACAAATATAAAGCATATCCATATGTGTACCATATGAAGAGTTCCACACAGTGGTCTAAGCACAGTGTTTCCATGGAAAGTACAGGGCAAATGCCATACACATGGGATTCTGGGATTATATACTGTATATCAGGAGTTCCCAATGTTTTGTCATCAGTTTCCATTTTCCAACTATCTCAAATACCCCCTGGATGGTACATGAAGGTTTTTATCTAAAACAGTGTTTTGTACTTACTGAGCAAATCAGACTTCAACCAAGTATACTGTAGATGACAACAGATGAGTTTAGGGAGCAGGTCAGGCTGCAATCTCCACTGGTTGGGAACCTTTGCTATTTATCATTATTTTTGGAGACAAATAAGACATATGGAAAGCCGTGAATAAGAGCTTTATTAATGAAGTGTCTGTGCCACACAGCGCCACTTTTTTGGCCTCAGCGGCACTGGGTGTCAAATTTAACAAATGAAAAAACGCTAACACCAATGCAGCCACAACCTAGCGTCCATTTTAACTGCTGGGCGCTCTGGTTGAAGCAACTCCACATGAAACCTGGCGCTGTGGCTCAAGATCCCATAGAGCACAATGGGCAGAACTGGATTGAAGTGTTTAATGCTTATTGTGACAGACGCTCTGTCTTTTGGATGTCATCACTATTCAGTTGCCCACCGAGTCATTCACTGGCCTTTTCTTAATTAGGTCATTGTAGTTTGGATTGTATTATAAACTGCCTTTGTGTTAATTGATTACGTCACAGGCAATGGCATTGTTCTGATTGAGTGTATTACAGACGCCTATTGTTTTGCTGATTGCGTCACCGGCAGAGTTGGTCTGTGTATTTGTCATGAGGTCCACGGGGGAGGTCCCATTGCATGGAGACTTGTGTATATAAGGCCTAGAGTGGCACTAATAAAAACACTTCACCTTCACCCTCAATACTGAAGTTCTGTCTCTTATTGGGGGAAACGCTATATTACAATTCACTAGCCCTTGTAAGGGCTGTTCCTGTTTCCTCACGGACGACTCTGGAATTCCAGCAGCACCTCTTACGATTGGGAAAAGGACGTCTCGGGTGGTGAAGCCCTCCGGCGATAAGGGTTATCGCTACAATTGGTGGCAAGCGGTCGGATGGTCCTTTGTACCCAGAGAGAGTGCTACCCTGATGGAGAGTCAGTAGGACAAGTTGAAAAGGCTGACCCTGAAGGATCTACTCGAGAGCCGGGGAAGGTCAGCTAGCAACCGCCCACGTCGGGAACTGATAGCCGAGCTGATCGAAATGGATCATGCAGCAGTGAGGCCCGAAACCAATATAGAGATCGATGAAGACGCTGCTCTTGTTCAAGCGGTTCGGAACAGATTGTCGGTCTATGGCCCGAATCCATCACAGGAACTGATCGACCGAGTCTTCGCCGCAGCGGAGGCAGAGGCCAGTAAGCGAAGGGAAGATCGGCGACTTTCAACCCAGCAGCCTCTCAGCCTCAGTTACACTGGGGGGAGAAAGATTCCATTTGCAGCATTTAAGTCCTTCCAGGAAAGTGACGACGAGATTGACGGATTTTTGGCCGATTTTGAACGGCAGTGCGCTTTACACCGGGTACCCACGGAGGAATGGGTCACCATATTATCAGGGAAACTATCTGGGAAAGCTTCCGATGCTTTCCGGGCCATCCCTGATGCGGACTTACCACACTACCATCTGGTAAAGGAGGCTTTGTTAGCCCGGTACGCTGTCACCCCGGAGGCCTACAGGCGACGATTTCGGGAATCCCAAAAGAAGGGAGGGGATTCTTACACGGAGTGGGCATGTCGCCTCCATCGTACAGCATCACACTGGGTCACTGGATGCAAAGCCACGACCGCTGAGGATGTACTACAGTTGTTTTTACTAGGACATTTTCTCAATGCCCTGCAACCAGAGCTAAGAGAGTGGGTACGTGACCGGAGGCCTCTAACGCTACCTGAGGCTGCTCGTCTAGCCGACGAGTACACTGATGCTCGCCGGACAGAACAGTCCGCTCCAAAACCACAACCTCCCATCAAATTTCAAGCACCTGTGGCTCCAGCGCCAACTCGTGACTCTGGGCCACATAGGCCAGCGCAGCAACCGAACCTCTCCACAGTTCAGTGCCATCGTTGCAAACAATGGGGACATTATCGCAGTGATTGCACCCTAGAGCCTCCCCGAAACACGTGGGGGCAAAAGCAACCTTCCACCTCCCGTACTCCTGTGGCACACTGTTTGGAAGCTGAGAGCAGTTCGGAAGAGTATCTGGGGGTACTGTATGAAGCTGATCCCGTACAAGCGGCCATCCAAGACAACCGACAGCACCATTGCCAGGAGGTACGAGTCAATGGGCGCACCGCGCAAGGACTACGCGACACCGGAGCCACACTTACCTTGCTCCAACCTCATTTGGTCAAGAACAAAGACCGCACTGGACACACCGTTGCAGTAAGGGTGGCGGGAGGAGCTGTGTTTCGACTCCCCACCGCCCGAGTACATCTTGACTGGGGCGCTGGATCCGGCAGGGTACAGGTGGGACTTATGGACAACTTACCAGCAGAAGTACTATTGGGAAATGATCTAGGACCAATGACTTCTGCCTACGCTACCTCTGGACCAGCCAGCGTCAACCCTGTTACAACCCAGGCTCCAGCCCGAGCTGCCGACTCCAGCCCACTGGTCGGGGAGACCCAGGGGTTTCGTCTGCATCACGTCATGTCTGTTACAAGAAGCCAAGAAGAGGATCAGCCATCAGGTTACGTCCTTCCAGAAGGGAAACGTATGCCAAACACTATTTTTGTTGGGGGCATTGGCCGTCGGATTAATCAGCCTGAAATTAAGGATGTTTTTTCAAAGTATGGCGCTGTAAAGAATGTCAAAATTATTAGGGATGCCTCTGGCGTTTCTAAGGGTTATGGTTTTGTCTACTTTTACGATGATGTAGATGTGCAGAAAATTGTGGATTCTCCGATCAGCTTCCATGGAAAGAGATTGAAACTTGGGCCAGCTATAAGAAAGCAGAGCACCTGTGCACACATCCAACCAAGGACTTTGGTGCTGAACTCACCAACGCCACAATATCCCAGTGTTTGGACCCCACCCATGACCGATTCCTATGTACAGCCCACGTCAATGTTTAGTCCGGTTACTCACTATGTGCAGACTTGTCCTTACACAGAACTCTGCCCATAACAAGAGTCCGGACAGCCCCACGTTAACCCGAACAGGGTCAATCCGGGTCTGCCGGGTGTTCCACAAAAAGGGGGCATTGTGACAGACGCTCTGTCTTTTGGATGTCATCACTATTCAGTTGCCCACCGAGTCATTCACTGGCCTTTTCTTAATTAGGTCATTGTAGTTTGGATTGTATTATAAACTGCCTTTGTGTTAATTGATTACGTCACAGGCAATGGCATTGTTCTGATTGAGTGTATTACAGACGCCTATTGTTTTGCTGATTGCGTCACCGGCAGAGTTGGTCTGTGTATTTGTCATGAGGTCCACGGGGGAGGTCCCATTGCATGGAGACTTGTGTATATAAGGCCTAGAGTGGCACTAATAAAAACACTTCACCTTCACCCTCAATACTGAAGTTCTGTCTCTTATTGGGGGAAACGCTATATTACAATTCACTAGCCCTTGTAAGGGCTGTTCCTGTTTCCTCACGGACGACTCTGGAATTC
Source organism: Gastrophryne carolinensis (assembly GCA_027917425.1). NCBI lineage: Eukaryota > Metazoa > Chordata > Amphibia > Anura > Microhylidae > Gastrophryne > Gastrophryne carolinensis. The sequence goes on from CM051241.1 coordinate 96,384,565, forward strand.
CAGCAGCACCTCTTACGATTGGGAAAAGGACGTCTCGGGTGGTGAAGCCCTCCGGCGATAAGGGTTATCGCTACACTTATAATTAATATAACACACATTTATGTGTATAGAACTTGCATTAAAACTTGTCAATAGTGGAAACACAGGGCCTAGATGGGCCAATATGTTTTTTGGGGGGTTAATAAAATTGATTTGAGGGTTTTTTTGCTTAACAGTGTGTACAACATCTAAATTGCAGCCTAAACGCACTGTAAAGTTTGTCCCCAGCAGTGATTGCTTGTAACTGTAATGAAGAAACCTTGACCAATGCTAGAAAAATACAGCAACAAAGATTTCAAGGAGGAAAAATTTCATAAATATGATGTTGAGCTATAGTGACGGCAGTACAAAGTGGTGCTCACTGGCGACATCAATTAAGGCAAATTAGTAGTATTTGCATAGCGACTACTAGTGCCAATGTAGTACACAGCATAGCATCAGATAAAACGGGAATGCCAGTGCTCCGAAGCTGGTGCTATAGTCACTAAAAGGTGCACATCATAATTCTTCTCCAGTAGATCACAGGTGACAACAGAAATCAGTGTGAAGTTTTTGGAGTTTGGGTATTAAGGGGCTAGACAATCTCACAGTGTAAAGAAAATACAATATATTACTTTTACTGTTCATCTGTTCTCCATGGATGTCTAATCTTTAAAACAGATGTGCTAGAGATTTTACAGAGCATTAGTCCCAAAAGTAGCAAGGTCAGATCCACATGGGTAGACAGTTGAGACATAAATCATTTTTAATATGGAGCCTAATTCATACAACCAATCCTGGGTTTTTGTGACCCCAAAACAACAATATAATAAAATAACTAAGAGTGTGGTCCGCATTTATTCAATATTGTACAGAAATTGTTAAATCTTTGTAGGTGTCTAAAACACAGAATAAAATCCAACATGAAGAAGTTTGTTGCTGGTCTTAAGAAACATCTCCATATTAAAGAAAAAAAATGATCAGGTGGTAAGCAAGGGTTGGAATTACCTACACTCACCTAGTCATATAGCAAGACAAGGTTGCTTCAGTGCATCACCCACAGTTGAAAAAGCTAGGTCCATCCAAAAAGAAAACTTTCAGATCTGCTCCACAATTCATAAGCACCTTGAACTGTTCTCCACAGACAACTGTGCCAAAATATGGATCCCAATTCTTAAACATTTATTTCTCTCTTCTTAACATGGACAAGTGTTGCCCTTTGAAATGACTGGGCAAAGGACCCTTGGAACTGGAAAATAATCCAGTTCCCATTCAGTCTTTTAAGCCTTATACTAAAGGCGAGCGCCTGATTGTTGTCCGGTTGTCTTGGGCTACACATTGCACCACATTGCACCATCCTAAACTTCAATACATTTTCAAAAAATACCCTGTAGTTCCTACGTTATCTGTATTAGAACATTGGATATGCAGAGAAAAAATGAGGAGAAACAGTGGGTGTGGCAACAGTGATGTAACACTGTGTACTTAGCATGTTCATAATGGGCCATGCTTGGATAAGTGTGCTGAGAGTCACAGCTTGTACATAAAGATGGATCATGGAGAGAAATGCTGTCTGATTGTCTGCACTTGGTTAGCTACTAGTGTGAATGGATGAATGGGGGTTGCTGGGTGTCTAACCTGTGGCAAGGATGGCAAACAGAGGAAAATGCTGGAATACTGGGTGGTCAGGCTGTTGATTGCTGGCAGCCTGATCAAAGACTGGAGCCATATGTCTGAACGCTGAGAGCAGAGAGAGGAGGGCCAGGTTTCATAGCTGCGGCAAGAGGCAGCCAATCAGAATGCCTGGAGAGGGAGTGGGGGGTGTTTCTGTTCTCTGTCCACTGAAGGTTGATTGAAGGACCAGGTCAGTGGGCTGGTGATAGAAAGCTGAATGAAGAAGTGATTTCATAACTACAGAGACAGATAGGAGAGGAAGGACAACATAGAAATGACTCAATGTAAGGTAAGCTATTGATATTTATTGTTTAACTTTGAATTTTTTAACACTTTAACCTCCATATTTTGTGAGATTTTCAACATGATTTTCAACTCATGATCAGAACGGCTGTTGGCACGAGGTCCCTGCTTTCCCGCAACCATTCCAGCTTCATTCATTGTCAGGTTTAGGACTGGCACTGAGACTGGCAATGTGAGACTCAAGAGTCCAGTAACGCTGCAGGGATGTCACCACCGTGGCCTACAACCAAGATTGGGCAAGATCCTGCAGACAGGAGCAACAAAGATGAGCCAAGGCGTGGTTCCAAAAAGGGAAATGCAAGAAAAACTCCATTTGTTTAGTCCAGGTTGGGACAGGTGGCAGAGGCGCAGAATCAAAGTCCAAGCCAGAGGGTCAAACCAAATAGACAATACAGGAGTGTAATCAAGGCTAGCTGGGGGTTCCAACAGGTATTCAAAAAGAGTAGTGTAGTCAAGGCCAAGATGGGAAAGCCAGGAGTAGTCTCAGGATTCAGGTTCAGGAACAGGTTAAATGATCGAACCGCAATGAAGGTCAGGCTGCAAATTTATACCAGAAATGGTGGTTTGGTGCATGTATACTTATGTGCACTAGTTCCTGCACAAGCATACTTAAAAACTGATCTGTGTAAAATCCCTGTCCAGGCAAAAACAACAAACAAATCACCTACAGTCCAGGGGCACTGATTCTCCCTATGCCGGTAGTTTGAAATTTTCCAGCTTCTGTGATCTCATCCCCACCATCCCGATGGCCCGGCATAACGCCAGCTGTTAGGCAGGCAGCTGCAATATCAATTCTGGTCTGGGGTGTGTTGAAAAAGGCCATTAAACCGGACCCACACCCATTTCCAGATGTGGGTCCTGGTCTGGAGCCATTGAGACCAGATAGGGGGGGCATCCAGAGCCCCCTTGTGCATCGTCCCACGCAACATCCACAATCCTTACCGTATCTTTGATCCTCAGCTGGAAATGAAGCCCCGTGATTGGCTGCTGGTGGTCATGTGGGCCTGCCCTTTTGGTGGCTGGGATCGAAAATGCAACCCAGACCACCAGCCGCCAATCCCAGGGCTGGATTTCTGGCCAAGGATAGAGGGTAAGGTAAGGATTGGGGGCATTGTTGGGTCAATGTGTGAAGAGGGGCTCCAGGAATGTGGACAACTCCCCAGCCGTTGTTGAATTATGTCCAAGCTCAATTCTAAGACTATATTCTATGCGGTTTACATAGATGGGACAGTTTGTTAAATTTCGTTATGGTCATGGAAGAAGTGATTCATGTTGCTGGTGATTTTTGTTGATAAAAAGGCTGTACCTGCGGCCTGAGGGAAGAAGCTTGAAAAAGAGGTAACCTTGGTGGATGAGTGAGCAGTAATGTTTCGCGAATAAGAGATGAGTATTTGGTCAACATGCTCTTCCAAGTGATGGGAGAAAGGAAAAGATTATCTTGCACAGTTTCATTTCATAGTTCAGAATAGACCCAGTGGTCATATTATAGGATGCTACCGGTACTTTACATAACAGAATGTTACCAAACATACCGGCTTTCTTTAGTTCACAACAGAAAAATAGCCTCTGCTGGACTTTCTTTAGCACAAGGTTGAGGTGTTTGCACCATTTTAGGTTATGATAAATGAAGTTCCAAGGAGTTTGGTGTCATGGACAATTTTTGCTTACACACTCGCAATTCAAATTGGACACAAGATGGTGTGAAATCAACCACTGTATCTTAATTTTCAGAGATGTTCAGGGTGAGATTACTGCTCTTACACCATAAGTCCAGAATTGTGTATGTTAGGCATATTCATCATAGTTGTTGATGGGTGCTACAATTGGGCTATCATCGTTAGAGATGAGAAAACTCAACTTGTTAAAGAAGAAAGAAAAAAGAAAAAAAGATCCCACCTCCTCCCATTCCCGGCGCCTCTCTCCACTCTGCAGCGGAGCAGAGGACACAGATCCAGCTCACCCACTAGTGCTTGCTCCCTTCTGAAGGTAGCCCCTGTGGCAGAGAGCAAACTGTGCCCTGTGCCAGACAGAGTGTCCTCCGGCTGCAGAGTGGCGTGGAGATTAAACACTTGGTGTGTTAAATGGAGCGATGGAGTTAAACATTTACCTGCACTCCCCTATTTCTCTGGTCTGTCGGCTGGAACTACCGTAGGAAGCTGGCTCGCGATATCATGGTCGGCCTCCTCTGCTCTACTCCTACTGTGACAGGCAGGCTATGCCGGGCCCTATGGGAATGCTTTTGTATAGCAGGAGAGAAGCAAAGGAACCTGCGCTGTCAGCTGTATGAGCCAGATTCTGGTGCTACTAACAGCGCCCTTCGCCAGCGACCCACCGCAGGACAGGAGCAATGGGGGAGCCAGCTGGTACTGGTCAGAATTTGAGGGAAAATTTGACTGGCACAAATCCAGAAGTAATTTGGATTTGTGGCGAATCAATTTTTCTCTGAAATTTAGATTCGTAAGAATCGGTTGGCTCATCTAAAATCATCAGCAAATTTCAAAATCTTGATGAATAGATCATCTGAGATACAGTCATTTGTATATAATGAGAAGATCATAGGTGAAAGTACGCAACAGGTGAAAGTACGCAACAGCAAAAACGGAGGGCTACAAACATGCGAAATAAAGGAGCCACACAGCAATAACCGCAGCACGCACAGAGAGATGCAAGCACACTCAACAAGCAGCACCCAAGGGGGTGCCCATAGTTGACCAGGCGCACGCTAGTCCTCTTGGTCACAAACCCTTACTGAGGACTCTAAATCAGAACCTAACTGAGCTCCAAACCAGGGAGAATACCTGGTTAGAGGCACCTTGGAAATCTGGCAATGTTTATACACTGAAGAAGCCACTTTAGCAAAACGTGTCTGTGATAAAACACTTGCTACAAACGGTTTATTATAAGCTTGCTACAAACTGTGGATACCCACTTGCTACAAACTGTAAAAACCTAAGAGACAGTACTTTAAATTTGGGTAAATATAAGACGTCACACCATCTGGAAACTACAAAACCGGTAAACCTAACAGGTATCATTTAATCCACCTTAATCACAATCCAGGACTAACAAGAACATATTTGCTTTATTTTTCGTTTTATATACAGCACAAATGAATGTTACTATTTACTAAATACCAATGTATATTGTAAAGGAATACACATTCAAGAAATTACCTATATAAGAGGCAGTGGAATACGGTACATTAGAGCCACAAAAAACCCTGGGGCATCCCGAAGCCCAAGGAGGGTCATGGCTCTCTTCCCACTCATTTTCTCATAAATTTAAAGGTACCACTACACTAGGAGGGAATCTAACCTACTCAAACTCCCCAAACAACCCCCCCCCCCTTTCATGCCTTAATATTGGCCGTGTTGGAGGACATTTGATCTCTCATATTTGAGATTGCAGCATAATATACAGTAAACCAGTGTTATCTGTTATATCATTTAAATAAAAATAATAATCATGTATTTGTGCAGAAAACAAAATATACAACAGAACCTTTAATTTACCTTGCATTCTTTCTCCAGTAAATAGACAACATTTTTGGTACTTTATCTTCAAGGGTGTCCTTGTCATTAGAAGAGTAGGTTCATGTGATAACTGACCTCTATGCACATTATCCTTCAGGCCATAACAAATGGAACATCAAGATAACTTCTTGTAAATTCACTGTGTGTTTGCTGAATGCGGATATATTATATATATATATATATATTTATATATTGCATCTTCAGGCTACAAAACCTTAGAACCTTATCAGCAATACTTCCATGCTGTGATAACTATGCAGAATAGTCATAATATTATCCAAGTATCTAATCCCTAGCACTTAACACTATACCAATAACCAATTCACAAGAACCAACAGTTTTTGGTGGACCTAATCACAACCTGGCAACTCTGTTCCAGGGCCCCGACAGAGACCCTAACCCAAAAAATCCTGCTACTTATACATTTGGAATGGAGCTACTCACTTTTTATTATGGTGTTTTTACGCCTACTGCAGTGACCCAAACCTGTTAAAAGATCCAAAATTATGGCACATTTCCTAGCCTACACCTTGACCAAGGGGATCCTACAATGCCTGAAATGTCATGCAAAAATAAATGCTTGAATATAAAAATATAATAACGTGCTGCAGTCCCTGGATCCATCTCATACAGAGCATTACTATTGAGCTTCAGATTCTGGTTAAAGTTGAACAGTTTGGTTTGACTGGAACCAAATATTGGCAATAGTTGGGCTGTTTTCAGCATATCTGTTCTGGTGCTGCAATAGGTTCTTCTACAGCCTCAGTGCTAAAGGGGAGGGGATGCAAGTAATTGGGCAGGGGTATCAGCAAACCCCTTGCCCACCAGTTAACTTGTATTGAGAAGTATAGTAGTCAAAAAATAAATAAAACGTATTTAAAAACGTGTGCAAAAAACTAAGCATACATTTATTCACATTGAGCATATTTATTTTATTTATTGGAAAAGATTTTTGGAATGATTATTAGTGTGTTAATTTTCACTTTTTGTTTATTATAAATGTACCTCATTCAGCTGCATTTTCCCTGATAGACCACCAGATCTGCAATGAAGGGTACTGGGACCGGTAAGCAAGGAAGGATTCTTTAAAGGAACACTATATTGTGTTATATTAAATAGCCATAGAATTACATTGGCTAATGACAGGAAAGGTCACTTATACACCTAAACTGAATATAAACAAAAAAACAAGCCTGGCTGGATGTTTCTTGATGCTGGGTGTATAAGTGGCCCCTCCTACCGCCATCCAGCATATTTATGTGTATTTTTATTATTGGGCCATTTTTTGCTCCTTTAAGTGGGTTCTCCTCTTTTAATAGTTTATCATTGCAGATGCTTAATGTTTCGAGGCCACTCAGGGCCCTTCTTCAGACAAAATAGATAGGACTATCTAATGATTGGCACAGGTACACACAGCCAGGGGTGGCCTGCAGCTAGTCTTTCATTCAGCTTTCTTAGCCAGTTCTGTCACCGCTAATACTGGGGGCAAGGAACCGTGGGCTGCACTGCTTTGGGGCAGTCTGGTCAGCTACCTTTACTAACACTCCCATCCAATCCCAGCCCCCCACCCCCTTCTCCATTCTACTCCCTCACCCAAGCAGCCCCAGCCCACACTTTAATGATATAGCCTCTTTCAGCACACTGGTTGACTGGCCAGGAAGCAGCAGAGATGCCACCTGCTAGTCATGGGCATATCAGGTGCTGGTAAAATCCCAGGGCTGATTTCTGGCCCCAGCCCGCCATTGCCTAATAAACTTAGAAACATGTCACCTTTGGATTTTATTTTTATTTATACTAGAAGAAAATCAAAAGATTGGCTGGAGTTCTATTTATTTCAGGTGTATAAGCTGATATGTTTATATGGATTTTAAATAGTACACAATTTTGCTATACAACTGGACTAAAACCCAGGAATTTGACTATACCAGGTTTTTGTCCTAGCCCCCCTGGGCACCCTGAATCCCTGATGCAAGATGCCCCGCTGTTCCCGGTCCTACAGCTCATGCGCAGTCTCTGGTCCAATCATCGTGCTTGACTGTACTGACGCAAACTTGTCTAGGTTCGTCTACAGCTGAGTCCAGTTGAGTCTAGCCAAGTGCAACCGAGGGCACCAGCGGCCACATCCCTGCTACCCTCTAACAGGGAGCATGCCTGCAACTGGCATTCACAAATGTGCCGCTGGATCGGGGAAAAGGTGAGTGAGTTCACCAGGTGACCTGGGGGTGTCACAGAGCAGGCATCCTGAATCTGGATGCCCTGGAGAGAGGGAATCAAGCCACTGGGCCTGGGATCTGGTCCACTGGATTTTTCATGCAAAAGGGTAAAAAAAATAAACAGCAGCTTTCCTTGCCAAGCATTCCTCCAGCGCTGTGTCTCCTTTTGGCTCGGCACTGTAAATGAGGAAATGCACTAATTTTCCCCTCCAGGGCCACCCAGCTGATGTGGACCACCAATACTAGATGCTAGTCAAGACCATGGGGTCGATTCAAAGAAACATGTAACAGCTTTGATTTTGGTGCCGATCATCCTATTTTTCCCGAACGCTCGTGCGCTCGTATGAACTTGCGAGTGATTCTATAAGCTAATACGTTTCTATCCTAAAATGTACATCCGTTCGTATGGCAGTTCGGGAATCAGACCTATGTCAGTTTCCATCCTGAATTTTCCGTTTCATTTCTCAGGTTGCAACATTGGTTTTGCCCTTTTTTGTCTGGACGTAAATCCTTCTGATCTTGCGGCTGCGCACTCCAAACTTACCTCATTAAAGTGCATTCTAAATATTTGGTCTTTTATTTTTCTTTATTTCATTTATTTTGTAGTAACCAACCATTAATGAATGCATTTGCATAAGTAAATCTTACTTTGTTTAATTTTTAGTTAACTTGCATTTTTTACTTGTGGATTTAATTTTAATATTTTGGCTTCAAATGGTACATCTTTAAATTTTTTGTGTGGTTACCCACACCCTCTACATACAGATTTGCTCTCAAAAATTAAAAAACACCCAGCAACTTCTGCATGTTATGAGCCTAGAAACAGCCAAGATGGCGGGTCAGGTATTCTCGGGCAGCCTGCAAACAGAAAGGGCCTTGTGACTGTGTTGCTCTGCATTCTTTGATTTCTGACCTTTCCGTGCCCCCAGCTCTGCTGTGTCTGTGCAAAATACAGCAGTAACCCACATCCTGCACTTTATCCCGCTCTCCTCTCCTCAGTAAGTGTGATGCATCTGACCAAAGATGTGCTTAAATAATTAAACAAAGCAAAGGTAAACAACTACACCAATAAATTCAAACTAAAAATATTATTCTAGTACATCAATTTAAAAATAAATAACAAAGGACATAAGTTTCTTTAATTAACGCAAAGATATGGATGTATTGCAAAATAAAGGTTTACATGCAAAGGACTAATTAAGGTCCACATTAAAATGCTTTTATAAGGCATACATGAAATGTATTGAATCAGGTATGCATTGCCATACAATTTATGGCCTCGGCCATGCTGATACATGCAGTTCATTGGAGCTCAAGACGCGCAGACTCCTCCACATAGCCAAAAAACCTGTTCAAGAACAGCAATCCGACTGCTAAAAGGTGTCGGCAGTGGCTTTCTTTTAAAACGTAGGTTGGAAAACTGCTCTCTGAATCACACCTAAACACATCCGATTATCCTAAGTTTTACGTTTTGATCCTAAGTTTTACGTTTTGATCCTAAGTTTTAGGTTTTGAACCTAAAATTTAGGAACGAACTTCCGATGATCGCAAGAGCATATACGAAATCGTACGTAGGCTCGTGCGAGTCGGAAATGGCCAAAAAAACAGGAAAACACCCACCCAAACTTACGATTCTCGATCCGAAATCAATTAACTTTTGCTCTTTGAATCGAGGGGCATGTCTCTCTATTGATGGCTTGAAAGATGCCCTCAGAGCTACCATTTAAGCCCAGTTAACCCATCCTACCCTTCCTGCCTCCTCCTAGTAAGCCCTCTTGCTCCCAGCACCAACAGCTGCCCATCCCAGACCTAAGCCAGCTACAAGGACCACGCCCATATGCTTCAGAAAATAAATCAAAGGTAAAACTGTAAACCTTGATCTCTCGCCCATTTCTGCTTCAGTAGCCTGACGCAATGGTGTAACAATTGGCTTAATGTTAGTTTATATTTAAAGCAATAAAACAGACAAATAGAAAAGACCTATGGCCCAATTTTCTGATGTGAATAAACACTAGCTTGGATTCTAGGACTTTGAGCAGGGCCAATGCACATGAGCTCCATACAGTATTCCATCGTGTTACCTGTAATATTGCATTATTCTGAAGAATTTGTATACTTCCCTTGCAGTTCTTATATAGATATGTTTTTTTTAATTGATTTTTAATAATATTAACAGATGCTATAAAATAACCATGAACATAATGGACAGTATTATTATAACATATTAGCAGCCTATGTAGGGCCCATAAACTCATTTATACTTTTACATTTCTATTTCAATATTTTTTATTAAGTCCGGCATACTTAATGCACAAATATTGTACAATATCCAACATAGCTTAATATGTTAATACAAATTAAAAGTAAGGACATATGCAAAGCCTTTCTATTACATAACATATCAATCACAGTCTACTACAAAAGGAAACAAAACACTTGGAATGGTTCTCTCTAGTAATAAAGAATAGTAAACTTCTAAAAATAAAAAAAAAAAAAGAATGTCCTAGTCAATTTTGTGCAAAAATTATCCAAAAAATCTTATTTTCTATATAAGAACAGGTATATAGCAAACACTTCGTCTCCTAGCTAAGACTCAAGTTAGGTCCAACAGTGTGCAGTCATCAGCTGCATCAATTACAACAATCGGTACTCGATTCGTACCGAAAAAAACAACGCAAAAATATATAACTATATATATATATCTATGTGTATCCACACATATATAACCGCGTATTCCTAGACATTTATATATATATGTATATATAAAGCTCCCGGACTAAGTATAGAGAGAAAGCGAAGTTGAAGAGGAAAAGAGAAAGAGAGATAGAGGAAATGACAGGGAGACAAAGATAAAATAATAAAAATAATAAAAATATAGAAACTATAAAAAAAAAAAAAAAATGGTCATTATAAAGTTCACCCTATTTTTAAATTCCTTGAAGCTGATCGTAATAGTCTTCCATGCTCTAGCTATTGACAATTTCGCAGAAGTGCAGATGTTATATATCAGCTGTCTCTGTTTAGCGGTACTGTTCTCGATAGGTTCATTTAGCAGCGCTATCCACGGATCCAAGCTAATATCCCTCCCCATGATCTTGCTAACAATTTCGAATACTTTAACCCAAAAGGTTCTCACAATATTACATTTCCACCAAATATGGCTATAGGTACCCGATTCAGCGCAGCCACGAAAGCACTGTCCTAGTGCCGTACCCTGCATACGTGATAGTTGCTCAGGTACTAAATACCACCGGAGAGTAACTTTCAGATTCACCTCTATCATTGAGGCAGAGGCCCCTTTTCCATATGAGGCCAGCCACATCTTTCGCCACTGAGCTGAATCTCTAGTCTCCCCTAGGTCTGCTTCCCATCTGTTCCTATACAAAAGAGTTTCGCGGCTATTCCCTAGTATTAATGATTGATAAATAGTTGACACAGCTCCTCTCCCACTAGGGTCTTTCCTACATCGCGTTTCAAAGAATGTTGTACTATCTAATTTTGGGCAATTTCTAATCATCTGTTTAACGAAATGAGCAACTTGCAAATAACTAAAGAATTCACCCGCTCCAAAACCAAGTCGGTCCCGGAATTGCTGGAAGGAGGCCATCCCCGCACCTTGGAGGCAGTCTATTACACATCGAATCCCCGCGTTTTTCCACTTGCCAAATCTTAAAGGATCCATAACACCCGGGGGGAACATAGGGTTATCCCATAAGGGCATCAATGGTAAGTATGGAGAGGCCAGACCTCCTGAAAATTTAACTTCATCCCACAATCTCAAGGAGATATCTAATATAGGATTATTACTTTGGTATCTATGCTTAGGAATAAGCCATAGTAAATCTTTAATTTCTGTCGGGTGAATCAATGAGCCTTCTATTTGAACCCAACTGGGGGTGTCTTCTACTATATGATAAGATAGCAATTGTGCAATCTGCGCTGCCTGGAGATATCTTCTAAAGCACGGGAACCCCACGCCCCCTGATCCCTTAGGTTTGATCAAAACCTGTCTAGCTATTCTCTGTTTCTTCCCATTCCACAGAAACGACAGTAGGCTTTTCTGAAGGTCTTCCAAGAACTTAGGTGGAACATAGACCGGTAAAGATCTGGCCAGGTAAAGGAATTTGGGCAATATGTTCATTTTTATGGCAGCAATTTTACCCAACCAGGATAAATTATAGTCTCTCCATTTGGTCAATAAAGCCGTAAATTTCCTACGTAGAGGTATATAATTTGCAGCGAACAATGAATTATAATCGTTAGTCAACTTAATTCCTAAATATTTAATTACTTTATTTTCCCAGCTAAAGTCAAAGTTAGATTGAAGCTGTTGCCATATCTCTATAGGAATATTTATATTCAAGGCTTTCGACTTGGTGGTATTGACATGAAGACCCGATACCTCAGCAAATTGCTCTAGAATATGTAATAAGTTTGGTAGGGTGACATGAGGGTTTGAGATGAACATCAGCACATCATCTGCAAAAAGGCAGATTTTATGGTGGATACCACCAATCTCTATCCCAGTAATATCTAAAGAATCCCTAATCTTTTGAACTAATGGTTCCATTGCCAGGGCAAATAACAAGGGGGATAGTGGGCATCCTTGCCTAGTCCCTCTAGCCAGATTAAAAGAGTTAGACTTGTGACCGCTGTATTTAATAAATGCTGAGGAGGAATAATATACAGTCTTCAGGATTCCTAAGAATTTGGGGCCAAAACCCCATTTTTCCAATAATCCAAAGAGATATTCCCAGGACACCGAGTCGAAAGCCTTCCTGATGTCTAAAGTAAGAAACAGGACAGGTGTCTTCCTTTCTTTAGCTATGTGGGAGATCTGTATCACTCTCCTAAGATTGTCCCCCGCCTGTCGTCCCGGAATAAAGCCTGTCTGGTCATTATGCACCATTTGGGGTAAATAAGATGACAACCTATCAGCTAAAATTTTAGTTAAAATTTTGATATCCAGATTTAGCAAAGAAATTGGTCTGAAGTTTGACCATATAGTGTTATCAACATCTGGTTTCGGCAGCATGCTAATGGACGCCATTAAGGATTCCCGGGTAAATGTGCCACCTTTCCGAATGGCGTTGAGTGCGGCTGCTAATTTTGGAGCTAAAATGGCACTAAACGTCCTATAGTATGCCGCTGAAAAGCCATCGGGTCCCGGACTCTTATTAATCTTGAGACCTTTTATCACTCTCAGCACCTCATCTGTACTAAAATCTTTTTCCATAATGTCCCGTAATTCTTCTGGCAAATCTGGTGTGTTAACACCCTCAAGAAAGTTCAAAATTTTATCAGAATTTGAAGGGTGAGGGTTTGAATATAATTTTGACAGCTGGGAACGAAAAATCTCAACTATTTTAATGGGATTACTTGTTAAAGTACCTCTTTCACTGCGTAATCGAATCGGGCAATAACACTGATCAGGGGTTTTCAACCTTTTAGCTAAAAGGGAGTCAGGCTTATTTGCCCTGCAGTAAAATTTATGTTTGAGCCATCGTAAGGCATTCTCGGCCTTACCCGCTAAGACTAAATTAAGATCCCTGGTTACCTGGTTTAATTTAGCACGAGTCGTCTGAGACATGAAGGTCTTTGCTTTCTCCGTTAGGTCTAAATATTCTTTTTCTAGTTTTTCCACATACGTCGCTCTTTCCCGTTTCCGTCTGGACGCTAGTTGTATTATTTTGCCCCTTATCGTTGGTTTGTGTGCTTCCCAGCAAATCACAGGTGAAATCTCAGGAGTCTATACTTTTACATTTCATTATAAAGAAGATGAAGCCAAAGGGAGCCCCAAGATCTAATTTCTAATTCCAGTAGGTAATACCTGACTCAACAACTGAGAGCAGCATATAAGCCAGGTCATGCCCTTGTTGTAACCTCCTTGCTATTTGCTAAAATCCCAGAGTCACATGTCATAGTTCTGGTATCCTAGATCAGTGGGTGATCTATCATGCTTTAGGATGAAGATAGGCTGAAGCATGGTTATGGTCTATGTCAAAGGTTGTGGATTTCTGGAAGACAGAAGCATAATCACAGCCATACTAATTATTTTTCACCCTATAAAGACACACCTAGGATTTGGATCAGGATAATAATAAAAAAAATTCTGAACTAAGTGCTAAAACACCATCCCCCAAGGACCAAATAGGCAAGATGCAGAACCCCCAAAGGAAATGTGGCACCCCCCTCCCATTCCCCATATAGGCAGTGTGGTATTTCCCTCTCTCATTTGCTATATGGGCAGTGTGGCATTCCCCCTCCCAATCCCCATAGGCAGTGTGGCATTCCCTCATCTCATAGGTAATGTGGCATTCTCACCCCCTAGAAAAAAAAAGCAAAAAAAAGTACACTCACATATTCCAGTGCTCCAGCACTGCTGGCCGAGCTGCCACAGCCACTGGGAGGCCAGAAGATTGAGGAGTGGCGGCAGACAGGGTAACTGAAGCCTGCCCGTTGTCCCTGCAATAGCCTCCCCACAGCCTCTGCTTCTCCTTCTCTGGCGTGGGCACACGCAAATACATGGGTGGGTGTGGCCTCTGTCAAGCGTCCAGAAGCAGCAGCGGGAAGGCGGCGGAGACAGCAGATAGGCCTGTCCACCACTCCTGTCCTCCAGACAGCTGTAGCTGTTTGGCCAGCAGCACAGTAGTGAGGGACATGTGAATATACTTTTGAGGGGGAAATTAAAGTGCGCCTTATGGTACGAAAATATGGTAGTTATTGGTGAAATTTGTAAGTTGCAGTAGTTGGCAACCAGGCTTCGGACTTGAAGGTGGTCAGGTTTAGCAACAGGGATTGACACTTGGAAATGGTCAGACATAAATCGATAAATCACCGGGACCAGATGACATACATCCTCGTGTTTTAAGGGAGTTATGTACAGTAATAGACAAGCCGTTATTTCTAATATTTGTGGATTCCATAACTACAGGGTTTGTTCTGATGGATTGGTGCTTGGCAAATGTGGTGCCAATATTCAAAAAGGGATCTAGGGGGGAACCTGGGAACTACAGACCGGTAAGCTTAACATCTGTGGTGGGCAAGCTGTTTGAAGGTTTCTTAAGGGATACTATCCTGGAGCACCTTGGGGAAAATGACCTTATTACTCCATATCAGCATGGATTTATGAGGAATCGCTCCTGCCAGACAAACCTGATCAGCTTTTATGAGGAGGTAAGTTCAAGATTGGATCAGGGGGAGTCATTGGATATCATATATCTTGACTTTTCTAAAGCATTTGATACTGTGACACATAAAAGGCTGGTACAAAAGATGAGAATGCTTGGACTGGGGAAAACGTGTGCAGATGGGTGGGAAATTGGCTTAGTGATCGGAAGCAGAGGGTGGTTATCAATGGTACACACTCAGATTGGGTCACTGTTACTAGTGGAGTACCACAAGGGTCAGTTCTGGGACCAATTCTCTTCAATATATATATATAAATGACATTGGGTATGGATTAAACAGTAAAGTCTCAATCTTTGCAGATGATACTAAGCTGAGTAAAGTAATTAAAACAAAGGAGGACAACAGGCAACTACAAACAGATTTAGATAAATTGGAAGCATGGGCAGTTAAATGGCAAATGAAGTTTAACACAGGTAAATGTAAGGTTATGCACATGGGAAGGAGAAATCTGTGTCATGATTACACACTAAATAAAGAAACACTTGGTAAAACAACAATGGAAAAGGACCTAGGGGTTTTAGTTGACAATAAGCTCAACTGTAGTAATCAATGCCAGGCAGCTGCTGCCAAGGCAAACAGGATCATGGGGTGCATCAGGAGGGGCATGGGTGCTCATGACCAGAACATCATTTTACCCCTGTACAAGTCACTGGTCAGACCCCATATGGAATACTGTGTACAGTTCTGGGCACCTGTGCTTAAGAAGGACATATCAGAACTGGAGCACGTTCAAAGAAGGGCAACAAAGTTAATAAAAGGAGTGCGGGGGCTAGAGTACCCGGAAAGATTGTCCAAGTTAGGCTTATTTAGTCTAGAAAAAAGACGATTGAGGGGTGATCTAATAACTATGTATAAATATATTCGGGGTCAATACAAGGATCTGTCCCACAATCTATTTATACCCCGGAGTGTAACCATAACCCGGGGGCATCCACTAAGGTTAGAGGAAAGGTGCTTTCTCCACCGACATAGGAGGGGATTCTTCTCTGTAAGAGTAGTGAGACTATGGAACTCGCTGCCAGAGGAGGTAGTAATGAGGGATACATTAAAAATGTTCAAAAGTGGCCTTGATGCCTTCCTGGCATGTAATAACATTTCCGGCTATGGCTACTAGACCACTGGAAGGAGTTAAACAGGCTGAACTGGATGGACTAAAGTCTTTATTCAGCCTTATATACTATGTTACTATGTTACTATAACAATGGTGGGTTAGGGCCAAAAATTTGCCCGGAGATTGCCTGGCCCCAGTCAACCTATCTGCTGAGCCCTGCCTCCAGGGTGCTTCTGAGCCATTCAACAAATAGTCCTTGGTGGCAGCTCATGGGAAAGAATGGATATGGTACTGAACATTTAGTATTGTAGTATTGTAGAGGCAGACACTGCCTCAGGAGTGGCCCCCACAGCCATGATGCTGGGACTATAGCATTGCAGGGGCAAAACGGGTTTGGGGTGTCTTGGCTGGGAAGTATATTGTAGGCCAGGTATGGTGGGAGACTTGCGAGACAGAGACCTGAAGTGGGTGTTAGAAGTAGCACAGAGTCTGGGTCAGATGCCAGCCCAGCCTAGTTGGTCCTAAAGCTTTGCAGCCTACTGGGTATTCTCTCTCCCCTCCTGCAATTGGAAACAGTCAGATGTGGCAATGGTTGGCAACAAGGCTTGGCACTTTGACATGGTCAAAGACACTGCAATGGTCAGAAACAGGGACTGGCTCTTGATGACAGGCAGTGGCTGGCAATGGGAAATCCAGAACAGAGCCGATGAGCTGAGATAAGAACAGGGCTGGAACAGCATGGCTGCTTGGCTATACATTTTGCACCACGTTGTTACCAATGGTGGATTTATAATTAGCCGCTTCCAATCAGCTGACTCTTCCCAGCATCCTCTATCACTAGGCAACAAGGATGCCTGGGATGCTGCAGCACAGAATGCATCATAGCAGAGGACAGAAATAAGAAGAAAAACTTCCAGTGTCCCCATGCTAATGCAGAACAAGTTCTTCAAAAAGCTTCCATGTAATTTGTAGTTAGGAAATATCTTGTAATTTAGCAAATATCTATTGTGCGTAAGAAAATATTACCTGCAATTTAGGAAACATCTAATTAAAGTTTTTTTTTTTTTCTAAGGGTACTTCTATCCTTACCTGTCCAAACCTTACATTTGATATCTAAGGTTTACGAGATGGTGCCTGAGGTCCTTTAACATCTGTTCAGCTTATAACAGTTAAATAGCTGAATAAGCACCTTTATGTTTGGTCAGTATAAATATACACTCGTAGGAACCTTCTTTTTAAAAGTTATCTATTACTAGAAGTTTGGTTTTAACACATCTTACTGAATTTCTTAATATAGGACAATGATCACTGGTAGTATTCGGATCAATTTTGGCCATTTAGGTCATGTCAATTCTAGTAATAATAAAAACAATAATAATAATCACTTGCATTATCAGTTTGTATCTAGGGCTCATTTAACAATTTACATAGCACGCATATTCTTAAAAAGTAACACAGCATTTGGTTTCGAAGATGGAGCCCTGGGGTCCTACGACATCTGTTTGGCTTATAATTAATCAAGTACCTACATCAGCAAATTTATTGGGGCAATATGAATACAACCCATGCCCTCAGCTTGACCTACTTGACTAATATTGCTTTATCTGCTATTCACTGTTTCTATAGAATTAAAAGAAAAAAAGCAAAAAATAAGACAAATTAACCTTAATTTAGAATAACATATTTCTTCTAAAAAAGATATAAACAAATAAAAAGTGAAACAATAACAGGTCAAGCAATACATAATTAACATAAACAAAATCAATAGTCATTCATGTTATATTGCCTTTTATAATATTACTTTTATGGTTTTGGTTTCAGGTAAGAGCTACAGTATGACATCAATTTTACATCCATGAAAGAAGTTTCATGCTCCTAAAGTGGATCAAAATCAAGGCAATGCAGAGCGCTCTTCTTTTTGTAATTATGCTGGATTAGGGATGATCCACAGGGATGACATTCTGCCAGACCTTAAGTCTGAAAGCGGACCAATACCTGTTTTTTCGCCTTAAAACAATTCTTACCTGTTCCTGGATCCTAGCCCGGAAATGGAGCCCCACGAGTGGCAGTGCCCCTTGATCCACGCGACTTCCGGGGGCCAATCGCAGGGCTCCATTTCCGGATGAGGATCCAGGAAGAGGTAAGATTAGGGGGCGTTCTGGGGAATGATGCACGGAGAGGGGGTTTCTAGCATTCTGGATGTCCCCCAAGCCTGTTTTAATGTGCTCGGTACTCCAGTTTAGGTTAATATTAAATAGGTTAAAGCTTGCAACAATGGTCTGTTTAAAGACACACTGGCAACTATTTATCTAGTGTATTTAATACAGCTTTGCCCAATGTATATATGTAGTTGTCCTGGGAAGGGGCAACCAATAAGATAATTCTGTGATTCTCACCTGTAGAATTTATTTTCTCTTCCATTATTACTTCAGGGCATCAGCGAAATTCAGTAACTTTTTGGTTAACTCCTTGACCGAAGTGCCTGGACTGCAAGAACAAAGGCATGGTTCCTCCCGGCCTATATACTTCCGGCTGACTTCCTACAATCCAGTTTAAAGGAAGAGTAATGAATTCCTATATTTTGCTGGACACAAAAGGGGAGACAAGAAACAAACTCCTCTCTACCTCTCTCCATTTATTTATTTTATGCTTATCAATTATTTATGTATTTACAACCCTCCAATAGGACTTAGGCATCCAAGGAATGGATTATAGTAACTAGGGATGAGCAAATCGATCCAGACGAACCCGGATTTGTTCCGAATTTCAGGAAAAATTCTATTCTGAACGAATCCGAATTTCCCGGCGATTCGATCGAAGTTTTCCTTTAAACTGAATGACAAGCATTCTAAGATGGTGGACGGACATGTTCAGACATGTCCCCAGGGGCAAGTGACGATGGGACAGTCACATGCAGCCTATCAGCAGCCAGGAAGCCCGGTGACGTCACCGTGCTATATAAAGCGGCGGCCATCTTGCTTGTGCGCATTTCAGACTTCATTCGTGAGACAGCGGTGGTTGCTGCAGACAGTGACAGACAGTCATAGTTAGGTGAGAGTTAGCGATAGCTAGAGACAGTTACAGATAAAGAGAGAGACAGATAGTTAGGGAGATTTAGAGTGGTAGACAGAGCTAGGGAAAGATAGGTTTAAAACCGGAACAATCCAGCAGCATACAAGTCACATTGACAGGGTGCCTAGTGCTGCCTATGATTCATATTTCATAATTACTGGGTTACTGTTAATATATTTGGTTTGGTTTAAATACAGCTGCACACTGTGCATGCAATGCACATGCTATTTAACCCTTTCTGCTATTTAGCCCTGAAAGCTATTTTAACCCTATCTGTTAAACAAAAGCATTTCTCATACTTGGATTAGTGTTAAAAGTTTCTGCTCAGCTTAAAATACATTACGCCACACTGGCATCCCAAGGCACATGCTATTTAACCCTATCTGTTAAACAAAAGCATTTCTCATACTTGGATTAGTGTTAAAAGTTTCTGCTCAGCTTAAAATACATTACGCCACACTGGCATCCCAAGGCACATGCTTTTTAACCCTGTCTGTTAAACAAAAGCATTTCTCATACTTGGATTATTGTTAATACTTTTTGTTCAGCTTAAAATACATTACGCCACACTGGCATCCCAAGGCACATGCTATTTTAACCCTATCTGTTATACAACATAAGCGTTGATCAGCATCAGCTTCATGAAGCTACTTTAGTTTGCACATGTTTTTGACTGCTTTCAATAAACCAGGCCGCAGGGCACCCTAAAGCTGCATCTTGCACCCTCTCTCTTATACAACATAAGCGTTGTTCAGCATCAGCTTCATTAAGCTACTTCAGTTTGCACTTCCTTTTTGACTGCTTTCAATAAACCAGGCCGCAGGGCACCCCAAAGCTGCACCTTGCACCCTGTTTATACTAAATAAGCAAATACATAAAAATGTCAGGCAGACAAGTACCAGGATGTTCAAAGAGGAGTAGCAGAGGCCAAGATTCAGCAGGCAGAGGTCGCAGCAGACTAGGGGCGAGTGGCAGCAGGAGTCACGGTGAGAGACCAGATCTGCCAGTAACTGCTAGCGGTCGTGTCTCCACCAGTAACGCATCTGCCGTGGTAGATTGGTTAACGCGCTCATCAACATCATCACAAGTTACGTCTGAGACCCCCAGTCTAGGGTCGGTAGGTTCCTCTGACACAACCCTGAGTTGGCATGCCCCGAGAGCAGTCCCTGTCCTCCCATTGCCTCTGTCCTACGCCGTTCCCTCCCACAGCGACGTATCCTATGCTTTGGGTTCAGCTCCACTCTTTAGTGAGGAGGATGATCAGATAGAGGACAGTCAGCAGCTACTGCCCAGCCATGAAATGGAGGTGGCTTCTTTAGCTCGGCAGACAAATAGTGATGTGGACAGTGTCGTGGGTGTTGCGAGATTTCCAGCTTCTGCGCCAGACAATGTTGAGGAAACCGAGAACATCAGTGACGTACAGCCACAACTCGGTGATGATGTTGATGATGATGAAGCAGATCGCACTTGGGAGCCGGGTGATGAAGGGGCTTCATCGTCATCATCAGGAGAAGAGGGATGCAGGTTGCCCCGGAGTCAGCAGCTCAGGCAGCAAGGTGTAGTCAGCATGGGGGCACAATTGTAAAGCCTGGATCCAAACGGGGCCGGGGTAGAGCACCTGCTGCGCGGCAGGCTATCGGGAGGTAGTTGAGCAGGGGTTCCTGGAGTTGGCGACAATAGCAGCGAATCAGTGAGGCCTGTTGGTGGGAAAAGTAGCTACTCGGCAGTGTGGCAGTTTTTCCTGAAGCATTTGCAGGAGGGTAACATGGCCACAAGCAAGATATGTAGGCAGAAGGTGAAGCGTGGCCAGGGCCCAAATGTTGGCACCACGGCCCTGCGTCAACATATGATGCATCACCATAAAGCGACCTGGGAGAACCGAGGCTCCCAAGGGATGGTCCAGTCTGCTTCCTCACCAAGTGTGCTCCAGCACCTCAGCCGAAGGCAGCTGTGCGTCATACCCATCCTCTGTCGCTCCTGCTCCTCCTCCTCCAAGTCATGCATCCCGCCAGCAATCCATCAGCGAAGCCATGTCCAAGAGACAGCAGTATGCGCCCACTCATCCTAGGGTGCAGAAGCTGAATGTGCTCCTGTCCAAGTTGCTGGTGCTGCAGTTGCTCCCTTTTCAGGTGGTGGACTCTGCACCTTTCAGAGAACTGATGGCTTGTGCCGAGCCGAGGTGGAGAGTCCCAAGCCGTCATTTCTTTGCCAAGAAGGCAGTACCAGCGCTGCACACTTTTGTTGAACAGAAGGTGGGCCAGTCCTTGAGCCTGTCGGTGTGTAGCAAAGTGCATGGCAGCGCTGACGTCTGGAGCTGTAACTACGGTCAGGGACAGTACATGTCGTTTACGGCCCACTGGGTGAATGTGGTCCCTTTGCAGCAGCAGCAACTTGGACAGGTCACGCCGCTTCGACCTCCGTGCTCCCTGCCCGTTGGGCCTGTGACACTGTGCGACTCAGCCTCCTCATCCTCGGCAATCTCCTCACCCTCCACTGTAGGCTCAAGTCTCAGTGCCCTTCCAGTCTACCATGTGTGCAGGGCACGGAGGTGTCACGCAGTGCTTCACATGGTTTGTCTTGGTGAGTCACACAGGGGAGGAACTGCTTAAATTTATTCATCAGGAAATCCAAACACCACAATTGCTTATACAGCCTCTTACCAGATGTAGGCATAGGTTTCAGCCTTATAATAATGCAGGTGTCCTTTATATTGCACGTCATCCAATATAGAGGTAAAAGTCTCCACTCCAGGTCCTCTTTAAACTAGATCAATACCAGCTCAAAGATCCCCATATTAAAAACAGGTGATGCAAACATGGAAGAGAGAAATAGTAAAGAAAGAACAGCGCTTATAGAAATGCTCAGCTGCAGCCTGACCGGTTGGCTAAACCGTGGGGTTGAAAAGACAATAAAGGTGATAGATCTAGCAGACAACAGACAAGCTGCCTGTGGCTGTCAGTCTATCTGCAGGCGCGCTAATTTCTGTAGGATGCTCAGGTGTGATAAGATGGGATGTTTAATCTTATCCTTGTTTTCCAAGTATCCTTAAATATTGTTGTTACTGCAAAGTCAAATGAGATTTTTGCGTTTGCAGTTTAATATTTATTACTCAATACATTTATAAAGTAACATACCTACTATAGAATTGACTCTAAATAGGTAAAATGAAATGGGACTTACCCACCAGGCCCGGCGGTAAACACCTAACCTGGGCCACTTTTGAATATGACTTATAGTTTAAGTAGATGAGGATCCCACTCTGTGATGTAGAAAGACAACTTCTTTTATTCAAATTAAAAGTGGAGATGCAAGACAGACCATGGAACGTGCCACAATCAATAATCTGTCAATTGTATACAGCGGTCCCTTTAAAATTTCAGCAGCAGCTCCTCAAGAACATTGTCCTTGTGGTCAAACGTGACTAATCATCAGGTAGTGGATTGAAGGCAGGAGACCCCACGCGTTCCGCCGATCTGCTACGGCTTCTCCAGGGGAAGAGAGAAAAGCTACATCTAGTGCAACACCGTTTGTTAAAAGCACGTGGTTTTATTCAACTACTATGCACTCACATTATAAAAAACATTAACAAGCTTGTAGACAAAAGGTGACACGTCTCACCACTCCTTGCCAGGCTCCACCGCTTTCAGAATAAAATCCTCGCTCCAACTCGTTTCGTCCCAAGCTGAGACTTGAACCCGGATGCAAGTATGCAGTTAAACCCCCGTCCTTTATTTCCGGGGGATAGCTGGTCATGTGACAGCGAGGGGCGCGTCTACATCTTACGACCACATGAACCCCGTTGGAGCTAAACTGGAGGAGGAGGAGGAAGAGGAGGAGGGGCACAGTGAAGCAAAGTTTAGGCTTGGCGAAATGGCTGGTTTATCTAGTCAGCGGACAGGAGAGAAGGAGCAGGAGCAGCCAGAGGAGCTAGAGGGTTTTGAGGAAGGCGAGACAGAGGACCCGGACACACCATGGCAGTATGCAGTGGAGATGGAGACAGGTAGTCCATCCGAGTAACTTGCGCAAATCGCAGGAAGCATGCTCACGTGCTTGCGTAGTGACCCCAGAATTGTTTCCATTTGTCGGCGGGATGACTTCTGGCTCTCCACCTTATTGGACCCTCGCTTCCGGCACAAAATGGGGGCATTTTTTAAACCCGCCGAGAGGGAGGACAAACTGAACTACTACAAAGACATTCTACGTAGTCAGTTGGCCAATGCCTATCTGCGCCATGGTCCATACTCTCGCAGGTCTGACTCGAGGGGACCTCTGCGCTCACCTTCCACTGCCATGGCTGCTGGGGGGGTTGGCAGGAGCAGCAGCTCCATCAGCAGCAGCCTCAGTCTTCAGTCGCTAATGAGTAGCTTTCTACACCCGCATAGTGAGGCTACTCATGAGCAGCAGGAAGACCTGGAGCAGGACCTCAACCAGCAGGTCATGTCATACCTTGACATGACCATGCCAACACACCTTGAGGATCCGCTCGACTTCTGGGCAGCCAAACTTGATTTGTGGCCGCAACTAGCAGAGTTTGCCCTGGAAAAGCTGTCCTGCCCGGCAAGTAGCGTGCCATCTGAGCGGGTGTTTAGTGCGGCGGGGGCCATAGTTACGGTGAGGAGAACTTGTCTGTCAGCTAAAAATGTGGAGAGACTCACCTTAGTCAAAATGAATCAGGGATGGATCAGCCAGGATTTCCACCCACCAATGCCTGATGCATGCGACTAGATTCAGCATGGTGCCACGTTTTACACTTTCCAAATGGTGCAAAACATATTTATGTCTTTAGGCCCAACTCCAGGGTGTGCCTTCCAACCAATTTTTGGCCTCCTGCTGATGCCAACTTCAGGGTGTGCCTTTCAGCCAATTTTTGGCCTCCTGCTGCTGTTGCTGCTTGCAACTCCAGGGTGTGATTCATCCAATTTTTGGGCTCCTGAAGCCAACTCCAGTGTGTCTTTCAAGCTATGTTTGAGCTCCTGCTGCTTGCAACTCCAGGGTGTGATTCATCCAATTTTTGGGCTCCTGCTGCCAACTCCAGTGTCTCTTTCAGCCAATGTTGGGCTCCTGCTGATGCTTGCAACTCCAGGGTGTGATTCATCCAATGTTTGGGCTCCTGCTTATGCTGCTGCCAACTCCAGGGTGTGCCTTCCAGCTAATGTATGTGCTCCTGCTGCTGCCAACTTCAGGGTGCCTTCCAGCTGCTGCTGCTGCCGCCAACTCCAGGGTGTGTCAGTCAATTTTTGGGTTCCTGCTGCTCCCAACTCCAGTGTCTCTTTAAAGCAATGTTTGGGCTCCTGCTGCTTGCAACTCCAGGGTGTGATTCATCCAATTATTGGGCTCCTGCTGCCAACTTCAGTGTCTCTTTCAAGCTATGTTTGAGCTGCTGCTGCTGCTGCTTGCAACTCCAGGGTGTGATTCATCCAATTTTTGGGCTCCTGCTGCCAACTCCAGTGTCTCTTTCAGCCAATGTTTGGGCTCCTGCTGCTGCTGCTTGCAACTCCAGGGTGTGATTCATCCAATTTTTGGGCTCCTGCTGCCAACTCCAGTGTCTCAATTCGCCAATTTTTGGCCTACTGCTGCTGCTGCCAACTCCAGGGTGTCTTTCAAGCAACGTTTGGGCTCCTGCTTATGCTGCTGCCAACTCTAGGGTGTGCCTTCCAGCTAATGTATGTGCTCCTGCTGCTGCCAACTCCAGGGTGTGCCTTCCAGCTAATGTATGTGCTCCTGCTGCTGCCAACTTCAGGGTGCCTTCCAGCCAATTTCTAGGTTCCTGCTGCTGCTGCTTGCAACTCCAGGGTGGGATTCATCCAATTTTTGGGCTCCTGCTGCCAACTCCAGTGTCTCTTTCAAGCTATGTTTGGGTTCCTGCTGCTGCTGCTTTCAACTCCAGGGTGTCATTCAGCCAATTTTTGGGCTCCTGCTGCCAACTCCAGGATGTGTTTCAGCCAATAGTTGGGCTCCTGCTGCTGCCAGCTCCAGGGTGTGTTTTTCAGGCAATATAGGGTCCCCTCATAGTGATGCCACCTCAACTCTCTGTAATTGTGCCGCTCTGCGATTCTAATAGCGATGCCTCTGATCTGCATGTCCAAATTATTTACATTATTATTTCAGTAACCCAGCACGCATCCTATGCGTGTTACAGCAAGGCATAATGGTTTACAACCATATTGAGGCTCTAGGAAGCTCAGAAATAGCCAATAAATAAATTCGGGTCGAACCGATTTTTGTCGGAAAATTCGGCGAATCAAAAGTTCGCTCATCTCTAATAGTAACCTAGCAGACAGGATTCCCTGAAGTGATAATTGAAGAGAAATCAATTCTATAGGTGTGTATCACACAATTATCTTTTCTCTTCCATTTTACTTTAGGCCATCAGAGGAATTCAGTCACAATTGGGACCTTCATAAGTAGTATAGAATGAACTGGTGAGCACACCCAATTGAGATTCAGATATTTAAATAGATATCACATTACGCAGTAAAGGGAGGGATCTCCTCTATAAGGTACCAGGAAAAAACTAATTATAAATGCACACCTATCACTCTGGTTTGAATGCAAATAATTTATTTATGTACAACCAAGTTAAGTAAAAAAATAAAGGATTTAGGTACACTTGAGGGTACACAATTCTTGTGATAGGGGAGACATTAAATACCAAAGCTACAATGAATATTTACAATATATACAATGGTGCTGGGAAGAGACCTGGATACTGTATAGCTGTGCAGTTTCTTGAATAGTAGGGAGTTCACAGTATCCGGCATGTAAGTTGTTTTTTTCAGAAGAAACTATTCTGCCACTTCTTGCTATTGCAGAGTATATGAAAAGTATCAAAAGTGTGACAATACCTTGAGGTTTGTTAGGAAGCACTATTAGTGTGCTGACTAGGGATGAGCGAATCGATCCGGACGAACCCGGATTCGATCCGAATTTCATGAAAAATTTGATTCGGATCGAATCCGAATTTCCCCGTGCTTCGATCGCTCGAAGTTTTTCTTTAACATCCATTCATTTACATTACAGGCATTCTCAGATGGCGGACGGGACATGTCCAGACATCTACCCCGCTCCAGTGCATGCTGGGGTAGTCACATGCAGCCTATCAGCAGCCAGCAAGCCCGGTGACGTCACAGCGCTATTTAAGGCTGCGGACATCTTGCTTTTCCTCATTTCTCTATTGCATTCGTGAGAGACAGGACACTGCTGTAGTCAGGGAGAGACAGTTAGAGAGACAGGGACAGGCAGGAGACAGGCAGGCAGTCAGCGAGAAGCAGGGAAAGTTAGGAAAAATCGGAGGCAGTCACAGGGAGATTTTTTTTTTTTCATCCAGCCTGAGTGTTACTGGCTGGCTGACTGGCTTTGTTAGCGTTTTCAGGCTGCTTATACACTTACTGTGCATATATACTGAACTGATCTCAAGTCTGCTGCGGGAACATTACATTTTGTAAAATCTCATTAGCCTCTGTATTTACTCTAAGCTGCAAACTTATTTAAAGTAATTTGGCCTGTATGAGCCTGCTTAGACACTGTTGCTGTGTGCATATATACTGATCTCAAGTCTGCTGTGAGGCATCCCATTCTGTAACATACCATTAGCCTCTGTATTTACTCTAAGCTGCACACGTATTTAAAGTAATTTGGCCTGTTGGAGCCTGCTTATCCACTTTTACTGTGCATATATACTGATCTCAGGTCTGCTGTGGGGGCATCACATTTCTTTTTGACTGTTTTTAATAAACCAGGCCGCAGGGCACCGCAAAACTGCACCTTAAACCCTATCTGTTTATACTAAATAAGCAAATACATAAAAATATCAGGCAGACAAGTGCCAGGATGTTCAAAGAGGAGTGGCAGAGGCCAAGATTCAGCAGGCAGAGGTCACAGCAGACTAGGGGCGAGTGGCAGCAGGAGTCACGGTGAGAGACCTGGTCTGCCAGTATCTGCGAGCGGTCGTGTCTTCACCAGTAACGCATCTGCCGTGGTAGATTGGTTAACACGCTCATCAACAACATCATCACAAGTTACGTCTAAGACCCCCACTCTAGGGTCGGTAGGTTCCTCTGACACAACCCTGAGTTGGCATGCCCCGAGAGCAGTCCCTGTCCTCCCATTGCCTCTGTCCTATGCCGTTCCCTCCCCCAGCGACGTATCCTATGCTTTGGGTTCAGCTCCACTCTTTAGTGAGGAGGATGATCAGATAGAGGACAGTCAGCAGCTACTGCCCAGCCAAGAAATGGAGGTGGCTTCTTTAGCTAGGCAGACAAATAGTGATGTGGACAGTGTCGTGGGTGTTGTGAGCATTCCAGCTCCTGCGCCAGACACTGTTGACGAATCCACGAACATCAGTGACGTACAGCCACAACTCGGTGATAATGATGATGATGATGAAGCCGATCGCACTTGGGAGCCGCGTGATGAAGGGGCTTCATCGTCATCATCAAAAGAAGAGGGGCGCAGGTTGCCCCGGAGTCAGCATCTCAGGCAGCAAGGTGTTAGCAGCATGGTTGGCAGGCAGCATGGGGGCACAATTGTAAAGCCTGGAGCCAAACAGGGCCGGGGTAGAGCACCTGCTGCGCGGCAGGCTACCTTATCGGGAGGTAGTGGGGCAGGGGTTCCTGGAGTTGGCGACAATAGCAGGGAATCAGTGAGGCCTGTTGGTGGGAAAAGTAGCTACTCGGCAGTGTGGCAGTTTTTCCTGAAGCATCCGCAGGAGGGTAACATGGCCACATGCAAGATATGTAGGCAGAAGGTGAAGCATGGCCAGGGCCCAAATGTTGGCACCACGGCCCTGCGTCAACATATGATGCGTCACCATAAAGCGACCTGGGAGAACCGAGGCTCCCAAGGGGTGGTCCAGTCTGCTTCCTCACCAAGTGGCACGCCGCTCCCAATTTCTGCCAGCCAAGGCTCCAGCACCTCAGCCGAAGGCAGCTGTGCGTCATACCCATCCTCTGTCGCTCCTGCTCCTCCTCCTCCAAGTCATGCATCCCGCCAGCAATCCATCAGCGAAGCCATGTCCAAGAGACAGCAGTATGTGCCCACTCATCCTACGGCGCAGAAGCTGAATCTGTCCAAGTTGCTGGTGCTGCAGTCGCTCCCTTTTCAGGTGGTGGACTCTGCACCTTTCAGAACTGATGGCTTGTGCCGAGCCGAGGTGGAGAGTCCCAAGCCGTCATTTCTTTGCCAAGAAGGCAGTACCAGCGCTGCACACTTTTGTTGAACAGAAGGTGGGCCAGTCCTTGAGCCTGTCGGTGTGTAGCAAAATGCATGGCGGCGCCGACGTCTGGAGCTGTAACTACGGTCAGGGACAGTACATGTCGTTTACGGCCCACTGGGTGAATGTGGTTCCTTTGCAGCAGCAACTTGGACAGGTCACGCCGATTCAGCCTCCGCGCTCCCTGCCCGTTGGGCCTGTGGCACTGTGCGACTCGGCCTCCTCATCCTCCGCCATCTCCTCACCCTCCACTGTAGGCTCAAGTCTCAGTGCCCCTCCAGTCTACCATGTGTGCAGGGCATGGAGGTGTCACGCAGTGCTTCACATGGTTGTCTTGGCGACAGGAGTCACACGGGGAGGAACTGCTTACATTTATTCATCAGGAAATCCAAACATGGCTTACTCCAAGAACACAAAATGGGAATCATGGTTACCGACAATGGGAAGAACATTTTGTCTGCGCTGCGCCAAGGAAGCCTGACCCATGCCCCCTGCATGGCTCACGTCTTCAGAAACCGCTTGACAACCAGATTGAAGTGTTCCCCCCATCTGCAAGACATCCTAACAACTTGAAGGAAACTTTGCATGCACTTCAGCCACTCATACACCACCAAACACACCCTTCTTGAGCTACCGCGTCAGAACGGTAACCCCCAACATAGTCTGATTTGCGATGTTTCCACCCGTTGGAATTCCACCCTTCACATGTTGGACCGATTATATGAACAGAGAAAAGCCATCACGGATTTCCTGATGATCCAAGCAGATGTAACTTCAATGTCAACCAGTGGCAGCTCATACGTGACACCTGCCGTTTGCTCAGGCCCTTTGAGGAAGCCACTTTATTTGTCAGTCGGCAGGATTAGGGGATGAACGACGTGATTCCACTGCTTCATGTACTACAGCACATGTTGGAAACCATGGCTGGTCAGGGCACTGGAGACATGGCGTTTACATCACACGGCCACATGAACCCCGTTGGAGCTGAACTGGAGGAGGAGGAGGAAGAGGAGGAGGAGGAGTTGCCCAGCGAAACACAGTTTAGGCTTGGCAAAATGGCTGGTTTATCTAGTCAGCGGACAGGAGAGGAGGAGCAGGAGCAGCCAGAGGAGCTAGAGGTTTTTGAGGAAGGCGAGACAGAGGGCCCGGACACACCGTGGCAGTATGCAGTGGAGATGGAGACAGGTAGTCCATCCAAGTCACTTGCGCAAATGGCCGGAAGCATGCTCACGTGCTTGCGTAGTGACCCCAGAATTGTTTCCATCTGTCGGCGGGATGACTTCTGGCTCTCCACCTTATTGGACCCTCGCTTCCGGCACAAAATGGGGGCATTTTTTTTAAACCCACCGAGAGGGAGGACAAACTGAACTACTACAAAGACATTCTACGTAGGCAGTTGGCTGATGCCTATCTGCGCCATGGTCCATACTCTCGCAGGTCTTACTCGAGGGGACCTCTGCGCTCACCTTCCACTGCCATGGCTGCTGGGGGGGTTGGCAGGAGCAGCAGCAGCAGCTCCATCAGCAGCAGCCTCAGTCTTCAGTTGCTAATGAGTAGCTTTCTACACCCGCATAGTGAGGCTACTCATGAGCAGCAGGAAGACCTGGAGCAGGACCTCAACCAGCAGGTCATGTCATACCTTGACATGACCATGCCAACACACCTTGAGGATCCGCTGGACTTCTGGGCAGCCAAACTTGATTTGTGGCCGCAACTAGCAGAGTTTGCCCTGGAAAAGCTGTCCTGCCCGGCAAGTAGCGTGCCATCTGAGCGGGTGTTTAGTGCGGCGGGGGCCATAGTTACGGCGAGGAAAACTCGTCTGTCAACTAAAAATGTGGAGAGACTCACCTTAGTCAAAATGAATCAGGGATGGATCAGCCAGGATTTCCACCCACCAATGCCTGATGCATGCGACTAGATTCAGCATGGTGCCACGTTTTACACTTTCCAAATGGTGCAAAACATATTTATGTCTTTAGGCCAATTTTTGGGCTCCTGCTGATGCCAACTTCAGGGTGTGCCTTTCAGCCAATGTTTGGCCTCCTGCTGCTGCTGCTGCTTGCAACTCCAGGGTGTGATTCATCCAATTTTTGGGCTCCTGAAGCCAACTCCAGTGTCTCTTTAAAGTAATGTTTGGGCTCCTGCTGCTGCTGCCAACTACAGGGTGTGATTCATCCAATTTTTGGGCTCCTGAAGCCAACCCCAGTGTCTTTTTAAGGTAATGTTTGGGCTCCTGCTGCTGCCAACTCCAGGGTGTGATTCATCCAATTTTTGGACTCCTGCTGCCAACTCCAGTGTCTCTTTAAAGTAATGTTTGGGCTCCTGCTGCTGCCAACTCCAGGGTGTGATTCATCCAATTTGGGGCTCCTGCTGCCAAATCCAGTGTCTCTTTCAAGCTATGTTTGGGCTCCTGCTGCTGCTGCTTGAAACTCCAGGGTGTGTCAGTCAATTTTTGGGCTCTTGCTGCTGCCAACTCCAGTGTCTCTTTCAGCCAATGTTTGGGCTCCTGCTGCTGCTTGCAACTCCAGGGTGTGATTCATCCAATTTTTGGCCTCCTGCAGCCAACTCCAGTGTCTCTTTAAAGCAATGTTTGGGCTCCTGCTGCTGCTGCTAACTCAAGGGTGTGTCAGTCAATTTTTGGGTTCCTGCTGCCAACTCCAGTGTCTCTTTAAAGCAATGTTTGGGCTCCTGCCCCTCATAGTGATGCCACTTCAACTCTCTGCAATTGTGCCGCTCTGCGATTCTGTTAGCGATGCCTCTGATCTGCATGTGATATTTATTTAAAGTATTATTTAACTAACCCAGCACGCATCCTATGCGTGTTACAGCAAGGCAGAATGGTTTACAACCCTATTGAGGCTCAGAAATAGCCGTTTTTAATAGCGATTCGTCACGAATAAATTCGGGTCGAACCAATTTTTGTCGGAAAAATTAGGCGAATCAGTCGAATCGAATTTTTCAAAAGTTCGCTCATCTCTAGTGCTGACTGCTGCACATAGGAAAGTCCAGGGAATGTCCATGCAAATCAAGCTGTGTGTTGTGCTGGAGGCTGCTGCGATGTCCAGAAGTTGTAGGAGCGAAGGGGAGCAGTGCCTGACATGTGCCCTATGCTGAGCTGTTTAATAGTGCTGGGAAAGATCGCAAATCCCCCCGGGGGTTGTTCGCGTCATCGCACGTCACTTACGGCGACAGGCGTCCCGGCCTCGCGCCAGCCATCTTTCGGCCGGCATGTATGCCAGCCTCAAGATGGCTGCGCGCAGGCGCATGGGGTGTCTGTCACAGCGGTGATCAGCGGAGGGAAGGAAGGTAAATATAGCCAATCACGGGGGATAGAAGGAGGCGGGGGATTCTGCTGGAAGAAAAAATAAAGGAACAGGCATTAGCATAAGACATTACAGGGAAATCCGTTATTTACAGAACATTAAAGGGTCAATGAGACAATGGCGCAGATTATTAATACACATTCCTTAGTAATTATTTCAAAAGTATGCATAATGTACTGCTAAGTGCGCACCTTTGGGTAAATTCTGTGAAATGGAAAGATACTCCAATTTGTCCCTTATATAATATAGAGGATATATCTAATTGAAACAAAAGGGCCGCTTAATGTGTCAATATGCCATAAGTCTATAAAGAGGATCTAGAGGGGTTTATATCGGCCTTGTATATACTCTGTAAAATATTCTGTGGGTTATAAGAAGGCTGAATGAAGTATACAACTAAAGGGGACTAAACAACATACAGAGTGTACATGTATTCCAAAACTCTAAAGTGGTTTGCGACCCATAGGTGGTTACCTCCTTCTTGTGATTAAGGTGAAAAATGCATGCAGTTATGGCGATAATATTTAAGGTAGATATTAAGATGGACCTATGCCTTAAGGTGGACCTAAACATTGGTAAATCAGTATGTACCTTAAGGTGGACCTAAACATTGCAAATCAGTATATACCTGTAGGATCAGTCCTTTTCGTTCCTCAAGTGGAAATAACGAATGGAAGAAAGAGTACAGCTACAGGAGAAAAGAGAACTAGTATTCATTTAAATTTGGATTTATATTTGTTACAGAAATGGGGCTAAATCACAGTCCTCGTTCATGCCCATGGGTATTTTGGGGTTTAGTTCATAAATCAAAAAAATCTCTCGTCTGGACAGTCTATTGGTGAGGTTCCCCCCCCCCCCCCCCCCCTTCCCTTTTATGTGGGAGCACTTTTTCAATTACCAGAAATCTCAATTGGGAAACCTGATGATTGGCCTTTGCAAAGCGTTTAGCTACAGGAGAGTTGAAGTCAAATCTGCATATTGTGCTTCTGTATTCACTAATTTGTAATTTTAAGTAGTAAATGTAAATAGATTACGTTGTTCGTGTTACAATTATAGAAACCCCAGAGCGGGTACATCTGCTTCATCATAGGATGGGCTGGTTGTAAAAAGTCACATAAAGATACGGTCAATCAGTGATTGCTACAAAGTATTCATGATTATCACATTAATCTCTTTTTGTATGTCTGGTAGCGGGTCACGTGGTAGATGTTTGTATATCTGGCTGTCAGAGTTGTTCAAGCACAGTCTCATAATATGTGGCATCCAAAATGACCGTGGCTCCCACTTTTGTCTGTGCTTTGATTACAATTGATCTGTCTTCTGTCAAGCTCTTAAGGACAATTCTTTCCGATTTGTGCATATTGTTATAGTAGCGGAGACCCTGGGGGTGCCATTTCAGATTGGATAAATCTCTTTGCACCATTTTGATAAAGGTTTGCACACTATGTGGTGATGTTGGAGGTAGCCATTTACTGGGTGGACGGCATCGGCTTAAGTCAACTCCCATCTGTGTTACTTCAGATAAGGTTGCCGGATAAGTCATGAGAAAATGGAAAAATCTTTGTAAATCGATATCAACTTCAAGAGAATTTGAATGTGTTGGTACAAACCCAAGCCCTACTGTGGAAAGTTCACGGGAGGAGAGGTTTACTACTGGGAGAGAAGAGGTCGAGTCTGGCACCGTAGAACTCGTTGAGACCCAGGTGGTCCCTGGGTGTGTTTTCCCCCTCCTTGTCTTCTTATGCTTTGGCCTTGCAAAGTCTGAGCCTGCTCTAAAAAAGGCTGCTGCTCTTGTTCGTCTGATGATCTGCTTGTATCTGAATCGCTTTGGCTGCATCTTTGGATTTATGAACTAAACACCAAAATACCCATGGGCATGAACGAGGACTGTGATTTAACTACAAATTTAGGTTAATACTAGTTCTCTTTTCTCCTGTAGCTGTACTCTCTTCCATTCGTTATTTCCACTTGAGGAACAAAAAGGACTGATCCTACAGGTATATACTGATTTACCAATGTTTAGGTCCACCTTAAGGCATAGGTCCATCTTAATATCTACATTAAATATTATCGCCATAACTGCATGGATTTTTCACCTTAATCACAAGATGGAGGTAACCACCTACGGGCCGTAAACCTCTTTAGAGTTTTGAGAGAATACATGTACACTCTGTATGTTGTTTAGTCCCTTTTAGTTGTATACTTTATTCAGCCTTTTTATAACCCACAAAATATTTTACATAGTATATACAAGGCCAATATAAAACCTCTATACTGTAGATCCTCTTTATAGACTTATGGCATATTGACACATTAAGCACCCTTTTGTTTTAATTAGATATATCCTCTATATTAAGGGACAAATTGGAGTATCTTTCCATTTCGCAGAATTTACCCAAAGGTGCGCACTTAGCAGTACATTATGCATACTTTTGAAAATAATTACTAAGTAATGTGTATTAATAAGCTGAGCCATTGTCTCCTTTAATGTTCTGTAAATAACTGATTTCCCTGTAATGTCTTATGCAAATGCCTGTTCCTTTATTTTTTCTTCCAGCAGAATCCCCTGCCTCCTCCTATCCCCCGCGATTGTCATGCACTTGCACGTCACCATCTTAAGGCTGGCATACATGCCGGCCGAATGATGGTTGGCGCGAGGCCGGGACGCCTGTCACAGGAAGTGACGCGCCCTGATGCGAACAACCCCCGGGGGGGATTGCACTATTTAAACAGCTCAGGATCCCAGATATTAACCTAGAACCATAGTGAAGAATAATCTATACCAAACTATATACCTTTAAGCTTATTATTCAGCAAAGTAAAATCTCTGAAAACAATTTTATAAGCAAAGCGATAATACTCGCCCAAAACATGTCCCTTCCCCAAAAGGTGACAGCATCCCTTCATGCCTGGGCTTTGAATTGTTCTGCCAGAACCCTCTAACCTCTAATCGTGGGGCTTTGATCTATTCCAAAATACTTTTCGGTATCCCGAAGAGGTGGAAACTCTACCCCCACGAAAGGACTGAGGATTATATGAACTGCGAGAAAAAGGAAAAACTTTTCCCTGTGGAAGTTTAGTAGACCTACCTCCAGTAGCTTCCTTTACCACGTCATCCAAGCGCTCCCCAAACAGACGTCCCATCTGAAAAGGGAGTCCTATCAGATTCTTCTTTGAGGCAGCATCAGCCGACCATTCCCTAAACCACAATGAATGGCTTAAAGCCACTAACAAATCTAAACCTCTAGCACTTAATCTAATCAAATCATCCATAGCAGAGATGACCTGTTAATATCCAAACTGGCTTTAATCAACTGGGAGCATGCCTTTTGCGAGCAACCTGAACGAGTCTTAGAATCCAGTTGCTTTAACAACTTTCTTCAGGCCAAGGATGCTATGGATGTGGAACAGGCTGCCATAAGGTCGATCCTATAATAGAAAAAGCATGACGTGCCACCTGATCTATACGCTTATCCACTGGATCACTTAGGGAGACACTATCAGAGAATGGCATCACCAAAGTCCTAGAAAGACCAGAAACTGAAGCATCTACCACATGAGAACAAGACCATAAATCAATCTGCTCTGAGGAAAAAGGATACTTTAGGAATGGGCTGAAGACTATCCGGCTCCTGCCATTCCCTTTGGATAAGATTACAATGATGAGTTTGCTGCGGAAAAACCTCTGTTTTTCCAGCCTAAACAAATCCTCCTTTTTCCTCTTGGAGGCTCTGGAGCCGAAGGGACCAGATCCGATTACCCCAGATGCCTCCATCATGGTGAATATAATGCAGTCTAACCCTGGGGATCTAAGACCAAGTATATAACAGGCCTCAATCACAAGTGACTATTCTGAGGCCTTAGGGGTGAACCACACCAGTTATTGCTTTTCCTTTCCTACAATCTACAAAACAAAAAAAAAAAAACATTATTAATAACAATACCATTAATAATACTATTAATAGTGTTCATATTATCACTAATAAGAATAATAATAATAACATATAATACAATAATAACCATATTACCTAATAACCATATTACCTAACAGTTTTAGGGCTGCTTGAAAGTGGCAGCGGCGGCTCAGGAGGTGAAGTATGCCAGGCAGCCAGCCAAACCCACAGAGGACAGCCAGAGAAGCGACCCCACTAGTGAGGAAGACTAGCTGTATAGGTGGCCCCCAACCCATAACCGCCTCTGAACCGGGTTGGGAAATGACTGCAGTGCTCTTGAGCAAGGCACCTAACCCTTTAACTGCTCCCCAGACGCCATGGTAAGAGAAGCCCACTGTTACGAGCACGTGTGCACTCACTGCTTGTGTGTCTCACTGGGTTAAATGCAGAGTAAAAATTCCTATGTGTGCACAAGCATACAATGGTCACCTATGCACAAATATCCCACCCCCGCCAAACAAAAAAAATGTGGGCGTTGCTGCCTTACAACTGGCTGCTGAGATGCAGGAAACTTGCGCACTTTAGTAAATAACTTCCAAGATGTAAATTGACACATTAGGGGCACTCTAACTCAGTGACAATATTAACAAACCAAAGCCTATGTCATGTTATTTTTTGTGCAGATGTGACAGACTTCTATTATGTAGATATGAATAGAATCATTTTTTCCCCCTCACCTGTGTTATGAAAACAGATCACACATCTATTATCTGGCCGCTGCGGGAGATAAAAGGCCCAGCTGTCAATGTGTGTCTGGACTACAGATAAAAGGATAGTGCTGCCAATAATGTCTCATATTAGAACATGTGATATCTGTGTGCCAAAAAGTTCCAAAACCTGCAAAACAAAACTAAAAAGACACATTTTTTATTTACGAGAGAACTAAGGGCATTAATTACGTTTAGCATCATTTTTGTGGTTATAGCGGCATCTTTGGAGCGCCAGCATTCCCGTCTCATCTGGGGCTATGCTGTGTACTACATTGGTGCTAGCAGACACTGCACATAACACTACTAATTAGCTTTTATTCTTGCACTTAGGTATTGGTTGGCCTTTGTCATCATCTGTTGGACCCACCAGCCACTTTGTACTGCCGTTATTCCAGCGCTCCCCCACATATTTATGATTTTTTTTCCTCCTTGAAATCTTTGGTGCTAAATTCTTCCGGGACTGGTTGGTGTTTATTCAGCACAGTTACAAGAAATCACTGCTGGGGACAAAGAGGACAAACTTTACATTGCTTTTTGGCTGCATTTTAGTTCTTCTCCAAATTACACATTGTTAAGCAAAAGAAGCCATTAAAATTTTACAATTTTTATAACCCTCAAAAAATGTTTGCCCATCTTGGTTCTGCGTTTCCATTATTGACAAGAAGCAGCAGTAAAACCAGCACTCCAATTAATAATCCAAAAAGAATGTATTCAAGTCAGTTGCACAAAATCCAACGTTTCGGGGGTTACAGCAGGCCCCCTTCATTAGGGATAACTAACAAGTGCACAGGCGTAGCAAGTGTTAAAAAGACACAGTTGACTAATGATAGGCAAGGGAATTCCCTCCTGACGTCACTTATGACGTCACAGTATGTCTATATATCATATAAAATGTGTAAACATTCCATCCGAAATCAGAGGAAACAAACATAAATGGTAGTAAGTGAAGATAAAAGTATACTTACCTAAAGGTCCCCTCAGAGCCCTCCGGCACGTCTGCAGCTTTGGCAGTTGGCTGCAGCAGTGGGGAACGCCGCTATGAGCGAGGCCGGCTGCCTGTCATCTCTCCTCCAATCGGAGGAAGGCGGAAGTGACGTCACAAGCAGGGCAGTGATGTCCTGCTGTAGTGACGTCCGCCCTTCCCCTGCCGTGATTGGCCAAAGGAAAAGGGGGAGGGGGGACAGGGGAGGGGGGACAGGGGAGGGGAAGGGGAGGGGAAGGAAAAGGGTGGGGGGGAAGGAAAAGGGTGGAGGGGGGGGACGGGGGAGGGGAAGGGGGGATTTGAGGGGAAGGGGGGGATTTGAATGGTGGGTCTTTTATGAGCACGTGGCAAAGATCAACTAATATCTAAGGATAGAAGAAAAGGACCAAACTATTATCTAGGTTCAAGAAAACATTGAAAACCAAACGAAGTGTTCAGTCCACGGGGTGATACAGTGTCCAATTTATGTATCCAAAAAGTTTCTCTCTGGAGTAGGAGACGTTCCCTGTCTCCCCCTTTATGAGGTTTGGGGACACGATCGATCACCATACCCCTGATTTCGTGGGCCTGGTGTTTCTGTTGTAAAAAGTGTAACGCTACCGGTTTGTCAGAGTCCATATTGACACCACATTCAGTTTCTTCTTTTAGTACCTTAATGTCACTTCTGTGCTTCTGGAATAGCCGTTTATAAGGGCCCACCGTCTTACCTACATATACTAGGCCACACAGGCATTTTAATATGTAGATACAAAAGTCGGTGATGCATGTAAAATATTCCTTGATCTTGAAGCGGTATCAGGTATGTGGGTGTGTGAAGGAGTCCCCAGTTATTAGGGAGTTGCAGATATTACAATTGAAACATCTATAAACAGCTCGGTTTTGTAGACAGCGGTTTGGTCGTCTTCCTCGGAACGGCTTTCACTAGAATGTCCCTTAGGTTGCGACTCCTATGATAAACTCTTAGGGGAGGTTTTTAGGGGTGCGGCCAAATTGTGGTTGGCAGTGAGGATATCAACTTTGGGTGATATATATTGAACGTCTGAGTGAAAGGAATACAGTCAAACTTACTTTTCTTTCCCGGGTTTGTTGCAGAAAATCTCTTGTGCTTTGTGTAAAGCTGTTTCTATGACCGACACGGGATACCCCCTTGTGCGGAACTTCTCGTGCATCACTTTTAACTGATCATTACGGACATCTTCGTCCGAATTGATCCTGAGTACTCTCAAGAACTGAGAGATAGGGATATTGTCCAATAAGTGTTTAGGGTGTGAACTCTCGTATCGCAGTAGGGTGCTTGTCGGTCGGCTTGCTAAACAAACTGGTGGAGATGGAACCCAGGGTCTTCTTTGTGAGAGCCACATCCAGGAATGTCACATACTCAGTAGAAATTTCCGGGTTGAACTGGATGGAAGGGAATATGGAATTGATGAAATAAACGAACTGTTGTAGCGAGGCATTATCCCCCTTCCAGAATAGCATCACGTCGTCTATGTAACATCCTCAGGATACAACGTTTTCTTGGAACAGTACATAGGGGTATATGTTCTTTTCCTCCAGATACCCCATAAACAGATTGGCGAAGAAAGGTGTGACTGCACTGCCCATGGCTACACCCCTGATCTGCTGATAAAATGTGTTCTCAAACTTGAAAAAATTCCCATTGAGGACCAACTCAAGTCCATCAAGTATATATTCAGTAGGGATACCAGCTGGGTCCCGTTGTAGAAAGAAACGAACGGCCGTAAGGCCAGCTGTGTTGGGAATATTTGTGTACAGGGATGTAATGTCCATGGTGACTATGTGTGTAATCTCATGTGTGGGGATATCCTGTAATTTCCGGAGGAAGTTGCCTGTGTCCTGTAGGTAGGAGGGTAGCCGTCTTACATACGGTTGGAGTATAGAGTCCAGCCACTGTGCCACAAGTTGTGTGGCGGAATTGGTGCCCGCCACAATAGGGCGGTACTTCACAGGATTGAGACCTTTGTGGATTTTAGGTAGTCCATAGATGACCGAGATAACGGGGTGTTCCATCACTAGAAATCTGGCTGTCTCATTAGATATCCAGCCATTTCTAAGCCCCATTTCAACATATGTCTGGACTTTGGATTGCACATGAGACATGGGATTACTTTGTAATGGTTGATAACTCTCAGTATCCTTAAGTAAATCTTCTATGCCAGGCTCTGTAGTCATTATAATTCATCACGACAATAGCACCCCCTTGTCGGCCGGTTTGACTATGATCTGTGGGTCAGACTTTAGGCCTTTCAGTGTAGCTATCTCCCCTGGGGTCAGATTGCTATACACCCGTTTCTTAGAGGCCAGACGCAGAGTGTCTGTCCTGATGCCTGTATAGCTTTCCATTGCTCCAAACTGTCTGCGAGGGGTGAACTGGCTCTTAAGCCTAAGCATTGTGTCTGTATTGTCTGGTATCACCTCTGTGGGGTGATCCTTTAAAAAATTGAGTTTCAATCAGCCCTCAAACTAAAATAGCTCCATGTCAAATTTAAATGGATCAAATCTAGACGCCGGGCAGAATGATAGTCCTCGTGAAAGCAGGCTTACCTCTTCCGTGGTTAACGGTCTAGATGCCAAGTTCATTACCGGCTTTTCCTTGCCTATCATTGGTCAGCTGTGTCTTTTTAACACTTGCTATGCCTGTGCACTTGTTGTTAGTTATCCCTGATGAAGGGGGCATGCTGTAACTCCCGAAACGTTGGATTTTGTGCAACTGACTTGAATACATTCTTTTTGGATTATTAATTGGAGTGCTGGTTTTACTGCTTCTTCTGGATTCGCGCCGTCACCCCTAACCGTGCACCCCCATTGCAACATACAGGTAGGAGTGCGGCGGCATACGAGATTTGTTGGACTCCATTATTGACAAACCCCGATGCAAGTTCTGTACAAATGTGTGCAATATTAATTAAAAGCATGAAAGTGGACCAAAAACCAGGATTTTGACTATCCTGGTTTTGGTCCTTTCCCCCAGGGCACCCCGATCGGGGTTTCCCCGCTGTGCGAAACCCCCTAGATCACGGAGCCCAACTCACCTCTTCCTGGTTCTACGGTGCATGTGCCGCCACTCGTCCAATCAGCACTACTCTCTAACAGGCGTCCTGCTAGAAGGATAGCGGGGATGCGGACACGGCTTGCGCATACGCCTTTGGACCAGGAAACAAGGTAAGTGTATAGGGCGACCTAGGGGGTTTTCACATAGCGGGGTAGAGAATCGTTCGGCCAGGAATGATCTCTTTGGAGTTTGGTCCACTTCAAAAACACTTCAATCTGGTTCTGCCCATTGTGCTCTATGGGATCCTGAGCTACAGCGACTGGTTTCATCCAGCGCTGCATCCTATTCGATGCTAGTGTTGAATAAGAAGCTACGAGGCCACCACATCAGCGTTTACGTTTTTTTTGTGTTCTGGCCACAAATTCATCTCTTATGTATATAAAATGTAAAAATATAACATTTAGTAAACAAAAAAAAAAAAAAAATCACGTACAGTATATCATTATACTGAGTATTCCCAGACTTTAAAACAAAACACCCTAGTACAGCTGAGAAAAAAAAATTCTTCATGCATGATACTGAATCATTGTCAGCACTTACATTTGGTCCAGCAGGAGTGCTCCTGAGCCTAGAGAGACTGGGTATGTGAAAGGTCTCGCTTCCTATTGTTTACATTGCCAAGAGAGCCACCGGAAAGTGTGAGTTTTGCTAGGATCCGGGGCAGGGGCGTGGCTTGGGGAGAGCGGGGGGGGGCATGTGCCCCAGGTGCAGCAGGTCAGGGTGTCCCCAAAGGGGGGCCTGAGTATAGGTGCGGGGTGCCAATTTGAATGTTTGCTCCGGGTGCCAGAAAGCTTAGATACTCCTCTGATTGGGGGCGGGGTTTTACACAGCAGGGCATCCTGATTTGGGATGCAACAAGGGAAGGTCAACTGCTGGGTTTTTACTTCCTCAACACCCCTGCAGAAAGGCTGCATGGGAGGAAAAGGTGGTGGTGTTTCATCCTAAGAACCCGTTGAGGCCCCTGGGCAGATTAAGTAGTCTAGGGGAGGCCCCTCGTAAGTAACTCTGATTTATCAAGAGTCAGCGCCAGTCAATGCCTCTCAGCACCAATATTTGGCCTCAGCGGAACTCAGCATGTGATTTAACAAACAGTTAAATATAAAGTGATGCACTTGGGGTCTAACAACCTGAAGGCCACATATATCCTTGGGGGGGGAGTAAAACTGGGAAATTCACTTGTTGAGAAGGATCTGGAGGCACTGGTAGATCACAGGCTTAATAACAGTATGCAATGCCAAGCAGCTGATTCCAAGGCCACCAAGATACTATCATGCATTAATAGAGGCCTGGAATCATGGGATAGTGATGTCATTTTGCCTCCATACAAGGCACTGGTGCGCCCTCACCTGGAATATACCGTCCAGTTCTGGGCACCCATTCATAGAAAGGATGCCCTGACTATGGAAAGGGTTCAAAGGAGAGCCAACAAACTAATAAGACAAATGAAGGATCTTGGTTATGAGGAAAGATTACGAGAAATAAATCTGTTTAGTCTTGAGAGGAGATGACTGAGGGGGGACATGATTAACTTGTATAAATATATAAATGGCCCATTCAAATAATAAATAAGGGGGGAACACTATTTCAGTTAAAATCCTCTCTAAAGACAAGGGGGCACTGCCTTCGCCTGCAACAAAAGAAATTTAGTCTTCGGAGGCGACAATCATTTTTTACCATAAGAACTATAAATCTATGAAATAGCCCAGAAGCTTGTTACAGCATTAACCGCTGACAGCTTCAAAAAAGGATTAGATGCTTATTTAGAAGAAAATAACATTAACAGTTACTATTAGTGGTTATCAGTAAAAAAACAAAAATAAATAACTTCCACCTATAAAATATAATAATAATTCCCCTCCCCCAACACCCTTGGTTGAACTTGATGGACGTATGTCTTTTGACTATGGTCAGAAATGACCATAGTCCCTCTTTAATATGCAGCAGCGTCGCTGGAAAAAAGAACAAGACGCCAGATACCGCCTCTAGGAGTGACCTATCAGTGTGCACTCCCAACGG
Source organism: Gastrophryne carolinensis (assembly GCA_027917425.1). Classification (NCBI taxonomy): domain Eukaryota; kingdom Metazoa; phylum Chordata; class Amphibia; order Anura; family Microhylidae; genus Gastrophryne; species Gastrophryne carolinensis. The sequence goes on from CM051241.1 coordinate 96,426,888, forward strand.
CAGGTTCACCGATAGGTCGAGCTGAATTTAGTGTGGGTGGAGACCCCTGGGCAGAAAATTTGGTGGAGACCCCTGATGCAGTATCCAGTCCAGTGTCTTTATAACCCCATCCTTACATGGATGGGCAGGTGCATGTGGGGGGTGCCACTCTGTGCGAATGCCCATGCCAGGGCGACAGTGCTGAATTATAGGAGTTGAGGCATTTTATTGTATTGTGTATTATTGTGTTATGAAGACACATCATATTTAAAGTAATAGCCCAGCCAAGTAATATAAGAAAAAATGCTTGCCTTTGCTTGCACACTAAACAGAAAGTGTCAGATCCAGATCCCTGTGCTGTGCCACCCTGACCATATCTCCAAGCAGCCTCTGTGATAAACAGGCCACCCCCTGTCATCTGTCACAGTGATGTTGTCATGACCACTTCATTCACTGCGATAGAGGAGGCATGCCGGGGCTGTGCATGTATGTAAAAACAGGTTACCCACCCCCTAACTTCACACACTGAGTGCATGCTCCTCCCCTGTAAAACTGCAAAACCAATCATTGCTCCAATCACTCTAATGATCACAACACTGTGCACTATTAGACCATTGCAGACACATGTTGGTAACCAACACCACTAAGAAACAAAACACAAGCCAATTTATACTATGAGTGGATAAGCTGTGCTCCTGTTTAAAACCACTCTACCTAGTGCTGTATATATGTGCTGTGTGTGGACCCCACCCACCAAAAAAAAGACAACCTCCCCATATATCTACTCTACTACTAGGTAGGTTATGTTAGGAAGGTAGGTGGGTGAACAGGCAGGCATATAGGTGAGTGGGTAGGTTGGTAAGTGGCCATTTAGTTGGGTAGGCAGGTAGAAAACTGGGTAGGTAGGTGAGGGTAGTCAGGTAGGTTGGTAGGGAGATAGATGTGTAAGTACTCAAATGGACAGGTAGGCAGTAGTCAGGTAGAGGAGCGTGTTGGAATTTAGATATGAATAGATAGGAATTCCTATCAGATAGGAATTTAGGATAAGTAGGCAGGTGGGAGGGTAGACTTGGATACATAGGTCAGTATGTAGGTGGGTGGGTAAGCAGGCAGGTAAATAGTTGGGTAAGTAGGTTGGAAGGTGGGTGATTCGGCAGAGTGAGTGGGTAGGTAGGTGGGAGGGCAGGCAGCGAGTTTGGCGGGCAGGCAGGCAGGGAGGTGGGCAAGTGGGAAGGTAGGTGGGTGGGCAACTACCACCTCAGCTTCAGGGTCTGACGATTCTGCCTTTGCACCAGGGCTGCCAGCTGCCGCTCCGGGTCCAAGAAGGCAAGTGGGCAGGTACATAGGTAGGTGTTGGATAGGTAGGAGAGTCAGTGGGTAGGTGGATAAATTGGTGGGTGGGTCAGTAGGCAGATGCCTGACATCACTGCTGATCTGGGGTTGAGAATCCTGTTGTCTTCTAGCCTCCAGGGCTCCAAAGTGTGTCACCCTGGGAATTGATGCACCTCATCCAGGGAGGTCCACTTCTGAGCCCCAATTCACCAGGACCATGGGGGCAATGAAGCTCAAACTTAGAGAATGTAGGTGAGATATTCAGCTGCAGAAAATCCACAGTTTTTTAAGACCCTGGCTCCAGCGAGTAACAGTGCAGGTACTTTGCGGTACCGCCAATTGGATCCACATGCCCTTGCAGGGGTGCATACCTGAAGTCTTCCTCTTTCCATGACACCTCCAGTGGGTTTCTAGCCCTCGGATCTGGAGAACCGAGGCTCCAAATCATTCTGGGAATCAATGCACCTTGTCCAGGATAGTACACTTCCGAGCACCAGATCTCTGGACCTAGGGGGGCTAATGACCCACTAGAGGCTGGAAAGGAGAGAACCTCAGATATACACCCCTACAAGAGCATGTGGATAAGCGCCAACCAGACTAAGTAGCAGTACTGCAAAGTCCTGGTATTGTTGCTTTTCACTGGTTTCATTGGAAAGCGAAGAACCTCAGGTTTACACCCCTACAAGGGCATGTGGATTGGCCCAACTGGCAGTACCCCGACCATAGCTCCACAGTTGGGGGAGGCCCTTATGCAGGGCACATGGTGGAGGCCCAGGGGCACGGGCAAGCAGTCTATCAGCATGGCCGTCAGCCGTGCCTATCAGCACACCCAGCACTTGCAGTGCACCGATAGGCTGCTCCATGGCTGCTGTAGAAGAGGATCCCAGAAGCGGCAAGTATTGGTAAGCAGTTTTTTTTTCCAGCGAGTCAGCCCAGGTTGCGTTACCCCACTGCTGCATACTAAAGAGCGACTATGATCATATCATGGGTCACCTGATTAACTGCATTTTGGTGCCATACACCATCAGGAAATTGTAACTTGAGTATATATAGTGTCCCTTTAACCAGGCCCTGGTCATGCACTTTACCATTTATCTATGTCTTAACAGACAAACCAGTTTAATTTGAATTGCCGCCAGATACGATTAATTCAAAATAAAAAAATGCAGAAAGTAAATATGCTGCACTGCTGTTTCACATTATTTTCCCTTTTCACAACTTATACACAAAAGAAAGAAAATCTATCTAGGTCTTCCACGTACAGTACTGAATTTTGTGTTTTTCTTGTTTTGCGTAGTAGAGTATTATTTATAATACTCTAAAGTATTTCTAAAGTAATAATAATAATAATAAAAATGGTATTTGGACTTTTTATTTATCAGGAGAGATTTACCAGGTAGAAAGTGTCTGACTGTGCCGCTCTGCATTCTGGGATTGTTGACCTTTTCCTGACCCCAGCTCTGCTCTGTCTGTGCAATAACCCCGCCCCCTGCACTTTTCCCCCCTCTCCTCTCCTCAGTATGTGATGCTTCTGAGGCAAGATCGCAGCGCCCATATCCTAGAGCCCTGAAAAGAGTTGAAGCCCAGCAGGGAAAGAATAATAAATAAGCGACTAAAAATTCAAAATATATTAATTTTAGATGCTGGGGAATATTTTTTTTTAAAGTGGACCTTCACCCTGAATAAGAGCATTTCGTATATGTTTCCCACACCCTGTACATACAGATTGCTCACATTAAAAATCATCCTACCTGCATCTACTGCATGTTATGAGCCTTAAAACATCCAAGATGGTGGCTCATGGGGCATCAAGCAGCCTGCAAACAGGAAGTGCCTTCTGACTCTGCATTCTGGGATTGTTGTCCTTTTCCTGACCCCAGCTCTGCTCTGTCTGTGTAAAGCACAGCTATAAACCCGCCCCCTGCACTTTTCCCCCCTCTCCTCAGTATGTGATGCTTCTGAGGCGAGATGGCGGTGTCCATATCTTAGAGTCCTGAAAAGAGTTGAAGCCCAGCGGGGGAAGAATAATAAATAAGCGAATAAAAATTCAAAATATATTTTAGATGCTGGAGAATAGTTTTTTTTAAGGGTTTGGGCTTTTCATTAAATGATGCTGAAGGTCTGGTTTAAAGAACTTAATTTGTACAGTCTGGAGGAAAGAAGGGAAAGAAGGGACATGAACAACAAAAAGGCACAGAGCTAGTGTAAATTGGTTATAGTCCTCTTAAAGTCCTCCAAAGTGATCTTCTAATTCCACCATGTGCATCAGCAATCCATTCGTGCACCACCACCATAGATTTGGTACCCTTACCCAAAATGATTGGTTCAATCAGCGATTGTAAAGATCAAAGGAACGATCCCTCCAATAAGCTCCACCTCCTAGGGTACGGTTTCAGGAAGGGTTAAAACAATCGATAATCTCGGCAAATAGGTATGCACTTCCACCAATCTGCTCCACCACACTGGGATACGGTTTCTCAATGCAATATACAATAACCAGCCAAAATTTCCAGAGCACATTCATGCAGGAAAAAACAGAAGAGCCATTGTGCAATATTGCAAACTACAGGTTCAGATATAATTAAGCCAATAAAAAACTCACATTGTAAAAGATTAAAACTCGCATGTCATACAAAGCTCTGGGCCAACTCACGCTGCTGAATTCCAAGTACTCTGCCGCCGGCTCCCAACGCGTTTCGTCGCTCAGCGCGACTTTCACTAGGTCAGCCGGCGCGACGGCAAGCAGCGATTAAATGTACAAAAGGCGGGACAAGGGGGAGCGCACCTTCCTCCCTCTCATCCAATCACTGGCCAGATACGTATTACGCCATCCGGCTCAGCAAAAGAACGGCGTAGCTAACGCCCTTCAACCAATCCGTGGGGCAGGGGGTGAATATCATTACCCCTCTCCACCAATCACAGGCTAAGTATACTTTACACCTAAAAATCTGTCAGAGCGCGTCTCATAACATGCAGCCAATGAGGGAAAAACACAAGGCATAGCGTCCTGTTACTATGACAGCCATGCCGTGTCAGCCTCCTGCTGTTACCGAGGCCGCACACACGCCTCATGTCCGTCCGCTGGTGCTATTAAATCCAGATCTGAGAACACCATGTAATGATGTATAAGGCTTTATAATTACACCAGCATTACATATAATAAAGGGGGAAGGAGCTTATAAGACATTACAGACTAGTCACCCAGACGCACCTCCCCATACAAATAATACGGTGCGCCCTCCCTCTGTAGGGAGGAAATATGTAAAAAGCGCCCTCCTTATATTAAAAAGAGAATATGAAATGGGTTAAAAGGCCTAAGAAAAAAGCTATTTTCACATAAATTGTAAAGCTACTAATTTGGAAAAATGGGGTATATTACAGATAAAAAAATATAAAAAGATATTAAAATATATAACGCGGCAATTCAGCAAGGTGAGTTGGCCCTACAGGTCATACAATTCATCTCTATATACATCAACTAAATAGCAAATAATGCTATACAATGGACTCTATGTTATAAACATAAGTCCCGCTAGTGAACAAATTCCCCGCAATTAAGCTAAATCGACGGTGAGATAATGGAAAACAATATTAAAAATATTAAAAGGGGAATCCAAAAATTAATAAAAAAAGACTAAATCCTCCTCTACTAATACACAAGTAGGGGGCAGAATGAAGTAAATGTAATATCCACCTATACTAATATCCTGACAAAGCAAATGAAGATGGGATCTCCTCAACCACTACGAAGAATCGATAAAGCAGTTGAGGTCAAAATCTATATTTAACCCTTTAGGGCTAAGGGTGTCCAATTTGTAGATCCACAAACTTTCTTTCTTAGACACTTCCCTTGTCATATTCGAGCCCCGCCAATGAGTCTCAATTTTATCTAGAGCTATAAAGGACATTGGATGAGAGGGAGGAAGGTGCGCTCCCCCTTGTCCCGCCTTTTGTACATTTAATCGCTGCTTGCCGTCGCGCCGGCTGACCTAGTGAAAGTCGCGCTGAGCGACAAAACGCGTTGGGAGCCGGCGGCAGAGTACTTGGAATTCAGCAGCGTGAGTTGGCCCAGAGCCTTGTATGACATGCGAGTTTTAATCTTTTACAATGTGAGTTTTTTATTGGCTTAATTAAATCTGAACCTGTAGTTTGCAATATTGCGCAATGGCTCTTCTGTTTTTTCCTGCATGAATGTGCTCTGGAAATTTCGGCTGGTTATTGTATATTGCATTGAGAAACCGTATCCCAGTGTGGTGGAGGAGATTGGTGGAAGTGCATACCTATTTGCCGAGATTATCGATTGTTTTAACCCTTCCTGAAACCGTACCCTAGGAGGTGGAGCTTATTGGAGGGATCGTTCCTTTGATCTTTACAATCGCTGATTGAACCAATCATTTTGGGTAAGGGTACCAAAACTATGGTGGTGGTGCACAAATGGATTGCTGATGCACATGGTGGAATTAGAAGATCACTTTGGAGGACTTTAAAGAGGACTATAACCAATTTACTCTAGCTCTGTGCCTTTTTGTTGGTTTTAGTTCATTTACTTATTGTTGAAATTTGAGTAAAGCACGTGGAGCTGGACACATGAACATTTGTACACAACATTATTAGTATTTATGATTTCACAATTTTTCTATTAATTAATTCACAGCGCGGTATTTATATATATATTTTTAAAGAAGGGACATGATTGAGACCTTTAAATATGTGAAAGGACTGAATACGCTTCAGGAGGGAAGTGTTTTGAAGAAGAAACCTAATGATAGAACAAGGGGGCACAACCTGAAGCTAGTCGGGGGGAAGATCAGGAGCAATATTAGAAAATATTATTTTACAGAAAGAGTAGTAGATGCTTGGAACAAACCTCCAGCAGAGGTAGTTGAAAAATCAATAAGTGAATTTAAACATGCCTGGGATAAGCACACAATCTATTCTAAGATAAAAGTACTTACAGTTACCGTACATAAGGGCAGACTAGATGGAGTGTATGGTCACCCTTCTACCTAGGTTTCTATGTTTATCTAGCATAGGAGCTGCTGTTTTACCATCACAGATTTGCCTGGACTGCATCTGATGAATATTCTGCAATTAACAAGTTAACCGAAGGCACCGGCAGTGGAAGAGAATGTCTTTCTATACTTGCCAGGGTTCAGAATTAAGGCCATTAATTGATGCTGCCTAACCCAAGGTCACTACTTTATAAAGTGAGAGTCAATTGCCTTTGGCAATGGAGTCGGAATCAGGATGAGCTTGTTTTTGTACGGGGCAGATCCAGCACAGCCATTTGTCTCTCTTAACTAACAAATTACATTGCAGATTGCGGACATTATCTCTGCTGTGCCGCACAAAATAAGGTAATGCCACAAACTCCCTGGAAAGTTACAAGGAGCTTCTTCAAGGAAGACAAAAGACTTACAAAAAGAACATTACAAACCTCACTCTGGAAAACTTTACAATATATTTCCATGCCAAAAAAGGAATTTTACAAATGGTTCCTTACTTAGCACCTTATTTATGATGTGCGCCTTTTACCATAATTTTTGTAGCTATAGCACCAGCTTCAAAGCACCGGCATTCCCGTCTTATATGGCACTGTGCCATGCATTACATTGGCGCTAGCAGTCACTGCGCAGAACTCTACTAGCTTCAATTGTTGCCCTTAGGCATTAGCCAGCCTATGTCAGCGCCTGTTGGACCAGCCGGCAGATTATCCCAGCACCAGTGAGCGCCAATTTGTACGGCTATTTTTCCGGCGCTCCCAAGCATACTTATGATTTTTTTCCTTCTTGAAATCATTGGCATTGGTCGGCGTTTTTTCATTACAGTTAAAAGAAATCACTGCTGGGGACAAAGGGGACAAACTCTACAGTGCATTTTGGCTGTGTTTTATTTGTTGGTGTCCAAATTACACATTGTTAAGCAAAAAAAACAATTTTAATAACCCCCCCCACCCAAAAAAAAAAACTAAAAAAAAACATTTTGGCCCATCTAGGTCCTACGTTTCCATGCAAGTTCTGTATAAATAAATGTGTTTAATATTAATTATCAGCATTAAACACTACAATCCAGTTCTGCCCATTGTGCTCTATTGGGATCTTGAGCTACTACTACCTGGTAGAGTGCCTGGTGCTGCATCATTTTCAGCGCTAATGTTAAATAGGATGCTTAGCTGGGAGCCGAATTGGCGCTGCCGTTTTTTTTCCTTTCTTAAATTCCAAGCTGAGGCCAAAAGAAGTGGTCCTGTGGGACGCTAAATAAGGCTCCCTACTTCCGTCTAGATATTTCCTCTAGCACAGTGCGAGAACTTAATTTTAGAAGAGAAAAACAATTTCATGGCACTTGTGTGATTCAGCAAAGAACCTTTCTTAGCAAATTTATTTTGCAAGAATTCACACAGAGGTTAATGGCCAAGTGAGTATTCTTTTTTAATTTTTACTATTTTACTAGTGTGTGATAATTCTTGCAAATACGGTCACTCTTGCATGATTCAGAGACCACAATTAAGTTTGGAAATCACAGCATTAGAGATGGGCGAACCTGAACCACAAAGTTCGTGTTCGTACCGAACATTGGGAGTTCTGGTTCCCAAAGCCGAACTTTAGCTGTTCAAGTTCGGCATCTGACCAAAACGTGGAAGCAGCCGATCCTCCCACTTCACCCAAGGTTGCAGTAACTCATGTGAGCCCCCATCCTCCACTTTTAGCGGCAGCAACAGTGTTTTAAACTGGCCCAAGCTAAAGCTACAAAAAGATGGCCACTGGCTCTCATGAGTGAGGACGCCCTTTTGTAGCCCCAGCTGGGGCCAGTTTGATACGCCACCGTTGCTGACAGAAGAGGATTGGGGCACAGGTGAGTTACAGCAGCAAGATCTGCACCTCTCCCACCACGCCACAGCCGCCCCCATTGATTTATTCAAAGTTCAGCCAAAGTTGCCGAGCCTGAACTTTGGGGGGTTTGCTCATCTCTACACAGCACCCAATAGGTTATGAAGAAAAAATGTGAATTCTTTAGCATATCTCTTATGGTGCAGTGGTTTCCAAACTTTTCAAAAATGATCCTAGCATCAGTGTAAAAATGATGAAAATGGTCCACTACATGTGCAGGTGATTTTTTTGAAAAAAAAAAAAAAATGTATAGCACTTTGTGTGTTAATTAGACATAAGTGAACCCAAACATGTAATGAACTTTGCGACTTCGGGTTCCCAAATCCGAACACAGTCTTCAGCCACGAAAAGCTTTACCTAAGGTTGCAGCAGCAGGAACTGCTGACACTTGAAGTGTCCTCACTCATGGGAGCTGGCAGCCATCTTTCTCTAACCCCCACTGGGGCCGCTTCACCGTGCTTACAGGAAGAGGATCATGAGCAGAGGCGAGTTAAACCGGACCTTCATCATCACTTAATGAAAAGCCCAAACCCCTCAAAAACTACTTCCCAGCATTTAAAATTAATAGATTTTATTTTTTTAGTCACTTTTTATTCTTTCCCCCACTGGGTTGCAACACTGTTCAGGACTCGGGCTCCGCCATCTTGCCACCGATAAAATACTGAGGAGAGGAGGGGGGAGAAAAGTACAGACAGAGCAGAGCTGGGCTCAGGAAAAGGAGAACAATCCCAGAATGGCATAGTCAGAAGACACTTCCTGTTTGCAGGCAGCCTGAGACTCCATGTGCCACCATCTTGGATGTTTAAAGGCTGATAAAATGCACTAGATGCAGGTAGGATAATTTTTAATGTGGGCAATCTGTATGTACAGGTTGGGAGAGACATACAAGATGGGTTCTTGTTCAGGGTGAAGGTCCAGTTTAAAGCAGCGTACTTCTGTTGCACACTCTGCATCCCCCCCCCCCTCCGCCACAATCACCCCCCGCCCAAAGTTTGGGTCCACATTGATTTCATGGGGGACTGGATTCTGAACCCGAACATTTATTCACAGTCCGGCAAAACTTGCCAAACCCAAACATTTGGTGGTTTGCCCATCTCTAGAGTAAATGTAAAAAAATACAATCTCACCAAGGCATAGGTTTCAATTCACACTCGCATCGCTTTTTAGCCTGGTTAGCACATAAACACATGCACAAAGTGAAGTCCCTGTGAAGGCACACACTAACTTCCTCCCGCCTCAACAGTGTAAAATGAGACATTTCAATGCATTTCAAAATCTCAGATCTTATGTAAATGCCTTATGAAAACTAAGCTAAGCTGCTTTCTTTGTTTCAATTTCTGGGAAGGGGCATGTCATGGCGCAGCTTTTTGACTCATGAGCAAGCTCTGCTGGGATCAGAGACAGATGTGTAATCACTGTGGTTTACTGGGCTCGCTCACTCAGAGCACCAAGACACAGAGTGGCTATTAGACCACCTTTTGCATGGTCCTGGAGGAATGGAATTGAAAAGAGTGGCACATTTTGGAGACTTGCAATGGCTTCTACCCTTTGCTACAGGAAATGTCGTAGAGGCACATGGAATCGGGTGAGACCCCCCCCCCCCCCCCCTTACTGATGAATCTCAACTGTTCTAAGCCTCTAGTGAATTTTTTTTTTTTTTGTTTTTTTTGGGGGGGGGGGGGGGGGGGGGGTTAACAACGTTTTAAGGTTTCTGTTTGTTAATATATCATATACTATTTCTTGTAAAAAGTGATTTTTATTATTTGATACAAGTATAATGATTAAAACAATAATTACTATAAAGGACTAAGTAAACATAAGCTTTATTAACAATTAGAGAGTTGTGTGAAAATTTACAAGAGGATAGTGGAAAATAAACTTGATTAAAGAGATATTAGAGCCAAGTCACGCATTTCAGAAAACATGAAAAATCAAACACGAATGAGTCTTAAAACACATTGCTACAAACTAATCTGCTAAATAATTAAAGTTTAAACTGTGGGAGTGGAAAAAGTATTAATGACTTAGTGCATCAAACATACACGCTAGGCACAAACTCTAAAATACTTAAATAGGGATTGGCAAACCTCCCAAAGATCCGTTCCGGCAAGTTCGACCAAACTTTAAATAAATGTTGAAATCAATGGGCCCAATTTTTGGTTGTGGCAGGGGGTGCAGAATGTGCAGCAGTAATTTGACCCCAGCCGAGGCTACAGAAAGATGGCTACTGGCTCTTATAAGTGAGGACACTCCTAGTGCCAGCTGCAGTTCTGGCATAATTCAAAGTATGAAAGAAGGGACAGTCAGCTGAACCTCTGGAGCTGTAGAAGTCACACTTTGTAACAAGAAAGCTAATGCGAGAGTGCCTTCAGTTTTTGGCCCCGTTTACAGCTACACTAGGTAAGACTATGTATTATTAATTTCTGCAAAAACCCACATGGAAGACCCAGCAGGACATCATTATATTATTATTAAGTACTTCTGTCTGTGCTAAGGCAGTTTGTGTGACTTTGGACCTGGGGAAATTCTTGTTCTCATAGATTAAATGATGAGAGAGGTCAGTGAGTTTTAGAATGGCTAAATGTGGGGGAGGGGGGAATAAATGTAGTACCGTAAACTATCAGCATGGGGAAGAGAAATGCTCTATTTCCATTCTGTGTGTTTATATTAGAATAAAGAGGAATGAGTCTTGGGAAAGCTAATAAATTGCTATTAACCTTTAATGAAGCACAAACTGTGCATCTATAACAATGTATTACAATGGATCTCTCAGCACGGAGAGGACAGCATTTCAGTCTGACTCTGTCAGGGTCACCTGAACTCCAGGAGTTAAGCATGGCGCCCAAGGCAGATTGGATACAAAAGTCTTAAAGGAGCCACAGCACTCAAACCAGTTAGCTTGCTGACCAACCTACAATCTGTCTCTAAACTTGGTTAAAAACAGAGGGCTCGGTCACACACATCTGCAGAAGTATGCTTAAAGGAGCAGTATCGTGAAATTTGCATTAAAAAAGATAAATAATTAAATAGCCACACAATAGCTTCTAACATGTGTATAAATAATCTGGCAAAAGAAAAAAATATATGCCTCTTTTAAATTGTATAATGACAATGGCTCAGTCCATTTGCTGAATAGGGGGATCTGCTGGGTTTATATTTAGTGAGCTGCTTCATTTAGCCCACTGGTCTCCTAGCAACACTTTACCTCAGAGGCTGACACTGTAATCAGTGGTAACGGCTGTGTGTGTGTGAGGGGCTGCTTTTGTTATGAGACCAGGTGACTCAAATGTGTAAAATCTATACAAAATAAACTAAACTGACTGAAAACGACTGAAATTCTTCTTTGAATAACTGTGCAGGAAAATCTAAAAGGTATTAAAGTGGAACAAAACAGTGGCCGACCCTGAAGTCTATAAGACCCGGCCATTGACCTTCCCCCTTGGGCATCCTAAATCAGGATGCCCCACTGTGTGAAATGACCCCTGGATAACCACACATCCCCCCATTTTTCTGGCGCGCTCACGCAGATAGTCATTTAGACAGGCCGGGTGGCCAGGAAGGTTACTGCTCAGGCTCCCCATCTGCGTGCAAACAGAGCTGATTGGATGAGAGCCCGCGCATGCGCTGTGGGACAGGGAAAGGTACATTTTCACAGGCGAACTTGAGGATTTCACATATCAGGGCATCCCAAGTTGGGATGCCCCATAGGGGCACAAAACAAAACTCCAGATAGTGAAAATCCTGGGTTGGGCTTTGCTCAAAACACACAGCTGAAAGAAAGATCATATGGAAAAATGAAAAATAAGAATATGAAAGAGAAAATGGTAAACTGAAAGATTCTGCAGCAGAGCCAACATGAAGGGAAAACTGTCAAAATCAGCTAAATGACTTCTAGAGCTTTTCTCTCCGTTTTAGATATATAAGTTCTGGCCAGGCAATGTTGTTATCTTATGCTGGACGGCTGCCAGCACTGAACAGCTGATACTTTGATACATTGTTTACCCCTCTCCTCAGCATGGAACAGGCCAGAGTGTCGGGTCCCGACACTCAGCAGACATAAACATGAGCTATTAGTCTCCAGCTGCTCAACACACACATAATTTTTTTCTACATTTGTAATTCTTACTCCAACACTTACCTACATTCAAAGTATCATTTAAATATAAGTCACCATGAAAAATTTGCGATACTGCTCCTTTAAGCTGCACCACCAGCGCCAAGGTGCCCCTGTGAGGTGCAGTCCTAACTCTAATCTCTGAGAGCCCCATTTGGGACATACAATGCAATAGATAAAATGTGAGCAGGCTTACCTGAGGTTGACCTAAAGGCAAGGCAGATTGGCCCTTTTTATAGGGCTGAACCAGGGGGCCCGGGCAAAGCAGGCTCAGCCTGGGGGCCCGGGCAAAGCAGGCTCAGCCTGGGGGCCCGGGCAAAGCAGGCTCAGCCTGGGGGCCCGGGCAAAGCAGGCTCAGCCTGGGGGCCCGGGCAAAGCAGGCTCAGCCTGGGGGCCCGGGCAAAGCAGGCTCAGCCTGGGGGCCCGGGCAAAGCAGGCTCAGCCTCCCGGCCCATATCCATCCGGCTGACTTGCTAGATTCCAGCTAATTGAAAATCAGTATAACCAGCCACCCAGGAGGCATACCTATATCTCTTGGAGACAAAAAAGGCTGGAGACAACAAAGAAGACTCCTCTCTCTGATTATAAATAAGTACTATTTCTTTTTTTTTTTTCTTTTTTTTCCTTTTTATCACTCCACAAGACTAGGCATCTAAGACATGGCTATATCAACCTAGCATGCTTTTCAAAGCGAAATATTGTTATCAACAAAGAACACCATAAAAAGGGTATCAAGGATAGATTGTAACTTCCTATATTCCCCCACAAGGGGCAGGCCGGACGGCCTGGAATGGATTAACAGAAAAAACAATTCTACAGGCGAGTAGTATCACAGAATTGTGTTTTTTCTTCCAATCCATTCCAGGCCGTCCTAATCATCAGCAGGACCGTTCTGCTGAGATGATCGGCCTGCAAGTTGTCCACTCCTGGTATGTGTACCACCAAGATACATGGAACTGGTTTCTCGGCCCAAAGTAAAAACCCAGCTTACTCCATCAGGAATTTACTGCTTCTGGTGCCCTTATGGAGGCTGATATATACCACCGCCATCTGATTGTCTGTTTGATGGTATGTCCAATGTCTGAAATACAATAGAATCACTCTCAGTTCCAGGATATTTATGGAGAGTCTGCTCTACTTCAGACTCCATTGTCACTGAATAGTTTGTGACTCCATGACACTCCCCCAACCAAATAGACTGGCATCCGTGGTGATGATCTTCCACTGTACTGGAAGGAAGGATTTGCCAGTCTGAAGAGGCTAAGGACCAGGCTAGAGACCGCCTTGCTGACTGTGTCATGTAAAAAGAGTGATCCAGAGCGTGTGGGTCCCGATCCCAGATTGTGAGCAATTCTATCTGCAGGGGTCTTGTGTGAACCAGTGCAAAAGATACTGACTCAAAGCAAGATACCATCAGGCCCAACAGACCCATTCCTTGATGAATCGTCGAGTGAGGACAAGACAAGAGACCCTGTACCCTGGCCTGAAGAGTCACTTCTGTGTTGGAAAAACACTTCTGCCTGAGACGTGTCTAATGACAGTCCCAGAAAGAATAACTCTTCAAGCTATGATATGTTATTTGACTTAATAATTCGACTAGATAGTCAATTATCCAATGTCGATCAGACAGTCTGTGTATTCTTCTGGGCCCCCTGACATGATGGGGCCCATATTATCAGATAGTCTAAGTAAGGGATTATATGTATACCCTGACTTCTAGAGAAAACATGGGACCTGCCAACACCTTTGTAAACACTAGGGATGAGCGAACCGGTTCTAACGAACCTGAATTTGCACCGAATTTCAGGAAAAATTCGATTCAGCACGAACCCGAATTTTTGGTGGTTCGTGCTAACCGAATTTTCCCTGAAATGAAAAAAAAAATGCCGGCATGGTGGGAGCGGGGAGGCCGGCTGTGCTGTCAGTGGGTGGTGGAAGCGAAGCCGGCCTCCCCGCTCCCACCATGCCGGTAAGTGTTTGCTGTATAGTGGGAGCGGGGAGGCCGGCTGCGCTGTCAGCTGATAGCACAGCCAGCTTCCCCGCTCCCACCATGTGGTGGAACCGCTTCTCCTTCCTGCCCACCCTGGTTGGTTTGGGTGGGCTGTGTGCCACTCAGGTCTCCCTCCCCCTGTCTCCCGCTCTCCCCTGAGCATCTCTCGGATCTCTTAATCTGCCTTTCTATACTCCGCGGTGGATCGCTCGCATGGGGCTCTGCCCCCGGCTTCTGTCTTGCGGTCGGAGCCAGCGCTGTACTCAGACGGCTCCCCCGCGGCTTCGCTCCGCGCGTCTTCTCTCCCTCCTCTGATGACGCGTCCTCTTCACTCCCGCACCTGGTCTTCGGGGCGGAAGCTGCAGCCGTCGGGCCACCATCACGCCGGCGGTCACGGCCGGCCTCCTCGTCGCCGCTCGCCTCCTCTGGCCGTGCAGGTCCCCCAGGTAGGGACCGCAGCTCCAAACCTTCGCTCCCCCTCCCCAGGGGAGCCACCGATCTGCCCTCCGGCTCTCAAGCGACCGCCGCCCCCTTCTCCTTTCTGCCTCTCTGGCCACCATTTCCTCGGGCCGTCGCCATATTGGGTTCCGCGCTCTCCAAGTCAGATGGACCTCTGGTGGGGAAGTAGCTCTGTATCTTGGCAGCCTGATGATTTCTAGGGTCTGCCAGCGCCGCCTGCTGACAGTGCAACCAGCCTCCCCGCTCCCACCATGCCGGCATTATTTATTTATTTTTTTTATTTTTTTTTTTAATTTCAGGGCTTGGTGGGAGTGGGGAGGCCGGTTGCGCTGTCAGCGGGCGGCGAAAGTCGGCTTCCGCCTCCCGCTGACAGCGCAGCCGGCCTCCCCGCTCCCACCATGCCGGCATGTAGCATACACTCACCTACATGCCGGCAGAGATGAGCGATTCTTTAAAGTTTGATTCGGACGAACCCGAATTTCTTGGAGAAATTCGGCGAATCGCCCGAATCTAATTTTTAAGAAGTTCGCTCATCTCTAGTAAACACCCTTGGTGCTGAAGATAGACCGAAGGGTAATGCCACAAACTGAAGATGTAGGCCACCTACAGCAATGTAGGTATATATCCTTATATATACACTGCCTGGCTGAAGTAACTTCACTGTGGATCAACAACTCCAATCTCTAAAAAGACGAGATACGGCAGATCTCAATGCTTCTGCTTACTGCGGAATTCGGGATACCTCTGACCAAGAGAATCTCCAAGGGGGTCTGGCTCCTAATTTGATCTTGTAACCTGAGGATACAACTTCCTGTATCCAAATATCTGTTAATGAAGCCTCCATATATGAGCAAAATGCAGAAGTGGTCCCCCCACACCTGCAAGTGCGGGGGCGTCCCTTCATGCCTGAGCAGGCTTTGAAGGAGGTCTGGCTATATTCTGCCAGACACCTGTTGCCTTAATTTGGAACTTTGTCTTATTCCAAAAATCTCTTCGGTATCCCGAAGAGGCCGAACCTCTACCCGGAACCCCGGAGTATTAGAGGCCCTGCGGAAGCAGTATTAGACTTCAGCTTCTGTGGCAGATTAAATGACTTACCACTAGTAGCATGCTTTACCAAGTCAACCAAGCACTCCCCAAACAGACGCCCCACCTTAAAAGGGGAGTCCCGTCCTATTCCTACTTCATACTATTTAGAGGCTATGTCAGCTGGCCATTGCTTAAGCCATAAACCACGCCTTAATGCGACCACCAGAGCTAGGCCTCTGGCCCACAACCAGATCGAACCTCCATAGCCTGGATCACATACCTGTTAGAGCCAACTGGCTTTGATCAACTGGGAGCATGGCTTCCGTGAACGAGCCATACAAGTCTTAGAGTCCAGTTGCTTTAACAACCTCCTGCTCACAAAAAATGCTATGGATGTAGCACAGGCCGTCCGCAAGGTCGACCCCATATGACATGCCACCTGATCCACGCACTTATCCGCTGGATCCTTTGGAGAAGCACTATCAGAGGATGGCTTAACCAAAATTTTAAAGAGACCTGGCCCCAAAACGTCCACCACAGGAGGGTAAGACCATAATTCAATCTGATCTGGAGGAAAGAGATACATAGTATCTAGTACTTTAGGAATGGTCGGAAGACACCCTGACTTCTGCCATTCCCTATTGATCAGATTAGAATACAAATGCTCCGCAACATCCTCCTGAAATGGAGAAAATCAACCATCCATCTTCTCCTTAACCGGACACCCCATGTATAGAGGACTCTCCAACAGATAACTTCCTGGGAGACTATTGGGTTGATTCAAAGAAACATGTAACAGCTTGGATTTGGCTCACGATCATCCTATTTTTCACGTCCGCTCGTGCGTTCGTATGAACTTGCGAGTGATTCAATAAGCAAATACGTTTCTATCCTAAAATATACGTCCGTTCGTATGGCAGTTCGGGAATCAGACCTATGTCAGTTTCCATCCTGAATTTTCCGTTTCATTTCTCAGGTTGCAACATTGGTTTTGCCCTTTTTCCTTTTGTGTCTGGACGTAAATCCTTCTGATCTTGCGGCTCCGCACTACAAACTTACCTCATTAAAGTGCATTTTAAATATTTGGTCTTTTTCTTTATTTCATTCATTTTGTAGTAACCAACATGAATGCATTTGCATAAGTAAATCTTACTTTGTTTAATTTTTAGTTAACTTGCATTTTTTACTTGTGGATTTAATTTTAATATTTATGCTTCAAATGGTACAACTTTAAAATTTTTGTGTGGTTACCCACACCCTCTACATACAGATTGCTCACAAATATTAAAAAACACCCAGCAACTTCTGCATGTTATGAGCCTAGAAACAGCCAAGATGGCGGCTCAGGTATTATCGGGCAGCCTGCAAACAGAAAGGGCCTTGTGACTGTGTTGCTCTGGATTCTTTGATTTCTGACCTTTCCATGCCCCCAGCTCTGCTGTGTCTGTGCAAAATACAGCAGTAACCCACATCCTGCACTTTATCCCGCTCTCCTCTCCTCAGTAAGTGTGATGCATTTGACCAAAGATGTGCTTAAATAATTAAACAAAGCAAAGGTAAACAACTACACCAATAAATGCAATCTAAAAATATTATTCTAGTACCTCAATTTTAAAATAATTAACAAAGGACATAAGTTTCTTTAATTAACGCAAATATATTGCAAAATAAAGGTTTACATGCAAAGGACTAATTAAGGTCCACATTAAAATGCTTTTATAAGGCATACATGAATCAGGTATGCATTGCCATACAATTTATGGCCTCGGCCATGCTGATACATGCAGTTCATTGGAGCTCAAGACGCGCAGACTCCTCCACATAGCCAAAAAACCTGTTCACGAACAGCAATCCGGCTGCTAAAAGGTGTCGGCTGTGGCTTTCTTTTAAAACGCGTTTAGAGGTTTCTCTGAATCACACCTAAACACATCCAATTAACCTAAGTTTTACGTTTTGATCCTAAGTTTTACGTTTTGATCCTAAGTTTTAGGATTTGATCCTAAGTTTTACGTTTTGATCCTAAAATTTAGGAACGGACTTCCGCTGATCGTAAGAGCATATACGCATTCGTACGTAGGCTCGTGCGAGTCGTAAATGGCCAAAAAAACAGGAAAAAATGACTAACACCCACCCAAACTTACGATTCTCGATACGAAATCAATTAACTTTTGCTCTTTGAATCGAGGGGTATGACCAACAATATCTTCTTCCACTCAGAGGAAAAAAATCTTTTCTTTTAATTTTTTTTTTTTTTCTCAGTAGCCAAAACTCCATTATGACACTCTAAAGGTTTAGGACCACTTGAGGGCTGCCGAAAGAGATTTAGGACTCAGAAAGAGACTATGGCAGCCACAGTATCCTCTTCAAATCAGAGGAAAAAATATTTTCTTTTAAAATCTTTTCAGTAGCCAATACTCCACGATGACTCTATAGGCTTAGGACCACTTGAGGGCTGCCGACAGAGTTAAAGACTCAGAAGGAGACTATGGCAGCCACAATATCCTCTTCAAGCAGAGGAAAAATTATTTTCTTTAAAACCTTTTTAGTAGTCAATACTCCCATGATGACTCTATAGGTTTAGGACCACTTGAGGGCTGCCGACAGTTTACAGACTCAGAAGGGGCCTATGGCAGCTGCAATATCCTCTTCAATATACTCAGAGGATTTCTTATTTTTTATTTTCTTCCAAAAAAACCTTCTTAGTAACATCGCGTTCCACATGAAAACTGTCAAGGGATTTCTCAGAAAGCACCGGCGATAGGAGTCAGAGCCCCTTCAGGGAGGAGACAACTGTCTCCCTATCCACTACAACCGTGGCATAATCCCTGCGCACCGTGCTATCCTTATCCAGTGCCACTGCATGCCACTGGATATGGGGTAAATCTGATAAAGACCAGATGACTACCCCAGATGCCTCCGGCCCTCCGCCATGGTGAAATTTATAATACTAGTCTATGACCCTGGGGATCTGAGATCAAGTATATATAGGTTCTCGACAGTCACCTACTGTGAGTCCTCTGAGGGTAGACCACCATATAATTATATATTACAATATAAATTATATATTACCTTGCCCTTTCCCAATCAATAAAGATAAAAAATTAATTAAATAAAAAATAACCTACCAAAAGGTTTAGGTCCACTTGAGGGTAGCCGTGCAGTGGCTTAGAGAAGCCCTTTTGCGATCTCTGGCGATGCTAGGCACCTTGCCTAGCCGAAAATGTTTTGAGCTTGGTCGGCGAGAAAACCGTGCCCTGTTGCGGAGGAGAACCGGCCACTTCAGCGGAGCTGGTGACTTCGCTAAGCCAAAAATCTTACAGCGTCCCCGGCTAGAGAAAACGCGTAGTACCGCTGAAAAGAACCGGAGATCTCAGCGGAGCTAGCTGCTACGCTGAGCCAAAAATCTTTCCACAGAGGCGGACGGAGAAAGCGCTCTGCGCCCAGTACTCGGTACTTCGCCAAGCCGAAAATCTTTCCATAGAGACCGATGGAGGAAGCGCTCTGCACCCGGTACTCGGAACTTCGCCAAGTTGAAAATCTTTCCACAGAGGCGGACGGAGGAAGCGCTCTGCGCCCGGTACTCAGAACTTCGCCAAACCGAAAATCTTTCCACAGAGGCGTACGGAGGAAGCACTCTGCGCCAGATACTCGGCAACGGAATTCCTCCATGCCGATTTCCTTGTTGCAACTTTAGCTCTGTCCCCTAAAAAAGGCGCAATTTTTTCATTTTTCAACCAGAGAACAAAGAAACACATGGGAAAGAGCAATAAAAAAACAATGAGAGAAGGAAAATCATTCCCTTGGTCACCCCCCAATCAGGCTCACCAGACAAAAACCTGTGTCTGCTTATATTTTTCCATGAAAGCCTTCAGCCAGAGTGCCAAAGCACTACAAAGCGCACACTGGTCCCGCTTACCTTACCATCCTGATCCGGATACAGTTTTACGGAACTTCGCCAAGCCGAGAACTGAGGAGGCATAATGGGTCAATCCAGATAAGAGCAGCATAAGGGACCTAGGAAGACAGACAGGGTCTTGCCCCCGCTTCAAAGGTATAATCTGAGAAACAAAAAAAGTAAATGGAAGAGGAGTCTAGAGAGCCATGCAGTCATCCCAACTGCAAGAATGAAACTGGAATCTATCAAGTCAGCCAGAATTATATGGGCCGGGAGGCGGAGCCACGCTTTTGTCATGCAGTCACGCCCCTTCGGGCAGGGAATTACCCAATCGTGATTAGGACGGAGGCAGGCTGGCATCGAACTCGGAACGCTCTGGCGGCAGGCTGGCAAACATAGTAGACACACCAAATTCAGGAACAGTTCTTAATGTTTAGAGTGGGTGGTCCTCATCCTTCATAGGTAGGCCAAGGGTTGGCTGGAAGGACATGATAGCTGTTGACCTGGGTAACCCACCATGCACATTAGAATGACTACTCGACCGAGCCCGATTCACCTCAAAATGGGAGGCTTTCCTGACAACAGGGGATTCAGCAACCCTGGACTGACCCAAAGGAAAACAAGTTGTAACAGATACCTTGACTAAGGGAACCAAATTAAACGCTATATCAACCAATACTTTTATAAGAGGCTGCACAACAGAAAATTCAAAAAAATCTTGATGAACATAATTCAGACGGATAAAATCCAAGCACCCTGCCTTAGAGAAATCTCCAAACAAATCAAATACTGCATCCTCATTGCTTACTAGTAGGTGTTGAGCGAACCCAAACGGGGTTCGTACCAAAATTTGTGAGTTCGGGTTGCCAAACCCAAACACAGACTTTAGCCACAAGTCCATGTTAGAGTTCAGAGTTTGGCCTGAACACAAAAAAGCTGGCTGATGGGCTGCTAAGCTGCCCATTAACCTGCTTCAGCTGAAGGATGCAGCAGCAGGAAGCTGCTGTACAACTTGCCTAAACCCCGCGATCCCGACCCTGTCGACTGCGAGGTTCCTTTCAAATGGTGCTCGGCCAGGGCCATAGAAAGATGGTCGCCGTTCCCATGAATGAGGACACTCCTAGTTCCAGCACTGCCAGCTGGCATAGGAGTGTCCTCATTCATGGGAGCAACGGCCATTTTTCTGTGGCCCCTGCTGTGGACCATATGAACTGAATGCAACTGCCAATGGGACTTGGATTGCAGAACCTCAGGTAAGTTGTACAGCAGCGATTCCTACTGAACACACTGCACAACAGCCCCCCCCCCCCCCCCACACAATTTTTTTTTCATCCAAATTTCTGCCTCTGGCGGCCTCTTGACAGGGCAGAATCACCTCCCAAGTTTGTGTCCACATTTATTTCAATGGAGACCGGATTTGAGTTTGGGTCTCCGAACTTGCCGAACGCGAACTTTGGGGGGTTCGTTCATCCCTACAGGCGCTTAACAAGCACAGGACCCATCCTAGATAGCAACACTGCTAACTAAGGGCACTAAAGGTCTCAGCAGAACTCATGAATGACAGCAAGATTATATCAGGGTCACCCATCTCCAGGAGCGGAGCACGTCACCCAAGGCAGGGTTGTTAGGGGTTGACAAGTGTTATGAAGAGCCAGGGGGTGAACTGAAGTAGATTTTAATGATTAACTAAATACATAAATTTTAGAATCAGGTACAAAACAAAAGCAAAGAGGTATAAACTAGATAAACAGAAATAACTCCTAAATCAGGCACGGTGGGAGTCTTTAACATGTAGGCTGGGCCAGGATGGGGGACAAAAGAGGCTTGGCGCAGAACACAGGGCATTACAGGCTTGGCAGAGCAAGATCGGGGTAGCAGGCTTACAGACTCTCAGTAACATACAAACAAAATCTTGCTGCCCTGAGCAGTGGACTAAGTCCCTTTATTATGGGGCTGAACCAGTAGTTGATGAGGGGGCCAGGCAGCTCCATTAACCGCGTCTAATAGTGTCGAACTCATGTTACAGTCCCAGCAGGAGGTAGAGATAGCTCATCTCAATATTTTAAACTTCCATCCCAATATATAGCTCTCTGAGCTCTGTCGCCACTCTACTGTATATTACAAACATCCCCAAAATCTTGGGGACCACGTGGCTGGCATCTGCAGGTTGACGGCACCAAATCCAGCAACCAATCCTATCTGTCTATAAATTCTGGTTAAAAATCGAGGTCTGGGTTCGGACATATTTGCAGATAGATATTGAAGCTGCACGATTTAAAGCCAAGGTGCCTCTGTGTACAGTAAATGTAGTCCTAACTTTAACCCATGAGAACCCTCTTTGGAACATACACTGCAATGGATAAATTGGGAGCAAATATATTTCCTGAGCTAGTGCTGGCTCTGCTCCACAAAAGTGGACCATTTCATTTAAACATGCCTGCAACTTAGCAATAATTACTCATTAATTTCATGAGGACTATCATGAATGGCGGATGTGCTGGATGGCGGGAGGAGAGGGGGGGGCATCAAAAAATATTCGGTCAGGTTGTTTTTAAAGTGGACCAACACCCAGGATTTTGACTATCCTGGGTTTTGGTCCACTTCGGTGGGGCACCCCGATCGGGGGTGCCCCGCTGTCTGAAACCCCCCAGAAACCCCAAAAAACTCACCTCTCCCCGCTCCCACGTGAACGCCGCAGCCAATCCCCGCCAACGTCCAGGCGGGGGACAGGAACGTACAAGCCGCCGCCGCCTCCTGCGCGTCACTCTCGGCGCCCGCGCCGGCCATTCACAGAGGGCCGGCGCAGGCGCGCGCACGTCTGGAGGGGCACGTGGGAGGTGGCGGAAGCGGCGGCGGATCAGGTAAGGTCTTTTTGGGGTTTCTGGGGGGTTTCACCCCGCGGGACATCCCGATCTCGGATGTCCCGCGGGGTGGGAGGTGATCGGCCCGGGAATCTTATAGATTTCCGGGCTGATCACCCCTGGGTGTTGGTCCACTTTAAAGGAGAACTATCGCAAAATTGTGTAATAATAAAAATCCATGTCAGCACGTCAGCTAATGAGAAGAGGGGTCTCTTATACACATGAACTGGATACAACTCCCGTCAAGCTTATGGTTTATTCTCTCATGGTAGGAATAAAATCCAGGGGGGCAGGTTTAGTTCTTTTCCTTCTATTAAAAGAAAGAAAAACTCTCCTGGCTGGATATACACCTGTTGGGTATATAAGTGACCCCTCCTCCCTCCATCCAGCATATTTATATGGAGTTTTATCATTGTGCCATTTTTCGTGATAGTGCTACTTTGGAAGGAAAAGGAAATTAGGGGATAGATTTTGTTTCCCCTAATACACTTAAACCTGGCACCTCTGGATTTTGCAATACAGCTCCTTTAATTCAATAGCAATTGGGTTTAATACAATCATATGCATTTTTATTTAAATATTTAAAGTGGTATCGGTATTATATATACTATATAAAAAAAGAGAACAATCTGCAAAGATAATAAATTGAGGTTGTGTGCCCAATTGGTGCCACAAACACCATGTACTCTCTACCCAACTTGTGTGGCTCCAGCAACCACAAGAAGTATATCAGCACCAACCAACCTAATAACTTTAGATTTTTTTTATCTCTTATTTTTTTTCTTATCTAATTAGACAATTCCATGATCATATTAATATTTATTGCATTAAAAAAAAAAATAAAAAAGACAAACATTTATAAAAAAATGTATAAATATACAGCCGGTTGTGGCCTCCCATCTCAGCAACGAATATCAATAAATTAAGCTCAATAAACCAACGGTGCACTTGTTGGCTCTTAAAAGCTCTAAAAAGTATGTGCATAAAATTCATATGATTGAACTATGCAAAAGAGTGCAAAAGTGCTATTTATAGTGCCCAATAACAATTTATCAAAATCCAGGGAGAATGCGTTCCATGGTCCCCTAAAACGGACCACTTCCTCAGGTACAGACACATTAGTATTGGTATTATAACTAGGGATGAGCGAACCCCCCAAAGTGCGGGTCCGGCAAGTTCGGTCAAACTTTGATTGAAAGTCGGGTTCATTGAAATCTATGGGGACCCAAACTTTGGGGGCTGTGGCGGGGGGGGGGGTGCAGCAAAAACTTACCTGAGCTAGCTTCCTGATGGCTCACCTTCCTGCTGCTGCACCCTTAGGTGAAGTGGGTTAATGGGCCGGACTCCAAACTTAAACACGGACTTCTGGCTGAAGTCCATGTTCAGGTTTGAGAACCTGACCTTGCAAAGTCCGGTACGAACCTGAGCCCTGCGGTTTAGCTTCGCACATCACTAATTATAGCATGTTTAGCATATTAGCAATACAGTGGCTATTAAAAATAAATATTTATGATGAAAAAGTCTGTATTGCAGTTAGACTCGTACAGTGAGGTAGATGACGCAAAATAAACATAAACCAGACACTTATTTATTATTTGCGTTAATAGAATTGGTTGTGGCTCAACAATTACAGTCCTAGGTTCCTAAATTACACCCCCGGTATTGACACAAGTTGATGCCTTCTTAGATTGATGTGATTTATCTAATGTCAGGGGTGCTAGTGGAGTTAATCAATTTTCACAGTTACTGGCTACTGCCTTGGGCGATCCCAGATCAGGGTATTTATTTATTTTTTGTTGGTCTCACTCTATTTTGCAGAACATATGTCACGTCAGCTCCCTAGGCCTTCATTGCTAATACAAAAAAAAACAAAAAAAAAAGTTACAAATACCTTTTTCAAATGTGCCATCACTGTCTAGATATGATTTGCTTCTGTTCTTGTAGTAGAACAGTTTAAAATATAAATATCCCCCAGTGCCACCAAACCAAAGCCTTCAAGCACTTGGAGTTTGGCACAGCGTACTGACAGGGTAGTGACAGATGCTTTGAGTTATATGGTTTATCTACTGTCAGTGATGCTAGAGGAGCCAATTAGTATTTAGAATTTGCTGACTACTATTTGGGAGATCCCAGGACAGATTCGTTTTGCTGGTCTCAATCTCTTTGGAAGAACATATAACCTCTGCTCCTAGGATTTCCATTCTTATAGGAAAAAGTCCCAGTAGAAGTCCCAAAAATAGGTTGAATAGGTTCGAAATGCCAGTGAGTATTGGCTGGTATTAGACAAGCTCCTGGGCGAAGGAGCTTGAGCGGATCTGAGCACGCCGATTGGACAAGCAGCCGCGCATGTGTCATAGGACCGGGAAGAGGAGAGTTTGTTCGGGTGACCTGGGGGATCAGGGTGCCCTGGGACAAGGACCATAGCCCAGGATGGTCAAAATCCTGCGTTTTCCACTATTCCAATTTAATCCCAAAAAATGTAAAAAAAAAAAAATTAAAAAAAGAAAAAGACCATGAATATTCAAGTAAGTAGAAGTACATTTTTTGAGCGATTCAGGGGATTTTTTTTTGCGGGGAAAATTGGGTAAAAACATTTTTTTTTCTCTCCAGCAGTTCACGCCAGAAAAAGGGTTCTCGTGGTGGCGATCAGCGCCCCACCTTATGCCGTAACTGACAGCGGCCCAGCATGTCCTTGACCCTGGCATGGGTTTTTTGCTAAATTGGTGGACAACGTGGCAGCGGCTAGAACTGGAACACCAGAAGGCAGATCAGGAAAGATCCGAGGGTGAAAGCCATGACTGTTGAAGGAGGAGACATTGGTGGAAGAATGCCGGGAGCTGTTGTAGGCGAATTCAGCCATAGGAAGAAGCTGGCTCCAATCATCCAGTAGATAAGAGGAATAGCAATGGAGGTACTGCTCGAGGGTCTGGTTGGTACGCTCCATCTGTTCGTTGGACTGAGGATGATATGCCGAGGACATAGCCAATTTGATGTTGAGGGCCCGCTGTAAATGCTTCCAGAAATGAGAGGTAAACTGGGGACTGAGATCCGAAATGATCTCTTCAGGGAGCCCATGAAGTAGTACGATCTCTCATATGAAGATATTGACCACCAATTTGACCATCAAGGGAAGAGCTTTAAGAGGAATAAAATGGCTAATCTTCAAAAACCGATCTATGACCACTAGGATAGTGGTAAAGTTGTCTGAAGGCGGGAGTCCGATGATAAAATCTATTGAAACGCTCCCCCATGGTCAATCGGGCACAGATAAAGGCATAATAACACCAGCCAGATGAGAATGAACTTGACACAGTCCAGAAATGCCTTTGAACCAGGTTGAAGGTCCTCTGTTCCCCAAGGGGGTTTCTATGGGGTTGTTGTGATGAAGGGTGATGAAGATAGACGACTTCCAACTGGACGCTGTCGGGGAGCACGATCCTCCCACTATAGATGGCCAGACCTTCAGAATTTGTTCAATCTCTCCCACACACGGAGATTTAAGTGGACCAAAACCCAGGATAGTCAATATTTTTGACTATTCTGGATTTTGGTCCTTTCCCCGGGGGCACCCCGATCGCTGGTGCCCCGCTGTGTGAAAACCCCCCAAGGACGCCGCCAATCGGGGGGGGGGGGGGGGGCGGGGAAAGGTCCAAAACCCAGCATAGTGAAAATCCTGGGTTTTGGTCCACTTTAAAGCGGTTGACTTTTCTTTGATCTTTGTGATCAATTCAGAATGAGTGATAAAGAAGTACTGGCTACCCAGAATCGGCCCTCCAGACAAGCAAATGTTGAGATGTTCAAAGAAAAGAAGGTTTGCTATTCATACTCCCCAGTCTATAAGTAATGTGAAATTTGAAACAAGAGAAAAAAGACCAGCGGGCTTATTTGGGCTTCAGTCAACCGCAGGTATTCCAAATTGAGATGGTCTGTTAAAATCAGTAAGGGGTGTTTGGCACTAGAAGAATAGAGGTATCTGTTGGAGGGTTCAATTTCACAAAAAGGAGTTCCCCATCTCCGCCATTATAATTCCGCTCGGCTGGAGTTAACTTCTTAGAAAAGAAAGCCACTGGGTAGAGCACATCTTTCTCACCAAACCTCTGGGATTGTCAGAAACCAGATATTATGAAGCCAAGGAACTTAATGGAAGTCTTCCCAAAATCAAATTTTCCCACCTTGGTATACAGGCCTTGAACTTCCAACCTAGAGAGGACCTGTCGGACATGTTCCTGGAAAGAGGATGAAGAAATCAAAACGTTGTTCGTAAACTAACACATTAGAGAGATTCCAGAAGATGTCGCTGACAAGGTGCTGGAATGTCGCGGGCATTACATAGACCAAAAGGCCTCACAAGGTACTCAAAACACCTCCCCCGGCTAGGGCAGTGGTTGCGGCTCCTTCCTCCCCCGGCTCGGGCGGCAGCTGCGGCTCCTTCCTCCCCTCTGGCTTGGGTGGCGGGCTTCAGCAACTGCAGCCCCTATCATTTGCCCGAACACAGGTTTCGCTGCGAAATCTGGCACCTTCCAGGCAGGGGGGGCGGGGATTCTGAGAGGGAGAGGCAGTCAATCAGGTTGTCCAGGAAGCAAGGGGGGGGGGGTCTTTCTGTTCTCTGTCCCCAGAAGGTTGATTGGAGGACCAGATTGGCAGGGTGGGGACATAAACTAGAAGGAGACAGACAGGAGAAGAAGGACATCGCTGGATCTACTCTATGGAAGGTAAGCTACTGATTAATTTTTTATCTTTTGACTTGCTCATCACTTTAAATCTATTTTTGGCTAATTTTGCCTGAGAAAAACTACTACTGTCAGGGGTACCCATTCACAACTGTTCCTGGAGTTCTTTGTGCTGATCTGCATCTATTTTAATTGACATGTGTGACCCCTGCAATGCTTTGACTGATGCAGTGTATATACTGTCTGAGGTTCTTTTACAGGTAATCAATGTTCACAGTTTGCCTATGTGGGGGAGAAAAACAGATCTTTTTTTGGACTAAATCTATTTTGAGAATAATGTGTCTCTTCAACCCCCTGGGCCCTTACTGCTAATGTGAAATAAGTGACTGATATTAAGTTGAATATCTTTTTAGCATTACCCCCACCAAGCCCGTCCCTCCTGGCGCTTGGAATTTGCCACATGTGACTTTTAGGCTTGAAGGTATTGGTAGGAGTTGTTTTACAGAGACTTTGATTGATCGGGTTAATCTACTGTCGGGGTGCTCATGAAACTAGTCAATGTTCAGAGCTAGCTACCACCTTGGGGGATACCAGGCCAGACATCTTTTTGCTCATCTAAATCATAAAAAAATTAAACAAAAACTTTACAGTATGTCACAGCAACCTGCTAGGTCTTTACTGCTAATAGAAGTCACAGATATTTCGTGGAATACCTATTTTTCATGTGTGATCATCCTACGGGTTTGCTTTGAAATGAAATTGAAAATGCTTAAACTAGAAGAAGGCAAGAGTCAAGGGTATTCATTCACCCAAAACTTCTACCCAAGCCTCCGCCCTTCCAGCACCTGGGCGTCCTGGGCCATACCTTTATCCTGGTCTAAGATATTTTAAGCACCTGTGCCACTTCAACCTCCTAGGGGGGTAATAAGGAGTTATAGATATCAGGTGAACTATCGTTTTTAACTGTTCTATTACTCACTGGATTTGCTTTGCTTCTAACAATAAAGAAGACTTCTTGGATCTTTAAAATAAAAGAAAGTGGGTGGTAGGGACTTTTCACCACTACAATCACCAAGCCCCTGTCCTCCTGGAACTTGGAATTTAGAGTTGGCCATAGGAAGTCCACCAAGAAGATGCCAGGAGACAGTCCATCTGCCGGATACTGTCAGGAGTTAAGGGTATTCATTCACCCATAACTTCTACCCAAGCCTCTGCCCTTCCAGCACATGGGGGTCCTGGATTGGCTCATCTCTACTAATAAGGGGGCAGAGTGGTGTGATCTGGCAGGCTAGGTGACTCCATTTGTACCCTGCTAACTGGAATTCCTGGCAGCTGCAGGAAGGGAGGTGGAATGTCCCATACATTTGCCATGCTGTGTTTAATCAATGTATATTCTCAACTTAAGCCTGTTTTTAAACACTTTGTGCGTATAAGGTTAGCATCCAAGTGGACCAAAACCCATTTAAAATAACCTGGGTTCTGGTCCTTGCCCCCAGTGCACCCTGATGGGGAATGCCCCGCTGTGTGAAACCACCCAGGTTGCCCACTTTAACTCACCATTCCCTGAATCTACGGCACATGCAAGGCTTCTCTCCAATCATTGTGCTCCCATCTGCTCCCGCCTACTTGTCTAATAAACATTTAAGACGATTCTAGCTGAGCGAAGCAGAGCGCACTGGTGGCTGCATCCCAGCTATCCTCTAACTGGGAGCGTGCACGCCCTGGCCATACACTAAGGTGTAGCAGAGAGCATTCACTGCTCAAGCATCGGGCCCCAGGGGGAGCGAGTATGCCTGCCCTCATATATGCCACTTTAAATCATCTTTGTATATAGCAGTATTATGCTATGGTCTTTCTTTATTTTTTAGCTCTGCTCTGAGAATGTGGCATTCGAACATTTTGCCCAGGGGCAAAGAGACAGATACATATAATTTTTGGAACAACGCTGAGTCATTGGGTGCAGTATACGGAGTTCAAAACATTTTTAAAGCACATGTGTTGCTAATAAATGGGGTAATAAAGAGTCACAGATATCAGGTCAAGTATATTTCTTGAATGTTCCATTACTCACTGGATTTGCTTTGCTTCTAATAATAAATAAGACTTCTTGGATCTTCAAAATAAAAGAAAGTTGGTGGTAAAGACGTTTCACCACTACAATCACTAAGCCCCTGCCCTCCTGGAACTTGGAATTTGGCACAGGATGCTTTCAGGTTTAAAGGATTTTGCTGGAGGAGCTTATCTCCTTACTCATAGGGATGTCATGCACAGGAAGTTGGAGCACACCTGCCTGCCTGCCCCGGCCACCGAAGCTGGCCAGAGGAAGCCCCTCGGCACACCGAGGAGCTGGTTCTTGGAAGCCAGCCAGAGCACTTCCGCCCACGAGAAGCTGATGGAGGCAGTCCACCGAGAAGATGGCAGGAGACAGTCCATCTGTCGGATCCTGTCTGGCCCTCCCTACCCCAGAGAAGCCATCTTGACTATCGATGTGATGTGCTCTGCACTCCGGACATCTGGTAGGCATGAAAATACAATTCTGTGAGAATCTCACCTGTAGAATTGGTATTATATGCATCCAGCACGTCCTGCTCCAGAACATATTCATAACGTATGGGTATACCTCCGCCTTCAGCGCCGTGCACTGCAGATCATGAAGAAAACTCCTCCCGGCCCTACATACACCGGAGGACCTCCCACAATCCCCAGCATTGAAAAGCAGTGAGAAGAGAAGCCAGGAGAAACAAACCACCCAGAATGTCTGGCAATAACACCAAGTGAGTACAATCACCATACAGGGGATCCAGAACAAAGTGAAACCAGGGTGGGGTGGAGCAGGACGTGCTGCATGCATATAATACCAATTCTACAGGTGAGATTCTCACAGAATTGTATTATTCTAAGCATACAGCACGTCCTGCTCCAGAACATATTCATAACGTATGGGACATCCAATAGCAGTGTCCACAATAGGGTGGGATCCCCGTGAAAAGGCACAGCCAACAGTAAAGCGCTGTCACCCTTAACCATGCTATCAACAACGAGAGCAATGCTCTAACCTCAACCTTTGAACCTTGTAAAGGGAGAACTGAGCGCAAGCAGCGGACTAGCCAGCTTGATCGCCAGAACATAGTGCTACAGGGCAAGCCAAGCACTAATAGTAAAGGAACGAAAAACAACAGGGAGGAAGAATCTTCCTCTAGAAGGATAGGCCAAAATAACTGCCTAACCATGCCGCTACAAGAGGGGGTAGCCATGGTAACTCAAAACTTTTCCCAACGGGGAATACATGTCCAGGTCGCAGACGGAACCAACAGAAGTGCTAACAACAATATTCAGCAGAGCTGAAAGGGTCCTACAGGTCCGGAAGGACGACCAACCGAATAGGACCAGGCCAGAGGGCCCTTAATCCATGGAAACAATCAACCCGGTACTTCAAGAAGGGTGCACCGGTAGACCCCAAGATAAGATCCCATCAGGGACAAGACAGTTCCAGTAGATCTCTAACCCCAGTAGAGGGGCACAGATCCCTTTCATCTCATAGTAAATTTAGATCATAGTCCCGAGACCAGAGGATCCGTCCAAGGCAGAAAGGACGAAATAACACCTGAATCCAACTTAGTGTGAGGCGGGGACCCTCACCTCATGGTATAGATCTATACCAAGGCATGCATATATATAAGAAATATATATATATATATATATATATATATATATATATATATATATATATATATATATATATATTATATAATGACTAGGACCACCAATAGTGCCGTTCCTTATGGCACACCACTGCCTGGAGTAACCTCCCCAGAAGAGCAACCTGATGGAAGGAGCAGGTCAGACAGGGACCTGACTAAGACCTGTGGGAACCCTTGGTAGGGCTTCCGAATAAGTCCTCCCCCAAAGGTGGAACTAGGGATTCCCCAGAAATGCACCTAAGCAGACCCTGAGGAATGCAAACAAAAGATTGGATCAGGTCTCGTAATAGAAGAACAGATCAGGCCCCAACCATAGACCGAGTCAAGTAGTGAGCCCATACCAAACACTGCTTCTAGGACCCTAATCCCAGGAGCAGATACCATCCCGCCAGGGAAAGGAGCTTAGACCAGCGAATAGCATAGGGACAACAAGAGCTAAACCAGCGTGGCAGAAGGAAGAAAATAAGGAGGAAGACAAAGTCCAGAGCCTCCAAGGAACAAGACACCCCGAGATCTGTCATCTCTGGCAGGGTAAGCCCCAGATCCTGCCAACGTTAAAGTAGGTCTAAAGTAAAGGCACCATACTATGTTAAAAATTGTCCTCATGAGGGAACTTACCGTCCAGCTGTACTCAGCAGAACTCCCTGAGAACCCACACCCCGCTGGGCCTCCCAGGCCCCAATCATAAGGTGCTGCTTGCCATCAGGGACTAGCACAAGCTCTCCCCGTGCCCGATAGGGCAAGGGTATAACATCTTCAAGTAAACTACCCAGCCAGAACCACTAGCCCCAACCAGGGCAGACCAATCTGGCCAATAACAGGGGCAGACCCCTGTAACAGAGGCGGGGTCCCACAGAACTCTGCCAGTGTGAGCCCAGAGGCACAGAGAACCTCCCAAGGGAGGGATACTTCAGGAAGGACAAGGAATATCAAGTCCCCTAAGGAATCAGGGCTCCCCTGGAATAGATCCAGGCCCAAGAATTCCGCAGGAACAAGGAGCAACCACTGTCCTATTAAGGCAAAAAGTCCCCCAATGGGACGGGTACAAGAAGGAGTAGTCCCCAACTAGGACCCACAACGTGCTCCTTATGACTAAAATTCACCTAGGAAACCAGAACCTTCAAGGTCCCTTCCTAGGAACCCCCGGGGGATTCAGAAGAATAGGCCCCCTTTGTCATCCTGCCAGATTAGGTACCATGGTAACCAACAGGGAAAAGCAAAGAGTATGGAATGCTCCCCCACGGTACTATCGAGTAACCAGTAGAAGTATAACCGCCTCCACAAGGAGTAAGGTAAGCAGACCCAGACCCAGGGTGCAAACCCCTCATCCAGGGTTAATGGCTAACTCACCTCAGAGCCCAAAGATCCCCGAGACAAGTGGTGTCAAAGGACGAGTCGCCAATCAGCTCACCAGAAGCGAAGCTGTCTGGAGGAATCACTATACAGGACGGAGGACCCGAGGTCTCATACCTGTAAACTCCTTATAGCCAAGGAAAAAAAAAAAAAGACACTGGGTGAAGCCTACTCCCGATGCAATCCAGGAACTAGAGGGTGGAGCCGAGTAGAGCTGCGGTTTCGTCAAGTTCCATCCCACAACCGCTTCGTGAGGGAACAGGAGGGCCTGATAGGTCCCCTGTAAAATGCCCCTTGGTGCCGTGTGGGTCATCACACCCTTCCTGAGCCCAGTGCGTACAAGGGCGCAACAGGGGGCTTAGTTTAAGTCTCAACGGTGTCAGTGATCACCAATACCCAGCCGTAGAGGGCTCAGTATCCAGAAGGCTCCTTAGAAATCCGAACACGCCACCAGCGGCCAGAGGACCCCTGGGGCATGGGGCACAGACAGCCCTGTCAAGGGCGCCAGGCCGAAAGCTTATGGTACAGATGACACATCCCCCTAGGGGTTAGGCAGATAGACTCCCTCAACCTTGAAGGGAGAGAGGGGCAGACCCGCTCAGGGGCCCCAGTTTCTATGTGATAATGGCGTTCTGCAGGGAAGCCATACCTGACAGGCCCAGTTAAGCCTGCACCCATGCCCAGAGAAGGGCATGGAACCATAGTCCTCCCAACCGACTCAGGGAAGAGCCACCCAGCAAACACCGTTCCATATCTGGAGGAACTATCCCCTGAGGCCACCAGAGCGAGGCAGGATGCCTCCTGATAGGAGTAAGGTGCTGTGGCCTTCCCCTCACCCAGGTGGGTGAGGGCGTCCCATCATGCATGAGGGAATTCAGGGAAGGAAATGGGCTTAGCCCGACCGGAGGGCCCCGGGCATTGAACGTCACTCCTGGGACAGGATACCGAACCAGACCCAGCAGGGGGCAACCCCGGTTCCTGCTTAACAGAATGATATGGAGGAGGAGGGGTATCCCTGCTCCGCGGGAGGCGCAATGGCCGCCTCTGACTGGGTGGACTGTCCTGTTTCTCAAATAAGTCCAGACGTGCCCCAAACAGGCGATGCCCTCTAAAGGGAAGCCCCGTCAAGATCCTTTTAGCATCATCGTCTGCCCCCCACTGACGAAGCCAGAGTAGGCGACGTATAGCTACCACTTGGGCAGAAGTCCTCGCACACATTTTGATGGTGTCATCCAAGGCCAACAGGATGAATTTAACAAAAATATCGCAGCTCGAGAGTGCGTAAAACACCTCCCAGGGTAAGTCTTCAGGCTGATGCTCCAGTATCTTTCTTCTAAGAGTCTTAGCAGCCACTGCCGTGATAGCCGCGGCACAGACAGGGCGCAGCGCCGTGCCGGCACAGGTAAAGGCGTGGGAAGCCAGCCTATCGATACCTCTCCGGCTTACAGCTCCCTGCGGGATGGCGTAAGGAAGGGGGGGTTGGGGACCCCAATAATCGGAGCGTCCACTAATGGGGACGAGGACCAAATATCTACCATCTCGGGGGAAAAGGGTATTTCCAAGCCCAGTCCTCCAGGGTCTTTTGAAGAGCAGCGGGACATTCCCACCCTTTAAGTACAACAGTATGGAAGTGAGCCTGCTCGAGAAATTCCAAGCGCGCAGGCGCAGTATGAAAGCGCCCCCCTCTCGGCCTGGAGACCGCACCGGGAGGCGAAACGGACAATACATTAAAAATCCTGAGTAGCATCCCGCCAATATCAAGCTGGTCCCAGTCATCCTGACCAGCATCATCCTGACCCCTCGGTCTCTCGTCAGAGGAGCCTAGGTCAGAGAACAGGTCCCCTTCTTCCGACGTGGCGCTAGCATGTGTAGAAAAGGACTCCTCAGAGTCCATAGCACAGGCCGAAGCCGCGGGAGTAGAAGGCCGTTGTCTAACTGGGCCGATCCGGCCAGACAAACCTTCCACAATCTGGGCCAGCGTGGGCTGTCTAGGAGAGGAATCTATTTGTAACTCGCCACTTGTACAAGACTCAGCAGGAGTGAAGTTTAGGGAAGGGGAAAGGGGGGGAGAAGGAGCGAGGTACAACCACAAGCGTCGCTCGCAATTCCAGCGTCTGTTCAGAACATGACGCGCAGACCCGTGCCCCGTCCGCCACAGCATGGGGGAGACCGCACGATATACACAGCCGGTCCTGTCCCAGGGGGACCCCGGTAACACAATCCTGAGATGCCTCCATATGGTGATTGTTTAAATATAGGATGTCAATAGGGATTTATGCCGTAAGCAACCCTGGATGCCCCAACTACCCGCTGATCAATGTGCGAGATTTTGGGAAGGCCCGCTCCTTATATGTATGAGTATAGCAATGTATACGTATATAGTAAATATATGAAAAGGTATATAGGTATATATGTATATGAGGCCGGGAGAGGCCACCGGAAACTCAGCGTCTGAAAGACACAATGGGAAAGAGATGTCAGGAACATGCACAGATGGGCAGACAATAATGAGAGGGATTCGCCCGCAAGGGCACTTACAGCTCAAGTGGAGGAGGAGACTGCCACGAAGCTAACCAAAATGGCGCCCGGCGAAGCTCGAAGAGCAGGCTAAATACTCCGCCGTGACGCGAAGCGCGCCGGACTAAGGCCCCGCCCATTCAAAAGAGCGCGAGGCTCTGAAGTAAAAAATAAGGCAAGGATGCAACCAGCAGGCCTAACGTACCATAGAGCTGACACCGACAATAAGCGCGGGCACCGCAGCAACAATATTAAGTGGCAATCAAGTAAAAAACACACAGGGGCAGCCGAAATAAGGAGCAAGCAGCGCGGCCCTGACATCTCTGAGCTAATAAAGGGCAGAATAGAAGCCACGAGCGTGACACACCGGTACACTGGGACCGCCACACGCGTACCCTCCCCCCCTTTCTTTTCCCCCTAAGTGGACGGGGAAAAGAGGGAGAATGGCGACCCGATAATAGGGTCCAGCACTACGCGGGGTACGGGACAATAATGCGGGAGGGGCATCCCTTGGAGGCTCACCATCAGCCTAAACCGCCTACCCTATGGTTGGGGAATTGCGGTGAAGTCTAGCTCCATAAGCACACCAGGTGCTGCCTACCTTCACCCGACCCACGCAGCCCAGGCTGGGAGGCATTAATTCACAATGAGGACGGGTGGAAATAGTCCCGCAGAGCCTCGGGCTGTCAAGCCCCGCTCGCCTGCGAGAGCGTGATACTTCATGCCTTCGCAGTTTCAGCACTGCAGAGAAATCTGGGGATTGTGGGAGGTCCTCCGATGTATGTAGGGCCGGGAGGAGCTTGTTTTCTTCATGATCTGCAGTGCACGGCGCTGAAGGTGGAGGTATACCCATACGTTCTGTATGCTTAGAATACACATTCAGCAGTGGGACCACAAAAATGAGGAAGAACACAGTCACTTTTGAAGAACACAGTCTTTTTTCTGTTGCAGTTTTTGGACAAATTAATAATAATTAATAATAATTTATCTAACTGAACAACTTTTAGAATTGCTCCATACCATTTCTATTTTTTTGCTCCATACCATCCCTACTCATGACTATATCTAATGATAAACAGCCCATGTCACAAATGTGTTTTTGTTCATTTTTTATTTAATAACTGAAAAAAGTCAAATGCAGTACTAAATATATATATATATATATCTTATTACATAACTTTGTGAACTACAGAAAGAGAGTAAGCCTGTCCACTTGATTTTTATCTAAAGAAAAGTCAACGATGTATGATGATATAACAATTAAAGGCAATTTGTCCTCTTTTATCTTTGGCTGGAATGCATGAATCAGTAATTACAAAGTGTTGCTTTCCGATTCTCTACTCACTTTCATCTTCTGAAGAGATTAATGACCACTGTTGGCACACAAGCTGCACTCTATTTATCAAACCATGTCTTGTGTGGCAACTGTTTGTTCAGTGGAACAAGGGAAGAAAGTGTACAGAACTTTAATACAAAAAACAAAATACCCAAGCTTGTGTCATATCAAAAGAATAATAAAATAAAAACCCAAAAATCATAATATAAATGCCAATGGCAACATTCAAAAAATAACACAAACATTTTCATTAAATAATGGGGAACCCTGGATTTACTTTGCAGAATATTCAGCAGTATTTTAGCTGGAGACGCTTTTGTTAGGTGCACAAGCTCACACCATCTGTGAAATGGAAACAAACAAGTATCATTTCTACAAATGTGCAATAAATAAAAGCTATTTGATATCATTGGTATTTATTCTACAATGTTTACTGTCATACAAATGTTAGTAGCCAGGTTGTGCATCATGCAGTGTCTGAATGGTGGAATGGAAACATCCAAGATGGCACCCATAACATCTGCCTGAGCAGAAGGCTTCTAGACAAGGAGACCTCCAATCTGCCCCCCCCCCCCCCCGTGTCCTCCTTTCTTCGTTCATGTGCCCTTTTTTAGTACTACACTCTCAGTTTTACAATCTTATTTTACCAGTTGTATTTTTATTTTATGACAGCAGTAGCAGATGGAAGACTGTCGGCCATGGCGACACTTCAATAAGAGCAGACTTTAGAACACCCCAGATCTCCCATTGAGACCCATTGGGGTTGATTCAGAGCCAGGTAAGAATTCTTTTCTGGGAGGTCTTTATCTCTTTACACTTACAAACTGAATCCTAGGCATAGGGGTGGACTGGCCATAAGGAGAGCTGGGAGTATTTCCTGGTGGGTCACACTGCTTTGGGGCCAACTGGGCTTGGTTGGTTCGCTACCTGTGCCACAATTAACGCTCTTCTGCCAGTGAACTACTGCATCAAATACCTCCTTGACTTCTGATTATCCCCCCCCAACCTCTTTCCCAGTATCTAGCCTTTTTGTAACCCAGCAACTTCCAAACTCAATTTCTGCCCCTGCAATGCTATAACCTGAGCATCAAGCCCGTAGGAGGACATTACCACCTCTTCCACATTATGTCCTTGCTAACCTGGACAAGTGCACCCCTGCCCATAATTTGTCCCTACAATGAGCTATTGATCACATGGACTGGGCTCCATTGGCATAATATGGACTAGGAGGGACAGAAAAATCCTTGGTCTATTGCCCAGGCATCCTAAAAACAGAAGTACGTTTCAGACTTCTAGCCTTAAGTGGCCAAGAGTCTTTGCTCATCAAAACTGTGTAGTCCTTCTGTTGAGGGTAACATGTCTGCTGGATTTAGTTGTGGCAGCTTTTTCTGAGCTGGTGACACCGGAGAAAAATCTCCCTTGTGGTGGCTTTCCCTAGGACAGTGGTATTGGAGTAAATATTCTATCTAGCCTAGAAAACTGTCAGCTTTCGGTATATTGTGGAACTCACTAGTTTTGCTGGCAGTGGCTTCCCTGAACATGGTGGTCATCAACAGAGGATGGAGATTGGTAAATATGCTGCATGTGACTTTCCCAAGATGGAAAAGTTCTAGCAATTGTTACTATGCTTCCTTTTTCTTCTGGTTGGCTCCCTCAATTTTCAGGTTGGTACTGAGAGTTGGCACAGCTGACTGCAGGTGCCTAAGTTACTAATGTACACATTATTCCTCAAGTTCCAGCATTATCATGCCTTAAATGAAGCATTCATACTTTCCCAAAGATTAACAAACCATTAGCACAAGACCATAAAATGGACACCAACCTATCAGGAGAATGATTGTCTAACAATTTAATAAGAGTCTGTCTGAACTGGTACAAGGAACTCTGCTCAAATATTACGCTTACCATTATTCTGAAACCATATCTGAATTGGCTCTCCCTATCTACTGCTTGAAACCATGACTCAAGTGTCATCTCAAATGGCTGTCTGGGCAGAGTATCCTGGTACAAATATAAAACCTTTACACCTTATTGGACCTAGTTATTCATTGCCTTGGAATCAGGACTGGTCCAAAAGGAAATAAAAGGTCTGGGAAACATTCGGTTGACACAAATGTGAGTACTGCTTGGAATCATGACTTAAGGGCAGAGTATCTTGATACAAGTTGCTCTCTATAAACCTTTACACCTTATTGGACCTACTTATCCATTGCCTTAGAATAGGGTCTGGCCCAAATGGAAAACCAAGGTCTGGGAAACATTTGATTGACATGAATACAATTTCTTGGAGATATTGGAGCAAATTGCAATTGGGACAAATGAGCTCGCTCAGCTCTAGTGATGATGTAATAGTTCTAAAATGAAAGTCAACACTTTAGAAAAGGAACTGTTCTAGTGCACAGTGCCAGTATACTCAGGGAACTCATATTCA
This sequence comes from Gastrophryne carolinensis, assembly GCA_027917425.1. Taxonomy (NCBI): domain Eukaryota; kingdom Metazoa; phylum Chordata; class Amphibia; order Anura; family Microhylidae; genus Gastrophryne; species Gastrophryne carolinensis. The sequence goes on from CM051241.1 coordinate 96,465,442, forward strand.
CTATCAAATGCCCATTTATTTTTGCCATTGGGCAATCCCACCTCAAAGTTACATTTCTTTGTACCATTCGTATTTAAAGCAGAACAACCCACCCTGGAATCTAAAAGTTCACAGGGCTAGCCGCTGGCTTTCCCCCGAGGTATCCTGAATTAGACCATCTTGCTGTGTGAACCCCCCAGGGTGCCAGTAACATCTCACCTTTCCCCTATCCAATAGCGTGGGCTCTCGTCCAATCAGAGGCGTTCTTTTGGGTATACTACTTTGGCATTGGCCTTGAGATTGTACAGTGGTGTTATGTCTCTAATAATAGAAATGCAGTATTTGGTCTATACAAGAAAACACAGACACTAGGTCTACCATGGAAGAATATACCTTTTGATTCAAACTTTAAAAGCAGCAAATAACTTATAAAAGGCCACCGACTTTCTTCCTACCTTCATCATCACTTTCCACAGGTTTTCCTTTACTAGGATGAAACTCAACATGCTTACGTTCTTTTAAAATCCTTTGGCTGGTTTTGCTGTCTAGACAAGTCCGGCATTCCTTTCTGGAACTTTATGGCAGCACAGCACCGTGTTAAGTGTTTGGTTTTATTATCTTTCAAGAGAGATCAGATCATCTACTGTACACAGCAATATTATATAAATCACTCTCCACTGCTGGCTCGGGTACTTGATGTTCCTGGCTGTACGGCACTTGTGATGATTTGGATATGGATGGAGGGAGGACACTCTCGACTTTTTAAATTGCACAGCGGTGATTGAGTACATTAAAATGTCTGCTTTCCTCAGAAGAAGAAGCAGGTCAAAGCATTAGGACATAGCTGCTTTATTAAGGCTGTTCCAAAAATGTTAGAAACCCCAGCTGGGCAATATGCAGAAAGCAAAAACGTCTCATTGTTTGTTGTTCTTCAAGGAGAAGATGGCACCTAACATTCAATGCTTAATTTGACATTGGCTAAGGACTCATTGTAACGATTTACAGCGGCTGTAGTCAACCTAAGATTTTACTGGTTCTAGCCATCCTATGACCAGCCCACTGAGCCAGGCCCATAATATGCTTGTCAGCCAATTAACAAGCACATGTCTCAGTTGACACTATACTTAAGTGCAGGGGTTAAAATGACTACAAATAAAGGGATGCTGAAGCTTTTGTATTGTGAGGGCAGATGCTGTGGGTATAGCTTCCACTGGTATGATGCTAAGACGAGGCAGAAGATCTGGGGGTGTCTTGGTTGAGAGTGGGTAAGTAGAGAGGGGGTTGGTAAACTGGTAAACAGGTAATGGAGGAATAAGAAAACAGACTTCACAGCTGACTACAAAAGAAACAATTAAAATGAATCTATTACTTCTTGGCTCTAATAATGTAACACAATGGACCTTTCAGCAGGGAGCTGGCAGGCTTTTCAGAATGACTGATCTTGTTCTAGCCCCAGCAGGATTGAGCAGAGACAAGTTAAAGCAGTGCGCTTTTGCTGCAAGCACTGCACCCCCCCCCCCTCCCACAGCCAATCTTCTAAGTTTGGGTCCCCATTGAATTTTGGTCCTGGTCGAACATTAATTCGGCCAGACTTGCTGAACTCAAACTTTGGGGGGTTCCTTCATCTTTATTCATTATACTTCAACATAGAGATTTACAGGAGCTGGAGTGCAGTCAGACATGTGCTACAGTATGTCAAGGGAAAAAGGAGATCCTCGAAGTACCACAATGGCCCCAAGCTTCTCCAGTCCCCCTGGGTTCCAGGAGGAGTGCAGGTAATTGGGCACAGGTATCAGCAAGTCACCTGCCACATGCCCAAAGTAGTTTGCTGACCCTTTAAACTGCTATAGAAGACCACTTACCAGTTCCAAATAAGTAAAAAAAAAAAAAAAGAAATCCCTTAAAATAATGTAGCCACTGTCATCTTACGGCTTGAACCATCTACCTGGCCTGTTTCTTGTAGACTTCTTGACCTCGGACGATGTTCAGGCTTGATTGCAGCATGCTGGTCCCCACTTATCTTTACTGTTTCACTCTCAATGGAACACAGGATCCCCCAGCTTCATCCTTGGCATTTCTCTCTCTCTGTACCTTCTATATGTGGCTTTAGTATTCTGCGAGTAAAAAAAAAGTAGCTTTGACTCTCCCCCCCCCAGAAAAGCACTGGTATGGTACGCCTCCACATACCATCCCCTATGCCCCATGCATAGCTGTCATAATTGGGGAGGGTCGCAGTTAAAACAAATACTATTATGATTTCAATAGCCCGTAAACCTTACCTTCAAAGTTACATCCCACACTGTCTGAGCAAAAACATCAGGTCAATCCCAAGTTTACCTTCAAAATAACACTCTACCTTATCTAAGAAAATACATCTGTTGCCCCAAAGTTCCCCAATGTATTGTTCCCTATCAAAAGTACATAAAAAGAAGCATCCCACTCTCGGACAGGTGTGGTCACCCATACTTAACATTTATTTTGGACTTATGGATGACCATAACATGCCTTGTGCACAATATTTTGATGTTAACCAATTTCTTGAAAGAGATTGGCCAATGTCTGGAACATGTGCAGCTGTGGACAGGGAGATGCAGCTGAAGCAGACTTTCACCGGTTAGGGGCTCAATCTAGGAGATGTGCCTTGTCTTCTATTAACTACCAACAACCCTGCCATTGGATTTCTCTTACAGATTGGTCACAGTGGCTCATTTATTCATTTCACGTAATCAGGAACATATAAAAACTGAAAACATCAGTATTATTTTTAAGTTTCCCAAGGAAAACATTCTGAAATATACTGGGGTAACAAAATAAATATTTAAGGATCTTTTGACTTTTTGGTACTGTTAATGCACAATATTAAACTATGATTAAATACAAATTCTTGCTGTAAAAACAATCTGTTACAGGGAATGCGTGTGACGGTAATCGGAGCAGACATTTTCCACCACCGTCCACGTTTCCTAATTTTTTAATTCCAGGAAAGGCTTTATTTACATGACGATCACCAGCTGGCCTTCCATAGACTTAATAGTATAGATCAGAGGTTTCCAACCGATTGTACAAGTAGTAGTAGTGGTACTCAAGAGCCTATCAGGTGGTACTCAGCAAGGCTGTAGGCTGGTCTGTACCCCAGACTGCATTTTATGCACTTTAAATGGCTATTGTTCATGGAGTTTTATGTGACTGTGAACTTACACAGATTGTACCAGAGATAATTTAAAAATGGAGTGTGGTACTTGATGCGATGAATACTTTTGATACCCATGGTCTAGAAACTTTTCTGACAGTTTATCACTAGTATCGAGGTATTAGTTTTTATTAGGTTTTATCCCTTTAAGAGTTTACCAACCAAAACTCACTAACAGAGTAATTTATAACAAAACTCTTTGCTACATTAGCTCATTATAATACCTAGCACAAGCTTACAATTAAAAACGCATCTGTTTTAAAGAATGAGTTGCGAGTTTGCTCATTTTTTTTTTTTTTTTTTTTTTTTTAAGAGGAACTTGAAAAACAGATAATAGACCTGATTCAGAGCCTTTCCCATATGCTTTCCCTCATTCGGTAATGCGGTTAAATTCCTATTTCTCTGGTTCGTGCAATTCAGGGCCATGTTTTATTTGGCAGAGTTTACTTTTTTGCGAGACTTTATGATTCGCGTACACTAAACTGAGTATTCGTCGTATTAATACACAGAGGTTTTGCATCTCGCCTGTGTAACTTGACGGGCTTCGCCTGCGCGCGATTCCAAGCCCTGATTTGACATTTTCAGGCCTCTAAAAACCATAGTTTTCTGTTACCTAATTCCGCCCTATGTTCGCAAGCCGGAACCGGGATAAGCACTGATGATGGAGCACCTTGACAAGTTCTGTGACGATTACGAGCGTCTGCAGCAGCGGGAGCCGTTAACCATGTACCTTCCAGAGCTTAGGCATACCTGCCATCGCCTGCACATTGATTGGATGTACGATCAACAGGCGTCCAAATTGACCCGAATTTCTCTTGAGAAGCTTTGCTCAGAGCTGTGGCCATGATTGCTCCCACCACAAGCATGGGACATGCAATTGGGGGTATGACCAAATTGATTGGTTGCCTTCAATTGGCAGCTGTCTGTTGGCATGTCTCAGCCTTCGCTGAACCACGCCCTGGCTACATTTCTCACTAGCATGGCTGTTCTACAGGAAAAATATATCTCTTCTCCTGACAGCATGGCAGCCTGGAATGCTGTGAGGTTGGGTTTTTTCAACATTACAAAGATGCCAAGTTTCATGTACTCCATCCATTGTGTATGTGGCACTGGTTTCCTGGTTTAGGTGCTCATTGACCTGGTATTCAAAGACAAATTGGGTTTGGGTCAACTTGAGCTGCCTGTTGAAGGGCCAGACATGAAAGAGACCCACACCATTAGTGTGCAATCCCACATGTGCCAAAGTGAAGCTGCCTTCCAGCATATGCTCCACCCATTGTCATATGTCCCATCCTAGCCTGTTTATAGGGGAGGCTGGGGCCCAAAGATGCGTGTAGTTAAAGGGGAATCTAAAACTGAGACAGGATCAGACAGGAGAGAGCACATTACAATCTGCCAGTAATGGCTTAGGGGAGAGCTTTGTGCTCCACTTGGTCTAGGTGCCTCAGCAATCTATCAGCATTTTCTATGCCTCAGCATTTTCTATGCCTCAGCATTTTCTATGCCTCAGCATTTTCTATGCCTCAGCATCTATCCGCCAGTACTTTCAGCTTGGAGAGCTAGGTCCATCACGTTACAAAGCTGTGTCAGCGAGCCCAATCAGTATTAGCAAAGGGGAGAGCTAGGTGCGCCACTTGGCCTAGGTGCATCAGCGACATGCTGTTTTGAAGTTACATCATGCACCTACTCAGCGGTGCAAAAGCACATACTGGTGAGGTCTCTCACCAGGCCAAAGGGGACATGCATTGGCCACATGAATTTGAAGGGGAAGGTTAGTGTCCACGTGGACCTAAACTAAACCAATCCTGGCCATGCCGGAAATTAACATTTGGATTGCATCTTTGCACTTTCCTAACAGACCAATAAGACTTCAAGATCAACACCCACGCCAAGAGGACATTGGCATCGGAGGTGGAAGATCATCGGCCAGGGACTGACTAGTTATACGCACAACAAGTAATGGATCAGATCTCAAACAAAGAAGTGGGTGTGTTGGAAGACATAATTCCCAGGTAAGTGGATGACCAAGAGAAAGTGAGCACTCATGCATAACTGTAAAAGAGAATGTTCTTTTTTTCTTCTAGCTGGGGAGTTCTGGCTGAGAATTAAGGCCACCAGGAGGAGAGTGGGTCAGACCAAGCAAGACAGGGTGTGGGTGTAAGGCGTTAGCCCCAACCTCTACCAACCTCTTCAGTCTCCCCAACACCACCCCCGGAACCAGCTGAAGAGGAGTAGGTCCAGGTGTTGGGCTTGGAATAACCCACAGCCCAAGAACAGTCAGGTAGGACAACAGACACAAAACACACTGATCTGCTGGTGTTTGGTGCTTGTCTTTCCCTACAGACTCTTCGAACTTGGGGGGGCCACCCGAGATAGGAAGTGCACTAGACTCAGGTGGGTGTAAAAGCACTAGAAGTGTGCTCATTTATGGGGAGCGGCTGTCATTTTTCTGTGGTCCCGACCGGAGAACATTTCAAACGCCGCTGCTTATAGGGAATGAAGTTTTTACAGCAGTGCTCTGCTGCACACTCTGCACCCCACCACAGTCACCCCACGAAGTTTGGGTCTCTATTGAATTCAATGGGGACCTGGTTCGGGTTCCAGTGCATGAATCCAAGCTGATTATTTAACATCAGACTTTGTGACTTGGGGCACCATTCTGTAAAAATAACAGAGCCAATAAATAGATAGATGGTGGAGCTCAAGAACAGGCCGTATACCTGAGAAATAGCCCTTAACGTCACACTTTATAAATACGTGTCAAAATTTCATAAACTCTTATCTGTTAATTATATGCAAAACAATAGTCACCTCTCAACACTCATCCAACAATATATGCAGCCATGAGACTAGAAAGGACACATCTGTGTATGGGAGTTTAAAATGTATGTTTAGCTAAAGTTGTCATTTAATTCCCTTTAACTATTGAGATTGCCCCAGAATCACAGTAAGGCAATAAAGAACTTTTGATATAAAGCTTTGAAGGACAGGATTAGGGGAGGGGGGAGGGTCATGAAAATGCCTTTTTTCAAATAAAGGTGGCCATGAAGCAATACATAAATCCAGCAAATTTTATGGCTGCCCACAAGAAAGTTTGGAAACAACATCAAATCACTTTTATCTGAAGGTGGAGGAGGAAGATTGGATTCTTACAGCCTGTTATAACAACTCACGAGCATGGAGTATCAATCACTCAACAGAACTGCCGCTGGATTTGTAATATATGATTGACTTAGGAGATCAATTAGCTCTATATATATACACACAAAATGAACTCTGATGAATTATATAAAATGCAAAGCTGACATGTAATGAATGGTATTAATTCTTAGAGTCGGCAGCTATTGTTCACCCTTTTAATGTTCAATTCCTCGTTGCCTTCTTTTGGTCCATAGACAAGCCCGTGTTCCCTAAGCCTAGTGTTCACAAATAAAAATCCTTACTGTCTCATAAACCTGTTTATGGCCCTCTTTTCTGTAACTGGCTGTAAAAAAGGCTATTGTGATTTTAAAAAAACGTGTTTATCTAAAATGGATATTTAAAAGTACCATCCCATTCTATATGCCACAGCAGGTCCTTATGCTATATATAAATTGCAGGTCTATTGTATCCTTTGGGATTATTTACGTCCTGAATGGGGGTTATATACATAAGCTACGGAGCTTAGAGAGCTATATATTAGGTTGGGGGGGTTAAACTATTGGAATGGGCTCCTTCTGAGATTATAACAAACAAGATGAGTCACTCTTAAAAGCACCCTGCTGAGAGGTCCATTGTGTTCGATTCAGAGCCAGATGAGAATTCCTCCCTCCTTTTTAATGGAAACAACCATAGACTTTCATTGACTACCTTGGGGCTGATTCAGAGCCAGATGAAAATGTACACTTGGTAAACCAATCAATGGCAGTTTTCTCCCCTGAAAAAAGGGGATTTGATTTTTTTTAATAGTTTCTATTGTAATCATTAGGGATGAGCGAACCGGTTCGGACGAACCGGAATTCGCTCCGAATTTTAGGGAAAATTCGATTCGGCACGAACCCGAATTTTTTTTGGTTCGTGCCGATCGAATTTTCCCTGAAATAAAAATAAAAAAAATGCCGGCATGGTGGGGGCGGGCAGGCCGGCTACGCTGTCAGCGGGCGCCGCTCTCAGCTGTCATCAGAGGACGCGTCATCAGAGGGCGCCTGAGAGCGGCGCCAGCCTCCACGCTCCGACCATGCAGGTAAGTGTTTGCTTTTTAAACAAATGCCGGCATGGTGGCAGCGGGCAGGCGGCTACGCTGTCAGCGGGCCGCCGCCGGCACGCTGACAGCGCAGCCGGCCCGCTCCCACCATGCCGGCATTTTTTTTTCAGATGAGCGATTCGTGAAAGTTCGATTCGGGCGAAACCAAATTTCTTGGGGAAATTCGGCGAATCGCCCGAATCGAACTCAAGAAGTTCGCTCATCTCTAGTAATCATCTGTGATACTTTCTGAAGCAGTTATGGGCCTACCATTAGAATGTAGATAGCTTACAGTGCAATGTGATATGCGCATCACAATGGGGGATGGAAAAGACTCTGTAAAGATTGTTTCCTCTGTAAGCCCTAAAGTCCTGAATGAGTCTTCCCTTACTTCTCCCTTGGCCAGACGAGATGCGCCAATACAGCGTCCTTCATTTATAGATCCATTGTGCCAGTGAGATGGGGGATGACTCACAAATCACAGTCAGCTGGAAGTCAGCTATACGCTGTTTACATTATAATATCAAGCTTGTGGCTGCTACACAATGTATCTCGATCAGAGAGCTGGCTGGCTTTTTACAATGTGAAAGCATGGCTCATCCTGCTTGATACATTGCACAAGCGAGACAAGTGAAACACAGTATGGGGAGAAAGGCAGCAACTAGAGTTTTAAAACTCCCAACGTATGTTTCATTATTCTCAGCACTGCTGCCTTTTCATGACTGAAGTTTAACAGCCTATTACAGCTATAGAGTCCATTCAACATGGGTTGCAAAAAAAAAAAAATCGACTTGTGCGCATTTAAACTTGCATGTGTGAACTCTCACACTGACGCATGATTTAGGGGACACATGCAAAATAGCCACGCATGTGCACAAGTATACAAGATAGGCATTCAAGGTTTCTCGCATACTGCCACACTGATTTGTAAAAATGTAATTGTTTTATGCATTTTATTATTTATGCTTACCATGTGTGTTATGACTTGACTATAATTATGTTTATTTTTTCTTTATGAAATAATCACACAATACCATAATTTTACAGCTATAGGATCAATTCATCAGGGTCATCCAAAAAATACTTGACCCGTGCGCAAGTAAACTCACATGCGTGAACTCTCACACTGGTGCATGATTTAGGGGACACACGTGAAATAATTATGCTTCTGCGCAAGCATGCAAGATAGGCGGTTGAGATCTGTCACATACTGCCATACTGATCTGTAAATGTAAAATTGTTATGTATTTTTGTATTTATGCCATAATATATATGGTATGACTTGACTTCCCCTCTAGAACACGTGTCAAACTCATGGCCCGGGCGCCAGATACAGCTCTCCAAGCTTTTTGTTTATGTAGCACATGGCTAGAGGCGACTATGGCACAGAGATGCGGTGAGGTCTCTGGGACAAGGTGAGTGAAACGGGGCTTCTGTGGGGTGGTTTACACAGCGGGGCATCCCATCCAAAATGCCCCAAGGAGTGGAACTCAGATGGCCCTGGAGTCTTTAGACCCTCTGAAAATATGGTCCAGTTACATGTATATGCCTAGAAACTCTGGTATAGTGTTACAGTAAGTCATAGATGCTAAATACATGACTGTCAAGGTTTTTACTACCAAGCCGTGATATTGTGCCAAACTTTCTGGATAATTTGCAGTCTTCAATCGAATTTCAGATTAGGTGAGGGTGCACATATCAGTGTGGATGTGGGAAACAACTCACTTGGACTCATTAAGAACTCACAGCTGCTCACCCTTAAAGTGGAACCAAAACCTCTCAGACTGCAGTGCCAGCTTACTACATCCTCCGAGGCATTCCGAACGGAGATCATTACCTGGCTGTGTGAAACTCCTTGGTTTGTCCACAATACTTGCCTTTCCCCTGAGCCCATAGCCCATGAGTGGCCAGAACCATTCGCATTCCTTCTCTGATGCGTGCGGCCACATCTGCTGCATCTGAATGGCTGTGCGTAGCCACAGGATGCATGTGATCCTGCGTGCCGCCGATGTGTGTGGCTGGAATGCCTGTGTCATGGGCTTGAAAAAAGATAAGTTGATTTGGTGACCTGAGGGGGTTCACACATTGAGGCACCCCAAACCAGTGTGACCTGGGAGGGGGGGGCACACAGGGTTTAGGACAACTGTAAACAGCAAATCCATTTACCTCTGTGTTATAAAAGCTGTGATTCTATGGGGATCTAGGATGAAAGTCCACCAGTAACAGGGATCCAATAAATACTGTAGTTTATCTGTTGGGGTAGCGCATTATTGTGGGAGTTTTGACTGTCCTACAGGTCTGGTTGCTATCATGGGGCTACAGGTACCACACAGAGGTATTATAGTATGCCTTTCCTCTTGGTGCAAAATGTACTGTACCAAACTATGTGTTGCAAGTAGAGGCTTCAAAATACAAATCACCATATGGTGGCATGAGATGATAAGCTATAGGCATCTATATGTAGCCACCTAGTGGTTGTGATGTGGGTAGCATCCTGTCAAGGTTCTTGATAGGGTATCACATTTTGCCAAACGGAAAAAACAATACTGGTAGAACTCAAGCTGCTATTTGGTGGTACACAAGGCCACCGGGTGTGAAAATAAGGTCTACACTGCAGACAAGTTAATGCACGAGATGGCAGGAGTGTACTGCTTGTCCCCAAGAGAGAATATGACCACTGTGCATATATTTCCCAGGAAGGAAATGTTTAGGTGCTGTATATAGGGGGCTTTTCCCAGAACAAATGACATCAAAGCAGTGCAGCCCACAAGGAATTCTCCCTTTGCTCCCTATGGCAAGTCTTACCCTGGCCATTTGCATTCTGTTACTCCCCCTGGCCAAGCGGCATTCCAAAATACTCTACACTGAGTTTTCCAGTATGCGCTGAGAGGTTTTTACCTTGTGCTGCAGAATCTTTCCCGCCAGCAAGCAGGACGAGTAATCATTTTGCATTGTAACAGCCATCTAGGAAAAGAGCCAGCAATCATGAGCCTGCAATTCAAATTTCACAGCGCACCCATTTCTGCAATGTGTGTGTGCTTTCTATGGCTTTTAGTTAACAATGAAGAATGTTGGATTCATACATCATGGACCCTGTGTAGCTCTCCTACATTCTCCTGGGGAGGTCTCTTTGGGTAGCTACGTGATGTAATTGGAGAAAGGGAGGTTGTACGCCATAAAAGAAGGTTGGCAAACCCTGTACTAGATGACTTGAGACAGAGTATCACAAAAACACATTGTGGAATCTTGTGACACACACATCCCTCCCCACACATAGAACCAGGGCTACAGTGATAGTCATATTGGGATAGGAGTTTAAAATATTGGGTTGCACCATCTCTCTCTCCTGCTGTGACCATAAAAAACCTTAAGGTCAATTCACAGCCTCTTTAAACTGCACTTACACATGAATAATCATGTGTATGTGTAATGTTTAGGTCCCTTTTTGAGTTTCTCATGCGTTTTTTTTTCATTAGCATTTTCGTAGTTGCTTCTAAGCCTTTTCGTTAATTGCTTTGTATTTTTTTTTGGCGTTGACGCTTATAAGCCATAATTGTTGAGGGCTTGCGCATGATCCAAAACCCTGATTACGCCTGCGAGAGAGGCTTATAAGACTGGATATTTTACTTATGGGCTCTATTTCCTGGTGAGTTTGTGGTTTCATGGCGTGTTGGCAAATGGAATGGGGTCCTGAGACGATGTGGCAGCTTGACCCTTGGAGAGCAGCATCCAGCGTTTCTGCCTGGCTGCGGCTTTTGTGGCTGCGTTTTTTTGCCTGCCATTTTCACTTATGAGAAGGAAAATTGCTGTATTGGAGCGATGCTGGCTCCACTTTAACACAGGCACTGGGACTTTTTTAAACACCCCTCCCAAAAAAAAACATTTGCAAATAGTTTTTTTTTTACCTATTTTTTTTTATATGGTTTTGTTTACTACACTTTCTTAATGAAAAAAAAAATAACAATCGAAAAGAAAATATAAATAAAAAATTACAGAATAATGTTTACATTGTATAAATGTGGGCATCCCAAATATATAACTAGGAAGAAGTAAGGAGGAATGCATGGCATGCTAAGTACTTTGGAGCAGATGAGACTTGGCAAAGCCAATGCGCTAGCAGGGCCAGGGTATAGGAAATGGTTAAAAAAAAAATAGGTTGTCATATGCGTTTACCAAATAATGTTAGCCACACCCCTATCTCCTGTACTGAGCCTTCTCAATATTATCTTTAGGACTGGACATGCGATGTTATTATCTTGAAGACTTTGGGGTTAGATTCAGAGCCAGGTGGGAACTCTCACTCCCTTTTAGGAGAGAAAATGGTCATTGACTTTCATTCTATGTCTTGGGGATGATTTAGAGCCTGGTAAACATTTACACCCAGTAGACAATGAAAATCAATGGCAATTTTCTCTCCTAAAAAGTAGAGAGAATTCTCACTCGGCTCTGAATAAACCCTATATGGCTAGTCATCCGAATTCAGTCAGATGGAAGCCAGTCATATAGTTAGTGAAATGCCCTCAAGAAAATAACACAGCGACACCAGTTGCCTTGATTTATTGCTTTAGATATACCATGACCTGGATGATTGAGAATGTCCACTGAGATTTCTCTACACCCACTGCCAAATGCTACAAGCCATGTTGCCTAATGATACATCAATAATAGTGTCAAGATGTCAACTCTAAACCTACACCTACAGAGTTGACAAAGCTCAGATATTGGAATAGGATGTTAAAATCTTGGGATGGGCCATCTCTCCCTCCTACTGGGACTATAACAAGATGAATCATTCTAAAAAGCCTGCCAGGTGACAGGTCCATTGGGTTACGTCGTTCCAACCAAAGGGCTATTCACTTATCTTAATTGTTTCTATTGTAATCAGCAGTGATAGTTTATAATGCGGTCACTAGCCTAATAACTTACATTGCAATGTGATGTGTGCATCACACTGTGGGATGGAAAAGACGTAGAGATTTTCTCATCTGTAGAAACAGTTGAACAACCTTCAGGTAATTATCATTACAGTATATTCCCAGTGGTTCGCTATAGGAATACAGATCCAAGCCGTGCCCTATCTATAATAATGGTGAGTCACACTAGTGGCAAACATCCAACACTAATTTGGAGCAATTTATTCAGGTTTCTGAATTGAAGTAGTTGATTCTTCTCCTTATCCCACATTTTCTAGGCCCATAAATATCATCTTAAATTTTAAAGTTTCTTGGCAAACTCAGCCCCATCAGTCAGCGGTGTAACTAAATCCGATGGGGCCCAGGTGTGAACATTAAATGGGGCCCTTTCACGGCTCATACAGAAAATGTTTTCTGTTTTTTAACTCAATTGGAGGAAGCTAGACCACTAATGAGTGAAACTGCACAGACGAATGGTGCTTCTTTCTCTAGATCATGCCAAGTGAGCACACATATGATAAATAGGGTGGAGGAGCAACAATGATGGCTCCCTTGACCTCCTGGGCCCCCGATGCAGTTGCACCCTCTGCACCCCCCTCGACACTGCCATCAGTCAATTCATAGCTTACAGGAACAATCACATTTCCAATGTTTTAGAAGAAAGATAATCATTTAGATACAGATGGTTGACCATGCTGTTGACCAAAATGTAATGTTTTTTACCATACTTAGAGATCTCAGCTTACAAACAAACCTCATCAGAGACTAAGGGGGTTATTTAAGAAGGGATAGCACCAGGTAGTGCCTTGTAGCTGCAGGCAGCGTCTGGTGAACACCAGGCACTGTACGCAAAACCACATTTAAGAAAGCAAATCTGGTGAGCGCCTCTAACAGTGCCATGTAGCGTCACATGTATTTAAGCAGATCCTACCTGCATCTACTGCATGTTATGACCCTTTAAAACATCCAAGATGACGGCTCATGGAGCATCAGGCAGCCTGCAAACAGGAAGTGCCTTCTGACTGTGCTGCTCTGCATTCTGGGATTGCTGACCTTTTCCTGACCCCAGCTCAGCTCTGTCTGAGCAAATCACAGCTATAATCCCACCCGTCTGTACTTTATCCCACTCTCCTCAGTAAGTGATGCTTCTGAGTCAAGATGGCAGCGCTCGTATCCTAAAGTCCTGAACAGAGTTGCAGCCCAATGGGGGAAGGAATAATAAGTGACTAAAAACTTTAAATATATAAATTTTAGATGCCGGGGAATAGTTTAAGGGTTTGGGCTTTTCAATAAATCATGGTGAAGGTCCGGTTTAATCCAGGCGGCTCAGCGTAAAGCCATGTAGTACCTGTCACTCTTTAGCGCTCCCCCATACATTTCAATGGGCTTTCATTAGTGGTGTATAAATAGCGTGTTTGACAATCATTGTGTGACCTCTCCTGGCTGCAAACACTTTTATAAACTTTTTTATGCAGAATTGCATTTACAGGTCTGGAACTAAAGTGTTAATGTCCCAGTGTTATAACAATGTCATCCCATGTGTTTTTGCTTTGTTACTGGTGGATATGTGTTCAAAAACAGACTTTAATCACACAGCGTCTGGCGCTCTATGCTACAGCACCCAGATTTAGAGCGCAGACGCTTTGTGTGTGTCTAGTGTTATGTTAAATATGGTGTGGAGCGGCGAGTGTCGGACGCACTGAGCTGGCGCTACCTGTTGCTCACTGCAACGTTATACTGTTGTTACAGCGCCCAACACACATCACATTCATCAATGCCGTCCAGGTTACTAAAGCAACCAAGACGCTCTGTTACAGCGTCTACTAGCGGACGCTCTAAGCGCCGATATACAGATGCTCAAATGGCAATACCTGGCGTTAGCAGTGAATCAGCCTCTAAGTCACCGTTAATGTAATAGATTACATAAATCTTAGCATATGGTACAGGGGAACTGGACAGAGATTTACAGCCCATCTCTTTCAGCTATTCTTACCATTTTCAGGCAAGAATGTATAGATCTCGCACTGACTTACTGCTTCTTAGAGGAACAGAGAGAGCTAAGGTTAGAGAGTTTATTCTGTTTTACTGTTGCAATCCCCTGTATTCTAAGTATGTCACACACCCCGCTTCAAGATATTCATTACCTGTGGGTAGTATGGTCCTGTAGAGGGCTTCTGCAGAGATGATTGGAGGAAAGAAAGCCCCTCCCAGTCCATAAGTACCTGGGACCTCCCACTCATTACCCAGTCTTCATCTCTGCAGACGGCGATCAAGCAGCAGATGATATCTCCTCCTTGCACAGGGGGACTTTAAGGTAGCCGGGTCTACTCCCGGCCTATATATATTTTTATTTCCGTTCGGACTCTTTATTCCCTTTATTAATATATAGCTATTTAAATGCCTCCCAGTCTTGACTGCTGTCCGAGCGAGGGTATAACAGCACCTCAGGTGCTCAGGAGCTATGTTCCACCGCGAGACCCTATAAAGAGGGTAGGCGGTTATACCGGGTTGGTGACTCCGGTTTGGGATGCCCTGTCCAAGAGTTTAATTTTCCCCTTAAATGGCCTATTCCCCTTTTTTAGTTGTGTGGAGGCCTCTTATTCAGCTTCTGGTGTTTTTCTATGGGGGCGCCTGGAAAATAGATTTATTTGAAATGTTTGTTTAAAATGTTTACTTTTCTGGTATGAATAGTTATAATGTAAACTTGTTGCAATCTTTCTTGCTGACGGCTATTGCCGCCGCGGTGCTGGATTTTTACCTCAGAGCTGAGGGGAGGATTTCTCCCCTCACGCTCTTCAGTGAGGGGGCGGGGCCGGGCCTTCGGTATGAGGCCGCAGCCCGCGCCCTTTAGGAGTTTGGAGCTGGTAGCGTGACCGAGCGGGGAGCAGCTTCGCTTGTTATGCGGGCTGCTACCGGCTCTATTATGCGCCCGGTGCCGCGGCTGCCTGCGGCACCGATGCGCGAGTGTTAATGGAGGGGAGCTTCCCCTCACGTCTGACAGACACTGTGCTGGATTTTTACCTCAGAGCTGAGACAGGTGCTGGATTTTTACCTCAGAGCTGAGGGGAGGATTTCTGCCCTCACGCTCTTCAGTGAGGGGGCGGGGCCGGGCCTTCGGTATGAGGCCGCAGCCCGCGCCCTTTAGGAGTTTGGAGCTGCTGGGCGGAGCCTTGCAGCGCGCGATCCACGCTGGCCACACCCCCCTGCTGCGTCTCCCGCTCTGATCTGTGTTACCTCAGGCAGAGGACACAGTGTATTGGCGCCCAAAGACTCAGTGAGTGGCCCTGCGGCCGTTGCTTATCTGTACATATTTGTGTATATAATATATATATATATATATATATATATATATATATATATATATATATATATATATATATATATATATATATATATATATATATTAGATATAGGTTTATATAGGGAGAACCTCTTACTGTCTTTTTCTATGTTTTTCAGGCTGAACTGCCAGGAATTTTTTTTTAGGTTTCTCCTGGTCCTAGAGTACCTGGGTACTTTTGCTATTTATTACAAAACCTCCCACTTGGACAATATAAGGGTATCCCGGGTTGCTTAATAGCGTAATTCCCTCACTCATAGCGACTATTCAAGTTCACCTTATGGAGGCATCCCAAGATTCCGGGCTCCCCTCGGGACAATCCCGGAAGTGTATGGGTTGTGGGGTATCCCTAATAGGGGATGATTTTTTCCTATGTATATCATGTGCACAGCAGACTATTACACGGCAGTCCGGTCCCCAGGCATCTGGGTCAGCGCAGCCGGCTTCATCCTCTCCCCCTCCCACTTTGACCCGTGCCCCGTGTGAGATTGCCACGGGGGGGGGGGGGGGGGGGCAGTCGCAATCTGATGTGTGTGCCAGGTTGGCCAGTATTGAAAAATTCATTTCCTCCACGGTTGCCAAGAAAGCACCGGCTAAGAGGAAGCATTTATCACCGGTTAATCATTTTGAATATGATGATGATGACGAGGACGGCCTGGATTGGTCAGATTATTCCCCTCTAGAAGAAGGGGAATTATTTGAGGATTCAGATATTTCTGATGATCAGCAATTTGTTGGTGCTGATTCCGATCGGAGCTCAGGGACTTCCTTGGATACTCCTAATGTTCTGACTCAGATGTTTGAGGTGCTTGCTATCTCGCCTCTGGCGGAGGTTCCTCAACAGCAAGGGGAGTTTTATGACGAATCCAAGCCGCGGTTGGAATTCCCTAATCAAAAGCATTTTGATAATATTATTTCTAAGGAATGGGAAAGGCCTGCCCGGCTCCCAGGCATTCCCCAAAGTTGGGATAAGAGGTATCCTTTTCCAGTGGATACGGTTAAGCGCTGGGCGTCTCCCCCCCGAGGTGGACGCCCCTATTTTGGGGTTATCCAACTCAGCCGTATTGAACAACCCTGATTGTTCCTCTCTTAAGGATGGTGAGGATAAACGCATTGACCAGATGGCTTGTCATGATTTTGCCAGTATTGGGGCAGCAATAAGGCCTGTTTGTGCCTCATCGCTGTTGGCGGTGGCTACTAGAAAGGTGGTTAGGCACTTGTTATCCTCCTCCAGTTTGAATCCGGACAGTGAGGAATTTCGTGAACTAAAACAATGTGAGGTGTTTTTGTCCTTCATGGTGACCGCTTTGGATGATTCCTTGATGATGAGTAGTAGAGCCTCTGCTCTAATGGTTACTATCAGGCGTTCAATTTGGTTACGCCAGTGGGCGGCTGACTTTGGGTCAAAAAAGTCACTAACAGCTCTTCCCTTCGTTGGGTTACGGCTCTTTGGAGACAAGCTGGATGCCGTGGCCAAGGGGGGCAAACTACCTCAACGCAAGAAGCAACGTCGCCCCTTTCGAGGAGCGTCTTCCTTCACTCCTTCCTTTCGGGGATCTAGAGCAGGAAGAGGTTTCGCCTTCCCTTCTACAAGGGGAAATTCCTGGAATAGGGGCAGAGGACGTGCCCATTCAGGATACAATTGGGGCTCAAAACCCAAACCCGTGGCCAAGCCCGCTCAACAATGAGGGGGCGCCCTCACCCGTGCGGGTGGGGGGACGGCTACAGCACTTCTCCCAGGTCTGGAACCGAGAGGTCTCGGACAGGTGGATCCGGAAAGTGGTGTCTTCCGGCTACAAGCTGGAGTTCGAGTCCCACCCTCCCCCGCGTTTCCTCAGGTCTCGGGTGTCCCCGGAGGCACTGGCTGCGCAGCAGCTCCGGGCGGCAGTATCGAGTCTTCTGGAAATGGCAGTCATTTGCCCAGTTCCCTCATTAGACCGGGGTCGGGGTTTTTACTCAAATCTGTTCACGGTCCCCAAAAAGGATGGCTCCGTCCGGCCCATACTGGACCTAAAGATTCTCAACAAGTTCGTCAGACTGCGAAGGTTTCGCATGGAAACGTTGCGCTCGGCTATTCATTCTCTTCGTCAGGGGGACTTCATGACGTCCATAGACATTCAGGATGCTTACCTCCATGTTCCCATTTTTCCCCCACACCAGAGGTTTCTGAGGTTTGCGGTGGAGGATCGGCACTTTCAGTTTGTAGCTCTTCCCTTCGGTCTCACCACAGCTCAAAGAGTTTTCACCAAGGTGCTTGCTGGGGTGATGGCTCTCTTCAGAGCGCAGGGATTCGCATTGTGCCATATCTGGACGATCTCCTCATCATGGCACCGTCATTCAGCCAGGCAGAATTGGACACCAGGACGGTAATATCCACTCTGGAGAGGTTCGGCTGGGTGATCAACTACCCCAAGTCCTCCCTACACCCGTCCAGGACAGTATCCTTTCTGGGAATGTCTCTGGATACAGATCTGGCCAGAGTTTTCCTTCCTCAGTCCAAGGTTCTTCTGATTCAGGAGTTGGTTCGGTCGCTCATGTCCATGCCTCGACCGTCCATCCGTCTAGGGATGAGACTGGTGGGTTTGATGGTGGCCTCATTCGAGGCGGTTCCCTTTGCTCAGTTTCACACAAGGACACTACAGCTCCATCTGTTATCGGTCTGGAACAGGTCTCCTCAGTCGCTGGATCATCTTTTTCAGATGTCTCCCCGGGTTCGCCGCTCGCTTCGGTGGTGGCTGAACTCAACCAACCTACTGAGGGGCAGATCCTTTCGGACTCCTCAGTGGGAGATAGTCACTATGGATGCCAGCCTCTCAGGATGGGGGGGCTTTTGGAAGGATCTGCAAGTTCAGGGTTTGTGGAGTCCCCTGGAAGCTCACGAGTCTATCAATGTTCTGGAATTGAGGGCCATCAGGTTGGTTCTTTGTCATTTGACTCATCAACTGCGAGACTTGCCGGTCCAGGTCAGGTCAGACAATCGGACGGCGGTGGCCTACATCAATCACCAGGGAGGAACCCGCAGCAGGAATGCCCTCAAGGAAGTGTCTCTGATCCTGGACTGGGCAGACAGACATGTCCCGTGTATCTCAGCAGTTTACATACCAGGTGTGGAGAACACGGAGGCGGACTCTCTGAGCAGGATGTCAGCCCGCAAGGGGGAATGGTCTCTCAATCCCAGGGTCTTTCACTCAATTTGTCTCAGGTGGGGGTCACCGGCAGTGGACCTATTTGTCTCACGTCACAATCACAAACTTCCGGCTTTTGTGTCTCTGGTGAAGGACCCACTGGCTCTCGCGACGGACGCCATGTCCCTGAACTGGAGGGATCTGGGGTTTCTGTACCTGTTCCCTCCATTTCCCATGGTGGCCAGAGTAGTGCGCAAGCTTGCTCTGGAGAGAGCAACAGCAATTCTGGTAGCTCCAAGGTGGCCAAGACAGGTCTGGTTCGCAGACGTGGTAAGGTTGGCAGAAGATCAGTTCGTTCTGCCCCTGCTGCCAGATCTGCTCACACAGGGTCATTTTCGTTACCCCAATTTACCAACGCTGGCTTTGACGGCGTGGCTGCTGAAACCTCCATCTTGAAGGAGGAAGGTCTTTCTGACGCTGTTATTCAGACTCTCATTCGTGCTAGAAAGAAGTCTTCTTCATCCGTGTACTATAGGACTTGGAGGTCTTATATTGATTGGTGTGAGTCTAGGGCCTTCCCTTGCAGGGAATTCTCTGTTTCTAGAATTTTGGAGTTCTTGCAACATGGTCTGGACTTAGGGCTCCAACTCAGTACTCTGAAGGGGCAGGTGTCTGCCCTGGCGGTATTTTTCCAAAAGTCTTTTGCACTACACCCCTTTTTCCAGGGGGTTACGCATGTGCGGCTTCCTAGGAAGCCTTTGATTCCGGTTTGGGATTTGAATTTGGTTCTTTCTGCGCTACAGGGTCCCCCCTTTGAGCCCTTGCATGATATTCTTTTGTCTTCCCTTACGCAGAAGGTGGCATTTTTGGTAGCTATCACTTCAGTTAGACGTGTTTCTGAGTTGGCGGCTCTGTCTATTCAAGCTCCATATTTTGAAAGACATCAGGATAAAGTGGTTTTCCGTTTTAAGACGGACTTTCTTCCTAAGGTGGTTTCGTCCTTTCATTTAAATCAGGATATTGTTCTGCCCTCTCTCTGTCCTAACCCCAGCAATGACAAGGAGAGGGTCCTGCATTCTTTGGATGTGGTTCGTGTTGTGAAGTATTATTTGGTGGTAACGTCTGCTTTTCGCAAGACTGATGCATTCTTCGTGGTGCCTTTTGGGCCCAAGAAGGGTCTAGCACCCACAAAGTCTACCATCAGCAGATAGATCCGTCAGGCCATTGTAGGGGCCTATTCTGCTAAGGGAAGAGATCCTCCCTTTCGTGTTACAGCTCATTCTACTCGTGCGGTTGGGGCCTCCTGGGCTTTTCAGCACCAGGCCTCTGTTGAGCAAGTTTGCAAGGCCGCTACCTGGTCTTCTGTTCACACTTTTTTAAAGTTTTACAAGGTTGATGTGCGGGCCTCAGCGGATGCTGTTTTTGGCCGCAAAGTTCTGCAGGCTGCAGTAGTTTAAGTTGTGCTTTATGCCTTGTTTTTGGATCCCCACCCTTTATGGACACTGCTATTGGATGTCCCACAGGTAATGAATATCTTGAAGCGGGGTGTGTGACATACTTAGAATAATACCATTTTGTGAATGCTCACCTTGTAAAATGGGTATTATAAGTATGTCACACACCCCGCTTCAACCCGCCCTTTGGATTCTGCATCCTTCATATGGTGAACTTTGTGTTGTTGACTGATATTTGGCTCTTCCTGGTCCTTTACCTTACTGCTTTCTTTATACTGGGTAATGAGTGGGAGGTCCCATGTACTTATGGACTGGGAGGGGCTTTCTTTCCTCCAATCATCTCTGCAGAAGCCCTCTACAGGACCATACTACCCACAGGTAATGAATATCTTGAAGCGGGGTGTGTGACATACTTATAATACCCATTTTACAAGGTGAGTATTCACAAAATGGTATTTTTATTTTGGGGTGACGGCAACACAATAAAAAAAAAAAAAAAAAAAAAAAAAAAAAAACTGAAAATACATTGGGGACACTTGAAAGACATGTCACAGGATTTGCATGGCCCAAATCAAGTTTGTAGCGCAACCCAAAAGTGCAAAAAATGCATACAAAAACTTTTCCAAACAGCCCAGGGATCCTGTGGCACATGCACCAGCCCCCCAAAAAAAATTAAAAGCAAAAAAAAAAAAAGATAACCAACCCAGCCCATTGACATCTATGGGATAAGGCCACATAGTGCAGGGTGAGTGCCTGGCACTGTAGGAAACACAGCACATCCCATCGTTGATGATAGTTGGGACACTACCTGGCACTATCACAGGCGCTCTGAATTTTTGATAACTACACCTTTTGCATTGGGATCTGACATTCACCTGACGTTCATGTGGCACTAGCGTTTCTTAAATAAACCCCTTACAGCAAACACCAGTGAACACAGACTTACGCCATATATTTTGCTGTGTTTGTGCCGCAATTTATTGGCGAAAGTCACTGGAAAGTGGTTTGAAGAATGCCAGCGATATGCTGGGGAACATGAAATATTGCAGAAAACTTTTATAGCCTATATCGGCATTGGAGGGGTCTCAGAATATATGTGGGGTAACTGGAGTGTCTGGGTTGTAAACTGAATAAAAAAAAGTTTAAATGAAAATATAAAAGTCATGTAAAAACATTATAATTAGTTTTTCACATACTGATAGTCACGTGTGAAAAAAAGGTCAACGATGATAAAAAGAACTAAAGACACAATCTCTCCAACAATAATATTGATTCCTATGGGATTCGCCACTAAAAGCTGGCAAACGGAAAAGGTGTTCACATGCTCAAATGCGGAAAACAGTGACTGGGCAGCGAATGGCCAGTGAATTCATCATTTTGTAAATGATCCCCTATTTATAATATATTTTCATATATTTTTTGTAAACGTCAAATTTGCTTGCTACGAATTCTCCTGCTGCATTAAAAAAAAAAAAAAACTGGAGCAATCATCTTAAAAAATACCTCTTAGCTCCCTGGGGCAGCATGCCATTTATATATACTGCAGCAAAAATGGCGTCATAATTAGCACATTTATAGCCATTCAGCAAAGGCGGGTGGCCTATGAGTGACGGATAAGATGTAGAAAAGCGTCCGATGACAACTATGAGCAGCCATAGACCTTTTCAGTAACAAGTATTGCTGTGAAGATTTGGACTAAAGATAAAGGACTTTTAAAAATAAAAAAACAGCTATACCTACACACAGGGCTGTTTCTAGGGCCGGGCAAGCAGGGCCATCAGCGGCACCGGCTATTGGGGGCACTGTAATCCTGCCATCCTGTTTTCTGAAGATGAGTTAAGGCCACTGTTAGTGGTGCAGGCCATAAGGCAGGGCCCTCACCCCCCCCCCCCATATTGGGCTCAGTCATGGGGAGGGGCACTGCCTGTTGCTATGAGAGAGACACAGCATGGTACATAGCTGTATAGGACAGCAGCGGCACTATAGGATGGGTGAGAAGGGGGTAACTGAATGATCTTTTGTCTAGAAAATTCTTTGAGGTGGAGCAAAACCCAATGTGGCCAGCCCTTGGAATTTTTTCGCTGGCCTTCCTCAGGGGCATCCTGACCCCCCTGGATGCCGCAGAACTCACTTGATTCTTGTCGTCCTCGATGACGGAAACATCCAGTGGCCGTATCTCTGGGCTTTGAGCGTGTTACTGAACCCCAGCTAGATGGCCTGGGGGCCGCAGCATGCATGCTGCTGGGGTTGCAGCCAATTGTCGTCTACCAAGCATTACATATGCATGGCAAACTGCCCTGATTGGATGAGAGCCAGCCCATGCGTCGTAGGACTGGCAAGAGGTGAGTTTTATGGGCTGTATGGCAGCAATGAATATTTAAAGGATTCTAAAAATTTCCCCTTGAATTTGTAGCATTAAAAAAATGTTTGAAAACAGTGTCCTGATGTGAAGATGCAATCATTAGCTTGCTGGTTGTTTATTGCAACACATGATCACAACTTCAGACTTAAAGATAAAAAAATAGAACAGGAAGCGAAAACTTGTACTGCAAAGGACTACCGAACAGCCAGCTGTGAAGCCATTTACAGTGTAACGCAGGGGTCTGTAGACAATGTAATGTAAAACAGAAGGGATCTGGCTAGTTTTTAACAATGTAACAGCAGGATTCATGTCCTGCTTGTTATATTGTACAGCGCGTCAGCGGCTCAACATAAAAAAACTCCCAGCGCAAATTCTATTATGGTCTGTGATGCTACCCCTGTATGTATATGTTCATACAACATTCTTCATTATAAGCTCTCCATTGCAGAAATTACCTACACATTGAGGAAAGCTGTGAGGTAGTTGTCAACTGATTACATTTTAATACCTTGCAAAGCGCTATGGAAGATGATGGCGCTATAGAAACATTAATAATAATAATAATAATAATAACTGGGTTGTGGCTGCTAAACACTGTATTGCAGCAGGTTTGCTCTTGTTACACTCTGTATGTAACTTTACCTACAGCCTGGCTGTTACAATGTATTACCCAGCAGGAAGCTAGATGGCTTTTACAGTGTACGATGCGGACTTATCCTGCTTGATACATTGTGCAGCAGGAGGAAGAGAGATTTTGCAGGGCAAAATAAAAACCTCCCAGCCCAACATTCATTCCATCCATGGATTTTAATGTCTGCTCCCTCTGTACCTCATCTCCTACTGGCTGGATCCCTCAGTGGGCTGAATCGACCCTATTTTGGGGTGTTAGCTTCAGTGCTGAAGGAGAAGACTCCCTCATTGACTGGCAGCAGCATGGAATCCAATTTGATCCACCACTGTTTTTCAACTGTAAATGATATAAAGCAGACCAGGATCTGTCGGGAGCACAATGTCAGCATTGCAGCTGACAGTATAAGAATAGGACCAAATTCAGCCCCCAGGGCTAGAAAAAAATCAAGTGGGAGTTGAGGTAGGTAGCTTTTTCTTTCTAACTTTACTAGCCTTTTTAATTTGACCAGAATTTTGTTCCATGCACAGAATTTAGACTATATACTATTTAAATGTGGCCATTTCTAAAAGACTTCAAGGCTAGCCTGCCTCTGGGGCATCTGAAATTGGGATGTTCCGCTGTGTGAAACTTAGCAGCGGCTCCAGTAACGCTGTCTTCACAGGTGCCCGCATGGCTTCCTTGTTGCTGTGGCCCACTCCCACACCACCTAGCCATTCCCATTTGAAATACATACATTTAAAATAAAGACATTAATTTGCCATTGCGCTCTTCTTCCATCATCCTCCCTCCTGGTTCAACAGGTTGTAATCTTCTTTATGCTGGTGAGTGGCCCCATCAGTATATGTAGAGTCCCCCCCTCCTCCTTCCTTAGCATCCCACCAAGTTATCCCTGGGAATCCCATGTCCCTCCTCCGTGATGTCATTAGTCACATGAGAAGATTACAAATAGGCTCCTCTGCTGTGGTATAAAAGCCTCCTTCCCCAGATGGTGCCCCTTGGCACTACAGCAGGGAAGGAGCAGGGAGGGCCTATAACCCCCTCACAATAGATGCTGGTGGAGCAGTTGAAATACAATTTCATCTTCCCTGCCATCAAGAAGATCACAGCCCAATGAACCAGGAGGGTGCCCTGAACCAGGCAGACCTGCAGAGAGGACACTGCCCACCAGGGGACAGCTGAAAAAAGATGCAGCAACGTTTAAAAAAAAAAAAAAAAAAAACTTTTTTCTTTGTTTTTAATTGTTGTGAACTAGTATAGGGGGGCAAGGGACCCCTATTCAAGTTCACAGGGTAGCGATAGCTGGCATGCCACCTGCCAGCTTCAGCAGCCAGCATAGCATGTTGGGTAATTTGACCCAGGTCTTGCAGGTATCCAGAATGGGGCAAACTTGAGCAAATCCGGGTTGAATCTAGCTTCAGCCCAGATCCGAAGTCCAATACTAGCTGCTCTCCCAAGTGCCTAGAAAGTTACTGAGCATGGGATATTTAAATATCACCCTGCCTACATGTTAAATATAACATATAGGAGACATATTAGTCTTTTTTTAGCTCATTATTTTAAATATAACATCTGCCTCTGTGCCAGTTCAACCCTAATTTAAAACCTACCTAGAATTTAAGATGTACGAGAATGGGACACCCAATCAATTGAATGAACAGAAATATAGTCCATTCACTAAACCCAAAACCAGCAAATCCTTCACACTAAATCAAACAAAAAATATAAAATAAATCTAAAACTAGCTGTAGCTCCACCAATTCTTTGCTTTGCCTCCACATACTCCAGTTTCTCATATGCCTGAAAAAAAAAAGGAGCTCCATGTCAAATCATTAGCGACCCCTTCTCCCTGCTTGACATATACACAACCCCTAAAAAAAGAAAAAAATTCTTCAACTGCTATAATGTGGTCCCTGTCCGCTATGCTGTATTGTTCAAAAGATTGACAACTCTGCTGTGTAAGACTCACTTCAGCCCCGGGCTCTGCCGGTCATCTCCCTTTGGTGAAAAAGGGACCTCTTGTGATGGTCTATTTCATTAAGATCTCAGTTGCTTAGGGCCAATTCTCCCCTCTATCACTCAAACCTGTAAAGTCTGTTTGTTTTTATACAGGACTGAAACATTCTCCTCCACCCCCTAACAATGGCGCTCAATTAACTAATAAAGAAAGTTTTTCCCATTAGCAACCTTAAAATGATAGCTAGTTTTTTTTGTTTTTTATTGCCAAATATTTTGGTAAATTATAGTGGTTTTCTTCCAGGGCTGGTATTTTCCACGACATACATTTAGATTCATTTTTACAACAAGTCAAAAAAAAGCAGAGATTGAATATTAGCAGTTGTTATTTCTCTTTAGTTGCACCTCAATCACTCGAGTGTTTTAAATCCGTCACAGAAACACATATACGCTTACCTTCCTCAATAGGCTTTCTCTGTTTGTAAGACTCCCAATGATGTTGTCCCGATGAGTCATGTAATTTTTTTGTTAGGCCTGATCATATCAACAGGCTTCTTTTGATTATTCAACATACAGTCTTGGCTGTATTTGGTGATCGGGCTGCGCGAGGCCCTTTTAGAGCTTGCTCCCCCTTTTGTTGAAACAGGATGACTGTAAGGAGTTTAGAGTGGACCAAAACCCACTGAGATTGGCCCAGGAATCTATAAGCTTCCTCGGCCGATTGATTCCCTCCCCCGGGGCATCCAGATTCGGGATGCTGTGCTGTATGAAACACCCAGGTAGCCTGGAAACTCACCTTCTTTCCTGGTCCAACAGCACATGGGTAAGCTGTGGCTGCATCCCTGGTATCTCTCTAGCAGAATGCGTGGCCCCGGCAGGTATTTGTGAATGGCCGATGCGAGCACGCTCCCTGTTAGAGGGTAGCAGGGGATGCTGCTACCAGCATGCTCAGATCTGCTCACATTAGGCGAGCTCCTGGACAAAAGGAGCAAAAGAGGATCCAAGCTCGCTGATTGGATAATGGGCTGCGCATACATTGAAGGACCGGGAAGAAGTGAGTTTGTTTGGGCGACCTGGGGGGTTTCACACGGGCGTGCTGATTGAACAAGAGGCTGTGCATGCGTCGTAGGACCGGAAAGAGGCGAGTTTGTTTGGGCAGCCTGGGGGGTTTCACACAGAGGGGTACCCGCGATCAGGGTGCCCGGGGGGCAAGGACTAGGACTAAAATCAAGGATTGTCAAAATATTGGGTTTTGGTCCACTTTAATGCACTGTTGTTGGTGTATGTTGTGTGTTTGTGGAGGGAAGGGAGGTTATAAGGGGTTAAATACAGCCAAGCATATATTTCTTACCAGCTTTTTGGCACTAGATACACAGGAGTCACATTACTAAGCAGTGGAGTTAAGGACATCAAGTCCTGTTGACAATACTACGATTATCTGCTTGCTCCCTCTTCCCCCTTCAGGTGGTAGCCAGCTGGGAACAGGTGAGCAGAGTCACAGAACATACACATTAGACAGACAACCTGTTTACACCACCAGAGAAGCAAGTAACCAACTGGGGCATGAGAGGCCGGCACTCGATGGAGAGCTCATAACCACCCTACATCTTCAGCAGAGCTCCAAGTCATGTAGGATACGCTAGGCCCCAGGATGTAATGTGTTGGTCACAGATTTCAGGAAGGGGGGGCAGACAGTGGACAGCACAACAAACAGCAGATACCAGAAGACAGAATCTAACCAGGGGGTAAAAGAAGACCAAAGACAAGTAAAGACAATACAGGGCATGGACCCCCATACAGCCAATGGGGGGTAGGCACAATACCAGACAGGGCAACAAGTTTAGCAGAGGGCACTTACTTACATGCACTTACAAGAAGTATGATGTGATGATCCTAGGCAGGGCTAAAAACACATTCATTTATAGTTTATTGTTGGTCACCTGTTTCTCAAAGAATTCAGTTCAAACATCTAACATACTAAACTATAAAGATCTCTCCAGCCAGGTCCTCCCCTATGTTTCATCTCTAACCTAGTGATACCAACCCAGACACAACCTCCATCAGTCATCTGACATTCTTCTGTCCTCCTACTTGGCTGCCTCTTCTCCTGTAATGCATTCTCCCACTCAAACCACCACTCCCCAATACTCCATGCTTTTTAAATTGCCCTCAAAACTCATTTCTTCATATAAACATATAACCTGGCTTAAGCAACTCCTATAACTTTCACAGGGCACAATGCCGCTAAACTCAAGCTCTATCACCTATGATCCCTTCATTTTTTTGACCCCTTATATTTTAGACTGTAAGCTTGATAGGGCTCTCTTTGATATCTCCTCTGTGCCCTCTTCTGGCCTAAACTTTGTTAGCATCTGTCTGTTTTGGTCTCTGTACTGTATTTTACCCTGTCTGTAATTTTACAGTACTGTGGAAGAAGATGGAGCTATAAAAATTCAAACATTAAAACAAACACACAAATTATAATAGGAAAGATAGGGGAGAAAATTACAAACACGTAAAAGAGCAAGGAAAATGTAACATGGAACCTGAGACAGACACATACAAGCACTACAGCAGGGGGCTCAACAGGGAGAGCAATAACACTACTTCAAGGCCTCATCGATATCAGTCCTCACAATGGCCCTGCAGCAATATCAATCACAATGTAAGTTATATTTAATATAATCGGGTTCCAGCGGCTGTGAAAACTGCATACAGAGATGACATTGTGTATGATTATGCTATAAATTAATAACATGTGTATATTAAACTATTATTTTGGTCTGGCTGAGGAGGCTGAGTAACCTAAGACTATCTCATACTCCCTTTGGAAATAAAGTAAAATAGGGCTGAACCAGGCTATGCCCCTTCTATCAATTTAATTGGTGGCCTACTCATGTTTTAACAGGTTATGCAAGACATATGACTTCGATTCTGATTTCAGTTGCAGGACACCCTTAGGCCCGGGGGTTGCTTTTCGGGATGCCCCCAGTATCGGAAAGGGAAAATCATAAGCTTACACCCCGCTGTCCTAGGGTTGATACTTGAAAGGGAACGCTGGAAGGTACTCACTCAGGTCTGCTGCAGACTTTAAAGCTGGAACGTAGAGGAACTTTAGGTCCTTTTTTGCACCCAGAAATTCAGGCAGAATGACTTTGCAGGATGCCACTTTTTATTGAAGCAACTTAATTCAGGTATTTGTCCCTGGCACATACTGCCTTCTTCAGGGCCCATCTTCATGCCTCCTCCTGTTTTGCCCTTCAGGAGTTTCTGTCCACCTGTGTGTTTCCTTCAGCTTACTAGTTCAATTCCAGGGGGGGATGGGAACCCCACATGATGACCTACAATGCTTCGGGGGGGGGGGGAGTGCTTTCAGGGGCGCATCCCAACACCCCAAGTTCCAAGGTTCCTGGCCAGTGTTCCAGTAAAAGACTCCTCTTCCTGTATGGGGGTGGTCACTGGTTAGCAGCCTCTATCCACTCCTCACAGGCTTAATACCCAAGTAATGCATGTCCAAGGATCGCCCGGCCAGTGTTCCTTCAAGCGGACACTGGGCAGTAGCCTCCACTGGCCCAGCACATGAGGTGGTGCTCCACACAAACTGTGCACTACTTCTTCCAGATTGTTCACTTGAATCTAATCCCATCTCTTCCTGGACCTCTACCTTTATAGACCCCGGCACAATTTAACTGGCCATTGTTCCTTTCAGCAGACACTGGGCAGTAGCCTCCTCCAGCCCAGCATACAAGGTCGTGCTCCACACAAACTGTGCACTACTTCCTCCAGATTCTTCACTTGAAACTAATCACATCTCTTCCTGGGCCTCTCCCTCAAAAGGAGGTGGGCTGTACCTAACCTTAGCTAACACTTAACACCTTAGTGTCAGGAAGGCTGCCATTCCCCAGCATCTCTATCCCTCATAGCAAGGTATTCCCTCTACTCCAGGGACCCTTTTTAAGAAAGATGGTGGAAAGCTACTGTTACACAGTTTTAAAAGACCAATTTTTACCACTTCCCTAAAGCTACAGTGGGAATGTAATTACAACCCCACTACGTATAGAATCCAAAAATTACACTAATCATACTTAATACAGCTAAAATCTTTAGGCTGTTATTGAATGTACATTTGCAATTAAATAAAGATCCCGGGCATGACAAAAATGGGGACGCTCGTAATAATGAAGAAATTATTTATTTTTCATTATAAACCTATTAGCACCATGTTGGCATTATTTACGAGGAGTAATAAGCGAATCTCTTTAAATTAGATGGTAATAGGAATTAGTAATAGAAGCGGCTTTTAGGGAAAAATAAGCGCAATCTAAAAAAGAGGAAGCTCCTAGATTTTATGAAGATCATTATTTATTTGAAGTGCACCTGTCACTCCCTTCATTCACATTTAAAGAGCTTTTTAAAAGTTGTGGTTATGATATATTTAAAACATTTGAGAAAATGTTGGGATCTAAAGTACCAGCATTCCTTAAAGAAGTCCAATTTGGGCTTCATACTGTATATCAATATCATAAAAAACAAACTAACACTAGGACCTTGAGTGACAGGTCAGTTACCCAATGTCGCCCACATGCTAATGACAAGACTGCGCAGCATGGGGTGTCATGGAGTCTTGAGGGAACTATGGGAAGCCATCAGTCTCTGTACGCACAGTTTATCTCCCGAGAGAGATCACACTGTTAAGCAGGAAAGTCTCTTTTCTTCACTTTATTCAGAACAACGATCATTCCAGCAGCATAAGTAAAACAGCCCTTGTATACATGCTCTGCACTAGGGGCTGGGGGCTGACAGTCTATTGTCTAACCTTATGGTGTGTCTTCCAATGCCACTGTCTCATTCCTCCCAGGCTCGACTGTGATTCTCTTTCAGGGCTGGATTACTGTCTGGCAAGATGTTCTGCTGCTCTCCCTCTGGTGTGTTGGCCTCCCCTTGTGCACCCGGCAGTCTCTTCACGTGTGTACTGTCTATAACACTTGTCTGACTCTTTCCCTAGCACATGGCTGACTTCTGAACTCCTAAACCAGAGGTTACTTATGCAGCACCTGTAAAATTGTATTGTATCCATGTTCTATGTAAATAAATTCACTTATTCTTGTATCGTACATGAAGGCAATGTTACTTTACTAAATATCGGTATTTACTAGTGTGACGAAAAAGGCACAGGTGCCACCCCCCTAATCTGCGAAGAAAAAACAAATCTCCAGGACACAGGAGGTTGCCCCAACCCCCCCTCTCTCAACTCCCAATTCGATTGGAAGTTTCCAACCTCCCACAGTGGTCAAACTTCCCTTCCTGATTACCTACGATCCCCCCTCCCCCTAACAATGTTTACAATATGATGTGTGCATTGCGATGTGGGATGGAGAAGAGATTGTAGAAATTGTCTCCTCTGTACCTCCAGATTTGTAACAACTCTCTCTGAAATGCAGCTTCATAATCACAGAGATCGCATCCTGCATCTTTCCTGCAATTTTATAAAAATAAAGGTGGTCGCATGCCAATTTCAGAGAACATTGTAAAGCATTATTCAGAGCTTCTACTCTAGGCTGTAGGGGATCATTTCCAATTCAAATTAGAATTCTTAGAAATATCACTGACCCTAAACTTTCTTTTCTTACTACTTAAAACTGCAGGGGAAATTAAGATTTCTTAGTTCTAATAGAGAACCTTCATTCTGCGCTAAAAATTATTGTCCTTTCCTTTGCTTTGTTTTTTTCTGAAAATCTCAGCTTCTGTCCCCTCTAGTTGCCAAAACCAAACCACAGCCCAGTGTGGCCCAGATGTTTCCCACTAATGGTTCCATAGGGAAAATACATAAGAAATATTTTAAGTAGAAAACAAATAGTACACATAAAAATAAGTTCAATATGCAGGAACTTTCTCTACAACAGAACGATAATCGGAGCTAGTGCTCCCCCTAGTGGCCTCTTCTATATAAAAATTAAACATTTGATATGCACGGGCCGCTAGGAGGAGCACTAGCCAAAACAGCTTAGTACAGTAAATGGGTAAAACAATAAAAAAAATACTTTTCAATAATAAGGATTGTAGCCTAGTGTTGTCCTTTAATAAAGTGGAGTTTCAGTTTAAAGGAAAAGTCACTACTGGAGTACAAAAAAAGTATATTTATTCTGTTTTCCACTGCAACTTTCACAGTGTCCTGTGTGGTCAAACTTAGCTTACCAATCTTGAAGAATGGGTCCTGCAACATGTTTATACATGATCATTCATCTTGTACAAACCAAGCCCTCCCTCCATGTGAATGAAGAGACAAGCCAAAAGCTTACATAGAACTGACATGTGTTTTTATTCTACAGGATTATCCAAGACTGGTACTGTAAATTTTAAAGTGCCGACCCCTGAGGAAGCTGATGTTGAGTAGTATAGTCCTGCTCAGAGATTGGATCACGTATCTGTGCAATTTGACTTTCTACCAACACAGCCACAGGTGAGTGGAAGGAGGATCCTGCTGTGGGGTGTAAAGTCATTGAGGTAGTATAATTTATACTGCCTCAAAATGCAAATGCTTTGTTCTACGGACCTTTTAGAACCATTAATTGCAATGTACAAACAAAGACCCCCAATGTAGCCGAACAGCAAACATGCAGTATCTTCCAGAGAAAAAAAGGCTAGGCGACGCCTTAAGTGGACCTCTGCGGCCACACGGCAGCATCTAAAGCATTTTTTAAAAACATAAAAAACACTGGTTTCAAGGGAACAAGATTCCTCTAGGGTGATAGCTGCCACTGAAGTTATCCCATGAAACCTTAAAAGCTTTAAAGCCCTAAAATGTTCCACTTGTGCAAAATGATTGGATGGTATTGGTGATGTGAAGCCTGTACTACCAGCCACCTGTGGAAGCCTGTCTGCTAGGACACTGGACTGATTTCTTGAGTGTTGAGTGCACCCACAACAGTATCTAAAGCATTTTTAAAGGATAGAAACAAACTTGCAGTCAATATGACCAAAAGGATTACAATAGACTGGATTCATTGCTGCAATTTTTTTACTCACTTTTTTGTGAGTAAACCCCATTTCTTTAGATTTTTTTCCCTAAGTGCAATTCACATAGGGAAAAACATGAAAAAAAAGTGTTTACTTTTTTACTCACGATCATGAATCAACCCTAACGTGGCAGAAGTTGGCAGATATCCCACCTCAATGAGAAACAAATCTATGTCACAAGTATTCTGCCGCTTTTTAGTACTAAAACTATATTTAAAAAAAATAAATGAATCGGGTTAAATTTTAGAGAATGGAAATATTGTTATACAGCTTGGAGGTTTCAGAGTGATAGTATAGGAGAAGTACAGGGAAGGCATTCCAGAAGGAGGAGGAGGTGATTGGGGGGGGGGGGGGGGGTGTAGGCAGAGGTGAGGCTCTGTCTGGTTGTTACTGTTACTGGTTGTGATGTACAAAGGTGACTAAGCTCAAGAGAACCATATATTGGGATGAAAAGTAAAACCTTGGGATAGACAATAGAGTTGATTCAGAGCCTGTTTCTCAATGTTTTTCCTGGAGGTCTTGCTACCAAATGAAAAACCACATAAAAAGGAAAACATTTCACATAAAAAATCTCACAAAAAAGGCTCTGCTGAATCAATTGAGGGGGGAAATGGACGAGAACAGAAATTTTCACACAAAAAAATGGCATTTTGCATCAACTCTGCATCAACCCTAATCTCTCCCTGCTACTGGGAGTATAACAATCAAGATTTATAATTCTGAAGAGCCTGCCAGCTCCCTGCTGAAAGGTCCATTGTGTTACATTGTTAGAGCCAAATAGCAATTTATTTATCTTAATTGTTTCCACTGTAATCAGCTGGGAAACTTTATAAATAAAGTCTACTGCTGGAATGTAGATAGCTAACAGTGCAATGTAATGCATGCATTGTGCTGTGGGGTGGAAAAGACTCTGTAAAGAGTGTCTCCTCTGTATGGATGAAAGTGAGAAGTCCAGTAAAACACCAAGATCTCATGCTTAGTGTGCATAAATAAGGAATAGATAGATGTGTGTTGTGAGTAGAGATGAGCGAACTTTTGAAAAATTTCGATTCGACTGATTCGCAGAATTTTCCGACAAAAAACGTTTCGACCCAAATTTATTCGCGATGAATCGCTATTAAAAACGGCTATTTCTGAGCCTCCCAGAGCCTCAATAGGGTTGTAAACCATTCTACCTTGCTGTAACACGCATAGGACGCGTGCTGGGTTAGTGAAATAATACTGTAAATAATTATCACATGCAGATCAGAGGCATCGCTAATAGAATCGCAAAGCGGCACAATTGCAGAGAGTTGAGGTGTCATCACTATGAGGGGCCCCTATAGTGCCTGAAAAACACACCCTGGAGCTGGCAGCAGGAGCCCAAAAATTAGCTGAATCACACCCTGGAGTTGCAAGCAGCAGCAGCAGCTGCAGGAGCCCAAACATAGCTTTAAAGAGACACTGGATTTGGCTGCAGGAGCCCAAAAATTGGATGAATCATACCCTGGAGTTGCAAGCAGCAGCAGCAGCCCAAACATAGCTTGAAAGAGACACTGGAGTTGGCAGCAGGAGCCCAAAAATTGGATGAATCACACCCTGGAGTTGCAAGCAGCAGCAGCAGGAGCACAAACATAGCTTTAAAGAGACACTGGAGTTGGCTGCAGGAGCCCAAAAATTGAATGAATCACACCCTGGAGTTGCAAGCAGCAGCAGGAGCCCAAACATTGCTTTAAAGAGACACTGGAGTTGGCTGCAGGAGCCCAAAAATTGAATGAATCACACCCTGGAGTTGCAAGCAGCAGGAGCCCAAACATAGATTTAAAGAGACACTGGATTTGGCAGCAGGAGCCCAAAAATTGGATGAATCACACCCTGGAGTTGCAAGCAGCAGCAGCAGCAGGAGCACAAACATTGCTTTAAAGAGACACTGGAGTTGGCTGCAGGAGCCCAAAAATTGAATGAATCACACCCTGGAGTTGCAAGCAGCAGCAGGAGCCCAAACATAGCTTGAAAGAGACACTGGAGTTGGCAGCAGGAGCCCAAAAATTGGATGAATCACACCCTGGAGTTGCAAGAATTTTCCGACAAAAAACGTTTCGACCCAAATTTATTCGCGATGAATCGCTATTAAAAACGGCTATTTCTGAGCCTCCCAGAGCCTCAATAGGGTTGTAAACCATTCTACCTTGCTGTAACACGCATAGGACGCGTGCTGGGTTAGTGAAATAATACTGTAAATAATTATCACATGCAGATCAGAGGCATCGCTAATAGAATCGCAAAGCGGCACAATTGCAGAGAGTTGAGGTGGCATCACTATGAGGGGCCCCTATAGTGCCTGAAAAACACACCCTGGAGCTGGCAGCAGGAGCCCAAAAATTAGCTGAATCACACCCTGGAGTTGCAAGCAGCAGCAGCAGCTGCAGGAGCCCAAACATAGCTTTAAAGAGACACTGGATTTGGCTGCAGGAGCCCAAAAATTGGATGAATCATACCCTGGCGTTGCAAGCAGCAGCAGCAGCCCAAACATAGCTTGAAAGAGACACTGGAGTTGGCAGCAGGAGCCCAAAAATTGGATGAATCACACCCTGGAGTTGCAAGCAGCAGCAGCAGGAGCACAAACATTGCTTTAAAGAGACACTGGAGTTGGCTGCAGGAGCCCAAAAATTGAATGAATCACACCCTGGAGTTGCAAGCAGCAGGAGCCCAAACATAGCTTGAAATAGACACTGGAGTTGGCTGCAGGAGCCCAAAAATTAGCTGAATCACACCCTGGAGTTGCAAACAGCAGCAGCAGCTGCAGGAGCCCAAACATTGCTTTAAAGAGACACTGGAGTTGGCTGCAGGAGCCCAAAAATTGAATGAATCACACCCTGGAGTTGCAAGCAGCAGGAGCCCAAACATAGATTTAAAGAGACACTGGATTTGGCAGCAGGAGCCCAAAAACTGGATGAATCACACCCTGGAGTTGCAAGCAGCAGCAGCAGGAGCACAAACATTGCTTTAAAGAGACACTGGAGTTGGCTGCAGGAGCCCAAGAATTGTATGAATCACACCCTGGAGTTGCAAGCAGCAGCAGGAGCCCAAACATAGCTTGAAAGAGACACTGGAGTTGGCAGCAGGAGCCCAAAAATTGGATGAATCACACCCTGGAGTTGCAAGCAGCAGGAGCCCAAACATAGCTTGAAAGAGACACTGGAGTTGGCTGCAGGAGCCCAAGAATTGTATGAATCACACCCTGGAGTTGCAAGCAGCAGCAGGAGCCCAAACATAGCTTGAAAGAGACACTGGAGTTGGCAGCAGGTGCCCAGAAATTGGATGAATCACACCCTGTGAGTTGTAAGCAGCAGCAGCAGGAGTCCGAAATTGCCAGAAAGACAGACCCTGGAGTTGGCAGCAGCATGAAGAGAACATATACAGATTTTCGGCACATATGTCTTATCCGAAGAATATTAATAAAAAGTAAGAGTAACGTAAAGCATTTTCTCAATAATTACTTGTGGTCTGATGCGGAGGAATGTCTGTAACTGGAGAGCAGCGCCTTAAATCTGTTTTGCACGATCCATATTTCTTTAGTGTTGGTCTGGCCCCATCATCAATCTACTTTAATTCATCAGGCATTAGTGGGTGTAAATCTTGGCTGATCCATGCCCGATTCATTTCCACGCAGGCCAGTCTCTCAAAAAAAAACATGGAGAGTGACAGATTAGTAACATATTAGTAACATAGTAACATATTAGTAACACAGTAACATATAAGGCCTCATTTCATCAAGCAGAGGTCTCTGCAGAATAGGGGTGAGTGGCAGCAGGAGTCTCAGTGAGAGGCCTGATCTCCCGGGATCAGCTAGCGGTCGCGTCTTGAACAGCAACCCATCTGTCGTCATCCATTGGTTAACACGATCATCCACTGCATCACAAGTGATATCTGACACCCCCAGTCAACTGTTGTATGTTATGCTTTGAGTTCAGCTCCACTATTCAGTGAGGATGATCTGATAATCAGAAAAATCAGCAGCTACTGACCAGCCAAGAAGTGGAGGAGACACTTGCCGCTTCTTCCACTAGGCGGGCAAGTAGTGATAAGGAGAGTGTCGTGGGAGGAGGTGTTGCAAGCATTTTGGCTCCTTAAGCAGACACTGTTGAGGAACCTGAGGAGGACATCAATGAGTTTTGAGGGCACTTTTAAAGGCTTGGAGTGATGGAGAGTGACAGATTTAGCGGCCAGCATGGTGGCAGAAGCGCGGCAGGCTATCTTCCCAGGAGGTAATGGAAGAGGGTCCCTGGAGTTGGCGGTGGCGGTGGTGGCAGCAGCATCAGTGAATTAGTGCGGACTGTTGGTAGGACAAATCAGCTACAAGCCCATGTTGCAGTTTTTCATCAAGCGTCCGCAGGAGGTTAACATGGCTATGTGAAAGATGTGTAGGCAGAAGGTGAAGTGTGGCCAGGGTCCCAATGTTGGATATATTTATATATTTTTTTCCATTGCCTTTTAACATTTTGTGAATTTTTTTTTCATTTTTTCATTTGTTTTTCTAAATATTTATTTTTTCTCTTTTTTTTTTATTTATTTATTTTTTCCCAGTGCCCTTCCAGCCTACCATGTGTGCGGGACATGGCGGTTTCACGCTGTTCTTCACATGGTTTGCCTTGAGCAACAGAGTCACACATGGGAGGAACTGCTAAAAATGAGAACTCAATACATGAAATCATGGCTTACTCCACGAAAACTGCAAATGGGACCCATGGTGACTGACACTGGGAAGAACATCTTGTCTGCGCTGCGACAAGGAAGCCTGAGCCATGCGTCCTGTCATGGCACACGTGTTCAATCTAGTTGTCAAGCGTTTTCTGAAGTCTTCCCCCCATCTGAAAGACATCCTAACAACGGGAAGGAAACTTTGCATGTACTTCAGGCACTCCTACACCGCCAAGCACACCCTTCTTCAGCTTCATCATCAGAACGGTATCCCCCAACATAGTCTGATTTGTGATGTTTCCACCCATTGGAATTCCACCCTCCATATGCAGGATCGACTATAGGAACAGAGAAAAGCCATCAGGGATTTCTTGATGATCCAAACGGATAGGGGGACTCCCCTGTGTAACTTCAATGTAAACCAGTGGCAGCTCATACGTGACACCTGCCGTTTGCTCAGGCCCTTTGAGGAAGCTACTTTATTAGTCAGTCGCCAGGACTATGAGATGAACGATGAGATTCCACTGCTTCATGTATTACAACACATGTTGGAAACCATGGCTGGTCAGGGCACTAGAGACATGGCGCATACATTTCACAGCCACATGAAGCCTGTGGGGGCTGAATGGAGGAGGAGGAGGGGGTGGGGCACAGCGAAGCACAGTTTAGGTTTGACAAAATGACCATTTTATCTAGTCATCTGACAGGAGAGGAGGAGCAGGAGCAGCCAGAGGAGCTAGAGGGTTGTGAGTAAGGCGAGACAGAGGACCCAGACACACCGTGGCAGTTTGCAGTGGAGATGGAGACATGTAGTCCCTCCGAGTCACTTGCACAAATGGCACGATGCCTGCTCACGTGCTTGCGTAGTGACCACAGAATTGTCTCCATTTGTCAGTGGGATGACTTCTGGCTGTCCACCTTATTGGACCCTCGCTTCTGGCACAAAATGGGGGCATTTTTTACACCCACTGAGAGGGAGGACAAACTGACCTACTACAGAGACATCCTACGCAGTCAGTTGGGCAATGTCTATCTGCGCCATGGTCCATACTCTCGCAGGTCTGACTCGGGGGGACCTCTGCGCTCACCTTCCACTGCCATGGCTGCCGGGGGGGTGGCAGCAGCCTCAGTCTTCAGTCGCTAATGAGTAGCTTTCTACACCCGCATAGTGAGTCTACTCATGAGCAGCAAGAAGACCTGGAGCTGGACCTGACCATACCTTGACATGACCATGCCAACACACCTTGAGGATCCGCTGGACTTCTGGGAAGCCAAACTTGACTTGTGGCCGCAACTAGCAGAATTTGCCCTGGAAAAGCTGTCCTCCCTGGCCAGTAGTTCCTTTAGATGGCAACTGGGCTGCTCTATATTATGCTGCAAAATGGCAAATTTACCTCACAATATAAGCTATTGCCCCTCAGATTTACACAGGGGCTGCTCTATATTATGCTGCAAAATGGCAAATTTACCTCACAGTATAAGCTATTGCCCCTCAGATTTACACAGGGGCTGCTCTATATTATGCTGCAAAATGGCAAATTTACCTCACAGTATAAGCTATTGCCCATCAGATTTACACAGGGCCTGCTCTATATAATGCTGCAAAATGGCAAATTTACCTCACTATATAAGCTAATGCCCCTCAGATTTACACAGGGGCTGCTCTATATTATGCTGCAAAATGGCAAATTTACCTCACAGTATAAGCTATTGCCCCCCAGATTGACACAGGAGCTGCTCTATATAATGCTACAAAACCATAGCCTCGATTCAGAGACACATTCGTCCGGACTTCCGTAGCTGTCTGTGAAAGTTTTGGTGGGTGTTTGTCATTTTTTTGCTTTTTTCGTCCATTTTCTACTCGCACGAACGTTCGGGAATGCGCTTCCGATGATCGGAAGCAAATCGGAACATTTCCGTTAGTTCGGATCATTTTCCAAACAAAATCAAAAATTTTCCGCTCGTTCAGAAAACTTCAGTTGATTCAGAGAGCTTTCGCCTGATTCAGAGAGCTGATTTCCGACGGATCACCACCCTATAAATGAGTTTCATTTCTGATCCACTTACAGGACATTTGAGGGCTCGGATTGCTATTGTTGAACATGTTTTGCGGCTATGTGGAGGAATCAGCATGGCCGAGGCCACAAATTGTATAGCAATGCATACCTAAATCAATACATTTCATGTATGCCTTATAGAAGCATTTTAATGCTGACCTTAATTAGTCCTTAGCATGTAAACATTTATTTTCCCACACACCCATATAATTGCTATATTTTTTTAGACTTATGTCCTTTGTGAATTATATTTGGATGGTTGAACTTGAATCTTAATTTGTTGTAGGAGTTCCTGTTTTAGTCGGTTACCTTTGCTTTGTGTAATTATTTTATATTTGGTTGCAGGAACTGCAAAATGTGCCACTCGCCCTTGCTCCTGATGCCCGTTCTTTGCCTGCAGAATGCGGGCCAGGGGTTCTCTAATCAGGCACTATGCAAAACCAGGCCCGTGATGAGGGCCCTCTGGCTTTTGAAGTCCAGATTTAGGTGTTTGGACCATACGGGGGGGGCATGCAGTATGACCCCAACAAGGTTATACCAAAATTTTAATTTACGTTTTTTAACAGGGACCAGACATGCCAGAGTGGCACAACTGAGTGTCAGGGTCCTTCAGTTGGTGGGCGAGATGCAGGAGCTGCGCAACTCGTTGGGGACCACAGATGAAGAATAATGTTCAGTGGCCTGCCATTGCTATGTATTTTGTTTTTTATAGTTGTTAAAATTTGAAAGTTTCAAAATTTTTAACAATTTTATATTTTATGATGTTAAAAATGTTACATTGTCATTTCATTTACAAAATACATTAACACAAAACTAATGGGCCCAGAAATATTTAAAGATGAATATTCACATGACCGAGAAGTGATTTTGGTAAGTTTTAGGGGGCTAAAATGGAAGAAGAACCTAACCAAGAAGTGTTTTGGGTGAGCTTTAAGGGTCCAAAAGGGAAGATGAAGGACAGTGCTAAGTGATTTAGCTAAACATTGTAGTAGAAGTGAGGGTGGCAAATATGTAGGCGAGCACTTTAATGAGTTAAAGGAGCAGTATCGCGAAATTTATCTTGGAACACAGATTTAAAATGTACTTTCCATGTGAGTACATATAGTAATCAGAAGGCAATATGTGTTTCAAAAAAAGTTGTAGATTGTGTTGCTGCAGAATGGCAGCTGTTTTAAAATGTGTCTCACTGACGGGCTCCGTCACTTCAGGCTATACCAAGTGCTGTGTGGGGGGAGAACGGCTCCCTGCCACTTCTATGTAAGGAGCGCAGCGTTGAGGACGCTGTGTGTGTGCTGGCTGGGAGATGGCTGCTCTGTGTCTTTGCTGGCCGGCCAGGAGATGGCTGCTGTGTGTGTGTGTGTGTTTGCATGGTGCCGGCCAGAAGGTAGCTGGTGTGTGTGTCTTTACTGTCCGGCTGGGACTAGAGAAGAGAGACTGCAGGACGAGAGAGAGATAGTGACTGCATTATGCAACATTGTTTCAGATATGTCACCTTATAAAGTGTAGTCCACTATGAGCTGGCTGAATGGCTCATCAGGTAGAGCATTTAGATATGGTGCAGAGGGTGTAAGGTTCGAGCCCAGCTAAGAACTGTATTTTTTCTAACTTTTTTTCCAATTGGATTTTTCTATTTTTATGTTGCTCTACAGATTATTTATTTTGTAAATTTTTCTTTCTTTTTACCTTTGCTGCTGTCTGCAGTATCTTTCCGATTCCCATTTTCTCTTTTTTACAGCTTTGTGTGTTTCAAGCAGAACAAAACCATTCACTACCCCAGTCTTTTTCTTGCCCCAGGGGCATCCCAACTAAGTGACCCCCCACCAGTTCAGCTGTCAAAATATACCTTTCCCTGTCCCATTGGGCATGCACAGGCTGTCATCTAATCGCACACAGAGTTTGGCAACGAGAACCTGGAGCGACAGCATCCCTGGGCACCCAGCCTCTCTGAATGGCTATCCATGGGAGCGTGCCTCATCCTGGAGATGCTGAGGATGCGGCTGCAGCTATTTATATCACCATGGGAGCCAGGGAAAAGGTGAGCATTGCGGCGACCCGGGCAGTGTTTCACACACTGGGGCATCCCGTATTGCGATGCGCCAAGGGAATTCTTTTAGGTTTTAGACTCCAGGGTTGGCCACTCAGGGTTTTGTTCCACTTTAAAGTGGACCAAAACCCAGGATTTTGCCTGTCCTGGGTTTTGTTCCTTACCCCCTGGGCGCCCTGATAGGAATGCCTCACTGTGTTGCCCGATCTCACCCTTTCACGGTCCTACAGCACATGTGCAGCTGTCATTCACTGCCGCCCCTTCGTCTAAGGCGAGCGGATCCGAGCACGCTGTCTGCCGCATCCCCTGCTACCCTTTAACATGGTTGCCTGTGCTGAACATTCACAAATGCCTGGCGCGGGCACGCGCCCTGCTAAGAGTATAGCGAGGATGCAGCCACGGCTCTCGCATGTGCTGTTGGACCGGGAAAGAAGGTGAGTTTTCAGGTGACCTGGGGGATTTGACACAGTGGGGCATCCCGAATCTGGAGCAAGTATGCCTGCCCTGGAGGTTCATATAATCTAGGGTGGATTTTGGTCCACTTTAATACATATATATATATATATATATATATATATATATATATATAGATTGTGCAATCAAAGTAGATTTTTTTAGTCATTTATTTAGTAGGAATGTTATATATATATATATATATATATATATATATATATATATATATATAGTGTCCAGGGGCGGACTGGGACTAAAAAACGGCCCGGGACTTTTTGGGGCACACCAGCCCTGCTTTACTGTTCCTGGCCCAGTATAGTATATTAATGTCACATAATTTTATATATATATATATATATATACCTTATTTTGTTCCATGGTTTACCAGGTTTTAGGAGGACAAAAATAAGAAAGAAAGAGAGGGGCATCCCACTTTACAGGCTTAATTTAACAACTGTCCCTATTTCCCACACCAAAAAGTTAGAAGACATGCATTTGGGCACAGATGAGTCAGTAGTGGATAAAGCTGGGGCACAGAACAGTTAGCAGGACAATTTAGTTTAGTATATAGATCAGTTGGTGGCAGAGTAGATTCGGGCACAGATCAGATTTGGAGACACAGATCAGGAGCAGATCAGATTTGGAGACACAGATCAGGAGCAGATAAGATTTGGAGACACAGATCAGGAGCAGATCAGATTTGGACACCGATCAGGAGCAGATCAGATTTGGACACCGATCAGGAGCAGATCAGATTTGGACACAGATCAGGAGCAGATCAGATTTAGACACAGATCAGGAGCAGATCAGATTTAGAGACGCAGATCAGGAGCAGATCAGATTTGGAGACACAGATCAGGAGCGGATCAGATTTGGAGACATAGATCAGGAGCAGATCAGATTTGGAGACACAGATCAGGAGCAGATCAGATTTGGAGACACAGAAAAGGAGCAGATCAGATTTGGAGACACAGATCAGGAGCAGATCAGATTTGGAGACACAGATCAGGAGCAGATCAGATTTGAAGACACAGATCAGGAGCAGATCAGATTTGGACACAGATCAGGAGAAGATCAGATTTGGACACAGATCAGGAGAAGATCAGATTTGGAGACAGATCAGAAGCAGATCAGATTTGGACACAGATCAGGAGAAGATCAGATTTGGAGACAGATCAGAAGCAGATCAGATTTGGACACAGATCAGGAGAAGATCATATTTGGACACAGATCAGGAGCAGATCAGATTTGGACACAGATCAGGAGAAGATCAGATTTGGACACAGATGTGAGGTGGCTTTGTAGAAGTTTTCTCATTGGTCACACTGGCCACCCGACCTCTCTCCAGTTACAGAGCTGTGAGAAGCTACATTTAGCAGACATACAGTATATGAAGGACAGGGAACATGGAGCTCTGCACAGCCGAGTCTATGGACAGCACATGGGACACTGTATGTATTGTAAAAGGGGGTTGAACATCTAAACTTTCCTTAATAAGCTGCCAGGAGGGAGGACACACAAAGGGAAGCCTTTACCTTGTGGCAGAAGCAGCAGCACTTCCCTGCAGCCGAGTTACAAATGGCAGAACCTAGTGTGAAGCATCCACTGACCTCCAGCTCCTGGGACAGGCTGTCCCTAGGGGGCAACAGCGTGCACAGATATCCTGCTCTGTCACATGACACAGAGCTATGACGGCTCCTCTGCTTCCCCGTCCATGTAAGTGTAATTGCTGATGCCGAGCCTGCGCGGAGCCAACGTTCTAACAGCGGACGATGCGCAGAGCAGTGTAATGGGTGGAGGCCGCTCTGCCCGCCGCTGCCGCTCTCACACACACTAATGTTTACACATAGATAATCTGGGTGTATGAGTGTGAGAGCGGCGGGCAGAGCGGCCTCCACCCATTACACTGCTCTGCTCATCGGCCACCAGCTGCGGCCTTCCCATGTGCCGGCCTACCGGGATTCTGCCCGGTATGCCCTATGGCCAGCCCGCCCCTGATAGTGTCACCTGGTGGTCTCATCACAGAAGCCGCACCTCACACACACACACAGAGCTGTTACTGCCGTGTACATTGCTGCCCTGGGAAGAAAGCTGGAGCAAGTTTACTGTGCCTGCTAGGAGACCAGTGGCAGCTCTCAATCACCTCACTGAATAAAAAACAGCAGATCCCCCCATTCAGCAAATGGACTGAGCCATTTTCATTTTACAATTTAAAAGTAAGGCATACATGTTTTTTCTTTTCTATCGCCACATAATTTATACACGTGTTAGAAGCTATTGTGTGGCTATTTAATTATTTATCTTTTTGAATGCAAATGTTCGCGATACTGCTCCTTTAAGTTTGTAGTGCGCAGGCGCAAGATCATAAGGGTTTCCTTCTGGACGAATATTTATTGAAAAAGAGAAACAGAATCGAACGGGAGACGTAAAGGATTCGTTGGAGGATACGATGGGAAAAGGGCAAAAACGAAAGCCTA
Source organism: Gastrophryne carolinensis (assembly GCA_027917425.1). Taxonomy (NCBI): domain Eukaryota; kingdom Metazoa; phylum Chordata; class Amphibia; order Anura; family Microhylidae; genus Gastrophryne; species Gastrophryne carolinensis. The sequence goes on from CM051241.1 coordinate 96,509,339, forward strand.
CGTTGTAACATGTGAAAATGAAACGGAAAAGTCTGGATGGAAAATGACATCCTCGTAATTCGTAATCTGCCATACAAACGGACGGAAACTTTACAGAAGGTTTTCAATGCATGCATTGAATCGCTGATACGCTCATACGAGAACGGAAACATTTCACACAAAAAAACAGATCGGAACTAAAACTGAAGTTTTTTTTGTCTCTCTGAATCGAGGCTCAAGAGCGGATTTAACTCACACAATATAACCTCTCAGGTTTATATAGGGACTGCTCTATGTAATGGTGCAAAACCATGAATTTACCTACAATATGAACTATTGCTGCTCCATATAATGGCGCAAAACAGGGCAAATGTATTGTCCAATATAAACTATTGCTGCTCTGATTTACACAGGAGGGCCACTCTAAAGAATGGTGCAACATGGCGAATTTAGCTCGCAATATAACATAGATTGCAAAATGAGATTTTCAGACAGGGCCTGCTCTATAAAATGGCAATTTTACCTCACAATATAAACTATTGCTCCTCAGATTTACACAGGGATTTAGGTTTATATATATATAATAGTGCAAAACAGCTAATTTACCTCACAATACTGTATAAACTATTGCTCCTCAGATTTACACAGTGGGCTTCTCTATATAATGGTGCAAAATGGCGAATTTACCTCACTATATAATCTATTACAGCTCTATATAAAAAAAAAAAAAAATAAAAAAAAGGGCCTGTAGAAGCTTATTTAGTATAACAGATAGGGTGACATGTGCTGGTTTGGGATGCCTATGTGGGCTAGTGTTTTGACAGCAGGACAAAAACCAATTCAAAATGCAATAGCTTAATAAAACTGAGACTGAACAAGCTTATTTAGTATAAAAGATAGAATGACGTGCTGGTTTGGGATGCCCATGTGGGCTGGTGTTTTGACTGCAGGACAAAAACCAATTCAAAATGCAATACTTTGATTCAGCTGAGGAAGGATCAACAAGCGTATTTAGTATAACAGATAGGCTGCCTAGTGCAGGTTTGGGATACCCTGTGGCCTGTTTTTTTTTTGTTAAAGGCAGACCAAAAACCAATTCAAAATGCAATACTTTGATTCAGCTGAGGAAGGATCAACAAGCGCATTTAGTATAACAGATAGGCTGCCTAATGCAGGTTTGGGATGCCCTGCGGCCTGGTGTTTTTTTGGTTAAAGGCAGACCAAAAACCAATTCAAAATGCAATACTTTGATTCAGCTGAGGAAGGATCAACAAGCGCATTTAGTATAACAGATAGGCTGTCTAGTGCAGGTTTGGGATACCCTGCGTCCTGGTGTTTTTTTTGTTAAAGGCAGACCAAAAACCAATTCAAAATGCAATACTTTGATTCAGCTGAGGAAGGATCAACAAGCGCATTTAGTATAACAGATAGGCTGCCTAATGCAGGTTTGGGATGCCCTGCGGCCTGGTGTTTTTTTGGTTAAAGGCAGACCAAAAACCAATTCAAAATGCAATACTTTGATTCAGCTGAGGAAGGATCAACAAGCGCATTTAGTATAACAGATAGGCTGTCTAGTGCAGGTTTGGGATACCCTGCGTCCTGGTGTTTTTTTTGTTAAAGGCAGACCAAAAACCAATTCAAAATGCAATACTTTGATTCAGCTGAGGAAGGATCAACAAGCGTATTTAGTATAACAGATAGGCTGCCTAATGCAGGTTTGGGATGCCCTGCGTCCTGGTGTTTTTTTTGTTAAAGGCAGACCAAAAACCAATTCAAAATGCAATACTTTGATTCAGCTGAGGAAGGATCAACAAGCGCATTTAGTATAACAGATAGGCTGTCTAGTGCAGGTTTGGGATACCCTGCGTCCTGGTGTTTTTTTTGTTAAAGGCAGACCAAAAACCAATTCAAAATGCAATACTTTGATCCAGCTGAGGAAGGATCAACAAGCGCATTTAGTATAACAGATAGGCTGCCTAATGCAGGTTTGGGATGCCCTGCGGCCTGGTGTTTTTTTGGTTAAAGGCAGACCAAAAACCAATTCAAAATGCAATACTTTGATTCAGCTGAGGAAGGATCAACAAGCGTATTTAGTATAACAGATAGGCTGCCTAATGCAGGTTTGGGATGCCCTGCGTCCTGGTGTTTTTTTTGTTAAAGGCAGACCAAAAACCAATTCAAAATGCAATACTTTGATTCAGCTGAGGAAGGATCAACAAGCGCATTTAGTATAACAGATAGGCTGTCTAGTGCAGGTTTGGGATACCCTGCGTCCTGGTGTTTTTTTTGTTAAAGGCAGACCAAAAACCAATTCAAAATGCAATACTTTGATCCAGCTGAGGAAGGATCAACAAGCGCATTTAGTATAACAGATAGGCTGCCTAATGCAGGTTTGGGATGCCCTGCGGCCTGGTGTTTTTTTGGTTAAAGGCAGACCAAAAACCAATTCAAAATGCAATACTTTGATTCAGCTGAGGAAGGATCAACAAGCGTATTTAGTATAACAGATAGGCTGCCTAATGCAGGTTTGGGATGCCCTGCGTCCTGGTGTTTTTCTCGTTAAAGGCAGACCAAAAACCAATTCAAAATGCAATACTTTGATTCAGCTAAGGAAGGATCAACAAGCGTATTTAGTATAACAGATAGGCTGTCTAGTGCAGGTTTGGGATACCTTGCGTCCTGGTGTTTTTTTTGTTAAAGGCAGACCAAAAACCAATTCAAAATGCAATACTTTGATCCAGCTGAGGAAGGATCAACAAGCGCATTTAGTATAACAGATAGGCTGCCTAATGCAGGTTTGGGATGCCCTGCGGCCTGGTGTTTTTTTTTTTTGTTAAAGGCAGACCAAAAACCAATTCAAAATGCAATACTTTGATTCAGCTGAGGAAGGATCAACAAGCGCATTTAGTATAACAGATAGGCTGCCTAATGCAGGTTTGGGATGCCCTGCGGCCTGGTGTTTTTTTGGTTAAAGGCAGACCAAAAACCAATTCAAAATGCAATACTTTGATTCAGCTGAGGAAGGATCAACAAGCGTATTTAGTATAACAGATAGGCTGCCTAGTGCAGGTTTGGGATGCCCTGTGGCCTGTTTTTTTTTTGTTAAAGGCAGACCAAAAACCAATTCAAAATGCAATACTTTGATTCAGCTGAGGAAGGATCAACAAGCGCATTTAGTATAACAGATAGGCTGTCTAGTGCAGGTTTGGGATACCCTGCGTCCTGGTGTTTTTTTTGTTAAAGGCAGACCAAAAACCAATTCAAAATGCAATACTTTGATTCAGCTGAGGAAGGATCAACAAGCGCATTTAGTATAACAGATAGGCTGCCTAATGCAGGTTTGGGATGCCCTGCGGCCTGGTGTTTTTTTGGTTAAAGGCAGACCAAAAACCAATTCAAAATGCAATACTTTGATTCAGCTGAGGAAGGATCAACAAGCGCATTTAGTATAACAGATAGGCTGTCTAGTGCAGGTTTGGGATACCCTGCGTCCTGGTGTTTTTTTTGTTAAAGGCAGACCAAAAACCAATTCAAAATGCAATACTTTGATTCAGCTGAGGAAGGATCAACAAGCGTATTTAGTATAACAGATAGGCTGCCTAATGCAGGTTTGGGATGCCCTGCGTCCTGGTGTTTTTTTTGTTAAAGGCAGACCAAAAACCAATTCAAAATGCAATACTTTGATTCAGCTGAGGAAGGATCAACAAGCGCATTTAGTATAACAGATAGGTTGTCTAGTGCAGGTTTGGGATACCCTGCGTCCTGGTGTTTTTTTTGTTAAAGGCAGACCAAAAACCAATTCAAAATGCAATACTTTGATCCAGCTGAGGAAGGATCAACAAGCGCATTTAGTATAACAGATAGGCTGCCTAATGCAGGTTTGGGATGCCCTGCGGCCTGGTGTTTTTTTGGTTAAAGGCAGACCAAAAACCAATTCAAAATGCAATACTTTGATTCAGCTGAGGAAGGATCAACAAGCGTATTTAGTATAACAGATAGGCTGTCTAGTGCAGGTTTGGGATACCTTGCGTCCTGGTGTTTTTTTTGTTAAAGGCAGACCAAAAACCAATTCAAAATGCAATACTTTGATCCAGCTGAGGAAGGATCAACAAGCGCATTTAGTATAACAGATAGGCTGCCTAATGCAGGTTTGGGATGCCCTGCGGCCTGGTGTTTTTTTTTTTTTGTTAAAGGCAGACCAAAAACCAATTCAAAATGCAATACTTTGATTCAGCTGAGGAAGGATCAACAAGCGCATTTAGTATAACAGATAGGCTGCCTAATGCAGGTTTGGGATGCCCTGCGGCCTGGTGTTTTTTTGGTTAAAGGCAGACCAAAAACCAATTCAAAATGCAATACTTTGATTCAGCTGAGGAAGGATCAACAAGCGTATTTAGTATAACAGATAGGCTGCCTAGTGCAGGTTTGGGATGCCCTGTGGCCTGTTTTTTTTTTGTTAAAGGCAGACCAAAAACCAATTCAAAATGCAATACTTTGATTCAGCTGAGGAAGGATCAACAAGCGCATTTAGTATAACAGATAGGCTGCCTAATGCAGGTTTGGGATGCCCTGCGGCCTGGTGTTTTTTTGGTTAAAGGCAGACCAAAAACCAATTCAAAATGCAATACTTTGATTCAGCTGAGGAAGGATAAACAAGCGTATTTAGTATAACAGATAGGCTGCCTAATGCAGGTTTGGGATGCCCTGCGGCCTGGTGTTTTTTTTGTTAAAGGCAGACCAAAAACCAATTCAAAATGCAATACTTTGATTCAGCTGAGGAAGGATCAACAAGCACATTTAGTATAACAGATAGGCTGCCTAATGCAGGTTTGGGATGCCATGCGTCCTGGTGTTTTTTTGGTTAAAGGCAGACCAAAAACCAATTCAAAATGCAATACTTTGATTCAGCTGAGGAAGGATCAACAAGCGTATTTAGTATAACAGATAGGCTGTCTAGTGCAGGTTTGGGATGCCCTGCGTCCTGGTGTTTTTTTTTGTTAAAGGCAGACCAAAAACCAATTCAAAATGCAATACTTTGATCCAGCTGAGGAAGGATCAACAAGCACATTTAGTATAACAGATAGGCTGCCTAATGCAGGTTTGGGATGCCCTACGTCCTGGTGTTTTTTTCATTAAAGGCAGACCAAAAACCAATTCAAAATGCAATACTTTGATTCAGCTGAGGAAGGATCAACAAGCGTATTTAGTATAACAGATAGGCTGCCTAATGCAGGTTTGGGAAACCCAGGTGGGCTGGTGTTTTTTGGTTAAAGGCAGACCAAAAAATATTTAAACTAATCCAGTTATATATTATGATAAATGCTTGTGTGTAACAGATAGGGTTAAATAAGCCACTGCATAGATGGCATGCACAGTGGCAAGGCAGATTTACAGCACAAAGAACTGAAATTGAATTGAAAACTGATCTGGCTAATGAAAAAAAAAAACATTTCACTGTCACTTCTAAGCTGTCCCTGGCTGGATGGTTCCGGTTTTTCCTTATCTTTCCCTATCTTTCCCTGGCTCTGTCTACCTCTCTGTCTGCCTCTCTGACTCTCTGTCCCTGTCTCTAACTAGCTGTGCTCTGGCCGCAATGCAAGGCTGAAATGCGCACAAGCAAGATGGCCGCCGCTTTATATAGCACGGTGATGTCACCGGGGTTCCTGGCTGCTGATAGGCTGCATGTGACTTACCCATGATACCTTGCCCCAGGGGGTATGTCTGGACATGTTCATCCACCATTTTAGAATGCCTGTAATTGAAATAAATGGAGTTTAAAGGAAAACTTTGATCGATCGAATCACAGGGAAATTCGGATTCTTTCAGAATCAAATTTTTCATGAAATTCGGAACAAATCCGGGTTCGTCCGGATCGATTTGCTCATCCCTAGTTGTGAGGACAACAGCTTTTTACACAGTTACAATCTAATATTTATTCTATTTAAAATGTATGATCCAAGGGGGTGGTTTAGGGACCTGGAGCCCTGCCCCCAGACCAGATGGAACACAGCACTTCTGTGGCTGCTTCTTGAGTGCAGCAAGGATGCTCTTTGCATTAGGGCAGTGGTCCCCAACCCTGTCCTCAAGGCCCACCAACAGGCCAGGTTTTGCAGATCTCCACAAAGATGCACAGGTGGAGTAATTAGTGCAGCTGCAGAGCAATAGAGCTGGCTATTTGGAGATCCAAAAAACATGACATGTTGGTGGGCCTTGAGGACAGGGTTGGGGACAACTGCATTAGGGGATGCTTAGTGGCAATGAGCAGCCAGCCAATTACTATGTACAAGAACAAAACATAAAAAAGCAGCCACGGGGAAGTGGGAGAGAGGGCATGGGAACCACAAGTTCATGGAGCTCAGGACACATCTCAGGAGGAGGAAGTGCGAGCTGTCATAGTTCAGGAGGTGCGTGAACCTAGCCTTTCAGCTGCCTTAGGCAAATTATAGGAGAGCACTCTCATGCCTTATCAATTAGTATTGATGTGTATATCAAATGTAGAAGATGTCAGTCGGAGTGTACCTTACTTCTGATTTGGGGTGCCTTGCAGCATGATACTCTCTGACCTCCTGCATACTCAGTCCATTCCTGGGATCACAAGACCCCCCTTCTTTTCCCTAAATTGTGCTACCTGAGGCGGCTGACTCACCCCACCTCATTAGAGGTGAATGCCTGGAGATTGGGAGTTTGGGACCAGCTCAGGTGCGTCCCGTAACGCATCCAAAATACTTACTGGTTCCAGCAGAAGTCACATCCTCATTTTAAGCATGCTGTCAGCTTGTTAATGCTAAAAACATGCCCCATCTGTGCCCCGTTTCCTACCAGACTACCATCCAGATAAAATTAGTGCATGCTCCATTTAATGTATGGGTGACCAGCAGGTGAGTATTATGTGAATAAAGCCTTTATGAGATTTAGTTACTGTCTCATGATACTGTATTGAATGCATATCATATTTAACTACATTCTATGTAAGGTAAGTTAGGGCTGGGCACATCTGTACTTCCCAACTTGTACTTCTCTTTATTAGGCATGCATTCCTCCACTTTCAGAAAAAAAAATCCTTACCACTTTGTCCTAAAGTGTGCAGACTCAATGGGGTTGATTCAGAGCCAGGTGAAAATTCTCACTCTTTTTTAGGAGAGAAAACTGCCATTGGTTTTCATTGTTCTCGTGTAAATTTTCACCTGGCTCTGAATCAGCCCCAAGGTAGACAATGAAAGTCAATGGCAGTTTTCTCTCCTAAAAAAGGAGTCAGAATTCTCACTTGGCTCTGAATCAACCCTTGACTTGCATTGCCTACCTTGGGAGTGATTCACCTGGTGCTGAATCAACCCCAAGGTAGAAAACCGAACAGCGTTTTTTCTCTCTTAAAAAGTAGTTTTCTCACTTGGTGCTGAATAAACCCTAATAGACTGAAAACATAATATATATATATATATATATATATATATATATATATATATATATATATACACATACTTCTAAGTCTCTTGGACATAGTACTACACAAGCAATACATCAACTTCCTTTGAAAAGAAAAAGCGTATATGCATTTCTACATCCCTTTTTGAAGTTAAACTTTTACCTTTAGAAGATCCACCTGCTTTGAGTTTCATCCTCAGCTTCAAAACAGCTCAATGAGAGTTCGTCAGAGGATGTCCAAGGTTATCTAGAATCTAAACAAGGACTGCTTTGCATTTTTTGGATCTATACATTTCAATCAGTGCCTGAGCCGCCGAGCTGCATTCTAATGCTCACCTGCAGTGATAATAATGGCACAGTTCTGGGTACGGGGGAGACTGATGTGACACTATGTGAACACCAAAGAGCTGATGGATAATTACAACAGTCAACCGAGAAAATTTTCTGCAGTTGGTATTTAGATGACAGGTTTCATGGGTTTAAGATTAAAAGAACTACATGCTTGGGAATGTAACAACCATTTTTCCATAGTAAATTAAAGGGTACCTAAACATCCTGGTGCTCATGGACACTGAACTATCCTAACCCCTATACCATCAGTAAACCTTGCATTAGAGGAATTCTTGCTAAAGAAAATTAAACAGAAATCACGTAAAATGAATATATATTTTTTCATGATAAATCAAAGGCAACCAAGTCAGGACATAAGTAAGGACTTAAAACTCAAGACCGAGACTAGGACCAACAGTCTTTCTGAAAGGCTGTTTTCACAGTGTTGGGGAACAAAATAATTTTGCATGTTTCATCAAAATTACATTATTTAAGATGTCCTAATTTAGATCTTTAGCTTTTTTTGTAATTCCCCTGCTTTTCTTTTCATTGCTATGTATGAACAATCATACAGCACTGTAATTTAGGTGGGGCTCCAGGGCTAGCCCACCTCAATGTCCCTACTAATTAGGCTGCACACCACTTAATTTTAAATGTCAAATATTTATTTATCAGCAAATATCTATACACTGATCATACATAGGACAAAACAACACACAACATAATAAAATACATACATTAAAAAAAACCCAAGTGGGGAGGGACTATCAGGGCTAATTTTGCAAGACACTCAAATTCCACTCATTCAATTTAATTTAATTATTGGTATAAAATAGGCTCTAACAATATAACCATATATATACCGACGCTCATGCCACGAATTATAAAGTGCTTGTGAAATCCTATTAGCAATGCCATGAACTAAATTAACAATCATTAAACGGTGCTATTGAGCAGTACTGCTATATATAAACGATAATAATAGTGCAAGTTAAAAATGTAAAGTGCTTGAAAGTGCAAAGTGCCTAAGTGCTTCCATGCAGAAATATTCAAACTACCATAGTGCCTATTCATAACATTGAGCGTCAGAAAATACATGCCATAATTAGCCAACAATCATCAAATTAGTAGTCCACCTTTGTATCAATAGCCCTTTTGTCCTCCCCACTTACCTTCTCACCGACGCGCTGCGTGGTTCTAGACCACTTCACCTGGGTGCCAATCTGTGCATTGCCAGCCCGCTCTTAAATGTGGCCAGGCGCTCCCTACCGGATGCGGTGGGGCGCCACCGCCCCACCCCACTTCCGCCCTCCCAATCAGTCCCCCATCCCTACCTATCCAAGGCCAGAAGTGACTCCACTGCACCTGCCCCGCCCCGCACCCGCCCCAGGGAATGCCCACCTGACAAGCCTGGATGTGGCCAAAGAGAACCTGTCATTACTGCAGCTGCACATTATGCAGCCGCCGGCAGGAAATAACAATGCCTGTTCTTCACCCCTGCTTCTGCTAAGCGCAGCTCGTGCTCAGTGCTAGTCTGGATATACCAGGCTCGAACCCCATGGCCACATCATCTCATCATAAGGATCGCGGCCCCCTAGCTACTATAAGGCATGGGCAAACATTTACAAACCTCTATAACAACATATTTCATCCAAGTATCAGTGTATTAATTTATAAATATATACATAATTTCAACACTTCTCCTCCATCTCTATACAAACTATCTACAAATACTATGCACTATGGGAGTGTATATGGCCAATCCCAGCTGGTCCGATTCTATCTTTCACAGACGGATACCACATAGTTCGCCCATCAGCATTCCAAGGATGTTATAGAGGTTTGTAAATGTTTGCCCATGCCTTAGAGTAGCTAGGGGGCCACGATCCTTATGATGAGATGATGTGGCCATGGGGTTAGAGCCTGGTATATCCAGACCAGCACTGAGCACGAGCTGCGCTTAGCAGAAGCAGCGGTGGAGAACAGGCATTGTTATTTCCTGCCGGCTGCTGCATAATGTGCAGCTGCAGTAATGACAGGTTCTCTTTGGCCACATCCAGGCTCGTCAGGTGGGCGTTCCCTGGGGCGGGGGCGGGGCGGGGCGGGTGCAGTGGAGTCACTTCTGCCCTTGGATAGGTAGGGATGGGGGACTGATTGGGAGGACGGAAGTGGGGTGTGGCGGGGGCGCTGGCCACATTTAAGAGCAGGCTGGCCATGCACAGATTGGCACCCAGGTGAAGTGCTCTAGAACCACGCAGCTCATCGGTGAGAAGGTAAGTGGGGAGGACAAAAGGGCTATTGATACAAAGGTGGACTACTAAAAAAAAAAAAAAATTTCTTTAAAGGATAAGCTGCAGAATATCCCTTAAAGGGTCAGCATACCTCAAAAAGATCACATACTGTTCCCAAGAGGGTATATGGACCAGATTTTTCTCGGGGAAATCACTGAATGGACAGCACTCAATGAGACAAACGCAGGAAATTCTTTGATAAGGTATTCCATTGTTTATCCAATATCATTGCCAAATCACTGAATAAACGATAACATATTTGCTATAGCTACTTGTCACAGCACAATTGTTCCTTACAATTTATTATGCTCTCATATCTTTCTTTCTCAGGTGAAAGGGCATTGATAAAGCCTATTTTGTAAGGCGAAACATGTCTGCCCACCTGAAAGGTATTTTCAAGGATTACTGAGAAAATGGCAATGACCGATTAATATGTATTTATAAAATACCGAAGCTGTTATTGTTTATCAAATGTATAGATATATCTTCTCTTTTTTTATCTAAAATCAAATAAATATGAATGAAATGTTTTAACAGAATAGCGTGGTCATAATCAGAGAAAATAATTACAACCGGGGGTACCTAACCCTGGAATTTTCAGAGAAATATTGTAAATTCTCGATTATGTACCCACTCTTAAGGCAACATAGCAGGGGTATCTTAGAAAGGGTCGCATAAGCAGAGAAACCCGTGTAGGGCAACTCCGCACCCCCAAAAAAGTCTCATTATTGCATGTATTTTCTGACGCTCAATGTTATGAATAGGCACTATGGTAGTTTGAATATTTCTGCATGGAAGCACTTAGGCACTTGGCACTTTCAAGCACTTTAAATGTTTAACTTGCACTATTATTATCGTTTATATATAGCAGTACTGCTCAGTAGCACAGTTTAATGATTGTTAATTTAGTTCATTACATTGCTAATAGGATTGCACGAGCACGTTATAATTCGTGGCATGAGCGTCGGTATATATATGGTTATATTGTTAGAGCCTATTTTATACCAATAATTAAATTAAATTGAATGAGTGGGGGAACACTGAAATTTGAGTGTCTTGCAAAATTTGCCCTGATAGTTCCTCCCCACTTGGGGGTTTTTAAATATATGTATTTTATTATGTTGTGTGTTGTTTTGTCCTATGTATGATCAGTGTATAGATATTTGCTGATAAATAAATATTTGACATTTAAAATTAAGTGGTGTGCAGCCTAATTAGTAGGGACATTGAGGTGGGCTAGCCCTGGAGCCCTACCTAAATTACAGTGCTGTATGAAGGTTGGTCCCACAGGCAAGCACCCAGGTGTATAGGAACAGCAGTGCATACCCTATAAAGTTTGGTGTGTATGTATGAACAATCAACAATAATAATAATAATAATACACCAGTGATTTAAAAGGGACCGTAGATGGAAATAAAACTTTGGTCTCCATCAGCTAATTCATCCTGCTGCAAACGTCAGAATGCAACCGTGCAAGTCGTTTTTTTATTAACTGACCACCTCTCTGGCAAATCAAATGCCCCCCCCACCTGAATCAATCACAGCATGCCCACTCCATTTACTGCAATGTAGGGTGTATGCTAAGCCTTGAAGTGAATGAAGTGTGCATGCTAGAGTCACTGGGAGTGACATGGAGGGGATCGTTGCATGATTCATGGCTGCGTGTGCAAGCTGGGTGCACGTGTGAAACGTATCCAATTAACAAGCGCATGGGAGAAGGGCAAATGTATGTATAAGCCACAGCTTTACTATTTATTAAAGTGCTGTTGAATTTGAGATGGTGCTGCACTAGATTGCTTTGTGTTTTTTGTTTCACATGCTCGCTTTAATGGACGGCAAGTTTTTGGAAATTATCCCTACTGGCTGACCCTAATTAAAGCAACAGTTACTGGCTATTTGTGGCATTAAACTTCCACCTGGAGTTGTCGGGTTACTGAATACTATCTATGGGCTCCTTAACTTGCCCTCATTTGGTAAGAGTTTAGACATCCTAGGTTTTGGGCATCACGTGTGTGAAGACGCATGTGTTGTGGGATTTCCTATAGGATCAATCACTGGTGTAATATATTACCTGGAGAAACTCTGTGTTGTTTTATATTGATTCTTTGGACTTGAGTGAAAGGCTTTCTATACACGTTAAGCTTTTACTTAATCTAAGTGCTGTATTTTTGCTGTTTTTGATATATAAGGTGGGGTTCATCTTCCAGTATGCTCATTTGCACTCTGCAGTAGATAGGAAAAGGTGCTGGTTGATGCTGCTTAGGGACAGATGTAAAAGGACATTTATTTAGGGAAAGTGGTTGGAGTGAGGGCTAGATAGGTTGTGTGTCACTGCTATTTAATACCAATTGTTAAAGGGAATTGGATGTCACTACTCTTTATTAACAGTTGTTAGTGGAGTATCCAGTGGTTCAGGGCACATGTGGGTCAGTACTTTTTAATACAACTTGCTCAAACCATGTGGATGTCACTAATCTTTAACAAAATAGGTTAGTGGAGTGGTTTAGGGCACTTGTGTGCCAGTACTATTTAATATCACTTGCTCAAACCACTTGGGTGTCACTGCTCTTTAATACCAATTGTTGGTGGTTTATCCACTGGTTCAGGGCACTTTTGTGTCACTGTTGTCTAATACCAATTGTTCAGGCCTCTTGCGGTCACTGTTTTTTGGTACCAATTGTTAGTGGAGTATCCACTGTTTCAGGGAACTTGTGTATCAGTACTGTTTAATACCACTTGCTCAAACCAATTGAGTGTCAGTACAGTTTATTACCATTTGCTCAAACCACTTGGTTGTCAGTACTAATAAAAACCAATAGTTAGTTGAGTATGCATTGGTTCAGGGAACGTGTGTGTCACTATTGTTTAATACCAATTGTTCATTCCACCTGGGGGTCACTGACCTCTAATATTAATTGTTAGTGGAGTATCCACTGATTCAGGCCATTTGTGTTTCAGTATTCTTTATTACCACTTGCTCAAACCACTTGGGTGTCAGTACTGTTTAATACAAGTTTCTTAAACCACTTGGGTGTCACTACTCTTTAATGCCATGTGCTCAAAACACTTGTGTATCAGTACTCTTTAATACCAATTTATAATGGAGTACCTACTGTTCCTGGTCACTTGCATGTAACTATTGTTTAATACCAATTGTTCAGGCCACTTGGGGATCAATACCAGTTGTTAGTGGTATATTCACTGGTTCAGGGAACTTCTGTGTCATTACTCTTTAATACCATGTGCTCAAACCACTGTGTGACTACTCCTTACTCCAATTGATCCAGCCTCTTATTGTTCACTGCTCTTTAATAACAATTGTTAAAACTACTTGAGGGTCACTACTAATTAATACCAACTATTCAGGCCACTTCTGGGTCACTGCTCTTTAATACCACTTGCTTTATCTACTTGCGTGTTACTACTCTGTGATACCAATTGTTAGAGGAGCAACCACTGGTTCAGTGCAATTAAGGCTCTTTGAAAAAAAATTGTGTAGTGTCTACTGGTTCAGCATGCTTATGTGTCACTACTCTTTAATACTACTTGCTCAAACCACTTGGGTGTCACTCATATTTAATACTCGGATTTAAAACTATAGCCCCTGTGTTGGATCTAGAAAATGTTACACCGCAGGATAAAGTTCATCAGGTTACAGTAATCTTGTCTTTGCAGTGTAATTAACTCCTCAGAACAGGTGGGAATCCATTACCAATGTATGGGAACAAACACCATCAAAGTACATGATAATCAACACTCCTCTTTAGCTCTATATTAATGCTCCTTCGTCATGGACAGCCTTTCAAAAAACACTTTTGTTACAATTGCTCTCCCCTCCGTTCTCTTATGGGTTTCCCACGTTCAACAGTTAATAGAAGTCATAAAAGGGATAAAGAGAATAAAAAACAATAGTGGGATGCTGCTAGAAAAATAGGGGTATAAGGCCCCTCTCCCTTTAATTATGCTCACCAAATCCCACAGTACGTCAGCTCATTGAATAATACAAGGCAAAACAACACCAGCACCCATCCGTCCTGCTTATGTGCACCTCCTTAAATGAAAGGTAAACAGCGCTGAGCTCTGCTCCCCCGGCCCCCCGGCCGAAGATCCCGGCCTCTCCTAACGCTGGTATGGTGCTTCTAATATGCTGAAAAAGTGTCTTCACCTGACGCGCTTCGTCCTTGGGACTTCATTTTAGGGCTTAACGGCTTACAGCATCAATGGAAATTAAATCACATGGCCTAAAAATGTAACTCATTCCTATCATCGCTCTAAACAAGCGGCAGATTTTTACAATCTTAGTCCACATCTCCTCTGACAACTACAGCTTTACAATAATAAATAAATATATCTATCAGCAAAATTATGGGAAGAGTGGTCGACCCAGATCCGTGGATAGCCTTATTAAATGAACCTCTCATCAATAGTACCACTAAGCAGAGATTGTTGATATATAATATTTGCTCATCCGCGAAACTGTCTATAGCTAGAGCATGGAAAACTGCTACGTTAAGCTTCAAGGAATGTAAATGCAGAGTGGACAATATAATGGCTATGGATAAGATATCGGCCATTCATAACAACAAGATGGAGGAGTTCCGAGAAATGTGGGAACCTTGGGTGGCGGGTTTCTTCCCTGACTCGTTTGATCGATATTTACTGACTATCTAAATGCGAGGAGGTGCAAGTAACTAGCGAACTTGCTTTAGTTCTAAACGATTGTCTTCTTCGAAAAACTCTTGCTCTTTTCTTCCACCCTTTTCTTTCCCCTCCCTTAGTCCCCCCCCCCTTTTTTTTTTTTTTTCTTCCCCCCCCCCTTTTTTTTCCCATTCAGGTATGGTCCCGGGGAAGTTTACATATGTTAATACATATAGAGTACCAGTTTAATACTATTTTAGTTGGTAAACAACTTTATAGACTTTGTAAAGTCTTAAGTTAGGCGTTATAGTGTTTATATAATATTGTCTCTATATAAATAGAAAAAGGACGGTTTTTGTATAATATCAACGCTATATCAAAGTTATTTTCGAAGATAATTTTTTTATGCTTTGAGAAGGTTCTTCCTTCTTCTAGACGGTACTACATACGATTTGTACGGGACTGGCAATTTGTTCAGTTTACTTGTAAGATGTAGTATGACTTTATAATATTATATCTGATGTAAAACTTTTGCGTACCAATTATGCTGGATTCAATAAAAATTATTGAAATAGAAATAAATATATATATATATTGTCAGGATCTGGGGCCAACGGCAATGACTCTGAAGACAGTTCTTAGTCAAATAATAAGCAATTTATTGAAAACAAAGTCCAACAGGCAAAATCTTTTAACTTCAGAGTATAATGCTGGATACCATGCAGTGTAGCAAGCGGTTATCTCGGCAACTTTAGCAATGTCCAGTGTGTGATAATTGCAGCGAATTGTAATTCCTGGATATTGCAGGTCCTCTTTCAAGGCATAAAAGTCCAGGCTGTTAATCCACAGGTTCCAAGAACAGATAACACATAAAGTCCTTCAGATACAATTTAGCACTGTCAGTATTGAAAGCAGCAAGGCACAGGGTCCTCATCCCAGTCCGTCCAACTCCACACTGGAAGCCACAGCGGCTCCTTTTATTAAGCTTCCTTTGCAATTAGCAGCACTGGGAGTAGGGGAAAAATCTGTAGAGAACTGGGAAGGTAGACAAGGGTCCTGAAAACCCGCATGGATGATTGTGAGCGATTGAGAAAACCAAGGAAGAAATAGTCATCATCCAGCACTTTCCCATACACTTTACATATATATATATATATATATATATATATATATATATATATATATATATCAAAGTAATATAAAATGGGGGGTGATTCACTATTATCAATAAAACAATTAAGATCAAACTCCACATTCAATCCTAATGGTTGTAATGTCTGCAAATTGAAAATCCTTTTGTATTCCTTGTGTGAGAGGCTCCTTAAACCGGACCTTCAGCATCATTTCACGAAAAACCTAAACCCTTAAAAAACTGTTCCCCAGCATCTAAAATTAATATATTTTAAGTATTTAGTCACATATTTTTTATTCTTTCCCCCAATGGGCTGCAACTCTGTTCAGGACTCTAGGATACAGGCCCCGCCATATTGCCTCAGAAGCATCACATACTGAGAAGAGGAGGGGAGCGAAAAGTGCAGCCTGTCCCTGGAAGTTGCCTAAAAAGGACAATTAGCAGAAGTTCCCTTGTCCCTAGCTGTCCCTCAGTATATGAGCCACCTGTCCATGGAAAGACAATAAAATGCATAGTTAGCGGGGGGCGTGGCCAGGCGCCGAGGAAGATGGCTGCTTCCTCGTAGTGCTCGTCACTGCAGGGCACAGAACTCACCCCGCTGCCACTTTGTTTCGCGTTGGCAGCCTTCCAGCCTCCAGCTTAGCACCCGGTGAACCTCCCCCGCCATTCAGATGGGCAAGAACGGAGCTAAGGCGCGCAATCGGAGGACGGGAGGAGAGAGGAGGGGCGTCATGTGCCCGAGGCAGCCGAACATAATGGCGGAGCTCCGCCGCCGGGCTGCCCCATGTGAGGATCGGGAGGATGATGCGCGGCGCGGGGACCCGCCGGATCCACCGGGCCCGCCGCTGCCTCCCCGGGGAGGACCTGATCTGCCGCCAGCGACATAGGTAGGAGCCACAGCACATCCTGACCACGTGCGTGGTGGGCGGTCGTCCTCGCCGCCATGGCCGCCTCTCCCTCGTCGGGAGGGAGATGACGCCCAGCAGTCTCCTGGGCTAGCAAGTAGCCCCCCACCCGGGGCGGCAGAGCGCCAAACACACATCTGCCCCAGCCTGCACCGCAGGCATTAAGGTCCCCTTCATATGCCTGTGCGGCCTCCATGAACACAAGAGAGGGGTCCCCTCCGGGATGGCCCCTGCAGAGCCCTCGGGGTGAGGCGGGTGGCGGTGACCCTCGTTCCACAGACCATGGCCCTCTTGTGCCCGGTGCCCTGGGAGGAGGTCGGGCCCGGCCGGCAAGTTCACCGTGCAGCAGCAGTCGTGATGGGGGGACCCCGCCTCCATATCTGTCCGATAACCCGGAATTCCCAAAGATCTTTGAGGACACCCCACTATCAAGCTCTAATGATCTCTGTAGCGATAACCTTTATCGCCGGAGGGCTTCCCCGCCAGAGACGTCCTTTTCCCAATGGTGAGAGGTGCTGCAGGAATCCCAGAGTCATCCGTGAGGGAAACAGGAACAGCCCTTACAAGGGCTAGTGAATTGTAATATAGCGTTTCCCCCAATAAGAGACAGAACTCAGTATTGAGGGTGAAGATGAACTTAACTTTATTAGTGCCACACTGTGCCTTATATGCAAGTCTCCATGCAAGGGGACCTCCCCCGTGGACCTGATGGAGAACTGCATGACAAACACACAGACCAATGGGAGCAGGGCACACAATCCCTCAACTCTGCCGGTAACACAATCAGTAGAACAATAGCAGTCTGTAACACAATCATCAATACAATGCCAGTCTGTAACACAATCAGTAGAACAATAGCAGTCTGTAGCACAATCAGTATAACAATAGCAGTCTGTAATACAATCAATAACACAATGGCAGTCTGTCTGGGACATGCTCAAGAAAATGAAAGTAATGGGTCTATGCCAAAAACAGTGCCTTTAAAATCCAAAGGCAGAGTCTGTTACAATCTCTCCCAGCCGCTGATTGCGGAGCCCCTGGGGGTGGACCCGTGCAGCTTACGGGGGACCCCGCACCCAGCTGACCCAACTGTGCGCGACGAGCTCCTTCTAGAAAAATTCAAGCTTTTATTGCAACAAGAACTAGGGGCTGCAGTGTCCCAGCTCTCCGCCAGCTTTGCCAGCGACATTAAAGATCTGGGAGACGGCACCAACACCCTGGAAGAGAAGGTAGACGAAATCGTGATGGTCCTGGAGTCCGGAGAATCTGCTACAAGGGTTGTGCGAGACGAGGTGACTCTGCTACAACAAAATTAGAGGATCTTGAAAACAGATCCAGGAGAGAGAATGTCCGGATCTGGGGACTCCCGGAGTTTATGGAGGATGTTCCCGCCACGGTCACAGCGTTGCTCCAGGAACTGCTTCCTTCCATGCCGCTTGAACGCCTGGAGCTGGACAGAGCGCACAAGGCCTTGGGCCCAAAGAGACTGGACGGCCGCCCGAGGGACATCGTCATTAGGCCTACTTTGTACCGCACAAAAGAGGCCATCCTGGAGGCCTCCAGGGGTGTGACCAGCCTGTCCTTTCAAAACCACGCCTACCAGATATACCCTGACGTCGCTCCTCAAATGCTCCAGCGTCACAGAGAGATGAAACCCGGGCTGGACGTTTTGAAATCCCATAACATCAGGTACCGGTGGGGGTTCCCCTTTAGATTGATGTTCTCCCATGCGGGACGCCAATGCGCCGCTGGCTCCCTGGATTAGCTGCTGGGCCTTATGCGAGAGCTTCATTTGCCACTACCTGAGTCGCTCGCTGCACCACCTGGCCGGGCTGCCGCCTTTGCGGCCCATATGGGAGAAGGTCCGTCCGCGGGGGAGACGGGATCGGGGGGGAGATCGCCCTCCCCGTCCCGGCTCTGACCCGGGCTGAGGCCGTAAAGCTTCGGCTCGGTTCCAGGTTTATTGTGGTGGTGCCCCTTCCCCCCCTTCATTGTTACTATAAGGGGATCTGGCGGGTGGTCTTCGGCCCCTTGAGTTACCTTCCTTGAACCTCCCTGCTCCATGCACTGTTGTTGATTGCTAAAAATTCTTGCACTTTATATTTGTTACCTGCTGTTTATAAAGTTACTGTTGTTCACTTTAATGTTTTTGTCGGATTGAGGGCGCCGGGCTGTGGGGGGGCTGGCGGACCGCGTCCCCTGGAGCACTGATGGTGCCTTGAGTTGGGCCTATGTCTGGGGGGGGTGGGCTTCCCCCCCCCGATGGCCTGGTGCCTGAGTGTCTCCCGGCTGCGGACCCGCGGGGGGCTGTGGCCTTTGTCTTCCGGTCCCTGCGGGTTCTCGGCGGGGGGGATGCTCTGTTTAGACTCTGGCGACTGGTCTCCCCTCACCCCCTTGGGGGTGGGGTGCCCCGACGCTTTTTGCGCTGGGTCCCCCCCCCTCCTAGCTGGAGCGCTGGCGGACGATACTCTGTCAACTGTCACTCTTGAGGTGGGGTGTTGGCCTGTGCCCTGTGAATTACCCCCCACAGAATTCATGTCGATTCGCATTGGGGCATTTTTGCCCCCAGTGGTTGAGTCGCCCTCTGCCCTGGCAGAATACCTTTGGGCCACTGTGGGCCCGGTATGCTCTGTTGGATTCCGGTTCATGTTTGTTAGATTGTTTGTTATGTGTATAGTGTTTAGATTAGGTTTTCTTTTATGTATTATAAATGTCCCCCCTCTCTTCCTCTCCCCGGCTACCATCCCTCTTCCCCCTACCCCCCTCGCGTCTATCCCACCTTCTCTTCTCACTTATGAACAAACTGTAGCCCAATGGTGGGACTGACGGTTTAATTAATTTCTCATAATGTCCAGGGCTTCAACAGCCCCGTTAAGAGAAACAAGGCCTTCCACTATTATAAGTCGTGCAAGGCGGATATAGTGTTCCTCCAAGAGACCAGGTTCTCGACCCAGTCTAAACCTAGGTACCTGAGCCACCACTACCCTGTATCCCACATGGCCTGCGCTAGGGAAAAAAAGAGGGGGGTCCTGATAGCCTTTAGGAAAAACCTTCCCTTCATCTGTTCCAAGGAAATCGTTGACCCAACCGGTAGGTTTATCTTGCTACAGGGGTCCCTCTATGACATTGATCTCACCCTGGTGACGTACTATGCTCCTAATTCCTTCTGTCTGTTGACGGTTGTCCGGAACAACACCAAGGGTATCTTACTAGTGGGCGGGGATTCGAACATGGTAGTGGATCCCAAAGTTGATAGGCATCGGCCGGGTCACACGGGGAGAGTGATGGAGGGGCTCGACCCCCACTCTATCGCTCTACTCCACATTCTACTCCAACCCTCACGGGTCTTTTTGCGGGATTGATCACATCTTTGTCCCCCAGGCTATTCTCCCAGCTATTGTCAACTCCAGGATTTATTGTGTGACCTGGTCTGACCATAGCCCGGTGATGGCGGTGGTTGATCTGTTGGTTCCAACCAGGCGATCCTTCAACTGGAGACTCAATGATTTTCTCCTTTGCGCACAAGATACCTGCACAAAAATCCACGAGGCCCTTAAAGAATATTTTACACTGAATGCGGATTCTGTCCGCTCCCCTATTACCCTCTGGGAGGCCCAAAAGGTGGTCATGCGGGGCAATATTATGGGCATAGCTTCCCTTAGGAAACGAGAGAGGCAGAAACGGCTGAAGGAGCTGATGTTGCGATATGAGCAAGCGGAGTTGCTCTGGAAGAGAACCCCAAATTCCAGGAACAGGAAAACTGTAGATAGCCTTAGGACGGAGCTCAACGTGCTCCTAGATGATCAGGCTGAAAAAAGGCTTCGTTGGGCCAAACAAAAAATTTATGCTAGGGGTAATAAGCCTGACACTATGATGGCCCGGAAGCTGCGAGCCCCTGACCTAGAGCGGCGACAGCCAATAAAACTTAAACTTGCTCGGGGTTCAGTCACGGCCAACCCAGACAAGATCGTGGGTGCCTTCCGAGACTTTCTTTCAACTCTGTACTCAGCCTCCCCGAGAGCCGGGAATGCCGACCTCGAGAAATTTTTCGAGCGCGTTGAGCTACCGTCCATTGCCCCGGGCCACTTGGACCTGATGGACTCTCCTATTACTCCCCAGGAGATCCTACTGGCCATTAAGTCTACCAAAACTTCTAAAACCCCCGGGCCTGATGGGTTCAGTGGCCTTTATTACAAAAAATTTGCACCCCTCCTGGCCCCTCACCTGGCCAACCTCTTTAACGCCATGTGTGCAGAGTCAGCCTTGGGTCCGAACGCATTGCTGGCAGATATCTGCATGATACCTAAGCCTGACAAGGACGGGCTGCTAATCCCAAATTACAGGCCGATATCCTTAATTAACACTGACGTGAAGTTGTTGGCCAAGGTGCTGGCGGGCAGATTGAATACATTTCTGGAAGGTATTATCCACAGAGATCAAGTGGGTTTTGTCCCGTCCCGGAAGGCGGGGGATAATGTTAGGAGGGTCGCCCATTTGATTTACCATGCCCGGACAAGGAACATTCCGACCTTTCTTTTGTCTCTAGATATCCAGAAGGCCTTCGACACCATCTCCTGGGATTACCTGCTTTGGGTCTTGCAGAGGTGGGGTTTTGGGCAACGATTTCTGGATTGGATCAAGGCCCTCTATAATGCCCCGACAGCACGTGTACGTCACATAGGCTTTACCTCCGAGTCCTTCCGTATTTTTAGAGGAACTAGGCAGGGTTTCCCCCTCTCCCCGATTCTCTTTATATTGGCCCTGGAGCTCCTGGGCATAGCAATAAGGGAGAATCAGAATGTTAAGGGACTGGAGGTAGCGGGAGTTCATCACAAAGCCCTCTTTTTTGTGGATGACGTTATGCTGGCGGTCACACAACCGATCACCTCTCTTCCAAATCTGTATGCTATCCTGGACCACTTTGCCCGCATTTCAGGTCTGACTGTGAATGGTGATAAATCCCAGGCGTTAAATGTATCCCTGGCGCCCGAGCTGGTGGCCCAAATTAAAGTGAACTTCTCCTTTAGTTGGCTGACAGAACCGCTCCAGTACCTGGGAGTTCGTATTCCGGGAAGATACGAAGACTTCTATGGGGCTAACTATCCACCCCTATTCAGATCCCTGGGGCAACTACTTGAAACCTGCATGCCGTATTCACTCTCCTGGCTGGGGCGTATGAATGCAGTTAAAATGTCTATTCTCCCTAAACTTCTATATTTTTTCAGAACGCTGCCAGTATCGATCCCATCTTTTAGGCTTCGTGCAATGCAGAAGAGAATATCGACCTTCATTTGGGCTGGTAAGCGCCCACGAGTACCTAGGCGTACAATGCTTTGTCACAAGTCTTCAGGAGGGCTTGAGGTCCCTAATGTCAGCATGTATTATAAGGCCGCCCAGATAGCTCAATTGATTCCCATGCACTCCCTCTCAAAGCCCCCCCTCTGGACCTTTTCCAGAGTACTGGACCTCCTTTCGGATGATGGACTCCTGCCTTTCAGATGATGGAGGCATGATGCCCCCCAGGGGGTCTTGTTTCAGTACCTACAGTTAAAACACTGGCTGTCTCCCTTAACTAAATTGGGGGTTCCCTTCCGGAAATATACCCCCTTCGAGAGAGTCTGCAGAGAGGAGCCGTTCTGTAGGGGGACAATATCCACGCTATACTCCATGTTGAATGGCATAGGGGTAGGTGCACATGTACACGTGGAGAGGTGGGAGCGAGATTTAGGTCCATGCCATTTGGGGAGGGGGTGGCCGGACATCTGGAAAGCTGCTTCCTCATGCTCCATGAATGTCTTGACGACCGAAACGGCCTATAAAGTTCTGTATCGATGGTACTTGGTGCCAAGCCGCCTTGGCAGAATGTTCCCGGGGCAGGCCAACACTTGCTTTAGGGGCTGTAGTGTAGAGGGCTCCTTTTTACATATTTGGTGGACTTGCCCTATGCTGACCCGCTTTTGGGCTCAAGTATATAAGATAGCCGAAAAAGGGTTTTCGGACGACCATCAAAAGGGACCCCTGGGTGGCCCTCCTTCACTGTAAACCCCCAGAGCTCACCCACAAGCAGAACAAGTTATTTATATACCTGCTATTGGCGGCGAAGCAAACGATTGCCAGGGGATGGAAAAAGCAGATTACCCCACGGTCGGAGGTATCGGCTAGGATGAACGGGTTCTTGATTAATGAGAGACTCTCGAGCATCCTGGCCGATAGTCAGGGCAAGTTCCTTTCCATTTGGGAACCCTGGATACAATATGCCTGGCCGGATGCGCCAGTGGGCATGCTGAATTAGGTGACTTAGGCGGGCTGGACTGCGAGGCTCCCCTCCCCCTTTTATCTTCTCCCCCTGACCCCCCTCCCTCTTCTTCCCTCCTTCTCATTTTATCCCGCCCCTCCCCCCTTCTTTTTTCCTTTTTATTTTTATTTTGTTCCTGTTCTATGATTCTCTTTTGCTGCTTGCACGGTGGCTCGTCCCGCGCCGCTCCCCCGGGTCCCGGGTGTGGGTGCGCCCCGCGATTGCTGGGTGGCCTGCCTCTGGGTGGCTGGGGGGGAGTTGCGCTGAGGAGGCGGGAGTGGCTACTGTGACTGCTCTTCCCGGCCTGGGAGGCCGTGAGAGTAAAGAATCGATACTAGCAGATACTGTTACAATATTACTTTATTTATGCTACAATTCTAATGCAATTGATTTGCTTCTTAACGCTAGGTAGACCAAAGGCGTTGAGTTTTTCCTTTTTTTTCTCATATTTGATAGAGTGTCATATTCTTACATGCTTTGTAACGATTGCCTCCCCTGCGCGGGATGGGTTCTGTTTTTTCTGCTTTGCCTGCCGATTGCCTGTAATTGTATCTTTATTCTCTTAAATAAAAATATTGACAGAAAAAAAAAAAATTAGCTTTGAAAATGCCCCCCCCCCCCCCCCGGAACTCATCCGGTTTCCTAGCCTTTTTTACATTTATTTTTGAATGTATTACTTTGTTGTTTTCTGTATGTTATTTTGAGTACTTTCCCTACCCCATTTGGTGCAGGGCAATGTTCCTGGTGTTACCCCCAGATTTGACCTGTCACCCGTTAGATGCATGTATGTATTTCTTTAATTTTTTGGTTTTCTGTTATTGTTTTTAGTACTTTACCTAGCCCATTGTTTGCAAGGTAATCACCCTGGTGTTCCCCTTGATATGCAGCCCTTTAACTCTTGCTACCCACATTTTACAGCCATTGTTGTGCCCCCCCAAAACCGAACTTTAGTAGCAAGTTCGGCCGAATTTGTTGAACCCAAACCTCAGCGGGTTTGCTCATCCCTATTTATAACATGAGAACAACGTATTTCCCAATAAGGAGGCTGCTAAATTCCCAGGCGTGTTGCCCCCTAATAGGGTCCAAACTGACTAGTTAAGAATGCTAATGGTGGTTATTTTATCTCCAAGGCTAATGCCTTTGTTGTTACCTTATAACCTTTTATTACTTTATTTAGTTTGACATCAATTGTTTATTGAAACCATATATTTTTCTATTAATCTAAGAACCCAAAGGTGGATTGATGCCTTCTCAATCTGGTCTGTTATTAGAATGTATCTTGTTTTTATACAAAACATTTAAAATCAATTTTTAAAATCATATAAATTGTCTATACGGTCACAATAGCCAAATTGGCGTACAGTGGCAACAAAGCTCAGAGAGCCATGTATTGGAATGGAAGGTAAAACCTTGGGGTGGGCTATCTCTCCCTCCTACTGTTACGCATCGTGAATCATTCTGACAGCTCCCTGCTTAGAGGCCAATTGTGTCACATTATTTAAGCCAAATAGTAATTCCTTTATCCTATGTTGTATTCAGTTGTGATATTCTAAAGCAGTCATGAGCCCA
Organism: Gastrophryne carolinensis; assembly: GCA_027917425.1. NCBI lineage: Eukaryota > Metazoa > Chordata > Amphibia > Anura > Microhylidae > Gastrophryne > Gastrophryne carolinensis. Next base: position 96,533,900 of record CM051241.1, read on the forward strand.
CTTTTGGAATTTAGAGAACTTACGGTGCAATGTGACGTGAGCATCGCGGTGTGCCATGGAAAAGATTGTCTCCTCTGTATGTTAACTCCCAATGCTCCCTTATATTGATTTCTTCCAGAAAAAAAGCTTCAGGATTTTAGTAAGACGTTTTCTTCTACTTCACAAAAAGTCAACATCTTTTTATTTAAAATAAACGGGACAATTTAAAAAAAATGTTTTTGGGTTTTTTTACTAAAAACTATTTAATAACACAGTGGAAAGATTACAAACAAGACATTTCATGTTAAAGCCTAAACTACATTGTTTATGTGTTTATCAAGGTTTTAATAACGAGTTGTATAGTTTACTTGTTATTGGGGGCTGGTTCTGTTTGTATATACAATCTGTATACTACATTATTGGTTAAGGTTTTATCTAATAAATCTGTTGTGATTTTGCCTACATCTGTGTATATGTCACGTATATTACAGGACAAAGTGTGTTTAGATAGAAGACAAATACCAAGGGATACAATAGGATATAGACGGAGATTGATAATTATAACCGATAATCATATTTCCGGTTATGATTATGAAATATTGATAATTAATATTCATATTAATTATCATATTTCATAACTCTTCTTTTACATTGGCGAGCCAGACATTGTTTCATTGTATTTGTGTGTTTTGTTTTATTAAAATGTGTGCTGTTTCAGGGAATTAAGATAAGTGAATGGCGTAGCATAGGTACACAGTGAAGTGTAGGTCATATGCTGGGCACATACATTTTGAAATTCAGAGGAAATAGCACAGTTTTTTGAAAGCTTAACACCATATATAATTGAAGCAGGGACTATTTTGTATAGCATTGTATCTTCATGTGTTTTGTTTTTTTGTTTGTTTTTTATACTCAGAAAAAAGCTGTGCGATCATCTTTGATTTCCCTGAGAGTAATCCGCCTGGTCGGGAAAGAAAGGTTCCAGTTGATAGGATCTTTTTTCAAGCAGTGCAAAAGGATATTCAGAGGTTTCATCTGAGTGTAATCCGCCTGGTCGGGAAAGAGAGGTTGAGGTCGATAGGATCTTTTTTCAAGCAGTCCAACAGGATACTCAGGAGAAAGATGGTAGCAGACAGAGTGAGTATGAATTTTTGTACACTTGAAAAGTTGGGCAAAAATACAACATTTAACCCAATTCCACCCCAAACGTATAAATCTGCAGAAACGTTGTGGTCAGCGTTGTTAGATCAGGTTTATGCATATGATAAAGCATACATTAACAAAATAACGGTTTTAAATAAAACTTCTAAACGACTTCATATGCTTGCAAAGTTAGTATGTACATTTGAAAATACCATTTGGAAACCTGCACATGTGGAAACAATTGTTGCCACTAATAAAGCAGAGAAGATTAAAGGAAAAAATGATTTTCATTGTTGTTGTTGTTTAGAAAAATCTGAGAACTTGGTTGCACTGCTATGTCAGTTGCAAAAGGAAGTTCAGGGTAGAATTGACAAGGACTCAGAGATTTCTATGTTAGAATCAAAACTGAAGGACAATGAAAATTATTATTCTGACATGAATATCAAAATTTTAGGCCTGTATTCTGAGCTAAATCAGTTTAAGGAGAGGCTGGCTTTTGCTGATCAAACAATCATAACACTCAGAGATGATCTGGCTGCAAAGTCACAAATAATTGCAAATTTGCAAAACGTGATCTCTGACCTGTCTCGGCCTGGTACTGGTGGCATGAACGCATTGCCAATGAAACAGGTTTGTGTTACAGAAACAGCACAGGGGGACACAGGGGCCACAGCCACCATGCTCCCTGTGGATCAGAGACCCAATGACTCTAGTTCTGTAACTCAGACCCCAGTGGAGCGTGCACTACAATTTACCCCATCACCTTTGGAGCTCAGAGGTAGTGGCGCCTTACAGGGACAGGATACAACATGGGGTTTAGGTAGTGGATGGGAAACTGTGCATACCCCTTCCAATTTACCAGTGCGTCCTGAAAGGTCTAATGAAAAATACCCAAACCATAACAATATGGAAAGGATTTCATGCTGAGGATCTGCAAAGAGATCCCCAGGTATGACCCAAGTTTAGATCCCTTTACAGCATGTGATATGTTTGAGGGGCATTGTAGAAAATGTTCTGTGGCCCCTGAATATTGCATGGAGTTATTTAAATTGTGGTTGCCAGCACATCTCATTCAGAGGTATGAGGCAACAGGGGGTATAAACCCCAAAAATGGTCAGTTTCATGATGAGGAGGAACGCCTTTCAATACTCATGAGACTGGCAACTGGTCATTGGGATGTTACTCCAGAAATCCTTGCAAAGTTTAGACCTACCATACATGATGAGCCTTTGTCTCTTTGTAGTAGGTTTGAAGCAATGTATAGAAGGGTTACAAAGGACCATGGTTCAAAAGTTCCACAAGGCATGATTAGAATGTTTGTGGAAAAATGTCCATACCTTGACACAGCCATTCGGCTATGTGCAGCTAGAGAGCCATCCCTCACTGATGCAGCCATGATTATTGAGCAATATAGACAAGATATATTGCACAATAAGAAATCTATAAAAGTTAGAGAGCGTAGGAATGCCAGAGTTCGGTCACAACATGAACATGGACAGCATATGTCAATTTACCCCACAGCTCCTCCACTGGAAAGGGCAAGAAGCACCATTTGTTTCCAGTGCTATAAACCTGGACATATTAAAAAAAAATTGTAGTCATGGGGTACGCACAAATGGTCCCAATCCAGAAAGAAGTGGCAATAATAACGGTTTCAAAATGAAACCTGATTATGCCAAACAAGTTGGGGAACAGACTGACAGAAACCAGATACATGTACCAGGGCAGCCATTGAAAAATGTTGCTGTGGTGAATGCCCCTGAAAAATCAGGACATGGAGCATTTGGTGCGGAGTCTCACAAGTCTATGCAGCATTTCCCAGTGGATGAACAACAGGTGGCAGCATGCACAACTAAAATACCCACTGGCAATCTGGTGCAAATAGACTGAAGGTTAGGACTTCCAAAATATCTGGCTCCAGTGTGCCCTATTGCACTGGATTCTTCAGGGAGACCCCACATTAAAGCCAGAATTAAGGATCAGGACACTAATATCTTGTTGGACACTGGGGCAGAGATCTCAATTACAAATATCAAACACGACCTGGACCCCGACAGTCCTCAATGTGTGGTGATTGGATTTGATCACCAGCAAGGGGGGGTGAGAGCCCACAGGATAGATGAAGTTTTGGTCCAAATCTCCAGGTGCATCACCCTGAAGATTCCCATGTGGTAATATGCTGGCACTGATAATCTTATTGGAGCTGATGTAATGACTGACCTGACTGATGAATGACCAGAATGGATGGATCCTTGATCTGGCAAACTGTATTGTATGGAAAGGCCCAAGAAAATCAAAGGTGTGTGTCATACACCGCCAGTGTTTGGGACCCTCCCTACCAGTGCCTGAAAATGTATCAGATGTGTTGGAACACAAATGGCCAGATGTCTCCCATAACAGAGATCTTGGGCCTATTGTGTATCAGTATCCAGATTTGTGGGCTCAGAGTAAAAATGACTGTGGTGCGTGATGCGTGGTGTTCAGGTGGACATTCAAGGCCCAGACCCTCCGCCTCAACGACAATCCGGTTTTCCACCAGAAGCAACAAAGTCGATCCTGGAAACAGTCAGTGACTTGGAAAAGAGGGGTGTGGTCATAGAGGGTAATTCAAAGTGCAATAACCTTTTATGGCCCGTGAAAAAGGACACCAATAAATGGAGGCTCACTACAGACCTTTGTGTCTTTAATAAATACACCCTCATGTCTACACCTGTAGTGGCACAAACACCTGACATAATGTCAAGGATAAGTGGGAGGAGCCGCATATTCTCCACCATTGATGTTGCTAATGTGTTTTTTTCAATAGAACTAACAGAAAGTTGTAGGTACAAGTTTGCTTTCCTGGTGGGTAACAAACAAATTATGTTCTGCGTACTCCCACAGGGGTTTCATAGCAGCCCTACATATTTTCATCAGGCATTAGCAGCTGTTCTTAGTGCATTTTCACGACCAGAATGCCTCTTGCAGTATGTAGATGACCTTCTCCTTCATACAGAGACCATGCAGGAACACTTGGCTCTTTTAAAGGAACTGTTAGAACTCCTAGCCCAGTCAGGACTCAAGCTTAGCCCTCATAAGGCAAACTTGGCTAAGACAGAAGTCACGTTTCTGGGTTTCCAGATCTCACCTGGAGCCAAAGGCATCAAGACTGCCCGTGTGGAATCTATGGTAGAGTTACCCAGACCAGCCACCCTGCAGGACTTATGAAAATTCCTAGGAGTGGCAAATTTCATGAGGGAATTCATTGAGGATTTTGCTGCTAAGGCAAAACCATTATATGAACTCCTCAGAGGGGAAGGACCTTCTCTAAAGAACTGGTCAGAGCTGCAGGAAGATGCCTTTTCCACTCTGAAAAGAGAACTCTCCTCTGCTCCAGTCCTTGCTACCCCACATGTTGAAGGACAGATGACCATTCAGGCCTATGCTGGTGCAGAGCCTATCTCAGCAGTCCTGTTACAACAGATAGAATCCAAGAGTAGACCACTAGGGTTCTTCTCTAGGATACTTTCACCTGTAGAGAAAGGTTTTGACGAATGTACCAAACAACTTGCAGCTATACATTATGCTGTCAAAGCAACTGGACACATTGTAGGATTCAGACCCCTCATTGGGCAGACCCCACACTCACCTCTAGCACTTTTGTTCTGAGATATGCTCCCTGGAGTCTCTCAGCAGAGATTTGGGAGATGGATCATGGACTTGAGTGGACGTAATTTAACAGTCGATCACAAAGCCAAATATGTTTTGTCTCAGTTGTTAAATCTGACAGGGGTAGAGCATGACTGTGGTCAACCACCACAGATCACCAGTCCACAGCTTTTCAGGACAACAACGGAATCGGAAGACAGGATCATCTTTGTTGATGGGTCTCGATTTTGTCTGGATGGTACCTACATGACCGGCTTTGCCGTGCTGGATGAGACCACAGGCATCAGATTGGTAAGGCTGCCAGGCCATATGTCAGCCCAACTGCTGAGTTAGAGGCTGTCAAGGAAGCTCTTCTCCTTCAGCCCCCAAGGAATCGTACTATATATAGTGACAGCTCATATGTAGTTAGATCTTTGACCCTGCATCTAGATACCTGGAGAAGACGAGGTTTTGTGGACAGTCAGAACAAACCATTGGCACATGTCACAGTTCTGACAGAATAGTGGGAATGGGGCATGACACACCCTGGAGAAGCAGCCATAATTAAAATCCCAGCTCACCAGAAAGGGAAGTAACCCTTAGTCCTGGGAAAGGATGGCCCAGTCTCATTTGAGGAGGAATAAGCAAAAGATCCTCTTCTGGCATCACATCTTGCAGCACCACAAGACCCCTGGTCAGTCCAATAAGGTATTTTGTGCTATGGCTCTGGTAAAAATTCACTACCTCTTCCTGTAGTCCCAAAACATTTGCAGGCAGAGCTGACAAGACTCAACCATCAGTTGTTAGGACATCCTGGTAGGGACAAGCTTCTGTCCCTTCTAAAGGATAAAATATACTGGTCAGGAATGTCCAGAACAGTAGAGGAAGTCATACAACAATGCCTGGTTTGTGCTCAAGTTAATCCTAGAGCACCTGCATTGAAGCCAGTATTGCAGCGGGTTCCTCCAGCAGAAGGTCCATGGTCTGCAATACAAATAGACTACATAGGACCTTTACCGGTAGGTAGCCGTAATTGTCGCTATGCTTTGGTGGTTGTGGATGTCTTTTCAAAATGGGTAGAAGCCATCCCAACAACCAATGACTCTGCTTCCACAACTACCCGAGTTCTCTGGGAGCAGGTGTTGTCACGATGGGGTTGGCCCCAAGTGATTGAATCAGACAGGGGGACCCATTTTACTGGTAAGATAATGAAAGCATTTTGTGACATTCTGGACATAAAGCAAAGATTTCATGTACCTTACCATCCCCAGTCTGCAAGCATAGTGGAACGGATGAATCGAACCATCAAAACACGACTTTCCAAGGCTCTGTTAGAAAAGGGTTCATCTTGGGTAACTTGCCTCCCTGCAGTACTCATGGGCATCAGATCCACTGCAGCATCTACCACTGGCATCACTCTATTTAAACTTATGACAGGATGCAAGATGCCAATCTGCTTCCCCAATGAGCCTCGTGTCTCTTAACCTATAAAAAATGCCATTGCCAGAGATATGTTCCTACAGCAAGTTCAAGAGAACCTGAAGGAACTGCTGCCATATGCAGCCATACGGATGAACAAACCATATCTACAGGGGGAAACCCCCATGCCCTCTGTAGGAAGCTTGGTTATGGTCAAGGTGTTTCGCAAAGCAGGACCCTGGGATGCCAACTTGGAAGGACCTTACAAGGTTTTAGAGGTGATGGGGGACACCATGCTAAAAGTACAAAGGCCAATGACAGCTAAGAAAAGATCCAATAGGTGCCAAACCACCCTTTGGATACATATAGATCAGGCAAAGGCTGTTCAAGCCACCCCAACTCAGTAATGGCTATGCGATTAGATTGGGGTGTTGGGGTGGGCCACATAAGTAAGAAATGTAAATATGAAATATGCAATAACTGTCTTGTTATACCTTATTACATCACAGTGCAGAAGAACATCGAGGGACCAAGACTTGGTTGGTGTAAGAATTAAGTCTTCAACCACATACAGCCTCTTGTAACATCCCTTCCCACCTATTGGCAGATAGTATAATCCTTCAGTTATCATCTCCCTGGAAAATTATCACAGGGGGAGGAAGGATAATATTAGAGATGGGAAATTCCAGGGGACAAGAGATCTTATTGCCAGGGTTCTAGGTGGAGGGACCATGGGAATAGGGGCTATGAACATTATGGATCTGGAAGTCTTGATGAGTAAACTTGTGAACCTGGCGCAACATGCTAGTGATGGTTTTAAGACCCAGATTGATGTGAACTACATCCTTGAAGGTTTGCAGCACTCGAATATAGATGCAACCACCTCTCTATCTTCTACTTTAAGAGAGAAGTTTAGAAGGTTAGTAGTGGGTCTCCTGATACTACAGGACAGAACTCAACTTGCCCTAGAATGTACACAGGTTCAGGGGGGACTCTCAGATAACTTAAAACATATTATATCATCTTTATAATGGCCACTACCCATTCAACCTTCGGCAAAGGTTTCATCTTTCGCTGCCAACCACTCTAACTCAGTGGCATGGCCGTCACAATCCCACATGCACCACCTCATCCCGTTTCTGGTAATGTAAGACAAGGATATAGTGCTGTCAACCTGGGAATTAACAAAACTATGCTCCATCCACAGCTCCCTTCGGATATACTAACTTATGAGGGCAACCGTTGATATCTGTTTGATACAGATGGATTCTGGATGAAAGAGGATGCTATCCTCTGTCAAGGTAGTTATAACAGGGTGCTTAAACCACAGTGTTGGGATACCAAAGGGTCCTGTGAGATGAAGGCGAACCTGATACTCTCTTACTTGGGTCAGAGGTACTGGTGTTGGTATCAAATAAAAATTGCTTCATATACCATTTATACAACTAACTGTAACGAAAGAGGAGAACTCCTCCCAGGGGCATATTGTACTCTCAATCCTGTTTTAGGCATCAATGTAGCAGACTTGAAAGGGAGGACACCAATTACTCCGGAGAAGAGAGTAGATATACGGCCAGACACCCCTGTGAGACTCCAGAAGATTCCTCTTGGGTTTGGCACAGAACTGCAACGTATCGTCATGGACTTTGGTGAGGAAAAGGAGATTGTTCAAAAGCTAAAAGAGTCAGAGGGGCAAGCTACTATCCAGCTAATGCACGATGCAACTAAAATCACAGACATTGTATATGCGCTTGAAAAGGACTCAGCTGTCTCATGGTGGGAAAGCCTATTCGGATACAGTCCTAAAGCCACATCTTTCTTTAATTTTCTTATACATCCAGTGATTATACTCCTCACTCTTGTTATATTATTGTATTTGGGTCTATTCCTAATCTACAGAAGAATCAAAGGCCTGGTTTCTCAACTGAGACTAAGTCTAACCGAGCACCACGAACACAGCCGGAGACAAGGGTTAAAGACCTCACAACTCATAGTTTAAGTATTGTATATGTGTATGTGGGGGTGAATATATATGTATATAGGGGTGTCTATGGTATAATGCATGGGAGGAATAGACAGGAACCATTAGGGACAGAGAAGGTGAATGTGATTACCACCACGACTTTCCAAAGGTATGGTTCTAATGAAGATGTCCTGAATGTCATGAAGGGATGAGAAGCTTTGCTTCTTCCCATAATTAGGCACCAACTACTTAGACATCAACAGCTCTCAGGGATTACATGGTGCCATGTAAGGATGCAGTCATCAGTCCACCAAGCCCACCTAGGCCTTGTGCCTGTGCACTGAGTTAAGGTGCAGGGATGAGTTGATACGCGGGACTGCTAGAAAGGCCTGGGTAACTAACCCAAAAATGAGTCCCATGTTGTCATGGTGAGCTGTTGCCAAAGGAGCACAGAGAGAGGCTATCCTAAGGTTGAATCTGGATAGGCCATTCTAAATAACAGCTGGCACCACAAGATGACAACCCTTTTCTAACATCAACTCATAAGTGAACAGTTTCAGTGGACACCATATGACAGGCTACAAAGGAAGGCAATGACACTTACCTGTGAGGCGGGGCATGTCTGAGTACCTGGACTCAAATTATACTTCAGTGCATCTGAGATCGATACCACATTAAGGAAAGTTGAGGAGGTAAATACAGTCGAACCAATCATTATTTGTCGGGCCTCCGACAACAGGGGTAATGTTAAAGGGTGGAACAGATTCATTTGGTGTATGAATATATATATATATATATATATATATATATATATATCATGTGTATGTATATATTTTGTATATATAGCTACCATTTGTGAGAAGATTCCCGGGAAACATAACACCTACACAGTTACCAACATCCTTTCCCAAGTTAACACTGCCCTGTGAAATCCTGCGAAATTAACATAGTAAAGGATGAAAGCATGTACATCCTGACAGCCTGTGGAAAGTTAAACTTTAAAATGTCTCATAAACTTCTTTCTTAGATAACTTTAGTTACATTCATGGGATATTAATACAAATGACACAAACAGTTGCAGCAGGTATTGCACTTTCATGTCATACCAAACATTAATTTGCTAGTACACTGATCATGGCTAGAAAATCACTCATATATGGAAAGCCATAGACATTTGAAGTTTGGTATCAAATGAAGGGCAATATTGTTGAGTTAGAAAATAACGTTTTATTAATTGTGGGACATATCTGGGAAAAGTTATTATGTGGATCAGATTCGGATGAAATATTTACCTCTGCTTACTAGTCAACTCCCACAAGAGGTGTAGACTTTTCACACCTCTTGCTGTCAAGGGACATAAAAAGCCAGGGTGCAGACAGACTGAGGAAGATCTTCTCCCCCCCCACCGCCAAAGACACCAACGGCCATTAACAACATATAAGAGAACTTCTATATGCTAAGTATCATTGCTTCCTCTCCCTCTTGATCTCTCAATCTCTCTCTACTTCTCCCAATCCTCCTTTCTTTCTCTCTATCTCTCAATAAGCTACCTTTACCTCCCCTCTCTCTCAATCTTTCTTTCTAAGCCACTCACCACCATTCTTTTCTAAACCATCCCTATGTCTCTTTCCCTCTATACTTGTGTAACTCCCTTTTTGTAGAACCTAGGGACAGCTTAGTGTAGTAGGTGGGTGTGGGGTGGAAAATGTATGTGTTTATCAGGTTTTAATGTGAAATGTCTTGTTTGTAATTTTTCTACAGTTTTTTTAAATATTTTTACGTAAAAAAACAAAAAAAAAAAGAAATTAATATTTTTTAGACAAGTGTGTCCTTTATTTTAAATAAAACATTTACTTTATTAGAGAAAACCACATTGCATGTGAAAGCCCCATTTCTCCCGATTACCACATATGTATCGGTACCCCCCCCATTCTTGCCCAGGAGACCCCCCTAAACTGAAAAGAGAACTTTATAACATTTACAAATAAAATACAACTACTATCCACACTATAAAAATAAGGGGTTAGGACATAGGGTCCCCCCTCCTGGGGGGAGGGGAGAGACCAATTTTGGGGGGAATTTTAAGGGTTTATCCCTTCCACCCTGTAGTGCGGGATTCCCCCCCTTCCGAGTCTCCCTGTTCCCCTCTACTTCGGGGGGGGGTGCTTTTCCTTCCCTCCAACACTTCTTTTAACATGTGTGTGTGTGCGGGTATGTGCGTGTTTCACTCGTCGCGTGGTGTTTGTGGGCTTTTGGCCACATGCGGAGCCCTTTTTTACATGGGGAGCTTCTTCCCCTCAGGTTGCTTAGAAAGGGGGGCAGGGCTGGGCGCTCGGCACGCTTGCCGCGGCCCGCCCCCTTTTCTTATGGTGCCATTGCGGAGCCCAGTTATTTGCTGGGATCCGTGTATTTCAGATGGGGGCGGGGCCAGGCACAGCGCGGTCCACGCTGGCCCACCCTTCTTCTCCCTCTCTCTCAGGAGCTCCTGGCTGGCAGGACGCCATTTATCCTCCGTGAGTGCCCTGTTGGGCCCATCCTTTTTCTACATATGCGCGTTGTGTGTCCCTTCTAGCGTGTAGGGGCAGCCAGCCAACATGTCGTTCCATATGTTATACTTATACATATATATATATATATATATATATATATATATATATATATATATATATATTATGTCATATTTTATGTACTTTGATTGCTTGTGTGTGTGCCTGCTCATGGGTCCCTTCACATTATGTCTTTCAGGAGGACTCCCTATCAATTATATTAAAAGGGGGTTCTCCCGGTCCAAGGGTCCCTTGCAGATAAATTTGGTGTCCTATAAATCCTCCCACTAGGGACTTAAAGGGGCATCCCGGGTTGCTCAAACAGCATAATTCCCTCGGGTCATTGCGACTACCTTAAAATCACCATATGGAGGCTTCCCAGGATACCAGGCTTGGGCTCCCTTCGTGGCAATCCCGGCAGTGTGTGGGTTGTGGGGTATCCCTTATGGGGGATAATGTACTGATTTGCATACCATGTGCTCAGCAGGCCATAGCGCGGCAGTCGGGGTCCCAGGTGTCTGGGTCCGTACCACCGGACTCATCTCCTACCCCACCCCGCCTTATCCGCACCCCAAGTGACACTGTCATTGGCGGGGAGTCGCAATCTGATGTGTGTGCTAGATTGGCCAACATTGTGAAATTGATTTCTAGCTCTGCGGCCAGAAAGGCCCAGCTAAGAGAAGACATCTGTCTCCGGCCGTGAGGGTTTTGGATTTTGATGACTATGATTCCCCTGACTGGTCTGATTATTCCCTGCTTGAGGAGGGGGAATTGTTTGCTGAATCTGATGCTGAGGATCAGCAGTTTTTTGCTGCTGATATTGGGCAGGCGCAGGGGGATGCCGTTGATACCCCCAGGGTCCTGGCCCATTTATTTGAGGTGCTGGATATTTCTCCTCCAGCGGAGTCCCCTCCGCTGAAAGGGGAATTCTTTGGGACTTCTAAGCCTCGCTTGGAGTTTCCAAATCAGAACCATTTTGAAAGCATGATTCTTAAGGAATGGGAGAGACCTAGCTGGCTCCCCGGTGATCCTCAGGGATGGGATAGGAAGTATACCTTTCCGGTGGACGCGCTTAAGCGCTGGTCGTCCCCTCCCGAGGTCGATGCGCCCGTTCTGGGATTGTCCAACACCTCTGTTGTACATTCTCCAGACGCCACCACTCTAAAGGATGGTGGCCTGCCATGCCTTCGCTAGTGTGGGTCCAGCCTTGCGGCCTGTTTGTGCGTCTGCACTCACGGCTGTGGCTACCAGATCTGTGGTTAGGGACCTGTTGAGTGGTCCCCAGTGAAACCTGGCCAGTGATGAATTTGCAGCCCTTAAGCGGTGCGAATTGTTCATGTCTTTTGTTTTATCCACCTTGGATGACACAATATGCATAAGGGCTCGTTGAAGCCTGAAACGCGTCACATTTGTTGGTGAGGGTTAGGGGTGACACCGCTGCTGCTTTTGACACTCTGCATGAATTTTATATGGAATATCATTTTAATGATACATTAAGTAAAAGCTACGTTTTACCTCGGGAGCTGGACATATCTTTGTTTGCGGTTTTGGACATTTTTCATGAGTTTTCCTAAGTCCATGCTGGAGGGTCTTTCACTAAAGGGTGAGCTGGTTACCTGTAATCATACAATATGCATGTGTAGTAGAACCTCGGCGTTGCTAGTGGTTATTCGCCGGTGTCTGACATTGAGGCTAAGAAATCACTTACAGGGCTACCCTTCCTGGGTATGCGGCTGTTTGGAGATAAGTTGGATTCGGTGGCAAAAGGTGGAAAGTTACCACAACGTAAGAAGCAGCGCCGCTCCTTTCGGGGGGCAGGCTCCTTTAATCCCTCCTTTCGTGGTGCCAGAGCAGGCAGAGGAACTGCCTACTCTACCTTCAGAGGTGATTCCTGGAACAGAGGCAGAGGACGTGCTCGTCCTGGACCTGCCTGGGGTTCCAAGCCCAAGCCCGCTGTCAAGCCAGCTCAGCAATGAGGGGGCGCCCTCACCCTTGTGGGTAGGGGGACGGCTGCGACACTTTTTCCAGGCTTGGGCCCGGGAGGTCACAGACAAATGGATCTTGGAAGTGGTCTCTTCCGGGTACAAACTGGAGTTTGAGTACCGGCCTCCTCACAGATTTCTCAGATCTCGGGTGCCCTTGGGTCCCCAGGCTGCGCAGGGGCTCCTGTTGGCAGTACAAAACCTTCTGGACATGGAAGTCATATGCCCGGTGCCTTTCTCGGAGAGAGGCCGGGGATATTATTCCAATCTCTTCACGGTGCCCAAAAAGGATTGATCCATAAGACCCATTCTGGATCTGAAGCTTCTCAACAGGTTCATCAGAACCAAGAAGTTCCGCATGGAGACTCTGCGCTCGGCCATCAGGGGGATTTCATGACGTCCATAGACATCAAGGATGCTTACCTTCATGTACCAATCTTCCCAGCACACCAGAGATTTATCAGGTTTGTGGTGGGAGGTCAGCACTTTCAGTTTGTGGCCCTCCCTTTCGGGTTGACTTCGGCACCAAGGGTGTTCACCAAGGTGCTGGCGGGCATAATGGCCCTTCTCAGAGCCCAGGGTGTTCGCATTGTGCCGTATCTGGACGACCTCCTCATTACGGCATCCTCTTTCAGTCAGGCGGAGCTGGACACCAGGTTGGTGGTGACGACGCTGGAGAGGTTCGGCTGGGTGATCAACCATCCTAAGTCTTCTCTCTCCCCCTCAAGGGAGATCTCATTTCTGGGCATAAATCTGGATACCATTTCGGACCAGGGTGTTCCTACCTCAGTCCAAGGTGCAGATGGTTCAGGATCTGATACGTCTTCTCCTGTCCAAACCTCGTCCTTCTATCCGGCTAGGGATGAGACTGGTGGGATTGATGGTGGCTTCCTTCGAGGCAGTTCCCTTTGCTCAGTTCCACATGAGGTCGCTCCAGCTCCATCTAATGTTGGCCTGGGACAGATGTCCCCAGTCATTGGATCAGTCATTCCTGATGTCTCCCCGGGTTCGGCAGTCCCTTCAGTGGTGGCTGGAACCAAGCAATCTGATGAGGGGCAGATCTTTTCTGACCCCTTGTTGGAAGACGGTTACCAAGGATGCCAGCCTGTCGGGCTGGGGAGGTTTTTGGAAGACACATCAGTTCAAGGGGCTGTGGGGTCCTCAGGAGGCTCACGCCCCCATCAATGTCTTGGAGCTGAGAGCTATTCGGTTGGTTCTGTCATGCTTGACGCATCACCTACGGGGCTTACCGGTTCAGGTTCGATCAGACAATCGAACTGCGGTAGCTAAATCAATCACCAAGGAGGGACTCGCAGCAGGAGTGACCTCAGGGAAGTCTCTCTGATTTTTGCATGGGCGGAGAGCAATGTTCCATGCATCTCAGCAGTGTACATTCCGGGAGTGGAAAACACGGAGGCGTCGAGGGGAATGGTCTCTCAACCACAAGGTATTCCGGTCCCTCTGTCACAAGTGGGGGTTTCCGGAGGTGGATTTCTTTGCCTCACGTCACAATCACAAGCTCCCAAGGTTTGCGTCTCTGTCTCAGGATCCTCTGGCCCTGGCAGTGGACACCATGTCTCTTGCCTGGAGGGATCTGGGGTTCCTGTATCTGTTCCCCCCCTTCTCCATGGTAGGCACGGTGGTGGGCAAGCTGGCTCTAGAGGATGCACCAGCAATTCTGGTGGCCCCAAGGTGGCCAAGACGGGTTTGGTTCGCAGACGTCGTAAGGCTGGCGGTAGATCAGTACAGGCTGCCCCTTTTTCCGGATCTGATCTCTCAAGGTCACTACGTTACCCCAATTTACAAACGCTGGCTTTGATGGCGTGGCTGCTGAAACCTCCATCTTAAGGGAGGAAGGTTTGTCTGAGGCTGTGATTCAGACTCTTGTTAGAGCTAGGAAGAGATCTTCCTCTAACATATACTACAGGACTTGGAGGTCCTATATTGACTGGTGTGAGGCTAGGGCTTTGCCTTGCAGGGTGTTTTCGATTCCTAGGATCTTGGAGTTTCTTCAACTCGGTCTGGACCTGGGGTTCCAGCTTAGTACCTTGAAAGGACAGGTCTCTGCCCTGGCGGTCTTCTTTCAAAGGTCTTTTGCTCTGCATCCTCTGGTTAAGACCTTTTTCCAGGGGGTCACTCATGTGCGGCCCCCTAGAAAGCCTTTGGTTCCCGTTTGGGATTTGAATTTGGTTCTGTAGGCCCTCCAGGGGCCTCCTTTTGAGCCGGTGCAGGATGTTGCTCTTTCTGTGCTCACTCAAAAGGTTGCCTTTTTGGTGGCTATTACCTCTGTTCGGCGTGTCTCTGAGTTGGCGGCTCTGTCCATTTAGGCCCCTTACTTTGAGAGACACCAGGACAAGGTGGTTTTTCGCTTTAAGCCAGATTTTCTTCCTAAGGTGGTTTCTGCCTTCCACCTCAATCAGGATGTAGTTCTACCCTCCTTGTGTCCTAAGCCTAGCAATGACAAGGAGAGGGTTTTGCATTCTTTGGATGTGGTTCGTTGTGTGAAGTACTATTTGGTGGCTACTTCTCCCTTTCGTAAGATGGACGCCTTGTTCATGGCCTAGGAAGGATTTGGCGCCCGCCAAGGCTACCATTAGCAAATGGATACGTCAGGCCATTGTTGGGGCCTATTCTGCCAAGGGGAAGATTCCCCCTTTTCATATCACTGCTCATTCTACTCGTGCTGTTGGGGCTTCTTGGGCTTTTCAGCACCAGGCCTCTGTTGAACAAGTTTGGAAGGCTGCTACTTGGTCTTCTGCTCATACTTTTTCCAAGTTTTATAAGGTTGATGTGCGGGCCTCAGCGGATGCTGTTTTTGGCCGCAAGGTTCTGCAAGCTGCAGTGGTTTAAATTTGTGCATTATTGCATTTTTTGGGATTCCCACCCATGTTGGACACTGCTATTGGATGTCCCATATGTCATGGATATTGGAAGCGGGGTGTGTGACATACTTGGAAAAATTCCATTTTGTGATTACTCACCTGTTAAATGGGTATTATAAGTATGTCACACACCCCGCTTCATCCCACCCTTTTTGTATTCTGGATCCTTTATATGGTGAACCTTTTATTGTTAAGATTTTTGGATTTGGCTCTTCCTGGTCCCCTTACTGCTTTCCTATACTGGGTAATGTGTGGGAGGTCCCAGGTATTTATGGACCAGGAGGGGCTTCTTTTTTTCCTGTCATCCCATATGTCATGAGTATTGGAAGCGGGGTGTGTGACATACTTATAATACCCATTTTACAGGTGAGTAATCGAAAATGGTATTATTTTTTTTAATACTTACCTCCCATCCATCCCTGTCGCACGCTGATCACTCTGGATTCTACTCTACTGCTTCTGCTGGAAGCCTTTTATAGCTTCTGGGCGACAGAGCATAAGGGGTTAATTTAAAAAACAACGACATAGGGTCCCCCCTATGGGGGGGGGGGGCATTTTTTTTTTGAGTAATTTTAAGGGTTAAAAACCCTTAAACAAAAAAAGAAAAAAAATCATTACATGGGGTCCTGCTTACCCAACATTACCAGCCCGGAACCAGCTATGGGGGCTTGTAGATCAGGGTGCAGGGGCCAGCTTTTGTGGCCCCCACCCTGCAGCCTAAAAGCCCACATACCCTTTGTGGGCCCGGGCTCTTCTGCCCCCCCCTGGCCTTGGGGAGGCAGGTAATTGTGGGTGCCGGGGGTTAATGGCAAGTCACCAGCTAGTTGCAGAACATGTGAACTGGTATCTCATGGACCCCTTACCAGTTCACAAAGGGTTAAATGTAAAAATAAAAGCACAGACATATAATTTATTTATTTATTTTCTTTACTCACCTCTGATCCTCTGCTGTCCCCGGCAATTCACAATTACTTTCCCTCTTCTCACCACGGCAGAGCTCGGGGGAGGGGGGGGGCGATCGGAGGCCCCCCCAGGTGAAGAAGAGCCCAGCAGGTGAGTAATTTTTTTTTTTTTTTTACTTAACAGCGGCCCGCGCCAAAGCGCGGGGGGGGGGGGGGGGTCGCTATTCCATAGGGTACTGGAATAGGGTACTCCTGGAGCCAAGGTGGCACACCCCAATGCTTAGAGCTAGTTGTGGTATCAGAAGGTACACAAACCCCAGTGTTTAGAGCTAGTTGTGGTATAAGGGGGGAAGCAAACCCCAGTGCTTAGAGGTAGTTGTGGTGTCAGGGGGTGCACACATCCAGTGCAGTCCAGGTACAATCAGTTCTTCAACCAAATGGTGCTATATTTCCCTAAACAGCAGCAGCAGCAGCAACTATCCCTATCTACTCTAATGGCAGTTACTCCAATATGGGGGTCTACTCCAATACGGAAGTCACGTGTCCTGACTGGTCAATCACAGCCATGCCCAGAATTGTTCCGGGGGGTCTGTGTACTAAATACTGCCCTGAAAACAGGGCTATCTTTCCCTAATCCCTAAACAGCAATAGCAGCAACTGTCCCTATCTACTCCAACAATGTTTACTCCAATATGAGGTCACGTGCCCCAACTGGTCAATCACAGCCATGCCCAGAATGCTGTGGTTGCAAGGGAAGGAAGAAGGCTGATTGGCAGATGTGCACAAATTTCAATTTGATTCAGTTTCGGTTGGATCCACTCATCACTACCCAAGACCTACACTGAAACGAAAGCATAATTTTTCAGGATTTTTGAAGATGTTTGTAATCTAAGCCCTACTCCAAAAATAAAGCCTAGTTACAGGCAGTTATATACTGGTAAGAAAAAAGTAAAATCAATTGACAAGAGAGCAGGACAGCAGGACAAATAGACCCTTCCACAAGAAAAGCAGACACCCCATAGGAATTGCGCTTAAAAAGACCTAAAACAATACGGGCTAGCAAGTGTCAACCACGTCTATATACTTGTGTTGTACATCCCTTCATGTTGAGCTGTTCTTCTAAACACTTCAGCTTACTAACAATTGACCAGAATAGGAATAATGTGGAAACATTTGATGACCTCACTTGTTCTCTGCAAATGTTGTGTAATGAGGCTGGTATAAAAAATATTTCTAGAACCCTTTTATGTCATAAGTGACCACACAGATGTGTTCTAATAACATAAAGATCCTTTTCTTGTTCAGCGTGGTTTGCTAAATAATGGCCACCCAGCTGAATGACAGCAATGAATGACCCTGGGTTTGTCTGAATGTGAGGCATTTACCTCCCAGCATTCAAGGAAAGCAGATATAAAAATAAGAAGGCTGAAGGAAATAATTGAACATAGGAATAGAGAGAAAGAGGCAGGGGAGTAAAAAAATACCAAGCCAAATATAGTGGCAATGGCCAGGGTGGAGTGGATAAGCCCAGCGGCTCATATCATGGGCACCGGACTTGTGCTATAGGGCATAAGGGCTTGTAATGGTAATGGTCAGGGGCCAGTTGGGTGGCCCTTGAGCCCTAGAATTACAAGCCCTTATGCTTGCTTCGCTGGGTTGGCAATTATGGGGGGGGACACATCTTTTTTTTACAAAAAGTTTCTTAACATGTTGGGTGGGGGGTTGAATTTGAAATAATTTCCCCTCCAAAAATGTATTAAAAAATGCATGGTGCCCCCCCCCTCAAAGAATTGGCAACCCGGTGAACAACAGCACTTAGAACTAGTTGTGGTATGAGGGGGTAAACCCCAGTGCTTAGAGTGTGTGGTGGTATAAGAGGGTAAACAAACCCTAGTGCTTAGAGCTAGTTGTGGTATAAATGTATAATAGGGTAAACAAACCCCAGTGCTTACAGCTAGTTGTGGTATAAAGAAGTACACAAACCCCAGTGCTTAGAGCTAGTTGTGGTATAATGGGGTACACCCCAGTGCTTAGAGCTAGTTGTGGTGTTTAGGAGTACACAGACCTCAGTGCTTGAAGCTAGTTATGTTATAAGGGGGTTCATAGCAATGCTTAGAGCTTGTTGTGGTGTAAGGGGGTACACAAGCCCCAGTGCTCATAGCTAGTTGTGGTATAAGGGGGGTACACAAACCACAATGCTTAGAAGAAGTTGTGGTATTAGTAGGTACACCACAGTGTTTAAAACTAGTAGAGGTATAAGGGGGTACACAAACCACAGTTCTTAGAGCTAGTTGTGGTATAAGGGGTACACAAACTCCAGTGCTGAGAGCTAGTTGCGGTATAAGGGGGTACAAAAACCCCAGTGCTTAGAGATGTTGTGGTATAAGGGGTACACCACAGGGCTTAGAGCTAGTTATGGTATACTGGGGTACACAAACCCCAGTGCTTAATGGAAGTTGTGGTATAAGGGGGTAAACAAACCCCCGTGCTTAGAGCTAGTTGTGGTATAAGGGGGTACAACCTAGTGCTTAAAGTTAGTTGCGGTACCAGGGGGTACACCCCAGTGTTTAGAGCTTGTTGTGGTGTATGGGGGTACACAACCCCCCGCGCTTAGAGCTAGTTGTGGCATAAGAGGGTACACCCAGTGCTTAAAGCTAGTTGTGGTATAAGAGGGTACACCCAGTGCTTAAAGCTAGTTGTGGTATAAGAGGGTACACCCAGTGCTTAAAGCTAGTTGTGGTATAAGGGGGTACACAAACCACAATACTTAGAAGAAGTTGTAGTATAAGGGGGTACACCACAGTGCTTAGAGCTAGATGTGGTATAAAAGGGTACACAAACCCCAGTGCATAGAAGTTGTGGTATAAGGGGGTACACACCAGTGCTTAAAGCTAGTTGTGGTATAAGAGGGTACACAAACCCCAGTGCTTAGAGCTATTTGTGGTATCAGGGGGTACACAAACCGTAGTGTTTAGTGCTTGTTGTGGTATAAGGGGGTACAGAAATCTCAGAGCTTGTTGTGGTATAAGGGGTACACACACCCCAGTGCTTAGGGCTTGTTGTGATATAAGGGGGCACACCCCAGTGTTAAACAGTAAACACAAACCCCAGTTGTGACAAGAAGTAGTGTTACACCCCACCTATCTATCCCTCACTCCAGCCGCTATCCCTGACTAAATACTGCCCTGAAAACAGAGCTATCTTTCCCTAATCCCTAAACAACAGTAGCAGCAACTGTCCCCATCTACTCCAACAATGGTTACTCCAATAAGAGGGTCTTTTCTACTCCAAAATGAGGTCACGTGTCCCAATTGGTCAATCACAACCATGCCCAGAATGCTGTGGTTGCTAGGGAAGGAAGAAGGCTGATTGGCTGCTGTGCACAAATTTCAATTTGATTCAGTTTCGGTTGGATCCACTCATCCCTTCCCAAGACCTACACTGAAACGAAAGCATAATTTTTTAGGATTTTTGAAGATGTTTGTAATCTAAGTCCTACTCCAAAAATAAGGCCTAGTTACAGGCAGTTATATACTGGTAAAAAAAAGTAAAAACAATTGGCAAGAGATCAGGACAGATAGACCCTTCCACAAGAAAAGCAGATACCCCATAGGAATTGCGCTTTAAAAGACCTATGTTAGGATCTTACCTGTTCCCCGTCATCTGTCCCGCGGCGCGTCCTCCCGGGGAGCTCCGCCGCCTGGCTTCCGGCAGTCCCGTCGGCCGGCTGTCTCTATGCGCCGCTCTGAGGCGCTGGGTGCGACGGCGGCGGGGCGCGGCTGCCTCCCTGGGTGTCCCGCGGTGGGGACAGGCGGCCCCTCTGTCTCCGCAGCCGGCGCGGTCGCTTCCCTCCCTGCAGGGGGCGTGCGCGAGCACGTTCTGTTTATGCCCCTCGGCGGCGCTGCTCCCAGCGCATCCGCTGGGGGCAAGTATATTAGCCAATTACTCTGTCCTTGGAATGAGACAGACCCAGGGACTGGACAGTTCGTCTGGCCAGGGCGGTCCAGTTCCTGGGACTGCTCCCATTGGTAAATTGTATAGTGCACCAATCAGCACATTTTCCCTCCCCGATCACCAATCACCAGGTTCCCCTTCCTATTGGCCAGTGTTCCCTTAAATACTGTTTTGCCCCGTCCTCCAGTGCCCGTTATAGCCTCTGGTTGATAGGGTGTGCTTTCTGAACCGTGCTTACAGTTATCGTTATAATCCGGCTTGTCTCTGACCATCCTTGTCTGCTGCCTGCCCTGACCATTCGCCTGTCTGACTACGTCTCTGCCTGATCCTTTTGATACTGCGTTTTGGTGCCCTCCTGGTTTGACCTTGGCTTGTTTTTGACCCTTCTACGTTTAACCCCTCGGATACCGCGCTCTGTGACCACACGGCTTTGACCCCTGCTCGTTTTGGACTTGTCTTTGTCTGGTTTCCACGCTCAAACCAATATTCTCTCCGGCATCCATCCTTGGGATACCCCGCTGTTCATTCGTCTCCACCTTAAGCCAGTAATCTTTGCGCCAAATAAGACCTGGGGGTAACCGAGTCTGGAGAGGCATAATCCGCGTCTCCAGCGAGCGGGGACTTGTCTATAGGCAGAAGAGGCGGTGGAGATTGGGGATTACCTGGCTTAAGAGAGAAGGGTGTCCGGCATTCCCTTACATTATAATGGGCCAAAACCAATGGACCAAATATTGGAACAGGTGCAGGCCCTAACTGCGGCCGTGGAGCACCTGGCCCATCGTGTGGCGGCCCAGGAGAATCGTCCTACTCCTATCAACACCGGCCCTCAGGGGGCCTTGGCCGCACAACCAGTGGAACCCAAGATTCCACTTCCAGACAAATTTTCTGGAGATAGAAGTAAGTTTGCCAATTTCCGAGATTCATGCAAACTCTACTTTCAACTCCGACCGGTTTCTTCAGGGTCTCAGGAGCAGCGTGTGGGTCTGGTTGTTTCTCTTCTCCAAGGTGACCCACAATCATGGGCCTTCAGTCTGTCACCCCAAGATCCTGCACGGCAATCCGTGGAAAGTTTCTTCTCTGCTATGGAAGTTTTATATGATGACCCAGACAGGGGGGCCACCGCGGATGCTAACATTCGCACATTACGCCAAGGGCGTCGGCAAGCCGAGGAATATTGTTCTGAGTTCCGACGATGGGCCGTGGATTCATGTTGCAATGATCCTGCCTTATGCGGTCAGTTTCATATGGGCCTGTCCGACACCATCAAAGACATTCTGGTGAACTATCCAGTTCCCCAGACCCTGGATGAGACTATGCATCTTGCTATACGCATTGACCGACGTTTGCGGGAGAGACGCCTGGAAAAAGGGTCGCATCCCGACGCCAGCTGGAAAGCTGAAGCCCCAGCCCTGACTTCTACTGAAGAACCCATGCAGCTGGGAGCTACTAGGCTTACCGAGGCTGAGAGACGTCGGCGGTTGTCAGAGGGATTGTGTCTTTACTGTGGCGGGACCAGTCACATGGTCAGAGTCTGCCCTAAGAAGCCGTCGGGAAACTTCAGAGCCTAGGGGGGATCGAGGGGACCCACCTAGGCTGCAAGGTATCTTCTCAAGTGTTATCACCATTTATGATTCCGGTCCAGGTAAAAGTGGGCCTTGAATGTTTAAATTTGGAAGCCCTCTTAGATTGTGGAGCAGCAGGAAATTTCCTTGACTTCGACTTAGCTCAGAGTCTAGGAATTTCACTCCAATCCCTACCTAAGGCCATCCGAGTATCCGCTATTGATGACACACCAATTGCTGGGGGGCTTGTCCAATATAAGACTCCACCAGTCTTGCTTAGAGTGGGAGCAGGGCATTCTGAACTAGTCAGTCTCCTAGTTTTAAAGATGCCTACCACTCCATTAGTCCTTGGGTTACCCTGGCTGCATAAAGACAATCCTCAAATAGATTGGGTTACTAGGCAAATAGTTAAATGGGGCCCACAGTGTTTTCACTCCTGTCTAGAACTTCCAGTGCGGGTTACTCAATTGTCCCCTGAAAGTGTTCCTAACCCTTACCTTGATTTTCTTGATGTGTTTTCAGATAAAGCGGCGGATAAACTTCCCCCCCATAGACCTTTTGATTGCTCCATCGAGCGCCTTCCAGGTACCATGCCGCCTAGGGGAAAAATCTTTAATCTAACCCGGGCAGAAAATCTAGCTATGCGGGAATATATCACAGAAAACCTTAAGAAAGGCTTTATACGAGCTTCTACTTCCCCGGCAGGAGCTGTTTTTTTCTTTGTTGAGAAAGAAGATGGGGGACTCCGTCCTTGTATAGACTACCGGGGTTAGAATAAGATTACGATCAAAAATAAGTATCCCCTGCCACTGATTGATGGGTTGTTTACACAGGTTGTTGGGGCCCAAGTTTTTTCTAAACTAGACCTCCGAGGGGCCTATAATCTTATAAGAATCCGGCAGGGGGATGAATGGAAGACGGCTTTTAACACCCAAGAGGGGCATTACGAGTACCTCGTGATGCCATTTGGTCTGTGTAACGCCCCGGCAGTTTTTCAGGATTTCGTTAATGAGATTTTTAGGGAATATTTGGGTCGTTTTGTCGTGGTGTATCTGGATGATATTCTAATTTTTTCCTCCTCACTATCGGAACATCGCAAGCATGTTCGTCTGGTCCTACAGAAGCTCAGAGAAAATTGTTTGTTTGCCAAACTTAAGAAATGTCTGTTTGAAGTTTCAGAAGTTCCCTTTCTAGGTTACATCATATCTAATACTGGTCTTTCCATGGATCCTTACAGAGGTTTTTGGGGTTCGCAAACTTCTATAGAAGGTTTATTAAGAATTTTTCCACTCTGGTAGCTCCCCTCACTAACCTCACCAAGAAAGGGGGGTACCCTGCCATTTGGCCGGACCAATCCGTCTTGGCCTTCAAAAATTTAAAAGACGTTTTTAGCTCCGCCCCTGTGATTAGTGCACCCAGACTGCCAATTACCCTTTGTTGTGGAAGTTGATGCCTCTGAACTTGGTGTTGGGGCAATTTAGTGGTTCACCTGAGCGCCTTCATCCCTGTGCCTTTTTCTCTTAAAAATTTACTTCTGCCGAACGAAAATACGATATTGGTAATCGTGAACTATTGGCAGTTAAATTGGCTTTTCAAGAATGGAGGCACTGGTTGGAAGGGGCTCAATTTCCCGTGACAGTCTTTACTGACCATAAAAATTTAGAGTATATCCAGTCCGCTAAAAGATTGACTCCTAGACAGGCTCTCTGGTCCCTGTTCTTTTCACGGTTCCATTTTTCCATAACTTACAAACCAGGGTCCAAGAATGTGAAAGCCGATGCTTTATTAAATTTGCCCATTTTGCCTCGGTCTCTGGTGGTAGCTGCTATCCAGCCGGAGCTCCCTGATTTAAGTCAGTTTCAGTCTGAAGCCCGGCCTGAAAAACCTACCTATGCTCAGTTTGTGCCCTTGTCCTATCGTGCAGCTATTTTACAACAATTCCAGACTCTAAGACGGCAGGTCATCCTGGAGTCAAAAAGACCATCTCTTTATTGTCCCGCCAGGTTTGGTGGCCGTCTTTTAGGAAAGACGCGCAAGAGTATGTACGGGCCTGTAAAGTTTGTGCCCGGAGTAAGTCATTGAGACACTCTCCTGAGGGTTCCCTCTTACCGTTGCCCATTCCCTCCCACCCCTGGACCCATTTGGCCATGGATTTTATCACCGATCTTCCACCTTCCCAAGGGTGTACTGTCATTTGGGTGGTGGTAGATCGGTTTAGTAAGATGGCTCATTTTATTCCGTTGAAGAAGCTACCCACAGCTCAGGTCCTTGCTCAACTTTTTGTGACACACATATTTAAATTCCATGGCATTCCGGAGGATGTCGTATCGGATAGGGGGGTCCAGTTTGTTTCTCGTTTTTGGAAGGGCTTTTTGTGCCAGGTTGGGGTTCACTGTCTCCCTGTCCTCTGCATTTCACCCTCAGTCTAATGGGCAAACGGAAAGAACTAACCAATCCCTGGAGCAGTATTTACGTTGTTTCGTTTCTGATATCCAGACGGATTGGGTGCTATTTCTTCCGTTTGCAGAATTTGCCCTGAATAATGCCACTCACACCTCCACTGGGGTATCTCCGTTTCGTTGTGTTTTTGGAAGAGATTTGAAGTTTTCGGCCTTGTCAGATCAGTCTTCTAAGGTGCCTTCTCTTGACGAATGGGTGTCCCAGTGGCCGGAGTTATGGGATAAGATTCAGCAACATTTATCTAAGGCTGTTCTCCAACAGAAAACTTTTGCTGATCGAAGACGGTCCAGTAATCCTGATTATGTGGTGGGCGATTTGGTTTGGCTTTCTACTAAAAATTTGGCCTTACGCCAACCTTCTGCCAAGTTGGGTCCAAGACTTATTGGTCCCTTTCCCATACTGCAGAGAATCAATCGGGTTACTTATCATCTGGATCTTCCACCGTCTATGAAGATTTGCAACTCCTTCCATGTATCCCTATTGAAGTCTGCCAGAGATTTTGAACCTGATAACCTTCCAGATCCCATTCTAGTTGACGGGCAACAAGAATTTGAGGTTGCTCGGGTTCTAGATTCTCGCTTTTTTCGAAATTCCCTTCAGTATTTGATTGATTGGAAGGGTTACGGTCCCGAAGAAAGGTCATGGGTTCCGGCCAGGGAGGTTCATGCGGAGAGGTTGGTGAAGAAATGTCATAGGGAGAACCCTCAGAAACCCAGGTTGGAGGGTCCAATGGCCCCTCCTCAGGGGGGGGGGGGTAATGTTAGGATCTTACCTGTTCCACCTGTTCTTCCGGCAGCCCCGTCGGCCGGCTGTCTCTATGCGCCACTCTGAGGCGCTGGGTGCGGCGGGCGCGGCTGCCTCCCTGGGTGTCTCCGCAGCCGCTTGCCTCCCTGCAGGGGGCGCGCCCGGCCAGCCTCGCGCGAGCACGTTCTGTTTATGCCCCTCGGCGGCGCTGCTCCCAGCGCATCCGCCGGGGGCAAGTATATTAGCCAATTACTCTGTCCTTGGAATGAGACAGACCCAGGGACTGGACAGTTCGTCTGGCCAGGGCGGTCCAGTTCCTGGGACTGCTCCCATTGGTAAATTGTATAGTGCACCAATCAGCACATTTTCCCTCCCCGATCACCAATCACCAGGTTCCCCTTCCTATTGGCCAGTGTTCCCTTAAATACTGTTTTGCCCCGTCCTCCAGTGCCCGTTATAGCCTCTGGTTGATAGGGTGTGCTTTCTGAACCGTGCTTACAGTTATCGTTATAATCCGGCTTGTCTCTGACCATCCTTGTCTGCTGCCTGCCCTGACTATTCGCCTGTCTGACTACGTCTCTGCCTGATCCTTTTGATACTGCGTTTTGGTGCCCTCCTGGTTTGACCTTGGCTTGTTTTTGACCCTTCTACGTTTAACCCCTCGGATACCGCGCTCTGTGACCACACGGCTTTGACCCCTGCTCGTTTTGGACTTGTCTTTGTCTGGTTTCCACGCTCAAACCAATATTCTCTCCGGCATCCATCCTTGGGATACCCCGCTGTTCATCCGTCTCCACCTTAAGCCAGTAATCTTTGCGCCAAATAAGACCTGGGGGTAACCGAGTCTGGAGAGGCATAATCCGCGTCTCCAGCGAGCGGGGACTTGTCTATAGGCAGAAGAGGCGGTGGAGATTGGGGATTACCTGGCTTAAGAGAGAAGGGTGTCCGGCATTCCCTTACAACCTAAAACAATACTGGCTGGCAAGTGTCAACCACGTCCATATACTTGTGTTGCACATCCCTTCATGTTGAGCTGTTCTTCTAGACACTTCAACTTACTAACAGTTGACCAGAATAGGAATAATGGAAAAACAGTTGATGACCTCACTTGTTCTCTGCAAATGTTGCGTAATGAGGTAGGTTTAAAGAAAAAAAACACTTTCTTGAACCCTTTTTGGTCATAGATGTGTTCTAATAACATAAAAATTCTTTTCTCGTACAGCTCGGCTTGCTAAGTAATGGCGCCCGGCTGAATGACAGCAATGAATGAGCCTGCGCTCGTCTGAATGAGAGGCATTTACCTCCCAGCGTTCAAGGAGAGCAGATAGAAATGAGAAGGCTGAAGGAAATAATTGAACATTGGAATGGAGAGAAAGAGGCAGGGGAGGAAAAAGATAGCAAGCTAATTATGGTGCAGTGTAATATTAAGACATTATGATGATGGCGGCATTCATGCCACCGGACAAACACGGAGGTGCTCAAAGGGAATTTTTACATGAATTTGCAAATAATGTAAAATGAAAAATTATTTGCTCGGCTCCGCCAGCTGCAGACAGCATTATGCCGTTGTGTGATAATAAGTGAAAAACAGCAAATTCCCATCTCAGAGTGGGAATAGTCACATTTCCTCAGCATGTTAGCGGACTGGAAATAGGGTTGTTTGGGAATATTCCTTTTATCCTTATTATTCCTTATACAGACTTTCCACAGCCAGTCTAAAAGCCTGCTATTTCTGCAAAGTCACAATTTTTGGCAATACAGAATAGACAAGGGGGTCGATTCAGCGCAGCTTTCTTACTTCTGTGTCTTAAACCGGACCTTCAGCATAATTTAAAGAAAAGCCCAAACCTTTGAAAAAGCATCTAAATGTACATATATTAACAATATGTACTATATATGTACTATATGTAATATTTTACATTTCTAGTCACTTACTTATTCTTTTCCCCACTGGGCTGCAACTCTGTTCAGGACTCTAGGATATGGACGCCACCATCTTGCCTCAGAAGCATCACATACTGAGGACAGGAGAGGGGGGCAAAGCTGCAGGGGGGCAGGTTATAGCTGTGCTCTGCACAAACAACAAGAAAAGCAGCATAGTCAGATGACACTTCCTATCTGCAGGCAGCCAGAGACTACATGGGCCGCCATCTTGGATTTTTAAAGGCTCAAGAAAAAGCAGTAGATGCAGGTAGGAAGATTTTTAATATGGCCATCTGTATCTACAGGGTGGGGGAAACGTACAAGATAGGCTCTTGGCGGGGCCAAGACCTGTAAACACTTAAGCAGTACGCCAGATTTTTCTAGTGAACACCACTGGAATCAATAATTGTTTTGCCAAGATTGTCTCCTTAGTTGATACCTGATATCTTGAGCTTGAATGTCATTATGTAAGCTTTTCCAAACAACCCAGACACTCCTGAGACACCGCACATGAGACACATCCCACACTGACATACACAGTCATAATGTATTTCCAGCAAGATTTCTTTAATTTTTACAACCAAATCGGCTGCAGCAGTTTTCCAGCTTGTGCCAAGACGTTTTTAAAAAATGTTTTTGAGAAACAATTGTGTAAATAACAGTTTTTTACCCAGGCGCATTGCAGCGAAAAAAAAATAGCAGCAAATAGTCAGTTCTCCCTGTGTTTGCTCTACAGTTAAAGCTCTATTCATAGCTACTGTATGATTTGTTTGCTAAAAGAAGGAACTAACAAAAACTCACGAAAGTTGTTAATCAGGCCCTAAATGTCTCCTTTGACCTGATGCATTTCAAAACATTATTTCCTCAGGTATGGCTATAATAGCCCTCTTAGTAAAATGAAAGGCGTAATGCAAGAAATTATAACATCACAAATCTGTTGCTTACGATATGATGTCATCACAGAAAAAATGTTGGACATACTTACTATTTTAAATGCTGTCTTTTTTTCTTGTTCTCTGAAATACTGTATGGTAGGAGGGGTAGGGGGTGTAAGTGCATGTGATAGAGTAAATGTAAAAAAAAATTGAAAATAAAAACTCACACTACTTGTGCTCCTGCACTGCTGGTCAGTTCCTGCAGCAGCCCAGGCTCCCGCTAACATACACACACCTGGCCACCTATGGGCGACATACTCACGCATACCGGCACCCACCTGGACGCTCGTCGCTGCCACACAAGAATCCATTGAAAACAATGGACGCTGGCCGGATATGCAGGCTACACCCACCGACCACCCAGAACCAGCGCTACGTCCCGTTAAGATGCGGGTGTGTGGTGGCGGTGGGCAGGCAAGCAAGCAAGATCCGGTGTGTGTGGTGGGGTGTATAGGGGATGCTGCACACTGTCTTTAATGGGGGCATGTTACACACTGCCTGCAATGGGGGATGGCGCACACTGCCTGGAATTGGGGATGCCTTGCACTGCCTGTAATGGGGGATGCCTTGCACTGCCTGTAATGGGGGGATGCTGCACACTGCCTGTAATGGGGGATGCCACACACTGCCTATAATGGGGGGATGCCACACACTGACTGCAGTGGGGGATGCCTTGCATTGCCTGCTATGGGGAATGCCGCACACTGCCTGTAAGGTGGGAATGTTGCACACTGCCTGTAATGGGGGGGGGGTGGCGCACTTTGGCTGTTATGCAGGGATTCTGTAAATTGCCTGTTATATTGGGATTGAGGGTATTCTGCCACTGTTATAAGGTTCTTAGCACACAATTTGGTTCAGGATATTTTTATTCTTATTTTCCTCTGAATTCTAGATGCATTTATAGTACGGTATAAAAAAGCTTGTCCTGCAGATGCGCCTTACTATGGAACCCTGCTTTATGTTGATGCCTTATCTTGTTCGTCAATGTAAATGATAAAGTGATTATCTCATTTTTCAGAAGGAAAGTGTCAACAGCAGATTTGTTTATGTACTGTCACATGCGGCAGAAATATACCGGCATAATTAACGTCTGTCTGAAGGAATAAAAAACGCAATGTTTATGAGCCCTGAATATTGATCCTTGTCGTTTCAGCCATTGTTTAATGAGAAAAAGAAAAACAGCCCATAAAAAATAAGCTTTTATTTCAGATATTGGAGAGATGTTTCCATAGCGCCATAACAATTTACAATACACAGGCAGAGGGTAAAACAGTAGATTAAAGGCTGTGCCCTAATGTGGACCAATACCCAGAATTTTGAGTATTTTGTGGTCTGGTCCTTGCCCCTGGGGCAACCCAATGCCGGATGCCCCATTGTCTGAAACCCCCCAGGTCGTCCAGTCTAGCTCACCTTTCCCCGGTCCTGCGGCACATAAGCGGCTTCTCGTCCAATCAGTTGCTCGGATTCGCTCACATAAACTGGTCTAGGCTCATCTAAGACTCCATCAGAGACTAGCCAAGTCCAGCCAGATGAACCCTAGGGCACCGGCGGTTGCATTCCCGCTGCCCTCTAACAGGAAGTGTGCCCGCACCAACCACCACAAATGCCTGGTGTGGGTGCTGCCCTGCTGAAGGTATAGCAGGGAGTTGCTGCTGCTTGTGCATCCGCCGTTGGATCAGGGGAGAAGGCGCGTTTACAAGGTGACCTGGGGGGTTTCACACAGCGGGGCATCCAATCAAGCGACCCTGGAATCTTATAGATTCTTATAGATTCCAGGATCATTGGCCGTGTGTTTTGGGCCACTTTAACTAAATCGAAATACATATCATTAAAACATTATTCCTTGCGATGGTAACAAATGTTGGTTGTTTTTTGAGTAATCAAGCAAAGTATGTCAGCATGGGATACAACCAGGGGGATACTGGCACAGGGAGGATACCCAGTGGATTGCAGGGTTTTGGGGCCAACCGGGCTGACCTCACACAGCTAAAGTTTCAGTAACTCCTCATATCCACCACTGCCCATGCTCAGAAGCACCCGGGGGCTTAGCTTAGCAGCTCATAGGCTGGTCAGATCCAGTAAATTCTCACGTTGATTTTTGCTCCCAGTCCTTCCCCGGTTACAAACAACTGACATGGAAGAAGATGCAGTTTTTCATGGTAGGCATTAATAAAAAAAGAATAGCAGTATGATATGGTGATCCTAGCTTAAATAAACAGTCTGTGAAAACATAAAACACAATAACTACTTACTACGTCCTACCTTCAGCTATTTGCTTTAGGTCTGATTGTCTCATACTCATGTATTCCAGAGATTGGTTCCTGCAACATGTAAGCGCCCAGGGATTCCTTGGACAGTCCCCCAGTATTAGCAAGCAAATAAGTTAATAAGGCCCAGCCCTGCCTACTTCACTGTGAATGGAACCTCCCACCCTCCATTAAGTGCAACCAAGGGAGCATGTGAGACACTGTCTTAGCGAGCTCCCTCTGTGCCAGTGTGTTAGAGAGCTGGACAGTGGCAAAGAAGATTCTGGAGGAAGTATTTATTACTTTTTTTTATAGCTACCCAGTTGGGGACATTGAAGGTTACTTTAAAGCAGCCCTCCAATTAAATATGACAGAAGGCCTGCTCCTGATTGCATCGACTGCGCGTTTAGAATGGTAAACCACACAAGCATTGCAAAGAAGTCTGGAATGGGTCAAAGCTACATCACTTACTAGGCCCATATTACTCTAGCTTTCTTCCATTTCTCAGCACCGCCGATAGTAATGAATAAGCCTCCATGTGCCACACGTACACCTACAGATCCTAATTGGCTAATGCCAGGTTTCGGCAGATGAGCGTCTGTATGGCGGCGCTTAGAGCGACCGCTAGTAGACACTGTAAGCGGGTATCGGGCGCTGTAACAGAGCGCCTCAGTCACCGTAGTAACCTGGCCGGCATTGATGAATGTGATGTATGTTGGGTGCTCTAACACCAGTACAGCGCTGCAGGGAACGAAAGGTAGCGCCAGCTCAGTGCGACCGTCTCTCAGCGACTCACACCATATTTATCAAAAAAGGACACACACAGCGTAGGCGCTCTAAATCTGGTCGCTATATCCTAGAGCACCAGATGCTATGTGATTAAGGTCTGTTTTTGAACACATATCCACCAGTAACAAAGCGAAAAAACATGGAATTACATTATTGTAACATTGTGACATTAACACTTTAGTGCGAGACCTGTAATGACAATTCTGCAGAAAAAACAAAAAACATGTTTAAAAATTACTTTTTCTAGACCACCAGGAGAGGTCACACAATTATTTGAGGGAAAAAAAAACCCTGTGTTAACAGAAGAAAAGGAACGTCCATTGAAATGCATGGGAGAGCGACAGGTAGCGACAGATAATACTTGGCGCTCTGGAAGCTAGAGCGCCGGCGCTATACGCTGAGCCGCCTGTAATGATGAAGTGGACGCTACATGGCGCTGTTAGAGTCGCTCACCAGATTCGCTTTCATAAATGTGGTTTTACGTACAGCGCCCAGCTGCCTGCTCCACGAGCCACTACCCTTGATGAATAACCCCCATAGAAAACACTTGTGCCTAACTTCAACTTTCTTCTTTACGCTTGTTCAGCAGAGCATTCCAAATCGGGATGCCCCTCGAGTGAGCGGGTGGTGGACCTAATATTTGAATAGAGGTCGACTTTAAGAAAATTACCAATAATTTATGAATGTCTGAAAAATAAATTACAAGGCAGAGTTACTTATCCACTGTAGGTCTGATGCTCTTAAATGCCCTGAGCAAACATAGATGAACACCAGGCCTGTGACAATGGGACAATGTGCTTCCAAACACCACCAGGACCAGGGATGGTTTGCAATTAATCGGATGGGGATGTCGGCAGGCCCTGTGCCCTTGTTATGGGCAGATGCATGTAAAAAACCCTACCCCCACCCTGTTACATCAAAGAATGTAGTAAAAAAACAAAAACGACATTTACCTTACCACATCTTCCTTCCAGTCCAGCCTGATGCTTAAAGTATTCTATGTATTCAGTGGCTTGATTGAAGGTCTGCTTTGTTGCTTGCAAGGAACTGGTCTGACACATCCTTCAGGGGAGCACAGACTTCCTCTTCCTTATCTACAAACCAGCCACCTGGAACCCATCGGAGATCTTGAAGCAAACAATCGGAGGGAAGCGGTCTGTAAGCAACAAGCCAGAGTGATAAGTAAGTTAAACATTTTGTTTCTTCTATTAAAGTTTTGTGGAATGTGAAGCTACGTATGTTATTATTTAACTTTTTTCTAGCCCGTTTAAAAGGATGAGGGGTCAGCATGAAATTGGTGGCTTGCTGATACACTTTTCTAAATTACCTCCTGGGCATCAGGGCAGGGCCCAAAGCAAGGGAATTACTTTCCGAGATCCCCCAATGTCACTGTATGCAACTGAAACCTTAGGGGGCAGGGGCATCCTTTTGTAAGCAGTAAAATAAAATGGACCAATTTAACCCAACTTTTACCAAAACCTGGTTGTGGGTTTAATTTAACATTAACTCAAAACCAAAGCACGACACTTCTTGTGAACTTTTCTACTTTCCCTGGCTAGTAGTTTTAAAAGTTTGGAGAATTTCAACATAAAATCAGCTGCAAATCTAATTAGAGACTGGGCCTGAAAGGTTGTGGAGTTGTGACACGTTCGTTTTCTTTTGATAAAGATGTTCTTCATAGTTTAATAAAATGGCTCCTGGAGTTTTGCATGGGGTTCTTGAGTGAAGCTAAGAAATGTATCAATGAGGCTGTGAAGTTCTTTGGCCCCAGGTTCATAAAAAAGATCTGCCTTGAGCTTCTGGCCAGTTAGGACAGGTCAGGCTAAGAAGCCAAAAAGTTCTTAGTTTATAACAATAGTCAGCTTTACCTGTAGTTAACAGAGCCCCGATTGCTCCACTCATTGTAGTTGCAACACAATGTAGTAGCCAGCCAAAGCTGAGCAGTTTAAAATTCCAGTTCTTTATTCCAACGGTTAAAAATGGCAATATGCAATACAGGTAGTCTCATAAAATAGGGAAAAAATAACCTACATCTATGAGTTTCAGACCCTCCGGTCCTTACTTATGACATGAAGTTAACATGAAGTTCATGGAAGAGGAATTTTAATAGGCAATTTCATCCAGGACTTATTCTAAAAAAAATAGTTCTGGAAAGAAATCAGTCTCTTTTAATATGTCAGACTCATCTGATTGGTCATCAAGTAGTGCCTCAGTGGGTGCTCTATTCTCACCCTCTCTTGCCAAACTTTATATGGGTTGGTGGGAAAGGGTGAGTATTTTTGGACATGACAACCCGTTTTCAAAAAATATCAGGACCTCCAGTTTATAGGGGATGGGGACGACCAATCGTTGAGTAATTTTGTGGAATATCTGAATAGGAATGACCTTAATTTAAAGTTTACTTCAGAGAGTGATTTAGAGTACTTCAGATAGAAAACAGGTTGTTACCTAAACTCATAGGAAGAACCCAGCGATCAATACAACCTTAAGTGCAAAGAGCTGCCACCCTAAGCATACCATTAGAGCAATCCCTATGGGAGAAATTATTCGGGCCCACCGGAATTGCTCTGAGGATGCACAATTTGAAGAGGAGATGGCCCGTATTTCAGATAGACTTCATGCTATTCTACGGATCTCATACATAGAACTAGAAATATAGCTCGGTCTAGGTCTAGGAAGCATGAAAAAGATTAAAAGAAACCATAAGAATAATTTAACCCTAGTTACTACCTACAGCATGGAGTTTTATAAAGTCAGGGACATGTTCATGTATTCCAAAACATTTGACCCTGCTGAATTGCGATCCTGATTAAAACATGGCTTTAAGTGGTGGAGTGAAGATAGTTAGCTGTAGATCCCCCACTTTAGGACAGAAATTATCACCTGTACTGTAGCCACAGAATTAAATCCACGACGTGACTTATATGTAAAGGTTTTTATAGATGTGGGGGCCTATGATGTGGGATGTGTAGATATGTCAATCCAGGTGAAGAGTTCCAGTCTAGTGTCACAGGCGATACATTTAAAATTAAGGACTTTATTAACAGTAACAGTTGACACGTCATATATTTGATCACCTGTGAGGTATGTCAGTTACAGTATGTGGGTTGTACAATCAAAATGTTAAAACGGAGAACATATCTCAGATACTATAAGTGACAAAATAACATCTGTGTCTAATGTAGCACGGCACTTTAGGATGGACCATACAGGGGACTTAACCCACCTCAAATGTATGGCCATAGAGAAAGTGAAGTTGGGACCAAGGGGAGGTGACCTCCATCCCAAATTGCTGACGAGTGAAACCTTTTGGATCTTCAAATTAGGTACTCGTACTCCAAAGGGTTTTAACCATCGTTTGGATGTAGATTTATTCTTGAGGTGGATGACGGTATGTGACTTTTTGATCTAGGTTGGTAGTTAAATATTGATGTGGTGCCTTATTCAATTCTTTATATGTTTTGTATTTTTTATAATCTATACATTATATATTTACCTGTCAGGTTGTGCAGTTCTGAAACTGTGTATTTAACACTATATTTAGGCCAATAGGATTGTGTAATATATGAAATGAGGAATTAATATAAGATCAAGGGTGGATGCTCAGAGTTATTTGCTCTGGTGGTCCACTATATGGCCCAATAGTGAAGTTAAACGTGCATTTTATTGACATATCCAAAGACTGAAGAGAGCTCATTCTAATTGAATCTGTAGTAGTCCTCAATAATATCAATGTAGGTGCCCTTTATGGATTGTTGTTTATTCTCCATGTTGTGTTTTTCCCTCCCCGCTACTTTCCCAAGTGTACATATTCCTGCAGCTACTTAAAATACTTTCATAATCTTTAGTAATGTTTTTGATTTTTTTGTATTGTCCAGCAAATTTCTTTTAGAGTTAGCGTCATGTTACTTGGCATTATCAATCAGGAGCTGCCAGTGATAGGTGTTATGTCACTTCTGCCCTCAATGCCTGTGAGATTTTCTCTGGTGGGCCTTGAGAATGATTCCCTATAATTTAACTGACTATTTTTGGGGTCCTCAAAGTGGGACAGTTTAAACAAGTTTGTGGGTGATGGATGTGGTAGGGTGTGGTTTAGCGTGTGCCTTAATTTCTCTAGGAATATTTGGTCCATAAAAGATGTTGGTGATTGAGCCCATGATCAGAAGTCCATACATTCCACTGTCACCATTCAACCAAAGAGTCAGAGCAGTTGTTAACCACCCTTCTGGTGGGCCCAAGGTTCTCCAATCAAACAATGCACATTTAGCAGATACGTGGAGTAGGTCCAATCTGACAAGAGAATTAAATGGCTTTGTTTAGGTGGAAAAGTTCTCACATGAAGTAGAAAATGTCTTCAGAGAGTATACATTTCTAGTTTAGTCCTTATAAGACTCACCAAATTTCTTTTTTAGTGTCATTGGACTTTAAAGAGATCAACTGTGTTTGCTAGAATTTTTGGTAACTTATTTTTTTCCCAGGTCTCTCTGTCATTCATTGCAAAAGAATAAAGAAAAGTTGCACTGTTCAATCTCTTGTACATTCTCTAACACAAATGGAAGAAAAAAAAGCACTCTCATTGTTGTCTTTGTTATTAATATGTGGTTTGTTGATGGTTGATTTTTTGCCCAGTGATATATTATTGACGACAACATCTAATTCAGTGATTTCTGGCACTCAAGCTGTATAGTCTTTCTTTCCTCCAGACCGGCACTTAATTCAATGCCATAATCATTAGCTACTTTGGAATTCAAATGTTACTCTAGAAAGCCTGAATAACCTTTAATGTCGGCTTTTTAAGCATGTCTTTAGGAAAGGGGTGTTGACAAGAAAATGCAGGAGTAATTTCCTCTGATTGTAGCATGTCACTTTCCAGCTGAATTGCCTCAAAGAAAATTACACTGGTGTTCTAAGAGAATACCTGCCGCTAGAAGAGCCTACAAATTACATATCATAAGCTTTGTGATCATTTTGTTATTGATGAGGATTCATTTCACTTGATTCACTATAGACCTGTTCATAACGCTATTAAAAGGAAAGGGATTAACTCATTCTTCTTCCGGGTCAATAACAAAGTACAAAAGTATAACTTAATGAATAGACGCAACTGAAGAACAAAAGAAAATGCAAGCGGATGATTAGGGTCACGAGGCTCATTAAATGGAATTGTCTATCTAGATTTGCTGAACCCACAAATTATCCAATCATCAGGGAAGTCCTAAATAGTAGTAAAGCATTTTCTGGAGATCTCCAGGTTGTGGCCCTCGTTCCTGAGCGAGAGACACAAGGTTGAATTCAGACTTTATGGAGAAGTTTAGTAGCTACACCATTCTAGGTTGTCACATACCTGGTGTTGATATAGTGAATGGAGCATATCTGACAAAACTAAGAGCAACACCCCTTTTGGTGATATACGAGATTGCTCTACAAGAAGGGGCTAAATGCCCAAAAAGATAAAGCTCCAATGAAGGAATCCTGCCTCAGCAAAGGAGGTGAAGTTCAGACTCTGAGAAGAACCATCGTTTTCACCAACGGGGCTCTGATAGTGGGGATAAACTCAAGCGGCGGTTGGACTCCTTTTGCAGGTAACTTTTTGCAGGCAAAACTCATGAGAGCAGGAAGAAGAGCAACAGGTATTCAAGACAATTAAGGAGGAAGAAAATGATCATCAGCCAAACGGGATCAGGAGCCAAGTAAGGATTGTCAGCCAAGAGTAGATTAAATCAAAAGTAGAGATAAGCAAGTTTAATTACAAAATCATATTGGATGCTTCACCGAATTCCGTCCAAATTTTATTTTTACGAATCACTCACAAGTTGCTCATCTACCTGTACCAGCTACTTGAGGTATCATTGTTGTGCCATGTTTTCAGATGTCCACCCTGAAACCTGTAGTCTTTCTGTGCAGATGTGACTTGAGTCCTTCCCACCCATTCTAACTGCCCCAGTAGTGTCACCAGGGGGCTACGCCATACGTAGTGTCAGATTACTTTTATTATGACCTCTCATGGCTCCATTTTGGCAGGCATTTTCAGTTGAGGCTGTATGATTGCGACCGCTCAGCCTCTAGTGCAGCGCATTGGGGTACCAGTCATGATTCTCCTTGGATTCTACTTTTGGATAGGGGGCATGTTTCTTTCTGTGGTTGATGGGGCAGCTCCGTGTGTTGGGACACAGCGCTGGAGGAACTCTACATGCCTCAGGTCCTCCCCTGGATCCAGGCGGGCTACAGGGGCCAGGGTGGACATCAGAGGGCATGGACCAGGACAGGTAGGTGAGTTGAGTTCTTTTTACTTTTTTAAAGAATCTGAAAGAAATTTTTATGAGTGCCAAATCCATGTTCCCTGAAATTCATATGAATCAGTTTGCTAATGTCTAGCAAAAGCCAAAAAGAAAGGTCAAATGTGCCAAAGAAAGGCAACTCATGAGCCAAAGAAAGATCATTAAGTATGACCGACCAATCTAAGTGAGAAACAAAGAAAAAAGGATCGTTGCCCAAGTGGTATTAGGACCTAGGTAAGGATGGTCATCCAAGGGAGTCAAGAGTCAGAGAGAAAAAGGCTGTCGTGTTTGCCAGGTACAAAAGATCTTTAAAAGGAAAGTCCACTTTCAATGCCAATTTTGAAAGTGTATTTTTTAATGTGCCAGGATGTTCTTAGGGTGCTGGGCTGATCTAGTGTTTTTTATGTTGATTGGGGGGGAGGATTATTTGCTCCTTCCTTTTATGTTTGCCAGACTATCTAAGTAGTGATATGATAGTGGTTATTTTGGCCCCTACTCCCTGGTATATCTAGAAGTTTTTTGGGGGAAAGGTTAATCTGTCGGGATCCCGGGTTCTGGTGTGATAACACCTATTTCCTGGGTTTGTGGACTACCTTTTATGGGAGTATTTAGGGCCTGTAGTATATTACAATATGTAATGTTCTAAGACTGGTAGCTTATTTACATTTTTATTTCACATATAACATTGTTTTAAAGTACATTAAAAATGCAATCATAAATTCTCAGTTGTAGCAAGTTTCATCACTGCTCTCAGTTTTTAGCAAGTAGTATATTTACAGATTGTAGCAAGTTTGGGTATGCTTAAAGTTCTCAGTTGTAGCAAGTGCAAACGTTTCGCTGGTTACAGCTTCATCAGTGAATAGCTATCTTCACTTTGAACAGAGTGCTCTATCAACATAATATAATGTCATAATTGACATAATTAACATACTATATACATATTTACAATCATACGATATAAGGTAGGTGCACTTACTTCACAGATGTCAGTGTGTAGAAATCATTATCAGATACGTTGCCATACCATGAAAAGTAAGTATTCACCTATGTGATAACATTAGGTAAGTATTGGCTGTGTAATTCGGGGTATGGCTTGTATTCAAAGATTAGTGTTACCTTTATTGTGGTTTATGCCCTCTCCCCGCTTTGAAGTATTTTTTTATGTTAACAAATCTGTGATTTATGGAAGCAGTTTTCAATACCTCCATTCTTTTGTTCTTTACACCAGGAAGAGAGAATTGAGATGTGATCTCTCTTCTTGTAAATCTTATTGTATGGACTTGGTGTCAGTTGCCAATAGCATCACATTGCAGGTAGTGAAAACTGCATCCATAAAACACAGATTTCTAACAAAAGATAAAAGAAACATGCCAAATACCTTGAGGACATGGCTGCCTAGTCAGCAGCCAGAAATGGATCAGTAGCCAAGGTGGATCAAAAGCAAAAAATGTGTCATCGTCTAAAGGGATGATGGGGGCCAAGTAAGGATTGTCATACAAGGGAGTCAGTACCAGAGAATTTTCACCAGGTATGCCTCTAATAATGGTGAATTTGAAATAAAAGGATCATCAGGAGTGGTGATGGGCTTCAGATTTGGGCCGAAGCTAGATTCGACCCTGATCTTGCTGATTTGCACAAGTTCGTCCCATCCCGGATACCGGCATAATCCAGGTCAAAAATCCAACATGGTATGCTGGCTACCATTATGTGTGAACTGGTATAGGGGGCCTTTGGACCCTTTATCAGTTTGGAACGGTTTAAAAAAAATACATTAAAAAATATTACAATTCAGTGTCTCTTTCTGTCCCCAGCCGGATGGGTGCTGGTCTTCTGATGCCTGGCAGTGGCTGTTGCAGCCAATTCTTTGGAATTTGTAGCGGGGGGGGCGGGACAAGTCCCC
This sequence comes from Gastrophryne carolinensis, assembly GCA_027917425.1. Taxonomy (NCBI): domain Eukaryota; kingdom Metazoa; phylum Chordata; class Amphibia; order Anura; family Microhylidae; genus Gastrophryne; species Gastrophryne carolinensis. The sequence continues at coordinate 96,573,134 of CM051241.1, forward strand.
CTCTTCATTCCTTGGTGGCCCACCAAGCCAATTTCGGGCTGCTGAGGAACAAACCTTTTATACCACAGAGGTGGAATCCCTACATGTGAATAATTACATCACTAGAGAGGAGGGGCACAGAAGAAGATTCCCTGGGGTACTGGCTACCTGAGTAAATATATAAGGGCTTCCAAACCAGATAACCCCATTCTGACTCATCACTAGTCAGGAGCCAAGTAAGAATTGTGTAAAGCCCCATGTGTTTCTGGTGAGTCCACAACCCCCAATCTCCGCTGCTTCTTCTGCCTTTAGACAAGTCCCTAATTGCTGGGACACTTTAGACGCCTCATCGTACACAGGGGCCCCAAAGTTTTATATAGCACAAAGGATGTGGACTTACGGGTGAAGGCGAATGAACCAGGGACCAGACTTGGTCATGTTGGGTAAGCCGGGATCATACACAGAAGGAGAGTCCTCATGATACTCTTCACCAAAGAGAGAAGCAAGAGCAGGGTCAAGACAGGTGGTCAGAGGGTGCACAGTACAGAGGATGAGGCATTTTCAAAGTCAGGAAGGAGTCGGTCCAGGTGGCCATCAACAGGAGTATTCGGGCAAGGGAAACAGTAACTTTCAGAGGAACTACAGAAGCCAGCAGCACGCTATCATGGGCAATGAATAGGTGAGCTGGGATTACCTATATAGGGCTTAGGTGCTTGGGAACTATGGGCTCATGAACTATCTGCAGGCTGATTAGCCCCAAAAACAATATGGGCAACCTGCCCATGGGATGAGACATTTTCAAAGTCAGGAAGGAGTCAGGCAAAGCAAGGTTGGCAAAGGAAAACAGTAACTTTCAGAGGAACTACAGCACCCAGCAGCACACGTTCATGGGCAATGAATGGGTGAGCTGGGATTACCTATATAGGACTTAGGTGTTGGGAATTGGCTGGGGAACTTCTGGCTCATTGGCCCATGAACTATCAGCAGGCTGATTAGCCCTTAAACAATATGGGCAACCTGTCCCACATTAAACGTTGGGGCTCACTGGCCCATTCACCTGAGCCGGAGGGCATAAAGAAGACATGCTTGCATGCGAACACAAACAGGGGAGCCAGGGATGTGAGGGGGGGAGGTGGACCACGGGACCGGGGAGCAAGTGAGTGAACCATCATGACAGATCGTCATCCAAAAAGTGTGGTCAGGTAATAGAGAATATTTATTTGCCGAACAAGAACTTGCATCTGGTTGTTTCGATGACTGCCAAGTATGCTGTAGGGGTCAGGTGCGGGATGCCGGTCAGGAGCTAGGGGGGCATGTGAGTGTCAATATTAGAAGCTGGATAGGGGATCAGTAGAGTGTCAAGATCAGAGGCTGGGGAGGGGGTCAGTAGACTGTCAAGATCAGAGGCTGCTGGGGAGGGGGTTAGTTGAGGGTCAAGATCAGAGGCTGGGGAGGGGGTTAGTTGAGGGTCAAGATCAGAGGCTGGAGAGGAGGTTAGTAGAGGGTCAAGATTAAAAGCTGGGAGGGGATCAGGTGAGGGATGCAGATCAAAGGCTAGAGATTAGAGGCTGGGGAGGGGTCAGTAGAGTGTCAAGATCAGAGGCTGGGGAGGGGGTCAGTAGAGTGTCAAGATCAGAGGCTGGGGAGGGGGTCAGTAGAGTGTCAAGATCAGAGGCTGGGGAGGGGGTCAGTAGAGTGTCAAGATCAGAGGTTGGAGAGGGGGTTAGTAGAGGGTCAAGATCAGAGACTGGAGAGGAGGTTAGTAGAGGGAGCTGGGAGGGGATCAGGTGAGGGGTGCAGATCAAAGCTAGAGAGGGGTCAGTGGAGGGTCAAGATCAGAGGCTGGGGAGGGGGTCAGTAAAGTGTCAAGATCAGAGGCTGGAGAGGGGGATAAGTAGAGGGTCAAGATCAGAGACTGAAGAGGAGGTTAGTAGAGGGTCAAGATCAGAAGCTGAGAGGAGATCAGGTGAGGGATGCAGATCAAAGGCTAGAGAGGGGTCAGTGGAGGGTCAAGATCAGAGGCTGGGGAGGGGGTCAATGGTCTGCTCATTCACTTTTACTGTTCACGTTGATGTATCAACGTTCCACGCTATGGCTGTCAGATCTGTCTCAATGCCGGCCCTGCAGCTCAGCCAGTCTGCTTCCCTGCTGTTTGATAGACACTCAGACCTGCTTGTGTCCTGGGGCCCTTTCAGTCCGTGGGGCCCTGGGAAACTGCCACCCCCCCAAATAAAAAAATTCAGCCCTGGCTATACTGTACATTGCTTTTTCTAACATCCGCCTTTACTTCCTGCTTCCCAAACCCTCTACTCTACAACGCTGTAGCCTCAGTGTCATGCCTGTGAGGGGCATACCCACCTCTGGCACAATGTATGCCCCTACAATACTAAAGCTTCATGACTGTCCAGACAAAATGTAAAAAACATGATTCAACAGCTCACCTACAACAATCACAGGGCTCACCCGATGCTTAATTACTCTGCCCCCCCCCCCCCCCATGGCCGCCTGTATGTTGCAGCATTGTGATAAGGTCTCAGTATATGATTAGATAGATTTTCTCCACTTTGGGGGGCTCAATTTGAAAAGGAAAGAAAAAGAAACGGTAAACATTAGGAGTTTTAGGGCTATGTGATTATATGGTCTATGTAGTTTCCTGAACAGCTCCTTTAAATCAGTTATCACATAACCATCCCCCACCCAAGATCTCTTTCTGAAACAGCTTACTGATCAACTGAGAAGCTCATTATGGGCGGAGCTAGCTCATGTGCTGGTGATAGGCTTGTCAGGGCCTATACATTTCCGGGCTGATTTTTGGCCCCAGTCCGTCACTTTCTATAGAGATTGTTCTTTAACAAAGTTTCTACCTTGTTTTTCAGTTTTTGATGGCCAACCACGAGGTAGACAGTATGTGTGCAGGGACCATCTTCCAAGCAAAGTACTACTTTTTTCTGGTCCCCAAACCCACAAGATTCAGTTTCTTGTTTGATTGAAGCCAAACTTTAAAAAGTGTGGGCAATTAGGGTTTTTGCTAATATATTCAAAGACAGCGAAAGAAAGAAGCGTCATCGCCACATTTTTGGCCTCAGCATACAATTTAACAACTAAAAAATGCTAACGCCGATGGAGCAGCCATCTAGCTTTTTATTTAACACTAGCGCCGAAAAATTAAGCAGAGCCAGGGACTGTGGTTGAAGCAGCGCCGAGCACTCTGGTTGTAGCTCAAGATCCCATAGAGCACAAAGGGGAGAACTGGATTGACGTGTTTAATACTTATAATTAATATTACACACATTATTTGTACAGAACTTGCATTGCGACTTGCCATTAATGGAAACACAGGGTCTAGATGGGCCAAATGTTTTTGGGGGGCTATCTATTAAAAATTAATTTATTGGCTTTTTTTGCTTAACATTATTTGATTTGGACACCAACAACTAAAACGCAGCCGAAACAGACTGTAGAGTTTGTCCACGGTAGTGATTCCTTGTAATATAATGAAGAAACGCCGACCAGCTCCAGAAACAGCGCCATATATTTCAAGAATATTTCAAGAAGGAAAAAATCATAAATATGCTTGGAAGCGGCGAATAACGGTAGTACAAAATGGCACTCACTGGCGCAGTGGGCCCAAAAGGCGTTGACATAAGTGCAACAATCAAAGCATAGTAGTAGTAGAAGTAGTAGTAGTAGAAGTAGCAAGTAGCGTTTTGTGCAGTGACTGCTAGCGCCACAGCACAGCTGGCGCAATAGCCACAAACATGATGCCAAAAGGCCGCAAATCATAAATAAGGCCCATAATCATTTGGAAAATTTTACTAAATTGACAGCTGCCCCTGACTACCTCCCTCAGCATAAATATAGGTTCCTTAAAAACTCACTCATTCTTCTGGGCAAACACATTTTTTCGACATGGTTAAAGCACACAGGCCCCATATAACAAGGAGCATTAGACTTGTATTTTAAGACTTCACAGTAGCTTTAGTAGTGCGGCACTAGCTGTGTTGTTCTGTGCCACACTGTGCCTTTCTAAGTTGGCCAGCAAAGAACCATATTTCCAAATGACTATAATTAGCAAAGCTCATTCCTACCACGAGCGAGAAAAGTAGAAAAAAGAAAAATAGTTGTTTAAATGTGTATGTATGTAAATGTGTATGAATATTATCGGAGTTACAAGTGAAGAAAACAATTCAAGTTACAATGATTTAAAAAAGACTGATTTTTATAAAAATAATATATATATTTCTTTTCGTATGGCAGTAACAAAAAGATCTGTCCATTAATGCATTCTAACTTAAAATACTGTATATTTAGTCTTAAAAAAATTACAGCAAAATGCAGACCAAATATTATGCTTCCAAACTAGTGATGGGCCAGAGCAGGGACAATCCGGTTCGGAGGCCCTCCGTCCATATAATGCCCAGAATCCAGCATTCGTTACTCCCTTGGACCCTTTAGCAGTTGACAAACAGTTAAAAATAAATATTTTTTTTAAATAAAATATATAAAACTTCCTATCTTCCTCCTCCTCTCCCCAATGGGCAGCGTCCTCTCTGCAGGTCCAATGGGTCAGGGCTCCCTCCTGGTCTGGAGGGCTGTGGTTTTCTGATGCTAGTGAGATGTTATTCCAGCCACTCTGCCAGCATCTGGTGTGAAGGGGACAGGTCCCCCTCTCTCTACCCTGGTGCCCTCCAAGTTTAATGGCAGGCTGCTGGGGACGGTACTTTTTTATACTGGAACCAAGAGGGAGCCCTGACCCAGCAGACGTGTAGATAAGGCACCAACTGGCAGGGGGCAACAGGAGAAAGACACAGAGATGGTGATTGTTTAAATTTTACTGTAAGGGCCCTATACCAATTTCACAGGATAGTGATAGGCAGCATGCCACCTGCTGGGAATGGTGGGGGGCATGTTGGATGATTACACCCGGATCTTGCGGGTACTGTATGTAGGACAGGGGGGGCAAACTGAGCCAAACAAGCAAGATCTGCGTCTAACTTCAGTCCATATCTGCAACCCAAAGCTATTCATAACTTCCCCATTGTGTTCTATGGGAGTGAGCCTCATTGTGCAGCAAGCAACTGGGTGAACCCTCTGACCTGCATTCAAAAATCCTTCAGCGTGTGAGCGCATCAAAGTAAAATAGCTTAGTGGTCCAACTTGTCTGCTGTGCATGCTTTGCAGACCTGGATTGGAGCAGCCCGGCCTAAGCTTTAGTAAATCAGGGCTTAAATATATTGTTATGCTTCCCATTACAAAACTTAGAAATCTAGGGACACCCCTGGCAATCTAGAGACATATGGCAGGCCACTATGCAGTGTATGTATATAGAAAACTCAGGAAAATAGAACAATTTAGAGACTGCCTTTGCCTTCTTAGCACTTGATAAATTGCTTCAACAGTGAGTATGAAATGCTGACCTTGCTTGTGAAGCCATGCTATACAGAGCCAAGGGGAGCTTGGAGAGAGAAGATGAATGGACAGGCCACCTTTGGATCAATTCTTATTGTGGCTGTTATCATTGTACTCGTGTAGGATTTGTAAATACTTTGTTGAACATAAAGATGAGATTTAGTTAGAGGCGATGCTATTTTATTGCTCCAGCCCATCAGCTCATGCTATTTAAAATAATCCTGCACATCAAAGAGAAGTTGATGCCCCCACCCATGCTTATTTTAAGGGCATCTATGCCATCAATTTTATTTTTTAAAATTATCTCAGCCTCGTGATAACAGGGGGTCCTTCTATTGAGCAGATATGCCAAATCATGAGATTCTGGCAGTCAATGTGGACCTGCAGACAGGGCAATTTTTAGGGGAGGACGAGCGGGGCAAATGATAACAGGGGGTCCTTTTATTGAGCAGATGTGCCAAGTCACAGGATTCTGCCAGTCAATGTGGACCTTCAGACAGGGCTATTTTTAGGGGAGGACGAGTGGGGCAAATGATAACAGGAGGTCCTTTTATTGAGCAGATGTGCCAAATCACAGGATTCTGCCAGTCAATGTGGACCTGCAGACAGGGCTATTTTTAGGGGAGGACGAGCAGGGCAAATGATAACAGGGGGTCCTTTTAATGAGCAGATATGCCAAATCACGGGATTCTGGCAGTCAATGTGGGCCTGCAGACAGGGCTATTTCTAGGGGAGGACGAGTGGGGCAAATGATAACAGGCGGTCTTTCTATTGAGCAGATGTGCCAAGTCACAGGATTCTGCCAGTCAATGTGGACCTGCAGACAGGGCTATTTCTAGGGGAGGACGAGCGGGGCAAATGATAACAGGCGGTCTTTCTATTGAGCAGATTTGCCAAGTCACAGGATTCTGCCAGTCAATGTGGACCTGCAGACAGGGCTATTTCTAGGGGAGGACGAGTGGGGCAAATGATAACAGGCGGTCTTTCTATTGAGCAGATGTGCCAAGTCACAGGATTCTGCCAGTCAATGGACCTGCAGACAGGGCTATTTCTAGGGGAGGACGAGCGGGGCAAATGATAACAGGGGGTCTTTCTATTTAGCAGATGTGCCAAGTCACAGGATTCTGCCAGTCAATGTGGACCTGCAGACAGGGCTATTTTTAGGGGAGGACGAGCGGGGCAAATGATAACAGGGGGTCTTTCTATTGAGCAGATTTGCCAAGTCACAGGATTCTGCCAGTCAATGTGGACCTGCAGACACGGCTATTTCTAGGGGAGGACGAATGGGACAAATGATTACAGGGGGTCTTTCTATTAAGCAGATGTGTCAAGTCACAGGATTCTGCCACTCAATGTGGACCCGCAGGCAGGGCTATTTCTAGGGGAGTACGAGCGGGGCAAATGATAACAGGGGGTCCTTCTATTGAGCAGATGTGCCAAGTCACAGGATTCTGGCAGTCAATGTGGACCTGCAGGCAGGGCTATTTTTTAGGGGAGGTTGAGCATGGCAAGTGATAACAGGGGGTCCTTCTATTAAGCAGATCTGCGAATGCCCTGTCATCCCATTTTCTGCAGATGGGTCACGGCCATAGTTAGTTGTGCAGGTTCTAAGATAGGCCCCTCAATTCCCCATACTGACCATGTGGAGAGGGCATTGCCTGCTGCTAAGGTAGAGGTACATCATGGCACATACCTGCATGGGACAACAGTGGCACCATAGAATGGGTGCATGTGGGGCAGATTTCTTTCTTTCCCGTGCTATTTTGGTTCAGACCTGAATATGGGCAGTTCACAATATTTGGCCTGTACACAAAGCATATGGGCTAGTATCCCTGGTGCTTGGAGGCATGACATTAGGCATGCAACATTGGAGGCATATTATTGGCATAGGTCTTCATGGATGTCAGCGGGCACCAGGCTTGTCTACCCAGGAGAAACTGGGTAGCAACAAAGGTAAAGTAAATGCACTGAGTTCTGCCGTGGAGTGGTTCAAGGGCCCAGTAACTCACCACCACTGTTCTCTGCTGTGCAGCAGTTCAAAGGCCCAATTACCCACCACCACTTCTCATTCTATTACCAACAGTCTCTGCTGCTATCACTGTTCTCCACTGGGTCATCCATCCTCACCGGCACATCCTGGCCCTCATTTCAGCTTCTGCTGCAGCTGCCTCCTTCTGCCACTGCACCACAATGCTGAGAAAACCAACTCTGGAAAAGTCCTACAAGTTATACTGTAAGTAGTGATAAGCTTTAGATTCGGGCCATTGTTGCAATTGACTCAAAATATTGCCTGTTCAGTTCAGCTGTGGTCAATATTCAGGGAAATGTTTTTCCAATTTGTTTAATTTAAAAATCAAATCCCGCCCTTTGAATTCCACTAGTCTGACAAACCAGGTTTAGGTGCTAGTAACCTAACATGGATGCTGAGTATCTGACTCTCCATCCATGTAGGTGCACCAGCCCATATATCCATAAGCACAGGTCTGATTCTTTTCTTGATTGAGGAAAGTGTATGCTTTCCAAAAAAAAAAAAAAAATTATCTAGCTAAAGGGGATATCTAGCATTAAATGCAGATGTTTTACTGTAGTTTACTGTAGTTGAAAGGAGTCCTTCTTTCATTCTAAAATTGCATCATTGGAAAAAAGGAAGCTTTACATTTACTAATTGTTTGTTCTTATAATTCTAACTTCCTTCTAAAATACAGGCCAGCTGTCCCACTGCTATACGACATGCCCTAGTTACTGAGCCACTGATCCAAATGCGGATTGGACATTTCGACTTTCCTGGCAGCTCTCTCATCTTGCTAAAAATTTGACGTAACATTTGAATAACATTGGACAACACATTGCAATAGTGCTTTGTCATTCTAACAATCCACTCTTTCCCCTGAAGAAGGAGACAGCGGGACACTGCGACTCCAATGCCCCACCTTTTTGACCATTTGACACTTGGCAAAGCAGCTAGGAAGGGGCAGAACATCACGGATAGCTCCAGACAGAGCCCTTTTCCTCTGTTTATTCACCAGAGGCTCTGTGAATCAAATACAAAGACTGTAATTAGGTCTCTTGGTTTCCACAACAGTGATTTTTCCCCAAGGCTGTGTTGGAGTGGGTTTAGATATCAGCGGGACCCCCAACAATATATTCTGGCTCAGTGTTCCCTCTAAAATTAAGCTGGTCCGATCCTGTGTTTAATTCAAAAGTCAGCAGGGGGGACATGAGAGTCAAAAATGAAGAATTAACCCTTACCTGTGTCTGCCATTGATACTCTCTACATGCCAGAACGTAGACTCGTACAGACCAACGCTACCTGAGTCTTTGAGGCAAGAGTTAAAGATACCATTTAAATATGGACAGTTATCAAACTCTTTCTGGGGGAGCAGGGATTATAAATCTCTTGTGTATAAGTAAAGCTAAGAATCTTTATGGTCAACACGTTCCATATCTCCTTTGTTTCAAAAGTAAACCTCGAGCAGTAAATACTAACAGCATTTATAAATGGCTGGGATGGAAAGATATATGATTTTGCTTTCAATGATGGTTGGCTCCCGGGGAGCTTTATGTTGCTAGATGTACAAAGAGATTCTGGATGTTAAATAATGAAAAAATGAGCATGTATGAGCATATAATCAGTCACAATCTTTTTATTATATAGCTGTTGTTCTCTTTGAATTTTGCATACTCATCACTTTATTATCACTCACTAAATATGGAAACGCTTGGTAATATTACAATGGAAAAGGACTTAGAGGTTTAAAAAAAACTGTAGTGTCCATTGCCAGCAAAAAAGATCATGGGGTGCATCAAGAGATGCATAGGTGCCCATGACCAGAGCATCATGTTACCCCTCTATAAGTCACTGGTCAGACACCATATGGAATACTATGTAGAGTTCTGGGCACCAGTGCATAAAAAGACATCAGAACTGGAGTGCGTTCAAAGGAGGGCCACTAAATTAATAAATGTAGTGTGAGAACTAGAGTACCCTGAAAGATTGTCAAAGTTAGGTTTATTTAGTTTGGAAAAGAGACGCCTGAGGGGTGATCTAATAAAATATTAGATAATAATATATTCGGGGTCAATACAAAAATCTGTCCCACAGTTTATTTATACCCCAAAGTTTACCCATAACCCTAGGGCATCCATTAGGGTTAGAGGAGAGGCTTCCTCCCCTGACATAGGAGGGGATTCTTCTTTGTAAGAGCAGTGAGACTATGGAACTCTCTGCCCGAGAAGATAGATATGTAGAATACACTAAAGGAGTTCAAAAGTGGTCCTTGCATGTTATAACATTACCAGCTATGGCTACTAGACCAATGGAAGGAGATCTTCTATAGCCAAGGGCATCCACAAGGGTTAGAGGAAAAATTTTCACCACTGACATGGAGGAAGTGCGAATATGGAACTCTTTACCAGGGAAGGTAGTTATGAAGAATACATAAGTGGTCTTTGTATGTAATAACTTCTTGAAGTGGTCTTTGCATGTAATGGCACTACCAGCTATGACTACTAGACCAATGGAAGGAGATCTTCTTTTATATTCAGGCTGAACTGAATGGACTAAAATATTCAGGCTGAACTGAATGGACTAAAGTCTTGATGCAGCCTTACATCATATGTTACTATTTTGATTCAAAGGTTTCGCCAAATATCCCCAAGAAATTTTGTTCGTCTCAAATCGAAATAAATTGCCAAAGAAAAATTAAAATTAACTTACCTTCTTCCTTTATCCGGTGCCACCACTGGAGTCAGGGTCTCCTCCAGGCTCCGGTGTTGGCTGCCCCGTTGTCCTCCCCTTCATCCAGTGAGCTTGCTTTGCTTCTTTCTTGACCTGGCGCGGTCCGTCCTCCAGCATCCAGCACAGTACTGTCCCCTACATGGGAGAACTGATCACATGAAACGGCAAGTTTAAAACAGACCAAACCCATTTTTTATATATATGAAAAGTCTGCACTTTGGGCCATGATCTGATGTTATGGGAGCCTAGGAATAAAATGCAAAAACAGGGTTAACAATATGTCAACATAAAAAAAAAAATGCCATTCATTTTTCTATTCTCACGAAGAAGACTATCACTGATGAGCTAATTTGGTTTAGTGTCACTAGTGGGTTTTCCTGCATACTGCCTAACAGCTCCCAAATAAGCTGGAGAAATAGCCCAATATTGTATGTCACTGCAAAACATCTCTCAAGTTGTTTCTTTTTAGTTCTTGACAAAAGATACTTTTGCGTTCTGTCCAAGTCTGAATATCTTCAACATTTTTTTCTGAAGGGACAGTCCAGGTAACCTAAAAAAATAACCTCATCTGCCAGCCCTTTGGTCTAGATCCCATTTAGTCCTAAGGACTGAGCTAGTCTGAATGTCCTGTGCATGTGAGTGCTGGATTCCCAGAGGGGGAGCGAGGTAAGATTTATGGGCATTCTGGAGGGTCATGCGCGGGGGGCTCCAGCATTCTGGATGCCCCCCAGACTGTCATTTAGCGGTAGGGACAAACACCTGTGCAGCGCGGTCTGCTTTAATGTCAGGTCCTCATTTTCCACTGATGGGCCTATGAGTGCCCAACCAATGGAAACAAATATCAGTGGTGGACAGTCATGATAGATCAATCTAGGGCAGGGGTCTCCAACACTTGCTTACGAGGCCCACCAACAGTCCAGGTTTTGCAGATCTCCACACAGATGCACAGGTGCAGAGCTATAGAGGCAGCTATGTGGAGATCCACAAAACGAGAGCAGTTGGTGGGCATTGTAGGAAAGAGTTGGGGACCACTGATCTAGGAAACACGCTCCCAAATAATTGGTAGCAGGGCCACATACTCACAGAGCAGAAATCATGCCACTGCATTCCTCAATCATGTGACCAAGCCTTTGGCATGGTTTATTTTTTTAGATTGCCTGGAAAGGGACAGAGGTCTCAGTTACACCCCTTTACAAATGCATGGAAAAACCTCATACCCATAAAGGCCCTTCCGTGAGTGTTCTGAGCTGCTTTTATTTCTCACTTCTAACTATGATATCTTAGATGCAATGTGTGCAAACTATACTTAAATATCACCTTCATTATATTGTGTTCTACCTCAACTCATCACAATGATAATTAAACCGTAATTTGCTCGCTAAACAACAGCTCAGCTGCCTTCATTTAATATATATTGTACAAAAATATACGGTGTTGTCTCTCTTCAACATATTGACTTTAATATATCGTTAATAGGTATTGTTCTTTATCATTAGGGTATCTTCAAAATCTAAAGAGCTTTTGAAAATGAAGTGACATTGTGCAAGATGAAAATTTCTAGTCTGACCCCCCATCACATCCGTCAACATGCGGATCCCTATAGGGTTGCACCAGTCTTACATGTACTTACTATCCACCACTCCTTTCAAGATTTGGGCTATGAAATAAAAAACAGACTCACCTAATCCTCGTAATCTTCTTTGTTGCCAGCACAGAAGCTCTGCACGGCAGCTGTGACGAGAGATTGAGTGACAGGCCAGTCGCCCAATCCCTGGAGTAGCATGTCTGTCCTAGTGTTCAAACATGCACATTCAATGCGCATACAGCTTCTTATGTACCAACACAGCTTCCTCTACTGTTCTTCTGGTTATCCTCTGGACCAGTTCTCTTCCTTGCTCTACCTCAGATCTGGCTATGCCTTTGGGATACGTTGCTGGACCTGATAAAACCACATACTAGGAAGGTATTAGGGCCAAGAATGAGCTGGTTTCTTACTGTCCCCTGGCCAGGCCAAGACCATCCATTTGACATCCCCACTAACACACCACCAGTTTGTTTCCCAGCCAGTCAGCTGAGGCTCTGGTATTGCATTGGAAGAAGGGGCAATATAGCCACTTTTGAAGCGAGTTATAACAAAGCTTTAGTATTGTAGGGGCAGAAAATGTGGCAGGGGTGGTCCACCACAGCCATAATAGTGGGGCTACAGCTTTGCAGGGGCAGATCATTGATAGAGTGATGGAAGGCCATGATGGGCGGCCAAGACTATACCTTGACATTCCCCCAAACACCCCCAAATTGCTTCCCAGCTGGTCAGCTGAGGCTATGGTATTGCAGTGGAAGAGAGGTCAATATGGCCAGTCTTGAAGCGAGATATAATAAAGCGTTAGTATTGTAGGGGCAGATAACATGGCAGGGGTGGTCCACCACAGCTACAATACTGAGGCAATAGCATTGCAGGGGCAGATCAGAGTAATGGAAGGCAATATCCCTTGACATTACCCCAAACACCCCCAAATTGCTTCCCAGTCAGTCAGATGGGACAAGAGTATTACAGTGCAAGATCACAATTAGAGGTTAATATGGCCACTTTTCAAGCGATTATACTGAAGTGTTAGTATTGTAGGGGCAGATAATGTGGGAGGGGTTGGTGCACCACAGCCATGATGGTGTGGCTATAGCAAGACAGCGTGCTGAGGGCTACACTCAGTCTAGCTATCCCTAAAACAGCCAACCAGAAATTCTCCCTGTTTGTCTTATGGACAGTCTGCCCCCTGCCTCCCATGCTTTTGGCCTGACTGAAAGGAGCACAGCCAGCTTCTGCCTACTTCTGTCTCAGTTATTTTCTCTGTACCTATTGGCTGCCTGACTTAAACCAGACCAACAGACTTGCACAGCTGGAGAAAAAAACAAACTCAATCTGCATGCATGATACTGAAGCATTGTCAGCACTTACATTAGCTCCTGCATCCACTAAAACGTAAAAGCCACCTTACTGATTTTCTAGTGGTAGCGAGTCTAGGGACCATTTTTGAGATTCCTCTCCCAGCATCTCAGCCATGCTGCTGCCTGGATTCAACTGACATAACTGACAATGCACAGTAACAGGAAGCAGCAGAACTTCCTGTTTTCAGGTGGCATGCAGATCCATGAGATGCCATATTGTTTCTAAAATTTACCAAAGGTAAATTATTTTTTATGTGCGGCAACCTAAATTGCCCTGGGGAGGATGCATGTGAGAACTGTTTGTTGTGGTTAATGACTAAGTTTAAGTCATTTTTCACTGTTGGTCTGCTATAAATACAGGGCCAGCTCCAGGTCTATGTGGGCCCTTGGGTGACAGTCTCAATGGGTCCCCTTTCCAGTGTGCCACAGCACATGCAGCAGTTAAATCACATTTAAAAAAAGGGAAATCCACTAAAAACTCGGCAACATGATTTTTGGGGTCAAATACAACCCCAATATTTAATTACTTGAGTCTTATTCTCTTTTTAGGCCCACCGAGGACAAGCCATTTTGTGGTTCTGATAAAACCATTTTATTGGCATGCCTAGATGCCCTCTTTGCATGCACTCTCCTCCCAAGTCAGTACTCACTAATTGACTATGGCAATTATTATACATCTGTGGACCCCCAAAGTCCTGGAACCCGCCCAGTTTTGCTGGATTCTGATGCCAACTATGCTTGCAAGTGTGTGACTTGATATTCCCTTCAGCTTATAACCATCCCTGCCAGTGGCGGACTGGGGCCAAAAATCAGCCTGGGATATTACCAGCCCATGGCCGACCTAAGACATCCTTGCTGAGGTCTCCGCACTACCCACAACCATGATGCTGTAGCATTGGGGGGGTGGAGTTCCTTGGCTTGTGGGTACAGTAGGGGCTGGGTACAGGGGGCTGAGAGAGAGTCCGCCCAGTCTGCCCCGATCCCTGTTATTAGGGGCTTAACCATAGTGAATAGCGAACCCTCTTCGGCAAGTTCGGCCGAACCTTGAACAAAAGTTCAGTTCGGGTATCCGGACTTGACCCAAAATCAGTGGGGACCCAAACTTAGCGAAATAGTAAAATGTGCATAGTAGGGGGTAGAGAGCTGCAAAATAGGGGGAATAACAGGGAAATTGCCCTGCAAAAAACGGGGTAGGGAAAGTACTTAAAACAAAAGAAAAAAAAAATTGAAAACAAATAAAATAAAACAATAACAGGTTTGCATATGGGGTAGGTACATATGAGAGGTGACTGGTGGGTGGGTGAGGAGTCGGGCCCCCAGAGGCAGATTCAGACCAGGATTGTTTAAAAAAAAAATAGCCACAGTGGGCAAGTGGGTGGTGTCAGTGAGTGCAGTTAGTGGTGTTAGTGCAGTGCAGTGCAGGTTAACATAATGCAGATTGTGCAGCAAATAGAAAACCACTGTACAAAACACTGTACACTTAGATGACGATCAGGGATGGCTATAAAAAGATGGCGCCTCAATGAGTGAGGACACTCAGCAGCCCATCAACCGACTTTACTGAATGCCAAACCTGAATCCCGATCCCAAACACAGGCTTCTGGCTGAGGTCAGGGACACGACCCCGCGAAGTTCGTCACGGACCCGAACTTTGCGGTTCGGGTTCGCTCATCTTTACTTAAAAAGAGGACCATCAGACCTAAAATATAAAGGGGATGATTCCACCCCTCTTAACTTTTGGATGTCACTGCTTCCTGCTACAGCAACATCTGACTGCTTCAGAGCCCGATCCTCACTTCACCGTCTGCTTAGCCGTCCCTAACTTACGTCAATCTTCACGGTGATCTCGCAGCTCAGCAAAGCCTTGCGAGATTTCGGGCAGCTTCCTGGCCACTGCGCAGGCACGAGATCGGGGGCCACACGCAGTGCTTGATGGGATGCAAGATGACACTGCCCCTCGAAACTGATCCCCTGGCCAGGTGAGTAAATACTGCCCAAAGGTAAAACCGGGGGGGGGGGGTTGCAGATCGCTGAGGTTTGGGGGAGGTTTTAACCTCCGGATGTTCCTCTTTAATCAGTAAATACAAAGGTGTCACCGGTCTGCATCTGGTTTGTTCTCCAGGTTAACCCAGGTTAACCCAGGTTCTGGTCAATATGTGAACCGATTATAAGCCCGAAGAACACAGCTGAAGTT
The DNA here is from genome assembly GCA_027917425.1 of Gastrophryne carolinensis. Classification (NCBI taxonomy): domain Eukaryota; kingdom Metazoa; phylum Chordata; class Amphibia; order Anura; family Microhylidae; genus Gastrophryne; species Gastrophryne carolinensis. The sequence goes on from CM051241.1 coordinate 96,588,397, forward strand.
GAAACAACCATCCTGTACCTCTATGCAAATCCTCATTACAGAGCTAAATACGTCCTTTATTTCTGTTCATTTTAGTTTCATGCGTACATGTACTGTAGAAGACATTTACTCAGCATGTTGCCAGTGCACGGAGAGCACTATGTGGTCTTTTTCAAACCATTATTTCAATGCAATTGTTTCTCTAATCATTAGGTTTAATAATGCAGTGGATGGGGGTAGAGACTGCATTCCAACAGTGAACATTCTCCGTGCTACTTTCTACAGTATGTTGTAGTTTTCCAAAGAAGTATTTTTAGAGGGCTAGAATCAATGCCTTATAAATCGGTTGGCTATTTTGGTCATCTCAAATACTATACATCAATGGCATTCCTCCCTTCTTCACACACACCACCACCAAAATTCTAATGCATGCCCTGATCGCTTCCTGACTAGACTACTGTAACTTTTTGGTAGACCCCTTTGTGGTCTACCAGCAAACAGACTGGCACCCCTCTAATCTACTCTTAAAGCGGAACAAAACCCACTTGGACTGGCCCTGGAATCTAATATATTCCAGAACCTGCTTCTGGCCTTCCCCTGAGGCATTCCGAATTATGAAACCACCCCTAGGGTCCCAGTAATCACGCCTGTGCAGGCTCTCGTCCGATCAAAGCTGCCTTTCTGAAACAGCGTAATTAGGCAAGGCGGCTCTGAATAGGGAAGTAAGAGTGGCCGCCATTCAGATGGGGTGCAAGCGCAGGGCAGCAGAGGAAGCAGCTGCTCTTGCTCCCCATTCACACCAATCAGACATGCTCTCTGAATTGCGTCACTTCAGAGGGCAGCTCTGATTGGACAAGAGCCTGAGCAGGTGTCGTTGGTGTGGGCAGAGGTGAGTCTGCACACGCGATGATCTGGGGGGTTCACAAAGCAGGGTATCCCAAATCGGGATGCCCTGGAGGTGCAGAACAAAACCCAGAAAAGTGAAAATCCTGGGTTTTGTTCTGCTTTAACTCACCTCATCCACCTATCCTCTTACTTCTCCAGTGCTGCTCTTTTTTGGCAGGGCCTTCCCTGGCTGGCAATGTCGCTGCCAAAAATTCAGTTTAAAATTCTGATTACAACTCACAATACTCTCTCAGAGCCAAGCCCCCTTTCTACATTTTAACACTAGTCCAAAGATGTCAGTCCAAATGCATCCTCTGCTCTAATCAAAACTTTCTACTGTCCTCAACTCTAATCATTTACTTCCACTCTCACCTCTTCAGGACTTGCACTTTCAAATCCTACAAGTCTTAAAACTGCCTTTAACCCTTTAAGTGCCAGCCTACCTAGAGATTTTGTCTCCCTCAGATAATTTTTCACTGTTTTGCACTATACATGTTCAACTGAGATTTTTGAAGGGATTTCCCAAGCACATTATATATTGTTTTTTCAACAGTGTAGTTGTTGTGTATTGTAGTGTAGTGTATTCTCAATATTTTTTGGTGAAATACGTGCAAAAAAAAAAAAAGTCTTTACAATTTTTAATTTTTTTTGTAATAAAAAAAAATGTATGTTTTCCAATAAAATCATATTGTGTGTAAAAGCTCCATTTCATTCGGTTATAGCGGTATACATATGTATAGCTAGGTGTCCTTTTCCTGCCCAGGAGACTCCCCCAAACTGAAATAGCGCATTAGGAGATTTTCAGATAAGATACAACTGCTATGAGCACATTGCTGTTTTTCAAGAGAAACAACCAACAACCATTAACATTTTAAATACTCCACAAACTATATATTCTCTGGAAGTACAAAACTCAAGCTTTCTAGGTGTACCAGGCTTGTTGATGTGGGCATCTTTTTCTGGACGTAATCCCTTGATGAATTCTTTGGTTGCACAGGATTTCCTTAAAAAAATAATACAAATAGAATCCAAGCCATTTTGATGCTCACCAAATTACAATTTAATGAGGACTCTAAGGTTCTACAAGACAAACAGTTACCATCTCTGTCTGCCTTACATCCTCAGCCCCAGCACACTACATGACAATATGAATGTTCTGTACACACCTTTGCTCTATACTTTAAAAGTAAATACAATATCTGTAGTTTAATTACTATTACTAATTACTATAAATCACTATTGCAATCAGCGTTTCTCTACAACACCTATAACCAGCAGCTTTTAGCCATCATTCATTTAACCCATTAAACTTTGCCTGGAATGTCCCTTTAAGTTATGTGTTCAGAAATTGTATTCCAATAAATATGCTTTATGTTCTAAGTAACCTGATTATATCATGGTAAGAGAAAGCCTAATGTGACTATTTTACTACAGGAAATTTCTTACTAATTATTGGCCAAATATGAGGAGTCGGAGGACGGCTTTTGGTTACCGACTTCACAGCCTTGCTCAGATTGGAGGCTCACAAGGTCAGGGGCTTGCGAAATTAAATGAAAAATACCTATTTTGATTGATTAAGGGTAGAGGTACCCTTTAGCCAAATAATGGGCCAAATATACAGGGGATATCTGCTATTTTCTGTAAACATTATACTGCTAAAGATTAGCAAAAAGATTTGGGAAGCTAGGAATTCTGCGAGAATTTCCTAAAACTTCAGGTCTGAAACGAATCCTGACCCCTTTTAACAGCTAAAATGTTGCCCAGTTTCCCCTGTGCCATAGGTGGTGTTTTGGTTAGGACACTAGTGTGTCTAATAATAAGATAATAATAATAATCTTAAAAAAAAAGTCTACTGACTTCCACTGCCATGAATCTACAGCAGCCTATCGGGTTTGCCCCCTGAGGCTTTGCACATCACTGTGCATCTGCCAGCCAAGCGAACCCGAAAAAAACTGCCAGCATGTGAACGGCAGTCATGGGCATGAACATGGAAAATGTGAGTCTGGGTTGCTCACTTGCCAAAATATACTGTTTTTTAGCTCTAAAGTTGATCCTATACCCAGAAAGGATGTTTATGTCATCATCTTCTATCCCTAGCCCAGTTTTTTATTTTTTTTTTTACTAAAGCCTTTGCCCAATATTTATAAACACACTAACAACAGGAAGCAGTATGATGATGAATGGCAGCCATATGCTAATTCATTTGGTTACAACTAAGCAGCCACATACTGGCAGTTTTGTTTCTTACAGTTATTTTAACTGATAAGTAGAGATGAGCGACCCCGAACTGCAGATGTTCGAGTTCGGCTTCTGTCCCGAACATGGAAAAGCTGGTTGATGGGCTGCTGAGCACCCACTTCACCTAGGGGTGCAGCAGCAGGAAGCTGCTTTAACTTACCTCAGCCCAATGGCAGCAGATGGAGTGGTGTCTTAAAGCGGACAAACAGTCAAAAATAACTGCACCAACACAACAAACAGTGCTCATATGCCCCCTCCCGAGGGCAATGTAGAAAACTACTCCTGCTGTAGTTTTAGAAACACAATGGCGACTGATGTATTCACAGACCACTTGCAAACAGGAAGTGCTGCTGGGCTTCCTTTTACTGTGTTTTGTTAGTTATGTCAGTTGAATCCAGGCAGCAGCATGGCTGAGATGCTGGGAAAGAAAGATTCAAAAGGCTGTACAGTTTAATTTGTCCCCAGCCGGGGCTACAAAATGGTGTCCACCAGCTCCCAGTGAGTGAGGACATTTCTAGTGCCAGCACTGCAACTCACTCATGGGACCCGACAGCCATCTTTCTGTGGTCCTAATTGGGGCCCGGTTGCCGAGGATCGGGCTGAGATAAGTTTAGGCTCTACGTGACTACGTGACTCTCACGTAGCTGGCACTTAACGGTTGGAGAGGCAGCTACGTGAGAGTCCCGTAGCCGTAGCACTAGAAGGGTTAAAGGAGCAGTATCGCGAAATTTGCATTAAAAAAGATAAATAATTAAATAGCCACACAATAGCTTCTAACATGTGTATAAATAATGTGGCGATAGAAAAAGGAAAAAATATATGCATTTCTTTTAAATTGTATAATGACAATGGCTCAGTCCATTTGCTGAATAGGGTGATCTGCTGGGTTGTATTTAGTGAGCTGCTTCATTTAGCCACACTAAAACAGCAACACTTTACCTCAGAGGCTGACACTGTAATCAGTGGTAACGGCTGTGTGTGTGTGAGGTGCTGCTTTTGTTATGAGACTAGGTGACTCAAATGTGTAAAATCTATACAAAATAAACTAAACTGACTGAAAATGACTGAAATTCTTCTTTGAATAACTGTGCAGGAAAATCTAAAGGTATTAAAGTGGAACAAAACCCTGAGTGGTCGACCCTGAAGTCTATAAGACCCGCCATTGACCTTCCCCCTTGGGCATTCTAAATCGGTATGACCCACTGTGTGAAACGACCCCTGGATAACCACAGATCCCCCCATTTTTCTGGCACGCTCACGCAGATAGTCATTTAGACAGGCCAGGCGGCCAGGAAGGTTACTGCTCAGGCTCCCCATCTGCGTGCAAACAGAGCTCAGTGGATTAGAGCCCGCGCATGCGCTGTGGGACAGGGATTTCACAGACGAACTTGGGGATTTCACATATCAGGGCATCCCAAGTCGGGATGCCCCTAGGGGCACAAAACAAAACTCCAGATAGTGAAAATCCTGGGTTGGGCTTTGCTCAAAACACACAATGCTGAAAGAAATATCATATGGAAAAATGTGTTGAGAAAAGAGAGAGAAAATGGTAAACTGAAAGATTCTGCAGCAGAGTCAACATGAAGGGAAAACTGTCAAAAAAAATGTTTAGAGCAAAAAAACAGGATGAAAACCCCAAAATCCAATTCTGAAATAAATTGGAGTTTGACGAGTCTGAGATTTGAACCAATGACTCTCTGGTTCAAAGACATTGAATTTACCAATCAGCTAAATGACTTCTAGAGCTTTTCTCTCTGTTTTAGATTTATGAGTTCTGGCCAGGCAATGTTGTTATCTTATGCTGGACGGCTGCCAGCACTGAACAGCTGATACTTTATTACATTGTTTCCCCCTCTCCTCAGCGTGGAACAGGCCAGAGTGTCGGGCTCGACACTCAGCAGACATAAACATGAGCTATAAATCTCCAGCTGCACAACACAGACATCATTTTTTGCTACATTTGTAATTCTTACTCCAACACAATTCAAAGTACCATTTAAATATAAGTCACCAAGAAAAATTTGTGATACTGCTCCTTTAAATAAGACTCTATATTTTCAGAGACCATAATGACATTTCCCCCACCCATAGACTTTAGGAGTAATTGGGTGCAAACCTACAGAGATGCCAAAACGGCTATTGCCAGTTAGCCTTTCTTCCTAAGTGGCATTGCGTTTTTCTGTCCGACTTTGATAAAAGTGATGAATGCTGGGCACTCATGATGCAGACTCCCTGTGTTAAATCCTGTCTCTGCCATTCAATGCTGCTGGTTGCTTATAGACATTTCACAGCAGCGTTCTCTACTACTACAACACGCAATACAGAGCACACACATTGTTTAGGTCTATTCTTTTATTAGGACATAAAATTTATCAAACAACTAAACAACAACCAAATCCCAATAATAAAAATAAAAGTGCTTCAACTATATGGTGGTGCTTACAAGTAAAAGGAAAAGAACACTCTATTTTTATCAATTTCACTTTTGTTCATTTAATCTGTCTATGCCTTCACTAACTCTCTAGGCGTTTTCTGGCTATAGCAGCTATACACCTTTTGATAGTTGCCAGTATGTCTTTAAACTACTGTATTTTTGTATCATTTTAGTTCTGCTTTAGCTGGGTACATGTGCATCTTCTTGCACAGCATCTTCCTTCTGTAGCTGCTGCAGCAGTTCAAGGTCACTTTGTGTCACTTGTCTGTCTGTCTGGCTTCTGCACTGCGAGCATGTCTAGGACTTCAGGCACCAGTAGAGTTTCCTGGGGCTCTTCCATTTGATGGAGTATGCAGATATTGTGTAGCACACAGCAAGCGAGGATTATCTTGAACACCTTCTCTAGGCTGTACAGCAACTCCCCTCCTGGCCAGGTCAATCATAGGAAGCTTGCTTGCTTTTTCTGCACTGGGCTGGGGGGTCATAAGCCTTCTGCTCACATCCCTTATTAGCTAAATACAAATACATGGGTTAATGTTGGTTGCAACACAAAGGTACACCCCTACCTGCTTTGCTGCAAATGCTTTTCATTTTCCCTTCACCTTACCCATCCCACCAGCTACACTGTTGAGATCTGAAAATGTGACCATGTACCTACCTAGTAGCCATCCCGCCGGCATTTTGTTTTTCTCATATTTTCTCCACAGGGCAGATTGGTGCAACACATACGAGTCATGGCAGGATCCAGAGAAGCCAGACCTCACATCACACAGCCGCATCTCAGGATCACACACCACTATGACATTAATTAAATAAAAGTTGCGATAGTGCAGCTCTTGTGCTGGAGTGGGGCTCTTCAGCTTAATGTTTTGGACCTCTTCCTCATCAGCTGAGAACCTGGTATAGTTTGGTGTGATATCACAGATGGCCAGGACCACCTCATGAAATATGTGCCACATGGTCGGCTGGCTAATGCCACTTAATAGAGCAGCAGTGGCCTGAAATGTGCTCCTTGCAAGGACATTTAAGGAGACACAGAGGCACACTATTCCAGGGACTGCATGGCTGCGGCCAGTGATGGACTAAATTTTGTTGTGGATTTGATAGTACAGTTTCAAAAGACACCACGATTCAGCCTGAAGTGGCTGCGGATTTGCTCATCACTCAAATCCACCACAGATAATCAGGTGTTAAACACTGTCAGCTCGCAGTCACACCACTGGTGCTTCCTCACTCTCCTCCTCCTCAGCAGCAGAAGCAACACAACTCACCCAGACACCAAACTACACTCCAAATTGGGGCTCTATAATGCACTGCAAACACAAATGCAAACACAAAAGCACCCAAAAACACATACACAAGCACAATGCAAACCTCAAAAAAAACACCTAACACACAAACTCAGACACACACAAGTGCAAATCAAATGCAGCTCACCAGAAGCATTACCGAAAAGACTAAAAGCCTGAGTCAAACACATTTCTTAGGTTAGGCCTGGCCACTAGGGTAGATGCTCCACAACCAAGATAAGGTGCCTAAGATAATCATGTCTTGCAGTGTGCTACACAATATCTGCTTACCACAGCAGATCGAAGAGCACAAGGAAATGCTACTGATGGCACGAAGCACAGTCCACAGACACTGCACAACAAACACAAACTGGCTGTGCCTGGGGTGGGCACTCCCCACAAACACACACACACTGCCACTGCAGGCGCAATAGCAGGATAACCTAGCTGTACCATCCCAACGTGTTTCTTATCTGGTAATATGTATAACAGAAATGCAAAAATGCAAACAGAAATTTAAAAACCACACCAAGCGCACTGGCAGCCGCATCTCCTGCTTTCCTCTAACAAGGAGTGTCACAAATGCCGGGCACGGGCACATGCACTTCTAGAGGGATAGCAGGGATGCAGCCACAGCTTGCACATGCAACAGGAAGCAAGGTAAGTGTATGGGGAGACCTGGGGGCTTCAAACAGCGGGGCATCCCAATTTTGGATCCCCTGGGGGAGGGAATCGATCGACCCGGGAACCTTATCGAATCCCTGGCCAATTGTGGTGGGTTTTGATCCACTTTAAGCTTAGCTTCCAGTTACAACTGTTTGGGCATAGTGTTGGATGGACACAATGGGCCACGCTAAAAAAAGCCACAAGCTCATTTGGTCAGCTTTCCTCTGTTTGTATTTGGATAATTGTTTATGTTGTAGATAGTTTAAATATAGAATTCATACATCAAACTTTACACAATAACTTTACATTTTTCCTTGTTGGCCAAATTCGTGTTGTGTGTGTACTCTTGTGAATGCCAATTCTACACAGCATTGATGTCCACAAGACCTATGGGTGTTGTGACATCTCTATACAAAACTTTACCACAGCAGTGCCCCTGAATGTTGGGATGCTCAGGCCTGGGTGGTTGCAGACTTGGGAAGGGGAAACCCAGGGAAGATGTACACAAGACATGAACAGGTGAGCTGGGCCCGTGACAGAGCTGGGCCCCAGTGCAGGCTGTGGCAGAGCTGGGCCCCAGTGCAGGCTGTGGCAGAGCTGGGCCCCAGTGCAGGCTGTGGCAGAGCTGGGCCCCAGGGCAGGCTGTGGCAGAGCTGGGCCCCTGTGCAGACTTGAAGCAGAGCAGGGCCCCTGCGTAAACTTGAAGCAGAGTCGGTGCCCAAGTTAGGCTATGGGACAGACAATGAAGGACCATAGGCCCAAAACACACACGGCTAAGACACTAGAAGGGCATTAGGCCCAATACAGGCTTAGACACTGGAAGGGCAGTAGGCTCAATACAGACAATAGGCTCGATTCAGAGAGACAAAAAAACACTTCAGTTTTAGTACCGATCTGTTTTTTTTTTTAAATGTTTCCGCTCTCGTATGAGTGTACGAGCGATTCTATGCATGCATTGCAATCCTTCTGTAACGTTTCCGTCCGTTCGTACGGCAGATTACGAATACGAGTATGTCATTTTCCAGTGTGACTTTTCCGTTTCATTTTCACATGTTACAACGTAGGCTTTCGTTTTTGCCCTTTTCCCATCGTATTCTCCCACGAATCCTTTACGTTTCCCGTTAGATTCTGTTTCCCTTTTTCCATAAATATTCGTCCAGAGGGAAATCCTTACGATCTTGCGCCTGCTCACTACAAACTTAACTCATTAAAGTGCTCGCCTACATATTTGCCACCCTCACTTCTACTACAATGTTTAGCTAAATCACTTAGCACTATCCTGCATCTTCCCTTTTGGACCCTTAAGACTCACCCAAACCACTTAGCACCATCCTCCATCTTCCCTTTTGGACCCTTAAAGCTCACCCAAACCACTTCGCGGTTAGGTTCTTCTTCCATTTTAGCCCCCTAAAACTTACCCAAATCACTTCTCGGTCATGTGAATATTCATCTTTAAATATTTCTGGGCCCATTAGTTTTGTGTTAATGTATTTTGTAAATGAAATGACACTGTAACATTTTTTTTTTATTCCATCATAAAATATAACATTTTGAAAATTTTTGAAAATGGCAGGCCACAGAACATTATTCTTCATCTGTGGTCCCCAACGAGTTGCACAGCTCCTGCATCTCGCCCACCAACTGAAGGACCCTGACACTCAGTTGTGCCATTCTGGCACGTGTGGTCCCTGTTAAAAAACTTAAATTAAAATATTGGTATAACCTTGTTGGGGTCATACTGCAGTGCCCCCCATGTATGGTCCAAACACCTAAATCTGGACTTCAAAAGCCAGAGGGCCCTCGCCACCACGGCCCGGGTTTTGCATAGTGCCGATTAGAGAACCCCTGGCCCGCATTCTGCAGGCAAAGAACGGGCATCAGGAGCAAGGGCAGGAGTGGATATCCAGAATCCCCTGAAAGTATTTAAAAATACTAACATAAAATACACATTCTAAGCTACAATATTGTTTAACATGTCATCAAGGGCTAAAAACAGCCATAGGTTAAGACATGAGTCATCAACTATATTCATTGCCATACAGTGAAAATGGATTGATGGAATGTGAGCAAACTTACCCAGGAGCCATCCATCAGATAATTCTCCTGACTCAAACTGACGAAATAAGCTGGAGCTCTGCAATATATAAGCATCATGGGACGACCCTGGATGCCCTGCAAGAACACTGAGGAATCGCATAGCTGGACCAAACACTGCTTGTATGGTGTGCGAGTGGCACATCTTGCGGTTCCTGCAACCAAATATAAAATAATCACACAACGCAAAGGTAACCAACTAAAACAATAACTCCTACAACAAATTAAGATTCAAGTTCAACAATCCAAATATAATTCACAAAGGACATAAGTCTAAAAAAATATAGCAATTATATGGATGTGTGGTAAAATAAATGTTTACATGCTAAGGACTAATTAAGGTCAGCATTAAAATGCATCTATAAGGCATACATGAAATGTATTGATTCAGGTATGCATTTCTATACAATTTATGGCCTCGACCATGCTGATACATGCAATGCCTTGGTGCTAAAGGCGCGCAGACTCCTCCACATAGCCGCAAAACATGATCAACAATAGCAATCCGAGCCCTCAAATGTCCTGTAAGTGGATCGGAAATGAAACGGATTTATAGGGTGGTGATCCGTCGGAAATCAGCTCTCTGAATCAGACGTAAGCCCATACCAACAACGTAAGTTATCTGAACGAACAAAAAATATCAGATTTTGTTTGAAAAATGATCCGAAATAACGGAAATTATTCATCGAAAGCGCATATACACATTTTCCCGAACGTTTCGTACGAATGAAAAATGGACGAAAATAAGCAAAAAAATTACAAACACCCGCTAAAACTTTCACAGACAGCTACGGAAGTGCAGACGAATGTGTCTCTGAATCGAGCCTAATAACACAAACTGTGGTAAGCCACAAGGCACAGACAAAGACATGAACTTTGAAGGACTGTGAGCCCCAGCACAGACAGGACATGAACTATGAAGAACCACGTGGTCTAGCTAAGACAAGAAGGCAATAAGCCCAAAACCAAAGGCCCACAGAAAGGCCCAAATACCCCACAAGTACTAGAAGGTATCAGGGAGGTTGGAGAGCATGGCTAGGCTTTGAGAAGACAATGCAATGATTGAACACAAGGACGGGGCCAAGCATGTGCATCTATAGGAAATGCATGGGGAAGAACCACACCCCTCCAGCAAACACACAGCAATAATATCACAGCAGATAGTACAATGGCTAGAGAAGGGGACATAGAACAATGACGAATGGTGGATCAAGACCCTATCCATGCCTGTCCAAACAATACTCTTGCCAATTCTGGCACAATATTTGTGAAATTGTTGTTTGCTCAGTCCACCCAGCTGTTTGCCACATTTCCAGAGTGTTATTTGGCCACACATAGTTGATGATGTTTCCACTCGGCGCTCCACACTATATTTAACAAAACACTACACACACACACAGCGTCGGGGCTCTAAAGCTGGGCGTTGTTGTACAGAGCGCCAGATGCTGTGTGATCAAAGTCTGTTTTTGAACATATATACACCAGTAACAAAGCGAAAACACATGGAAAGACATTGTTTCAACACTGAGACAATAACACTTTAGTGCCAGACCTGTAAATACAATTCTGCATAAAAATATAAAAAGTCCAAAAAATGTTTAAAAGTGTTTGGAGCCAGGAGAGGTCACACAATGATTTGAGCCTGGAGGCGGGAGGGGTATGAGGGCCCGGATTGACTCTTTGTCTGCATTGCCTACTCTTATGTACCTGTACTGTTTCTTGTCTATACATTTTTTGTTTCTCTTTTGAAAACTGAATAAACAAGAGATTAAACTAAATAACCCCCTTAGTTTATTTGGCCAGTGTTGTGTGGACTTCCACATGCATCCTGCTTTAAATACCAGATTGGACAATAAATTAAGAGATGCACAACTGATGCCTTTTAGCCACTAAGCCAACTACATGCACACATGCTGTCCCTATATGTTATAATCATGTTGCATTTCTGCAAGGAGCAACCTGTTATTAAAGGTGTAATTAACCAGATTATGGGTTAATTTAGATGGTTTTTAAAAATGTATTGTATATACACCGTAGTGTTATGTCGATTGCTACAGTAAGACATAAACGCATTACCTTCCTGAAATAAATGTTTGAAGCACTTGTAAAAGTTCGACTTTTCACATCAGTAATTATTTAGGGTTGGTTTTTAAAGGAAGCTCAATTATTTTACACAATTTTTTTAGTATTCTAAAACTCTAGCAAAAAGGGATGCATGTTTAAATCCACATCACATAGCACACTGCTAATAAAAGGGCCACTAACAACTATTCAGAAGGTAGGTCAATGTACTAGGCTAACATGGAGTGATGGTTATGTATAAACATCAGAAACATTGAAACTAGGGATGAGCGAATCGGTTCTAACGAACCTGAATTCGCTCCGAATTTCAGGGAAAATTCGATTCAGCACGAACCCGAATTTTTTGTGGTTCGTGCTGAGCAAATTTTCCCTGAAATAAAAAAAAAGTGCTCCAACCATGCCGGCATTTTATTTCAGCAAACACGCGTCATCAGAGGAACCCGGCTTCCTCTGATGACGCGTCCTCTGACAGCTGACAGCGCAGCCGGCCTCCCCGCTCCCACCATGCCGGTAAGTGTTTGCTGTATAGTGGGAGCGGGGAGGCCGGCTGCGCTGTCAGCGGGTGGCGGAAGCCGTCTTCCACCGCCCGCTGGCAGCGCAGCCAGCCTCCCCGCTCCCACCAGAGATGAGCGATTCGCTAAAGTTCGATTCGGGCGAACCCGAATTTCTTTGAGAAATTCGGCGAATCGCCTGAATCGAATTTTTGAGAAGTTCGCTCATCTCTAATTGAAGCAAAAAATTCTTAATTTAAAACACACACACACACTATCTGAGGGACTCAACACAGGTGTCAATGGTGGAGTTGGTGTGCAAAGAAACAGTAAGGGCGAGGATTTCTGTAAAGCTTTTTTTGTAAGCATTTACCAATCCTACATGCATACATGAAAAAACGTAGGACTGAGACAAACTTTCATCAAGCCACAAAATTATGACAACATCATCATTGGTAAGAGCCACATAAAGCAAACACACTAAATATACTTACCTTAATAATCTTTCCGTTGGTCCACATACTGGCAGGACTTTTTTGGGGTGTCCGAATCTGCCTCGGACCGGCTTGAACTGCTGCTGGGGCTGCGGGTTTGCCTGCGTCTTGAGGGGGCCATCTTTTCATCGCAGAGGCAAACCGGAAGTGCACAAAGCGACACTGAAATCAGAACATAGAGGAGCATCTAAGACAGGGTGCTTACCAATGAAAGCGCTGCAAATTGGCTGTATTTAGAATAACACTAGGTTGCGCTAGGTGTGAAGGTTAGAAAGCATCCGCAACATTCACCATAGAAAAAATGCTGCACCGGGTGAGACGTGGTGCCATTTCTGAATGCCTGGAAGCTGCCGCTCGAGTCTAGATCTATGACCAAAAAACACAGCGTGACCGTGGATGTAGTAGAAATGGGCACTAAGGCAAGGGCCAGATAAAGTGTGGTGGAGGCCCCTGGGCACAAAATCTGGTGGAGGCCCTAGAATATTTTTTTTCTTTTAAAATAATAGTCCAGCCAAGTAATTGATTGGTGGTTGTTTGGCACCCGCCTACTTGCTGGAACATCAGATCAAGTCCGCTGTGCGGGTGCGTGCTGCTTTGAAACTCCTGCTTTGCCATCTGGCCTGGGGGTAGTGTAGTCACCCAGCTGATCCAGCAGAAAACAGTTCCCTACATTGAGCTGCCAGCGGCTGTGCTTGGTGACTTTAGTGCAGTGAGCGGCCACCGATTCACAACTCTACTCTAGACTCTTTGTCCTGCCCTGTGATGGCTTTGGCTGCAGGTCTGCAAAAACAAAAAAGGCTTGCTCATGCATATGGGGCCCCCCTTGCTGTCGATAGATTTGTTGCTGGCCCCACGACCCGTCAGACCAAACACTGAAAAGACTCCTGAACCTGACTATAATCCAAAGGTTGGTGGAGGCCCCTTTTGCAGGGCAAGTGGTGGAGGCCCTGGGGCGCCCCTTGCTCCCTCCTCATAATCCGGCCCTGGCTAAGGCATATAGCATCTGGTGCAGGATTAAATAACAATATAAAAAAATCCAGAGGGCACTTGAACACAGTGAAAATGTGTGTAGAATACATCCCACGCAGGCTAAAGATACACTGTCAGTTGATTGTAGTAAAAAAAAAAAAAAAAAAAAACAGTATGCAGGAGTACAGAAAACATCACTGTAAAAAGCAATAGAAGTCTATGGGAGAACGCCACTGAGCGTCTGATAGGATGTGGCAATACAGGTGCTCTAATGACACTGAGTGCTACTTAAATGGAATGCTACCTGGTGCTATTAGAGGCACTAGACATTTTGGCTGTCATAAATATGGCTTTTAGTGAGAGCACCAGCTGCTACGTGTCGCTACCGTTAACGTTTCTTAAATAAACCCCTACATTTTGCAAGCAGGACATTCTAAGATTATATCCTCCTCCATGTTTATATTTGTCTTTCAACCCCGACGGCAATGTTAAAATACTGCCCAGGATTCTGTCTCCCAATATAAACAGGGTGAAAATGACTTCTTCAAGGACATGCGCCGAGTCATGTGTACGTTACAGAAACAAATGGATTGGCCTCGGATCGAGTGTAATGAATGTTATGGCCAGCGGCGTTCCTGACACGATATCCTGTTTGCAAGCAGCAATATCTATTACCCCAGTACCTAACATGCCAATAGACTCAATCCGTAGCAATCATGAAGGATTTCGGTAATAAAGCACACCCTGTAAATGGCAGCACGGATAGAGCGGCGTCCAGGAACGGTTATAGGGGGAGCCACACAAGCGGAACAAACAGGTAGAGTGAAACATGGAGCAGCCATCAATAGCCCTTTGCAATACAAACAACCTTCATTATAGTGTGACTGCTATGAAAAATGCATTTAAGGGGGGAATGGCGTTGGCTGATCAGCAGAACTCTAATAATCTTCTTATTTCTATATAGACTAGTGCAATTACAGGATTCTCCCTCTGCTAAATGACAAATATCCACCACATATTGCAGGTTTCAGACATCTTCACTTGAATTTTTTTGCCAGAAATAAGAATATATTTATGTATATGTGGGATAAATGTAGGGTTAAAAAGCTAAAATTAGGAAAGTGTAGGTACCCTCTCAAAGTACAGTGTCATGTCATGAGGAGCCCCTCCCGGACAGGGTGATTTTGGAGCAGGGAATGCACAGAGATCTTATTAAGTTATTAAGGCTTTAAAGTGGATGTCCATTTAAATTTAACTGGATTGGACGAGAGCCCGTGCAGGCACCTTTGCACCGGGGAAAGGTGAGTTATTACCAGTGCCCTTGGGGAGGTTCACCCCCAACGGGGGGAAAGCCAGCAGTTGACCTTGGAATCTTTTAGATTCCAGAAAGGTTGCTGGTGGGTTTTGTTCTATTTTAAAGCAGGTCGGCTGATCTCAAGATTGCCAGATGCCATAGGTCACGGATGCACGCACAGCTACAGGAGAGCCAGGAATGTGGCGGCTGAAGATCAGGGCATCGTGGTAAGTGCTGGTAAAAGTGAGCTCCGGGGGGTACACCCAGATATAGGATGCCCTGGCGGCATGCTAGCAGCTGACCCTGGAAATAATTTTTTTAGATTGAAGGGGCATCCAACAAGGGTTTTGATCCTAAGGTAAGACTAAGGGGGAATTTACCTCGAAACACGTCACCTCTTTTGTGTGTGTGTTTTTTAAAAATATAATTATTCATTTTAAATATTATAATCAATAATAATAACAATATGAATTATATTACATCTATATTCGCCACCCACGCCAACGGTGTTACAGCGCTCTATTTATGAGAGTCATCCACACATCCGTACAACATTTATTGCGTATTACGGGCCTCTGATATTAATCAGCTGTCATCAATGTAACAATATAAAATGATCTGTTTCCATATCCCCAGCGGGCAGAAAATACAGAGAAAAGGAAAGCTCTGCACATGCAGCACTTCAGCCCCCGGCTTTACATAAATTTCTGGACTCGATTCACCCGTGAATAAATTAAGAGGCCGATTCATTAATAGCGCCAGGTAGCGACAGATGAGCGACTGTAGCGTGAATTTTACAGCGCCAGCCAGTATTCGCTGTGCTTGGCCGGCGTTTGCTTGATGTCAGCGACTCAGTCGGTGTGCGGTAATGTTGAATACGGGCTTAGGGGTCGCTGTTTCACAGGTTCAGCGTTGTATGTGAGCGCCTGACAACGAATGGCCAGAGCGAACGGCTTGCTTCATATTCATTAACAAATCACGCTCCGAATTTGCTAGCGCTGTCCATTCCTTGTTTAAACCCCAGTGCGCTGGCGGCGATGGGTGTTAACTAGTTTTTAACCCCTAAACAACCATATTTTTTGATTGTAACATTATACATGTTTTTTGAATCATTTTGTAATATGAATACATTAATATCAGACCTGTAAGATCAATTCTGCTCAAATTTTTTTTTTTTTTTTTTTTTTTTACTTTAAAAAAAAAAACCTAACATTGCAGAAGTGGTCTCAGAATTTTTGACATAAAAAAAAAAAAAAAAATAATACCAATTAATTATGATTAATTAAAGATTGCTCCATTGAAATGCATTGGACAACGCCAGGGAGCGACAGGTCATACCTGGCGCTGTGAAGGAATTTGCAGCGGCGCTGTTCGTTCCAGGCGGCTTCATGATGAATCCCGCGCTAGCCGTCACTCTCGCCGGCGCTAGCCTCATTTAGCTTGATAAATGAGTCATTGTGACCGCCGCCGGGCGTACTTGAGTCGGTAGCCGCCGATAGCTGGCGGCACCTGGCGCTCGTCAGACACTACCTGGCGCTAGCCCGTGATAAATAAGGCCCTAAGCTTTCGAAAAGGTTTAGAGCAAGATTTAAAACATGCTTTACTAATACTGTACATGTAAAGTGACTTAGCTCAATCCGTAATTGGGATAAACAGCTAGGAAAAAACGTGGCATGAGGTTTTGATTAATGTCTTTCTGAAAAAGGACGTTAGGGCCCCCCATATTGGGAAGAACACATCCAGATTTCTGAACAGCATTAACCCCTCAAAGTCAAAATAAATTGTATAAAACCCACCTAACTTAAATTAAGTTGGCGCACAACTTTTCTGAAATGCCTAAACTCAGCAGGGCAAATCAGAATATCTCTGTGAAGCGATAGGAACATGGGGCATGACTCCATGTGTATCAATAGCAAATGCCTCTCCAGTGCTCGGCAGTCACACAAAGGCCGGCAATAAAGTGCAGTGTAAAATATCCAAAGCCAACACTGGCTTTGCATCACCAAAACTGGGCAATAGGAGTGTTGCTGTCACAGAATAGATGGCTGCCGTGTGTGATCAACTGCTTGGGAGAGTAAAGACTGGGGCTGGACCAGGCTGGGGGTAAGGTTAAATATTACTTGGTCCCAAGCTGTGTGCATAGTATAAAACTTTGATATTTTTATGTCAGCTCTTATTAGTCTGATCTGATGGGAGGACATAGAGGGGAGACACAGCTCCTATTAATTAGCAGCTTCCCATTGCTTGAACAATGGGGTTGATTCAGAGCCTGGTGAGAAAACTCACTTTCTTAGGAGAGAAAGTTGCCTTTCACTTTTATTGCCTACCTTCGGATAGAGGGGAGACACAGCTCATATTAATTAGCAGCTGTCAGGCTTCACGGCTACAACCAAGGAAAAGGTAGACTTTTGTCAGCAAGGAAATAAAGTTCAATATTGCAAAACAGAGTTCAGGGGCTGGCAAATTTCGATAAACAAATACAAATTCCAGGGCTGGTGGCAGACAGGCAAAGTCTATTAAACAATCCATGTTCAGAGGCTGGCGGCAAATAGGCAAAGTTCAAAAAAACAATCCGAGTTCATGAGCTGGCAGCAAACAGGCAAAGTCCAGTAAACAATCCGAGTTCAGGGGCTGGAAAGCAAACAAGCAAAGTCCAATAAACAATCCAAAGTTCTAACCATGTAATTCGTGCGAGGGTTAATCCAGTAGCTGATCGGGAAGCAGGCCAGGTCAATCCAGTATAACAGTCAGGAGTTTCAGGAAACAGGGATTACAGCTTCCAGGAACTGAGCTGATAACTCAGCAATGAATACAAGCCAGCTGTCCATTTAAATAGTGTTGTCAATAAAGCTGGGCGGGACATTTCAGGACAAGAGTGAAGTCACTTCCTGTACACAGGCCAAGGAAAACCCAGAAGTAAAAAGCAAGTCCAAGCGCTCTAGGCTTCGTGCAGTTTCAGTGAGATGAACACCAGGTGGCGATGTTGAGCAGTGCAATGGATGAATAGCCAAGTCTAGTACAAACTCCCAAGGCACTTCTGCGGCTGCGTGCAGAGATCAGTGTATCACACCTAAGTCTCATAGGAAAGCAAGAAAGGCGAGGAGACTGACAGCAGCTTTCCAGTGCTTGAACAATGGGGTTGATTCAGAGCCTGGTGAGAAGACTCAACTTTTTTAGAAAAGAAAATTGCAATTCACTTTCATTGCCAATTTTGGGGCTGATTCAGAGCCAGGTGAGAATTTACACCTCGTAAACAATGGGGCTAATTCAGAGCCAGGTGGAAATTTACAGCAGGTAGACAATGAAAGTGAAGGGTAGTTTTCTCTCCTAAAAAGGAATTGAGTTTTCTCACCAAGTTCTGAATCAACCCCAACATCTGCAAGCAGTGGTGTAACTAAATGTGATGGACCTTGGTGTAAACATTAAATGGGGCCCTCTCACAGCTCATACAGTAAAGTGTTTTATGTCTTCTAATTCTTTTGGATGCAGCCAGACAACTTAAGACTGAAACAGCCTCAGGACCATCTGGGCCCTTGTACGGTCACACCCCCTCAAGTTACACCCTAGTCTGAATGTCCAAAACAGAGAGATTTTTTTCCCAATATTCTCAGGACATCCAAAACGTTAATGGGGTCCATGAGGAAGGGGTATCTGGTGGTAAATATGTTCTGGTGCCTAAAAAACAATTAAAGCAACCTAATAGGCCCAAATGTTGTGCTATTAAAAAAGTGAATTTCAGGTATAAAATGTGGCCCAGAGAGCAAGATGGAAAAAACAAAAACTTATTTTTCAAATGCTCCTGCTTATGCTGTTTGGAATGACTTTATTTCCAGGTCTCCCAACAGGACCACCATTAGTTGGCAGTGCATTTGTGTCAGTGATTGTTTAAGATCATCATTCAGCAGCGTTCTGAAAACATTTTGAAGAAATGTCTGTCAAATTAAAAGGATTTTGTAAGGGGTTCAAAAGGCGCCAGTTTAGTCAACACTAGTAGTATTGCATTGTACTTTTCTGAGCCCAAACCTTTGGGTATATATAGGTGGACCTGTGGGTTTCAAGAGGTGGAATGCCCTTAAAATGCTCCTCTTTACAAAAGGTCTCAGAATAGAAGTCCTTTGAGGGTCGACCCTTCCTGTCTGTCTGCCCCTGTAGTTCTTATGTGCTTAAAGCGGTTCAGAAATCAGTCTTCTATATAATGTGTGGGGCCGCATTGTGACAGTCTGGGAGGGGGCATTCAAATTTCTGGAGCCCCCTTCGTGCCTAGACCCCTGCCATCCCACAATTCTTACTTGGACCATTATCCACAGACAAAATACACCCCCACGGTAGACCACCAGCAGTGAAAAGGGCAGGGGTTGCTTTCTCTTTCCAGGTAAGGATTACCGGCATTTATGTGCAGGGGGGGGTCTAGCAATCTGGATGGCTCCCGGGGTTGTAACAATGCCCAACTCAATATGTACTGTGGACCACCGGCAGTCACATGGGCTGGGGTTGCTTTCTCTTTCCATGTAAGGATTGCCAGGGTTTATGTGCATAGGGGGGTCTGGCAATCAGGATGCCTCACGGGGTTGTAACAATGCCCAACCCAATATGTAGAAAATGGGTGTGGGACCACTTTAATACTTATTAAAGTGGACCAAAACCCAGGAATTTGAATATCCTGGGTTTTGGTCCTTGCCCTCGGGGCACTCTGATCGGGCGTTCCCCGCTGTGTGAAACCCCCCAGGTTGCCTGAATGAACTCACCTCTTCCTACGACGGTCGCTCATCAGCATGCTCTAATCTGCTCAATCCCCTTCCCTCCAGGATCTCCGTGCCCTTCTAAAGGGATAGTCTCATAGACTCCAGGGTGGGTTCTTTAAATAGAATTTAGGAAGTACATCCTATATCAATTTTTTATTACAACAAGTGTCAATTACTGACAGCATGTGAAAAGGACAATTGCCTCATCATACGTCATACACTCGTTACAATCATACATAAAAAGACAATTATTGTACTGGGAAAATTGAGGTCTTTGAGGACAGAAAATATCAGGGGCGTAACTATAGGGGTGCAAGGGGTGCAACAGCACAGAAGGCCAGAGTGTGGGGGTATAATTTTTGCGTCGATTAAATCAATCAAATTTAACATGTAAAAGAACAGCGCCAGCGAGAGCGCTGTGAAACCATGGCACTCAGGCATACAGAGCCATGTACAATGCAGAAAATGTCTTTAACTGGGGACGACTGCACAGTGACCAAGCAAAAACACATGGACTGACATTGGAGACACACAAATGACATGACACATGATTGGCAGGAATGAAAGGGAGAGTAAATAAAGGGTTAACGTTCTCCACGATCCTGCGAGGAACATTAACCCTTTATTTACTCTCCCTTTTAACCTGTCTTTTTATCCACAGCGCACCTACACTAATCTTTTCCCCACCTAGGCCCACACCTAAGAACAGATTAATCCATCTACATTTCTCCCAGGGAATACAGGTTTTTCTCTCAAGTAGGAGCTGCTCAAATTATCTAATTGCGCTTTCCTCAATCCAACTCCTGCAAAACATAACTGGAATGGCTCATTGAAGTCTATGGGAGAATATCACTGAGCGTCTGATGTGATGTGGCGCTGTAGGGAACACAGCTCCGGTGCTAACTGAACGCTACATGGCGCTAGGAGAGGAACGAAACATTTTTTTGCGTCATAAATATGACTTCCTGGTGCCGCTCACGAAAAACAACTGCCACTATGTGTCGCTACATGGCGTCAGCGTTTCTTAAATAAGGTTCATTGTCTCTTTACAAGGCACTGTTGCAGCCTCATCTGGAATATGCCGTCCAGTTCTGGGCACCAGTTCACAGAAAGGATGCCCTGATTATGGAAAGGGAGCAGAGGAGAGCCACCAAACGAATAAGGGGAATGAAGGTTCTTACTTATAAAGAATGAATTACCATAATCTATTTAGTCTTGAGAGGAGATGTCTAAGGGGGTTATAAATAATATGTATAAATATATAAATGGTCAATACAAAAAATATGGAGAAAAATATTTCATAAAACACCCTCTCTGAAGAAAAGGGGCCAATCTCTTTGTCTGGAGAAAAAAAGATTTAATTTCCAGACATGATAATACTTTCTTACCATAAGAACTATAAATCTGTAGAATATTTTCCTCTGTTACAGCCTCAACAGCTTAAAAATGGATTAGATGTTTTTATAAAAGAAAATAACAGAACAGTTACTATTAGCTACTATCTATAAATAATAAAAAATGTTTTCTTAACCCCGCCTCTTTGTTCAATGTGATTACGGTATGTCTTTTTTTAAACCATATTAACTATGTAGTTATTTGTCACTATAAGGCTGATTTAGCACTGTTAATTTTTTCTTTATAAGCTTTTGTTTGTGAGAATAAAAAATGTAGATTTCTTTTCTTGCAATTCAGCACAATTTTTAATTTTTCTAAATAATTTACATAATGATTCTGAACTAGCCCTTATGTAAAAATGCATATTAACACACAAAACTGAACAGTAAGAAATTTATTTATTTTTTTTTTTTTTTGGCACAAATCCACATTTTAATTTTTTTCCTCTCTAACAAAACAAAAATAAAAGCTACATTCACCCTTTCTCCCACACAGACCATTGCTCCTAGTCCGAGGTTCAGCATTTACCTGAAAGGCTGGATGCAGGTTCCTTGCTACCCTGCACCATACACAGTGCTGCCCCCAGACATCCTTTCCGAGGCCCCCCCAACCATGATGCTGGGGCTATAGCATTATTGGCTTGGGTTCCTTGGCTTGTGGGTACAGTGAGGCTGGGTACAGGGGGCGGAGAGGGAGACTAAGGGGCAGGGATTCAATGTGGGTGTTATAAGCAGCAGTCCAACTGTCCCTAAAGCAGTGGGGCCCACCGGGCATTGTCCCGGGTCTCCCTATGGCCAGTCCACCCCTGGCTGCCACACCCCCCTCCATTACCAAGCGGCGAGGGACCTGCATCCAGCCTTACAGGTGCTGCAGCCCCGGACTAGGAGTGATTGTCTGCATGGGAGAAAAGGTGAGTATACCTTTTTTTTTTCTGAAAGTGAAAAAATACTTA
Source organism: Gastrophryne carolinensis (assembly GCA_027917425.1). Classification (NCBI taxonomy): domain Eukaryota; kingdom Metazoa; phylum Chordata; class Amphibia; order Anura; family Microhylidae; genus Gastrophryne; species Gastrophryne carolinensis. Next base: position 96,610,401 of record CM051241.1, read on the forward strand.
CAGTGGAACAAAACCCAGGACGGCCGGTACTGGAATATAAAAGGCTGCAGGCCTTTCCCTGGGGCATTCCAAATTAGAGACTGGGGTTCCCTGGCATGTGGGTAGAGTGGGGCTGGGTAAAGGGGGCTGAGAGGGAGACTTAACGGGGCAGAAATTGAACAAGGGTGTTAGAAGCAGCAGCCCAACTGCAGTGGGGCCCACCAGCATTGTCCTGGGTCTCACTATGGCCAGTTCACCCCTAGCTGTCACACCCCCCCATTACCAAGTGCAGCCCCGGACTAGGAGTAATGGTCTGCATGGGAAAAAAGGTAAGTATAGCTTTTCTCTGGCTGAAAATGTACTTAAAAAAAAAAACACCTACAGTGGAACAAAGCCGAAGACGACCGGCCCTGGAATATTAAAGGCTGCAGGCCTTTCCTGGAGGCATCCCGAATTAGGATGCCCCCGGGGCACGAAACAAAATATATAGCATCAGGGCCGACTCCAGGTTTATGTGGGCCCTTGGGCGGCATGGTCTCAGTGGGCCCCTTTGTGGTGAAGAGCCGCGTCACATTACAGAGTGACGTCCCAAATCTGGATGCCCCCTAAGGATCATGCTATTTGGACCAAAATGCTAGTTTTGTTCTACTTTGAAGCGCACCAAACCCCTTTAAACCTGACCTCGGAGTCTAAACGAATCTAGATTCTCCTGATTTTGGATGCCCCTGTGTGTGACCCCCTCTCCCACTTTGTTTATTACTTTCCTCGAACTGGTGAATGCACTGTGGGATCGCCGGTTTGAGTTACCAGGGGGATTCTTTCACAAACAGGGGCATGCCAAATTGAGATGACCCTGTAAAGCGGACCAAAACTCAGGGGTGGAATTGCTTGCATAGTGGGTATGGCAGCGATCCCAGGGGGTTTCACACAGTGGGGTATCACAGATTGGGATGCTCCAGGGATAGGAAATCAGCTGGGGTGGGCAACTTAAAAGCAGAACAAAACCCAGCACTTCCTCTCCTGGAATCTAAATCAAGATGCCTAATTGTGTGGAACCCAGGAGATGTGGGCACCAGTTGTGGCGGTGCCCTCCCAGTCCGATGCCAGTCATGCGCCGTCATGCACCCCAAAGGCCGGCCCTGTCAGTGGGCCCCCTCAGAGAGTGGAGGCCCCTGGCAGCTGCCCCACCTTGCCGGGTGCTGACGTCGGCCCTGTATAGTATAGTCAAAATCTGTTCCGTTTTAAGTTGCAGCTGACCCACTCTCAGTCCAACTTAACTTGAATACCAGTAAACAGTTTGTTCTTACTCCTAGGAATAATTTGAAGATCAACACCCATATTAATCAAACTCCCTTGATTAATCAAAATTATATAGTATCACCCTGATTGCAATCATTTATCAAATAATCCATTTTGCTTGGTAATTTAGAAGATACTTAATCAGTGGCTGGCAAAGATGCAGCCCCCGGTCTAAGAAACAGAACTTTTCCTGGCTGTGTAATTACACGCTAACCCGTTCGCGGCAAGACAGAGGAACTGTTGATACATGACTCTTCTCCTGCTGCTGAGCTAAACATTTAGATTTTATATTCAAACATCAAGCAGCGCGCTGACTCAAGGGTAATAGAGAGCCGCATAAACAGCCAAAACTCCACTTTTATAATAATAAATACACCCTGCTATTGATGTATTTATCTCTAAATAAGTCATAAATACCAAAGAAGACAAGCCGCCTAAGGGGAGACCCATGTTAGGCTTAATATAGTGGGAAAAAAGAGACCAAAAAGGTGCCTTTAAGGGGTACAAGGTGAAAAGCATTTCTTTTAAACATAAAATAGTCCCTGCCATTGTGTTTTTGTGGAGTGAATGGTTTTACTTCCCTTTTTTTCTTTTTGTCTATTTTTATTCATTATTTATTTGTATTTATTATTATTTATGTACTGTATTTTATGTATGTATTGTATGTATTTTATTTATTTACATATTTATTTTTTGGCCTTTGCTTCCCGATCGGGTGCAGAACTTTTTTTGAGCTTTTTACTGTGTTACAAAACCATCCTTTTTTTTTTTTTTTTTTTATTAGTAATGTGATTGGGCATTTCTTTTTAAAGCCTTAATATTATTATTAAAGGGGCGAGATATCTCACAGTGCCAAATATTTGCATGGGAGTTCAAAAAACTGAATGCATTATCTCTCTCCACTGTTGTGTGTATAACAAACAAGATGAGTCATTCTGAAAAGCCTGCAAGCTCCCTGGTGAAAATTACCATGTGTTACATTGTTATAACCAAGGAACAGCTGCTCTATCATCATTGTTTCTATTGTATTCAGCTATGATATATTGTGAAGTAGTACTGAGTCGGCTATTGAAATGTATGGGTTTATTTAAGAAACACTAAGGCCACGTAGTGCCAGATGAGTGTCAGGTGAATGTCAGGTCCCAGTGCAAAGAGTGTATTTATTAAGTCAAAAATCCACAGCACCTGTGATAGTGCCAGGTAGTGTCCCATCTATCATCAGCACCGGCGATGGGATGAGTGCTGGTGCTTAGTCCCCTTCAGTGCCAGATAGGACCAGGTGCTCACTCTGCACTATGTATCCTTATCCCATACATTTCAATAGGCTGGAATGGTTCTAATTATTTTAGCATTAATTTTTATAATTTTGGGGGTAAGGGCTGGTACATGTGCCACTGGATCCCTGGGCTGTTTTCTTCTTAGCAGTGCAGGCACTGAGGACATTTCTGAAGAGACGCACATCTAGCGCCTGCAAAAAAAAAAAAAAATAAATAAATTCCTCTTAAATAGCTCACAGATAGCTTACAGCCTTCTTTGTGATGTGGATTGCGCTGCAGTGATGGAGAGAACACTATGACGATTTTGATATACAGAGAAGACAATGTATATAGTCTTCAGTGTTTTTTTTAGTAAAGTAGATGTTGCATTGTTTCTGTCTTAGAGCTTTCCGCTTTTTTCCCCTGCTAAGGAAGGATTGGAGCTCTTCTCTGCACTGTATAAGTCTTTGTTACACCTTCATCTTCAAGCAATTCTATAACCATCAATATTCTGCAATGTTATAAGGATATACACAGTCCCTGTATTTCTTAAAAGGACCTTCACCCTTAATAAGATCCTATCTTGTATGTTTCCTCACATTAAAATCATCCTGGCACTTATAGACAAGTATAATTTAGCTCATTGTCCTGGCCCCCTCACCCCCTTATTTGGCAACCCTGCCTTTGAACCTGGGATGCTTTCTGACAGTTTCCTTGTATGGGAAGCCTCCTCCAATGTCACAATGGGTCATATATTGGAATCAGGGAGAATTCCCACAGTGGAGGATCTCCAAAGAGAGGCTATAGGTAGCTGCATCTCCTGGCTCTTGCACAGACAGCTCAGGGCCTTCGTCACAGCGAATAACTTGCTGGAAACCTCTCAACTTCCCCTAACAGAGTTCGAAGCTTTAGTCACTCGATCACCTCCCCCTACACACATGATATCAATCTTTTACTCACTACTTAACAGGATGGGCCAAACCTCCCCCCCTCTGTTTGTCAATAAATGGGAATGGGAGCTCGGGGTCCAGATTTCTGAGACTGACCTTACCATGCACCCATGGCATGTCCTCGGCCTGCACCACACAGGAACGGAACTACAAGGTACTTTCTAGGTGGTATAGATGCCCATTAGCTGATTTGCACCCTCCCAGACAGACAGGTGTTGGAGATGTTTGACAGCAACGGGCAACATAACCCACATTTGGTGGGAATGTCCCGCAATTAATGCTATGTGGGAACTTATCCTAACTATCTATCAGCAAGTGTCTGCTGATAAGCAACACGCCGCAGGTGGCCCTCCTGTCTCTCATACCTGGTCCCTTGTCTGCCCTTAAGAGGGGAGTTCTAAGACACTTTATTTCGGCCATGAAAGCAATCATTCCCAGACATTGTAAGACACAGGATGTGCCCACACTGATGGAGTGCAGGAGTTAGAATCAATTTGCCGCATGGAGGAACTGACCTCAGACATGAAAGACACCAATGAACTGTACCTGCGGTCTTGGTCGGGCTGGATTAACTACCAGGACTCCCGACTTCCTTCCCTACTTTAAACAAATTGATAGTTCAGTGTAAACATCGTTCATCCACCTAAGCACCAAAATGACACGCCCCTCATTCCTTAGGCGAGGTCAGACAATAAAGTACTGGACCCCCTCAAGCTCCCACAGTACCCCTTTATCCACCTTTTTTTTCCCCCTTTCTCTTTCCTTCTCTCCTCCTCTCACTTCCCTCCTCTCTATACCCTGTCTCCTCCTAGAGGTTTAACCTACATTTAGCAAAGCTTGATCCCGGGCTCATAACTCGTCAGGTATCTTCTGCACTCCACACCCGTAAGACAGCCTGAGGATTTTGTCCCTGCCGATGCTTGTAACGCAGGTGCATTTTCTACCTAAGAGTCTCTGCGAGAGTCCTGTGCCCTGCCATAGGCCTAAAGTGGAATAATTGTTTGCCTCATGGTATGAGCTCTTAACAAATGTGCACTTTTTGAGTGAATGGCTGATCCTGTGAATTTATTTACAACACAATATAAATGTTATCCCTCCCCTTCCTCTTCCTTTCTGTATCCCTCCCACCTCTTGTTATGCTTTTTTTAAAACCAATAAAGTTGATTATACTAAAATCATCCTGCCAGCATCTACTGCACATCTGAACCTTTACACATCGAAGATAGTGGCACATGGAGTCTCAGGCTGCCTGCAGACTGGAAGTGTCTTCTGACTATGCCACTCTGCATTCTGGGATTGCTGTCATTTTCCTGACCCCAGCTCTGCTCTGTCTGTGCAGAACACAACAATAACCTGGCCCCTGCACTTCCCCTCTCTTCTCCTTAGTATGTGATGCTTCTGAGGCAAGATGGCAGCACCCATATCCTAAAGTCCTGAACAGAGTTGCAGCCCAGTGGGGCAAAGAACAATAAGTATGTGACTAAAAATGTAATTTTAGATGCTGGGGAATAGTTTTTTAAGGGGTTGGGCTTTTCATTAAATGATGCTAAAGGTCCAGTTTAATAAAAATGTATTGAAACAGAAAACAGAAAGTATTTACATGGCACATACAGACAAAGAATAACAGCTGCCTTGCTGATCTCTCAATCATTTTACTGAAACCCCAAAGCAATTGTTTTTGTCCATTACCAATTTTGGGGGTTATTCAAGAAATGCTAGCGCCAGGTAGTGGCACGTAGCGTCGGGTGAACGCTGGGCGCTGTATGTGAAAGCCACATTTAAGAAAGCCAAACTGGAGAGCGCCTCTAAAAGCGCCATGTATTACTAGCGGCGGCTCAGTGTAAGGCCCTGTTCAGTAGCGGCATGTAGTACCTGTCGCTCTGGTGGATATGTGTTTAGAAACAGACTTTTATCACACAGTGTCTGGCGCTCTATGTTAGAGCACCCAGGTTTAGAGCACCGGCGCTGGTTGTGTGTAGTTTTTTTCTTAAATATGGGCTTCAGCCCAAGTGCCGGACGGACTTAACTGGCGCTACCTATCATTCGCTGCAGCGGTTTCCTGTTGTTAGATGTAGCGTAGTCTTGGGCTCTTTGACCTTGGGACACCACCTAGCGTTCTCCATTGGCTCTGCAGTGATTCAGAGAGAGAGCTTCTACAGCGCCCTCTAGACATCACAGTTATCACTGCTGGACAGGATAGTACAGCGTCACTTGTCTGGCCGCTAAACTAGGTCACAGTGCCAGACACCTGCTCGCAGCGACCACTTGCGAGCACTCTAAGCGTCGCTACTTATACGCTCTATAGACGTAGCACTAGTCTTAAATTGGCCTCCCAATTGTCATTACTCCAACTTTTGGGGCTTGAGGAATGCTTCTTTTTATCATTTTATCATGTATGCAGGTAGGAGTGCTAAATTCATCAAATACAAGCTTCCCAGAAATCCCCCCTTACTGTTTTTTGGCACAACAACTCCATCATTGACCCCTGGACCTGTGTTGAGTCCCTCAGATATTGTGTGTTTTTTAAGTTAACAACACTGGGTAGTCATTCTTCTGAGGTATACTCATACTTAACCATCGCCATGTGTTGGCCCAGCTGGTATCTGGTTTCTGTATTTCACATACATTTTTCTACCTTCAAAACAGTTATTATTGGCCCTGTAATTAGCAGTGTGCAATGTGTTGTTGCTTCAAACATGCATCCTCTTTAGCTACAGAGTTTAAGGATACTAAAACTAAAAATTAGAGCTTTCTTTAAAACACTTTAAAAATAATTATAGATGTGAAAAGGCAAAAGTGTACAAGTCCTTAAACTAATTAATTCAGGAAGGTCATGTGTTTATGTATGACTAGCAATCAACGTTACACTATAGTGTATGTACATACATGTTGTGGCCCATCTTAATTAAACAATAATATGGATAATTAGCACCTTTAGTTACCGATCACTCTTTACAGGAATCCATCATGTTGCTAATAGGGACACCACATGTACATGTAGTTGGCTTAGTAGCTAAAATTCTGACTAATGAGTTGTGTCTATCTTAATATCTTGTTGTATTTAAAGCAGGATGCAATACACTTACCTACTCTGTCCCATGGTGTCCCGAGTTGGCTGCTCGGGCAGCGTGCTGGGGCCTCTGTCGCCCAGTAGCCGCATCAGCAGCCGGAATCGGCAGCTCTGGCTCAATCGGCACTGAACGTCCCTTACGCTCATGGCCACATATTCTGCTTGACTGCGTACGTATGTGAGCGCGGCTGTCTTATGCCCTACAGCGAGCGCGCTCTCTGCAGTAGTTTTAAAGGGCCAATGAGTCCTAATGATACTGTGGGGGCGAAACACACTAACAGGCTGACTCATTACTAACGCCAGGTAGCGACAGATGAGCCTCTGTAGAGCGTATTTCACAGCGACCGCTAGTAGTCGCTATGCTCGGCCATGGATCATTGTTTCAAAGCGCCTCAGACGCTGGCCGGCATTGATGAATATGATATGTTAGTTGCTATACTACGCTGTATGTGAGCGCACCGTAACGCCAGCTTAGTGCGACTGAGTAACTCCGCAATCATAAAAAAAGAGCCTCAAACATCACCGGCGCTCAAAATCATGTAATTGTAGCCCATAGCGCCAGAGGCTGTGTGATTAAAGGCTGTTTTTGAACATGTATCCACTAGTAACAAAGCGAAAACATATAGAATTACATTGTTATTACATTGTGACATGAACACTTTAATACCAGACATATAAGGACAATTCTGCATAAAAATATTATTAATCAAAAAGTTTGTCAGAAGGTTTTTTTGGAAAAAAAAAATTGGGATCAGGAAAGGGATTCTAAGGATCGTCCATAGAAATGTATGGGAGAGCGCCAGGTAGCGAGAGGTAAGACGTGGCGCTCTGCAAGGCTGAACGCCGGCACTGTGCGCTGAGCCTGGGATAATGTTGAATTGGACGCTACATGGCATTGTTCTAGTCGCTCAAACTCAGATTCGGCTTCATAAATGTGTAATTGCGTGCCATGTCTGGCATTCACCTGCCGCTACCTGGCGCTGTACAGGCACTACCTGCCCACATGTTAAGCTGACTAATTAGCCCAGTTCCCCCTGGCCAATCCTGTCCATTCCAGCCTTATAAAGGTTTTCCTCTCTCACGCTCACTGCCCGTGATAGCGTGCTGCTGGGTGTTATAGTTCCTATGTCTTTGATTGTTTCCGTTGCTGACCTTGTTTTGCCTGACCACTCTGTGACTGCTGCCTGGACCCTGATCATAAACTCATCTTATCACTTGTGCTGTGTACCCATTGACCGCCCAGCTTGACCCTTTGCTTGACCTTCGACCCATCTCTGCCCCATATCGTGAGGACTGATCTCCTGTGTAGGACACCGGCTTACCCGACGTTGCCCAGTCTTGCCTTCTGTTCATCCGCCTTCACCCCTGTAAGTTCACTATCTGTGTGCTATTAAGTTGCCAGGGGGCAACCGTGCCTGGTGAGTCGTATAAAGCATCCCGGAAAACGGGGGCTTGGCTATAGGTGAAGCTAGCAGCAGAGATTGGGGGTTGTGGACTTACCTAGAAGGCGGGGGTCCATTGGGGTTAAAAGCACCATTATGTGTGGACCATTTGGTAATAAGACACCTTTTGTGTGTTAACTGCTGACATGTGTTTGTCCCTTTTGTTTGGTTTCTAATCTGTTCCTTGTTGGACACTTGGCCATGTATTCCAAATGTTAGCTCAATACACTCTTAGTTTGTAGGGACATGTTGTAGCTCAAATGTTTAAGTTAATATTTAGTTTTAAATGTGGTTCTTTGTTAGTGGTTTTTTAAAACTTATTTACATTTTTGTATTTTCTCCATAGCTTGCATACTGGCAATACGTGCTAGAGTCACACGCTATGCTGCTGGACTTACATGAGAAGATGCTGGGTTGGGGCAAACAATTTTTGGCCATGTTGGCCTTTTTGGTATTTTAAATAAATAAAAAAAACAAAATCATTCCAAAACTTTTAACTTATGGGTTCTTATGTGACTTACCTTTATGGCCTTGTGTGAGTGTTTTGTCCTACTAAATACATTATTTTCCCATTTTCCATAAACACCTTAAATTGTATTGCTTGTGAAATTGTAAAATTAACTTGCTAAACTATGCCCATAAAGGCGAAATTGTTCAACAAACAACATTACCATGCCCTATTATGCTCATATGTAGTAGGACCATGGTTTGCTACATCTAGGGATGTTTAGCCATTGTGTGCTGGTGGCTTGTGCCCAGGACTGGCCCCAGATCAAAACAGTTTTGGAAAAATGGGGTTTGCTGCTGCACCTGCCTGTTGAGGACCTGCAGTAATCTGCCATTTCTCTCCGACTCTCTTGTATTGCTGCTACTATAGCCACATGTTGCTCCTGTGCCAATGCTGTCTGTGGGGCCAAAGGATTTCTTTCAACTTGAATTTGATGGAGTTGAAGTTTAATACCCTCCACTCTTTAGCCATTTGACCATGACGTTGTTGCCTATTGTATCCAGCATTTGTTTACCCAGCTCAAATAATTGGACACTACCGGGTGGCCGTCCTGGCTCCGCAGCTAACACCAACGCATCATCTCCTCACCTATGTAGTTTGCCGTTTGTTTTAGGATTTTGTCCTGATGCATTTGAGGGGAACCACACTTCTTAATCTGTGTCCAGGCCTACAATTCATTGAAATGTGTTAAAGATGCCATGTGGCAATTTTGTGACATGAGTTGACACAAAGGACCTTGGACTGCTGCAGTAGCTACATCAAGAACCTATGTGTACCCAGCTACAGCAGACCTAAAATGATGCTAAAATACTGTAGTTTAAATACATACTGGCAACAATCAAAAGGGGGATAACAGCTATAAGCCAGAGAACCCCTAAAGAGTTAGTGAAACCATAGACAGGTTAAATAGTAAAAGTGAAAGTGATTAATTTATAAATAAAGGCATTTTCCTTTGACTTCTAGGCAGCATAAAGTGGATAAAGCACATTCATTTTTATTATTGTTTTTTATTTGTTGAAATTTGAAATTTTAAGTTACAAAACATGGAATATACAATGTGTGTCATCTGTATTGCGTGTTGTAGTAGTAGAGAACACTGCTGTGAAATGGCCTTAAGCAACCAGCAGCAATGAATGGCAGAGACAGGATTTAACACAAGGAGTCCGCCTCATGAGCGCCCTGTGTTAATGGCTTTTATCAAAGTCGGACAGAAAAACGCAGTGCCACTTAGCAAGAAATACTAAACAGCAATAGCGTCTTTCAGTAGCACTCCAACGCAGGCGCTGTCAGCTCCTCTACTTAGCAGCAAAATTGGCGTTCAGTGGCGCAAGCAATGCTGATGCTGATCCTACTAATGGTTTTGTATCCTTGGCTTTATAAACATATGTTATACTACAATCAAAAGAAAAAGTCTTACCCTCTAGGTGTTTTGAAGGAGTGAAAAAAGAATAATAATAATCGCTGTGAAAGTAAATCAATCTGTAAAAGAGATATCTTAACATTTATTACATTTACAGTAATTATGTTTACTAGAGTTAAAGAAATGTTTCTTTTTTCTTTTTCAACTTTCAAGCGGATAAAACCAAAACACCAAAATCTCGCCAATATTTCAATTTTTTCAAACCGAACCAAATTGGCAAAATTTGTATCTAATTTACCTTTGACTCCTGTCCATCATTGTTTCTATGTGTTTAGTAATATACAAGGTTCTCCTATATCCCTGATATGCTTTTCACCTGTGCTGCATGGATAGGCCGATATTATATTGTCCTTACTTTTATTTCCCATCTACAAGGCACAAGGGAAAAAAGATCACATGCTAAGGAAATGTTAAAATATTCAAATGAATCCAGATAAATCAAACACCAAAATTCACCCCCTCCCCTCACTGCACTACAAGGGGAATGGAATCTTTTCTGTCTTCTAGGGGGTTTATTTAAGAAATGCTAACACCACATAACAGCAAGTGTTTTAGGTGAACACTAGAGATGAGCGAACTTTTGAAAAATTCGATTCGACTGATTCGCCAAATTTTCCGACCACGAATTTATTCGCGACGAATCGCTATTGAAAACGGCTATTTCTGAGCCTCCTAGAGCCTCAATAGGGTTGTAAACCATTCTGCCTTGCTGTAACACACATAGGACGCGTGCTGGGTTAGTGAAATAATACTGTAAATAATTATCACATCCAGATCGGAGGCATCGCTAATAGAAACGCAAGTTGAGGTGGCATCACTATGAGTGGCCCCTATAGTGCCTGAAAAACACACCCTGGAGCTGGCAGCAGCAGGAGCCCAAAAACTGGATAAATCACACCCTGGAGTTGCAAGCAGCAGCAGGAGTCCAAACATTACTTTAAAAACATAGCTTGAAAGAGACACTGGAGTTGGCAGCAGGAGCCCAAAAATTGGATAGATCACACCCTGGAGTTGCAAGCAGCAGCAGCCCAGACATAGCTTGAAAGAGACACTGGAGTTGGCAGCAGGAGCCCAAAAATTGGCTGAATGACACCCTGGAGTTGCAAGCAGCAGCAGCAGGAGCCCAAACATTGCTTTAAAGAGACACTGGAGTTGGCAGCAGCTGCAGCAAAAGCCCAAAAATTGACTGGCACACCCTGGAGTTGGCAGCAGCAGCAGGAACCCAGAAATTGGCTGGAAGGCACCCTGAGGTTGGCAGCAGCAGGAGCACAAACATTAGCTGGAAGGCACACCCTGGAGTTGGCAGCAGCATAAGCAGGAGCCCAAACATTGCTTGAAAGACACCCTGGAGTTGGCAGCAGCAGCAGGAACCCAAAAATTGGCTGGAAGGCACACCCTGAAGTAGGCATCAGCAGGAACCCAAAAATTGGCTGGAAGGCACACCCTGAAGTTGGCATCAGCAGGAGCCCAAAAATTAGTTTAAAGACAAATATGTTTTGCACCATTTGGAAAGTGTAAAACGTGGCACCATGCGCAATCTAGTCGCATGCATCAGCCATTGGTTGCTGGAAATCCTGGCTGATCCATCCCTGATTCATTTTGACAAAGGTGAGTCTCTCCACATTTTTAGTTGACAGACGAGTTCTCCTCGCCGTAACTATGGCCCCCGCTGCACTAAACACCCGCTCAGATGGCACGCTACTGGCCGGGCAGGACAGCTTTTCCAGGGCAAACTCTGCTAGTTGCGGCCACAAGCCAAGTTTGGCTACCCAGAAGTCCAGCGGATCCTCAAGGTGTGTTGGCATGGTCATGTCAAGGTATGACATGACCTGCTGGTTGAGGTCCTGCTCCAGGTCTTCCTGCTGCTCATGAGTAGCCTCACTATGCGGGTGTAGAAAGCTACTCATTAGCGACTGAAGACTGAGGCTGCTGCTGATGGAGCTGCTGCTGCTGCTCCTGCCAACCCCCCCCAGCAGCCATGGCCATGGAAGGTGAGCGCAGACGTCCCCCCGAGTCAGACCTGCGAGAGTATGGACCATGGCGCAGATAGGCATCTGCCAACTGACTACACAGAATGTCTTTGTAGTAGTTCAGTTTGTCCTCCCTCTCGGCGGGTTTAAAAAAATGCCCCCATTTTGTGCCGGAAGCGAGGGTCCAAAAAGGTGGACAGCCAGAAGTCATCCCGCCGACTAATGGAAACAATTCTGGGGTCACTACGCAAGCACGTGAGCATGCTTCCTGCCATTTGCGCAAGTGACTCGGAGGGACTACCTGTCTCCATCTCCACTGCATACTGCCACGGTGTGTCCGGGTCTTGCCTTCCTCAAAACCCTCTAGCTCCTCTGGCTGCTCCTGCTCCTCCTCTCCTGTCCGCTGACTAGATAAACCAGCCATTTCGCCAAGCCTAAACTGTGCTTTACTGTGCCCCTCCTCCTCCTCTTCCTCCTCCTCCTCCAGTTCAGCTCCAACGGGGATCATGTGGCCGTAAGATGTAAACGCCATGTCGCCAGTGCCCTGACCAGCCATGGTTTCCAACATGTGCTGTAGTACATGAAGCAGTGGAATCACGTCGTTCATCCCGTAATCCTGCCGACTGACAAATAAAGTGGCTTCCTCAAAGGGCCTGAGCAAATGGCAGGTGTCACGTATGAGCTGCCACTGGTTGACATTGAAGTTACACAGGGGAGTCCCCCTATCCGCTTGGATCATCAGGAAATCCGTGATGGCTTTTCTCTGTTCATATAATCGGTCCAACATGTGAAGGGGGGAATTCCAACGGGTGGAAACATCGCAAATCAATCTATGTTGGGGGCTACCGTTCTGACGCTGTAGCTCAAGAAGGGTGTGTTTGGCTGTGTACGAGTGGCTGAAGTGCATGCAAAGTTTCCATGAAGTTGTTAGGATGTCTTGCAGATGGGGGGAACACTTCAGAAACCGCTTGACAACCAGATTGCACTGCACACATGGTAGACTGGAGGGGCACTGAGACTTGAGCCTACAGTGGAGTGTGAGGAGATGGCGGAGGATGAGGAGGCCGAGTCGCACGGTGTCACAGGCCCAACGGGCAGGGAGCGGAGGCCGAAGAGGCGTGACCTGTCCAAGTTGCTGCTGCTGCAAAGGGACCACATTCACCCAGTGGGCCGTAAACGACATGTACTGTCCCTGACCGTAGTTACAGCTCCAGACGTCGGCGCTGCCATGCACTTTGCTACACACCGACAGGCTCAAGGACTGGCCCACCTTCTGTTCAACAAAAGTGTGCAGCGCTGGTACTGCCTTCTTGGCAAAGAAATGACGGCTTGGGACTCTCCACCTCGGCTCGGCACAAGCCATCAGTTCTCTGAAAGGTGCAGAGTCCACCACCTGAAAAGGGGGCGACTGCAGCACCAGCAACTTGGACAGGAGCACATTCAGCTTCTGCGCCGTAGGATGAGTGGGCGCATACTGCTGTCTCTTGGACATGGCTTCGCTGATGGATTGCTGGCGGGATGCATGACTTGGAGGAGGAGGAGCAGGAGCGACAGAGGATGGGTATGATGCACAGCTGCCTTCGGCTGAGGTGCTGGAGCCTTGGCTGGCAGAAATTGGGAGCGGCGTGCCACTTGGTGAGGAAGCAGGCTGGACCACCTCTTCGGAGCCTCGGTTCTCTCAGGCCGCTTTATGGTGACACATCATATGTTGACGCAGGGCCGTGGTGCCAACATTTGGGCCCTGGCCACGCTTCACCTTCTGCCTACATATCTTGCATGTGGCCATGTTACCCTCCTGCGGATGCTTCAGGAAAAACTGCCACACTGCCGAGTAGCTACTTTTCCCACCAACAGGCCGCACTGGTTCACTGCTACTGTCGCCAACTCCAGGAACCCCTGCTCCACTACCTCCCGATAAGGTAGCCTGCAGCGCAGCAGGTGCTCTACCCCGGCCCCGTTTGGCTCCAGGCTTTACAATTGTGCCCCCATGCTGACTGCCAACCATGCTGCTAACACCTTGCTGCCTCAGCTGCTGACCCCGGGGCAACCTGCGCCCCTCTTCTACTGATGATGATGATGAAGCCCCTTCATCACCCGGCTCCCAAGTGCGATCGGCTTCATCATCATCATCATCATCACCGAGTTGTGGCTGCACGTCACTGATGTTCTCGGTTTCCTCAACAGTGTCTGGTGCAGGAGCTGGAACACTCGCAACACCCACGACAATGTCCACATCACTATTTGCCTGCCTAGCTACAGAAGCCACCTCCATTTCTTGGCTGGGCAGTAGCTGCTGACTGTCCTCTATCTGATTGTCCTCCTCACTAAAGAGTGGAGCTGAACCCAAAGCATAGGATACGTCGCTGGGGGAGGGAACGGCGTAGGACAGAGGCAATGGGAGGACAGGGACTGCTCTCGGGGCATGCCAACTCAGGGTTGTGTCAGAGGAACCTACCGACCCTAGACTGGGGGTCTCAGACGTAAGTTGTGATGATGTTGATGAGCGCGTTAACCAATCTACCACGGCAGATGCGTTACTGGTGGAGACACGACCGCTAGCAGATACTGGCAGTTCAGGTCTCTCACCGTGACTCCTGCTGCCACTCGCTCCTAGTCTGCTGCGACCTCTGCCTGCTGAATCTTGGCCTCTGCCACTCCTCTTTGAACATTCTTGCACTTGTCTGCCTGACATTTTTATTATATAAAAAGTATTTGAAATGAGCAATAGGTACGATAAAAAATGTGTTTACTTTAAAAAGAAGAAGCTAAATAAAATGAGGGACTGCTTCTCTGCACCAGATACTATGAAAATTGGCAATATGAGATACCCTGCGGCCTAGTGTTTTGGCAGCAGACCAAAAACCAATTCAAAATGCAATACTTTTATTAATCTGAGGAGGATCAACAAGCGTATTTAGTATAACAGATAGGCTGCTAAGTGCAGGTTTGGGATACCCAGGTGGGCTGGTGTTTTTTTTTGGTTAAAGGCAGACCAAAAAATATTAAAACTAATCCAGTTATAATATGATAAATGCTTGTGTGTAAGCTATAGGGTTAAATAAGCCACTGCATAGATGGCATGCACAGTGGCAAGGCAGATTTACAGCACAAAGAACTGAAATTGAATTGAAAACTGATCTGGCTAATAAAAAAAAAAAGACATTTTCACTGTCACTTCTAAGCTGTCCCTGGCTGGATGGTTCCGGTTTTTCCCTATCTTTCCCTGGCTCTGTCTACCTCTCTGTCTGCCTCTCTGACTCTCCCTACCTATCTCTAACTCTCTGTCCCTGTCTGTAACGATCTGTGCTCTGGCCACAATAGAACGCTGAAATGCGCCGCTTTATATAGCATGGTGGCGTCACCGGGCTTCCTGGCTGCTGATAGGCTGCATGTGACTTACCCATGATACCTTGCCCCAGGGGATATGTCCAGACATGTGCTTCCACCATTTTAGAATGCCTGTAATTGAAATAAATGGAGTTTAAAGGAAAACTTCGATCGATCGAAATTTCGGGGAAATTCGGATTCGTTCAGAATTGAATTTTTCATGAAATTCAGAACGAATCCGTGTTCGTCCGGATCGATTCGCTCATCCCTAGTGAACACCACTAGCAAGTCATTTTTAGCGCCATGTAGCGTTCTATGTATCAAGAGGGCCGGGTGCTTTGTTAGCGGCGGCGTTGTGTTCCCTACAGTGCCACATCACATCAAGTGCTCAGCGTCATTCTCCCATAGACTTCAATTAGCCATTCCAGTCCTGTTTTTTTTGGTGATTTCTGGTTAGCATATTTTATTTTTATTTCTGCTCTGTCAAGTGAGACGGGATCCCTGTTCTGAATTTTTTGTTGTATTATTATTACCTGCTGTTGTGTTTTCATGCTGCCAATTATGTGTCATGTTGTTTGTAAGTCCCCACGTCATTCCTTGTGTTTTTGCTTGGTCACTTTGCAGCCATCACCAGTTAAAGCCTTTTTTTGTATTGCACATGATGCTGTATGCCTGAGTATCGTGGTTTCACAGCGCCCGCACTGGCGCTGATTATTTACATAATGAATACAAATGGTTTCTGGCCCTCGCCATCAATGCTACCTGTCGCTAACTATATTGGAATAAAAACAAACAAGACATAGCACCATGGGTAGCCTACTGTTCTACTGTTCCGAACACTAACAGCACTGCCTGCCTGTGACCGGCGTTGCTGCTGAGGCACTAATAGCACCTTTCCGCAGATGATCAAATGGTGCTAGTGATAGTGATAAATTAGCCTCTAAGTATTTGTTTGTTGTTTTGTAACAGTTATAAATGGAGTAACAGACTTACCATTCATCTGGGCACCCCTATGACAGCAGAACTTTATGGTTCACCCTTTGTGAATCACCGGTTGAAGATAATTCAAGGTGGCTTGTGTCTCCCCCTGGATAGCACCATTTCTTTCCAGGGTCACTGCTGCTGCGAATCACAGAGAATGCTTGTGGATCCTAGGGATTGCATATGGTTCCCAGGGATCTACAGCAGTGACAGCTTTAGAAAGGAATAATGCTACACAAGTCACCTTGGATAATCTTTAATAGGTGATACACAACGCCTACACCATAAAGCCTGGGCCCTACTGTCCAGGTAACCCAGACCAATTTTAGATTATGCCATTTGTAACCTTTATGAGTCTTACAGCATCTATTGCATTGCCGAATACCAATCCATTACATAGACTTAAACCGGACCTTCAGCATAATTTCTTGAAAAGCCCAAACCCTTAAAAAACTATTCCTCAACATGAATATATTTTACGTTTTTAGGTTCTCACTTTTTATTCTTTTCCCCTGCTGGGCTGCAACTCTGTTCAAAACTACAGGATACAGGCTCTGCCATCTTGCCTCAGAAGCATCAGATAGAGCGCTCCCGTTGTCCGGCGGCCGAGGAGGCGGTGAGGAGACACGCAGCTGCATGCTTGATTCAAATCACACAGAGGAGTAACGTGGGTGAAAGCATAAGAGGTCTTCACAAGCGCTCTGTATTACTATTTGAATCCTGAGTTTTTGAATGCGTTTTATTCTGTGAATGCTGGTAAGCCTAATAAAAACTAGCAGGTGCTTTGAAATTTTAAAAGGGTATTATGCTATGTGCTTTTATCTTTATCCCTGAGATTATATGTTTGGAAAGGCGGATTCTTAAACAACTTTGGATAAATAAGGAGGATACAATTATTATAACACATTCCCAGTATACTTTACAATTGGTCTGGAATAACACAAACAAGTTGTAACATCTTAAAGAGGACCCTAATCATATTGCAAGCGATTGATTGGCAATCTGGTACGTGTATTTAAGATATGGTGATGGAAGTGTGCACAAAAGTTTGATTTTAAGTCACATCTGAGGTGGACACGCTTTGGCAAAAGGAACTTTTAATTACCTTCCGCGGAGTTATGTGGTGATTCACTTATAGAGAATAACAGTTTATGTTTATGGCCTATGTCTATGGCCTGCAAAGAGAAAGTGACGCCACTGTGTTCCCTGCCATGTTGCATTGTGGGTTACTTTCGTTAACACTAGGTAGCAGCTCAGCTGGGGGGTTGGGAAAGGGAGTAGCCTCCCAAGTGCTCCAAGATGGGTGCGACTAGAAGAAAGAGATGAGGCAGTGTTTTAGCCTTGTAGGGATGCAGGAGAAAATGTAAGGACTGACTATGAGGGTCATGCTAAAGATTTAGTAAAGCAAGTTCAATTCTCGGTGTACATTTGGGTGTGAATTGCAGTCTGTACCTTGGTGAGCTTTTTAATTTTAACACACAAAAAGTGCAATCAAAAATATTTAAAATTTTTCCTAAAAAAAATTACCTGCACATGTGACAGAGCATTTTACAGGTGAGGTGCATCATATTTCTAATTAGGTAAGAATACTTTTTTAAGTGGGCTATGCTAAAGAAGTTGTTATTTTTTTCTGCAAACCCCATAGGGAACAGTTGTAAAAATGCCCCATCACGTGTGCAGGTGATTTGTTTATAAAACAAACATAATTTATTGCATTTTTTTAGTGTTAAAAAGCTCACCAAGATGGAGGCGGCAATTCACACCCAAATGTGCACCCACACTAGGGGGGTTATTTATAAAGGGATAGCGCCAGGTAGTGCCTCGTAGCGCCAGGCAGCATCTGGTGAACGCCGGGAGCTGTACAAAATACCATATTTATGAAAGTGAATCTGGTGAGCGCCTCTAACAGCGGCATGTAGCATCCGATATATTATTACAGGCGGCTCAGTGTATAGTGCCGGCGCTCTAGGTTCCAGAGTGGCAGGTATTACCTGTCGCTCTGTAGCGCTCTCCCATACATTTCAATGGCCGTTCATTTGTTTGTGTTTAAACAGCGTGTTTGAAATTTTTATTTTTTTGCTCAAATCTGGCTGCAAACAAACACTTTTAGAAACTTTTTGGGACTTTTTATATATTTTAATGCAGAATTGTCATTACAGGTCTGGCACTAAAGTGTTAATGTCACAGTGTTAAATATGTCATTCCATGTGTTTTCCCTTTGTTACTGGTTGATATGTGTTCAAAAACAGGCTTTAATCACACAGCATCTGGCGCTCTATGCTGTAGTGACCAGATTTAGAGCGCCGATGCTGTGTGTGTGTCTAGTGTTTTGTTAAATATGGTGTGGAGCGCCAAGTGCCGGACGCACTGAGCTAGCGCTTTCACTCCCTGCAGAGCTGTACTGGTGTTAGAGCGCCCAACATACATCACATTCATCAATGTGGGCCAGGTTACTACAGTGACTGGGGCGCTCTGTTACAGCGCCCAATACTTGCTTACAGCATCTACTAGCGATCTCTCTAGGTGCTGCTATACAGACGCTCATCTGCCAATACCTGCTGTTAGTAATGAATCAGCCTCCACATCTTTAGAATGACCCTCACTGATCTGTGCAAGGCTGTTAATCCTGTTTAAAGGAGCAGTATCGCAAATTTTTCATGGTGACATATTTAAATGGTACTTTGAATGTAGGTAAGTGTTGGGGTAAGAATTACAAATTTAGAAAAAAATGATGTCTGTGTTGTGCAGCTGGAGCTAGCTCATGTTTATGTCTGCTGAGTGTCGGGACCCGACACTCTGGCCTGTTCCATGCTGAGGAGAGGGGTGAAACAATGTATCAAAGTATCAGCTGTTCAGTGCTGGCAGCCATCCAGCATAAGATAACAACATTGCAACATTGCCTGGCCAGAACTTATATATCTAAAACAGAGAGAAAAGCTCTAGAAGTCATTTAGCTGATTTTGACAGTTTTCCCTTCATGTTGGCTCTGCTGCAGAATCTTTCAGTTTACCATTTTCTCTTTCATATTCTTATTTTTCATTTTTCCATATGATCTTTCTTTCAGCTTTGTGTGTTTTGAGCAAAGCCCAACCCAGGATTTTCAGTATCTGGAGTTTTGTTTTGTGCCCCTAGGGGCATCCCGACTTGGGATGCCCTGATATGTGAAATCCCCAAGTTTGCCTGTGAAAACGTACCTTACCCTGTCCCACAGCGCATGCGCGGGCTCTCATCCAATCAGCGCAGTTTGCACGCAGATGGGGAGCCTGAGCAGTAACCTTCCTGGCCGCCCGCCTGTCTAAATGACTATCTGCGTGAGCGCGCCAGAAAAATGGGGGGATCTGTGGCTATCCAGGGGTTTCACACAGTGGGCATCCTGATTTAGAATGCACAAGGGGGAAGGTCAATGGCCGGGTCTTATAGACTTCAGGGTCAGCCACTCAGGGTTTTGTTCCACTTTAATACCTTTAGATTTTCCTGCACAGTTATTCAAAGAAGAATTTCAGTCATTTTCAGTCAGTTTAGTTTATTTTGTATAGATTTTACACATTTGAGTCACAAAAGCAGCACCTCACACACACACACAGCCGTTACCACTGATTACAGTGTCAGCCTCTGAGGTAAAGTGTTGCTAGGAGACCAGTGGGCTAAATGAAGCAGCTCACTAAATACAACCCAGCAGATCCCCCTATTCAGCAAATGGACTGAGCCATTGTAATTATACAATTTAAAAGAAAGGCAGATATTTTTTCCTTTTTCTATCGCCAGATTATTTATACACATGTTATAAGCTATTGTGTGGCTATTTAATTATTTATCTTTTTTAATGCAAATTTCGCGATACTGCAATATAAATATGTCTTTGTTAAATCACCCATGCAGGAAGCCATTTCTAAGCTTTCCTCATGATATATTGTGCTATGTCAGTCTATAGACAAATGGCTGGCAATAAAAATACACAAAAAGGGAAATTGAAAAATTTGACCTTAATTTGGCCTATATTGTGTTTTATTCAAAACCGAACTGAATTGACAAAATTTGCACCCAATTTACATTTGACTCAAATCCAAATCCCAACGCTAGCTATCTGTATTTGTTAAATGAACCATACAGATATGCTCTAAGCTTCTCCCATGACTAGATATACAGTATCATATGTATGTTGCGACAAGGCCAGCTTTTCACAACCACGGGTTTTGTTATAACCCATCACAAGAGGGTCATGTAGTCATTCATTTTAGAAGTATGAAAGGCCAGAGGGTGATAATTATGCAAATTAGCATTTCAGGGATTAAGTTTTAACAAGAGATGAACGAACCAATTCATACAAAAAGTAATACTCTCCAAATTTCAGGGAAAATTCAATTCAGCACAAATTTCCAAATTTCCTTTTGATTTTTGCCAATAATATTTTCCCTGTAACTCTCTGTCACTCACCTGCACGTTGGGTTCTCTGTCGCTCGGGTCCGGGGTGGTTGGGAGTGGGTAGTGACAGAGCAGCCGTGCGAGAAAGCTGGTTGCGATGTCAGCTCCACTAACCGGCTTCCAGCGCTGCTCGGACAGCACCCACCGCCAGCCCAGCGTGACGGGGGAGCCGGTATGCAAGTAAGTGACCTCCTCCCTCTCGGTCCTCCACTCTGCAGCTGGGCAGAGGATTCAAATCCTCCACCTGGCACTGGGCTCCCACCACCTGCTGAGAACGTAGGCTCACACCCCGCCTATAAATAACCCCTCCCTGTGGGAATGATAGGCCAGAGCTCAGTGCAGGGTGGAGTGTTCCTGTCCCCATGTCTCACTAAAAACCCTAAGGCTGGAACAACAACAGAGGTGTGTTTTTGTTTCTTGATTTCAGCAGCGATTCATTAATAACTGGACAAGACCAAATTTCTTGGGAAAATTAGGCAAATCGTTTGAATTGAATTAACAAGTTTGTTTACTTCTAGGTATAGCCTCATTATTTTGTTAGCATTGGATGTCATGAGAAAATGCCATAACTACATTCAAAATAAACCAAGTGTAGACACATCTGTACTTATATACATCAGCTGACCCATTTAAAAAAAATGTGATTTCCTGTTCTTTCCTTACACTTGCAGGTTGATTTATTACTAACGTGAGGTGTGACAGATGAGCGTCTGTAGAGCGGATTTCAGAGCGACCGCTAGTAGTCGCTGTGCTCGGCCATGGATCATTGTTTCAGAGCGCCTCAGTCGCTGTCCGGCATTGATGAATATCATGAGTCACATTACAACGCTGTATGGGAGCGAATGGTAGCACCAGCTCAGAGCCACTGACTCAAACCACATTCATCAAAAAAACAGCCTCAAACATCGCCGGCGCTCAAAATCATGTAGTTGTAGCCCATAGCACCAGAGGCTGTGTGATTAAAGTCTGTTTTTGAACATGTATACACTAGTAACAAAGCGAAAACATATGGAATTATATTGTTATTACATTGTAACATGAACACTTTAATACCAGACATATAAGGACAATTCTGCATAAAAATATTATTCATCCAAAAAGTTTTTAAAAATGTAATTTTCTTGCACAGGATACATGTCAGAAGTTTTGAGATTTTTTTTTAATGGAAAAAAAAAATTGGGATCAGGAAAGGGATTTAAGGATTGTCCATAGAAATGTATGGGAGAGCACCAGGTAGCGACAGGTAATACGTGGAGCTCTGCAAGGATGAACGCGGGTGCTGTACGCTGAGCCTGGGATAATGATGAATTGGACGCTACATGGCGTTGTTCCAGTCGCTCACCAGAATCGCCTTCATAAATATGGAATTGCGTGCCATGTCTGGTGCTCACCTGCTGCTACCTGGTACTACACCTTCATGAATAAGGCCCTTAGTCTTTAGACATAGGGGTCAATTCAGAGCTTTCAGAGAAAACTGCCATTCACTTTCAATGTCTACCGGGTGGAACTTTTCAACTGACTCTGAATCAGCCCCAAGGTAGACAATGAAAGTGAATGACACTTTTCTCTCCAAAGAAAAAAAGAGTGAGTTTCCTCACCAGGCTCTGAATCGACCACATAGTGATGTTTTTTAGCTAAACAATATAAAATAGAAAAGGAGAACACTACATCCATGAGCTGTTACAGAAGAGCAACTGCCAATGCCAGGTCTATATATATATATATATATATATATATATATATATACACAGTATTGGTTAGATGATGGATACAAGCATGGTTCATGAACTAAATCTATGTAACAATATAGAAAACAAATGATAGTAAGAAAGGAAGAGTTCATTTGAGATAGTCCTATTCGTCACTGTCTGCTCCTTGTCCCCAGGTGACCTTATTATAGAACATATCCCGATTTCATCCTTGAAGCCCCCACCTCAGCATCTATACCATCCACCTGGAGCTAATAGGCCATGTATCCATATTTATCACTTAGACAGCCCCATGAACACATCTAATATCACACATGACCCAGGACCCCTACTCACATTTACTACTTTTCATGATGACCTGCTTTTCTCAACCCTGTAGAGACTGTTCACATGACAGAATATGGATGCCTTAGTAAGACACTTATATTCCTCAATAGTGGATTAGTCATGTTATCTTTAGTAACCTCTATTGTATCAGCTTTTTTTAATATATAGGTTTTATTGAAATAAACGTTTAGTTTTATATACAGTAAAAGAAAACAAAAACATAGGTAAAAAATAGATCTGGACATACGCCATAAATCAGAATGAAAGCTACAAGCGAAAGTGATGACATAGCATTTGAAAGTGGAAAACAAAAGCTATATATACTGCAGCATTCTATCAATAGTTATCCTGGTGATAATTCCTCCAAATTTGAAGATACCAAGAACAAACTAAAAGTAAACCCCAAACAACAGCAAAGAGTAAGGTGGTTTGGGATGGGGAGGGAAGCGAAGGGGGATTAAACCTGTCTTGTCCAGGTTGGCCTTTGCAGTCTCAGGTGCTATCCTTTGTGGATACCTAAAGAGCGAGAGATCAGTGCCTCTTCAACCCCCTACCCTGCCCCCTCTACTCTATATGCTACAACAGACACACCTCCCAGCCACAGCCAACACCCAGAAGTATAAAAACCTCCGGGCTCCAACATACATGTGGATGACACATGGCGCTGCTAGCCACAGCACCATCCAGCAGGTGGTCCAAAAATCAGCAGCACCTACTTCAGTTTAGTGAAGACAGATGGAAGGACAGAGAGACCTGCTAATGTCCTTCCTGGCTAGGCTCTCTTCCTTGTAAGACTGGCAGGCTGATTCATCACTAACGCCAGGTAGCGACAGATGAGCGTCTGTAGCAGGCATTTTCAGAGTGCCCGCTAGTAGTCACTGTGCTCAGCCGTGGGTCGCTACTTCATAGCGACTCAGTCGCTGTCCAGTAATGTTGAATACATTGTGAGGAGTCGCTATTAGTGGGATTTAAGGAAGAATTGGATGAATGTTTACCTTCAATTTCATTCACTATTGATTACAGCAAGGAATGTGTACATTTTTTGGATGTGAATGTCAGATTGAAAGATGATAAGATCTCGACTGATATCTTTAGAAAGCCCACTGATAGGAACACCTATCTCCAGTATGGAAGTTTCCACCCAATAGCACAGAAAAAAAGTATCCCATACAGCCAATTTTTAAGATTGAGGAGAATCATTGATAATGAACAGACATTCTTGGAGCAGGCGGAAATAATGGCTAGTGACTTTAAGGATAGGGCTTACCCTGAAAAAGTTGTGGATGAGGCGAAATTGAAGGCATTGGGAGTACAGAGGGAGACATTACTACGATACACCCCCAAAAAAAGATCTGATCGGATCCCAGCTGTGATAACCTATCATGTACATAATCAACAGATTAAACGTATTATTAACAGACACTGGTCAGTGTTGTCTAGTGACCCAACATTATCTGATACCTTTTTAGCCCCCCCCCCCCCTATTTACGTGTAGACGACCAAGGAACCTTAGGAGTCATCTGATTAGAGCAGATATGGAAATTGAGTGTCAGGAGGAAAAAACTACGATCTTTGGTCTACCAAAACCACAGGGTATGCACAATTGTGGCCATTGTGCTCAGTGTAGTTTTGTCATTAGGGGTCAGGATTTTTATCATCCACGGACTGGTAAGAGATATACAGTTAAAGAATTTGTGACGTGCTCATCAATGTTTGTGGTCTACATGCTTAAATGTCCCTGTGGAATGGTCTATATTGGCCAAACCACTAGGGAGGTGAGACAACGAATCTCGGAACATAGGAGCTCGATCAGACGTGGTGATCTGACCTCACCGGTAGCACGACATTTTTTATCAGCAGGACACAATATATGCCAACTAAGATTTATGGTTATAGAGCAAGTAAAACCACTAAAAAGGGGTGGCGATATGAGGAGAAGATTATCGCAGAGGGAGGTATTCTGGTTATATGAACTTAATGCTCTGGCGCCTTATGGCATGAATGAAGAATGTGATCATACAGTTTTTCAGTAAAAGTACGCTGAGAGATGGTGAAATACTATAGGAGTTGATATGGATAGATATATTGAGGCATTGGGAATGTATAGAAAGTTATGAGCACAATGGGGAATTCGATCAGGGTTGGAAAATTATGGAATATAAGAATCTGTTTATTGATTAGACATTAATGTAGTGTATGAATATTTATAATTACTAAGTTCACTAATTATGGAAGGATAGAATAAGTTAGGATCTATTCTTATAGGATTTGGGTTTGGGTCTCCTAGATAGTGTCATGGGGAGTATTGGAATGTTGTTTAGAGAGTATTATGTTGGGAGCAAGATTTGATGTGTTGTAATGAAATTAAATAAGGATACAATTATAAGATTCATAGTTGTTTAACTCTTTGTATATATTGTATATTCGTTTATGCAGGTATGAAGAACTGAGTGGCCCGCTCCCTTTTTTAAAAAACTGATTGTGGACAACCGCTTCACTCAAGATCGTCTCACTTTGTGAATACACACCACTTTATTTGTGATGAATGAGCTGTAATGTATAAGGGATGATTTCCCGCTGACGCCGGCCCCGTGCGCGCCTCCATGTTGTGGTTGGCTGGGCTCAGCTTGCCGACTGGCGTGGTTGGCGCGCTCGCTGGGACCTGCGTGTAGCGGGATGTGAGTCATAGTGACGCGGCCGCATCACTCCGAGTCACGTGGCGCCTGGGAGCGAGGCTCAGGAGGGATATAAAAAGCGCGTGGTTTAGATTAGACAGCATACCTTTGAGAAAGGGCAAGGAGTGCCCGAAACGGCCATCAGGTTATGGTTACACAACATTGGTCTTGTTGATAAGTATGTATAACTATGTTTGTTTATTCGTTGGTCTGATGTATTGTTTATATGTGCCATTGTATCAATTAGTTACTCTGCTATGAGAAATGTGTTATCATAGGGACCGTATGCAATGTATTGCTGCTGGGCTTGTGCAATAGAAATTGTTAGCTTTGGTTAAATCATGCATTATTGTTTCTTTGGAGTCTATTGTAACTATTATATGCACTCAGCACTTTAGCTATATATTGCAATTGATACACAGTACCCTTGTGGGGCCTGAGGTTGATATATGCTATATGGATGCACTTTAAAGTATACTTGAAGCTGCACACTAATGATACATGGACCAAGCTTTTAATTATATGTTTATATGTGGAATTGTCTTGTTTTACAATATGATATAAATTAATAAATGTAAACTCTTCTTAGATAACAATTGTAGCCACTTTATTTCTGGATTTATATAGTGTGCGCACCTTAATTAGAATTATACAGTAGTCATTTTGGGGTTTATTGGGTGGAAACCCCGTAGAAGGATGCAGCACCTGGCTAACTGATTCTGTGTAAGGCTTGTGAAAATGCAAAGGATGTGCTGGATTGTGAATTAATGTACAGAGGAGTCGCTATTTGACCAGTACAGCGCTGTATGGGAGCGCATGGTAGTGACTGCTCATAGCGACCGACTCACACCATATTCAGCAAAAAAACAGCCTCACAAATCTCTGGCGCTGAAAAATACTTGTTTGAAGCCCAGAGCGCAGGAGGCGGTGTGTTTAAAGTCTGTTTTTCAGCATCTTTCCACTAGTAACAAAGCAAAAACATATGGAATTACATTGTAGCAACATTGTAACATGAACACTTTAATGGCAGACCTGTAATGTCATTTCTGAAGAAATATATAAAAAATAAATAAAATGTGAAAAAACTGCTTATTCAATGCCAGGAGACGTCACAGAATTATTTGAGATTAAAAAAAAAAAAACAGTTTAAAGAGGAAAGGAAAGGATCGTCCATTGAAATGTATGGCAGAGCGTCAGGTAGCGACGCCGGCGCTGTTCGCTGAGGCTGGGAAAATGATGAATCAGACGCTACATGGTGTTATCCCAGTCGCTAAACAGATTCTGCTTGATAAATGTGTAATTGCGTGCCATCTCCGGCGTTCACCAGTCGCTACCTCTCATTAACCAGCCACTACCTATGCTATCCCTTCATGAATAAGGCCCTTAGGTCACATCACTGGCCCCAGAGGTGAAAAGACAAAACTGCAGGCTGTAAGCAGCCTCTTAAATGCGACCCGCCTAACACCTTACCAGCCCTGCTCGCATTAATTTTACAATTAAAAGATGTGCCTCCTAGCGGACATGCGCCCCTAGGCATGTGCCTACAGATGCCTAATGGTAAATACGGCCTGGAGATGAGGAAACCGATTCTTACAAAACGGATTTTGCTCTGAATCTCTGGGAAAATGGCACAAATCCGAATTTGTGATTCTTGCCTATCGAATTTTCCCTAAAATTCTTTAAAAAAAAACAAAAAAACTTGCATACCTGCAGGCTGGCTCCACCGCGCTCTTAACCAGACCAACAGCCTGTCACAGCTGGAAAAGTGGCCATTTTGGATCTTCCTCTCCCAGCATCTCAGCCATGCTGCTGCCTGGATTCAACTGACATAGCTGACAATGGACAGTAACAGGAAGCCCAGCAGCACTTCCTGTTTGCAGACTGCTTGCAAATGCCTGAGCCACTATTTTGTTTTTAAAATTTACTACAGCAGTGTTGGTCTGGTTTAAATCATATTTGACTGTTGGCCCCCTTTAGCTCAGCTGACAGTGCAACAAGCTTCCCCTGCTCACCTCCTACACAGCCTATCTGTCACAGCAGGAGGAGGGCGGCCATGCTGTCACCTGAGCAGGCAGAGCACCTGCCGCCGGCCCAGATCCTCTTCCCTGCCAGCTCACTGGCCAGCACTCACTCCCCATTGAGGGTGGGGCTACCGCTGGCGGGTGAACTAGCAGGACAGGATTGACGAACTAGGCGGTTAGACTGTAATTGTGTCTACTCACCTGAATTATAATTGGAAGTTGGGGGGGCTCTGAAGCTACCCCACCAAGGACTCAGAAATATGGCCGCACACACTAGCCTTATATGAAAAAATCCATTGGTTTTATTTTTTTATGCCAATGCGGAACAGTAAACTGCAGAAAACGCTGAAGTGTATGCATACAAAGGTGCAAAGTGCATTACAAAGAAGTGAAAAATATACTACGTGAGCAGGGCCGTATTTGGTGTTCATGGTGCCCTAGGCACTTTAAGTGCTTGCGCCCGCTTTTTTTAAGTTAGGTCACGGCCCATAAAAAAAGTGTGTAGGGTGCAATGGGCACAAAGGCAGAATACAGAGAAGCAGGGAAGCATGGTGATTCTTTTACTGTGTTCTGACATACAGGAGTCACATGACCACACCAATGGAGGGGAGATGCTCTGGTCTGCGTTGAACCCATTGCCCTCCCCTTCACACAAATACACTCTGCGTCCTTCTGTGGCTGGGAGGTGCTTGTTAGAAGGCATTAATGTTCTAGCTATGAAAGTTTTAAATTCTTTTCTTTACTAGTAGTATAAACAGCGCCCTCCCCCCTTCCGGGTTGCCACCCTAGGCACGTGCCTAGGGTTGCCTAATGGTAAATACAGCCCTGTACGTGAGGTCCTCAGAGAGTGCCCTGGTGAAGTAGTTTTTAACAACTACGCAACGCGTCGGTGTTGCCGCTCCTAGCGGTGGGAGACGGGTCGGCCTGGGCTCAATTCTCTAATGTGGTGATTTACCTTCTTTTATCTTTTTATTGTTTATACCTGCTAACTTTGGAACAGTATCTGCACACGCTGTCCATTAGCACTTGAGCTCTGGTTGCTTTCTTTTACCGGGCTCTATGCCTCACATTTTTCACTATATATATTTAAGTTGCACTGTGCACTTTGTTCACTATCTTTATCTTCACTATATTGGCCTTGTTGCTTTTTCTTTTTCTTGGCACTCTCTGAAGACCTCACGTGGTATATTTTCCACTTCTTTGTAATGCACTTTGCACCTTTTTATGCATAAACTTGTCGGGGTCGGGGTGCCCCGCCGAAGTGGACCAAAACCCAGGATAGTCAAAATCCTGGGTGTTGGTCCACTTTAAGCACAACTTGCATTATCTTCTATGCTGTGACTTCCTAACCTACCATACTGAACTACTGTATTTTTCACCCTATAAGAAGCACCTGCCCATAATACACACCTAGGATTTGGAGGCGGAAAATAAGAAAAATATTCTAAACCAAATGTTGTGCTAAAACACACCATAACAGGCAGTGTGGCACCACACCACCCCATTCTCCATAGGCAGTGTGGCATTCCCCCCTCCCATTCCCCATAGTCAGTGTGGCATTCCCCCCATCCTCTTATTATTTGTGGCATTCCCCCCCCTCCCATTTCCCATAGGCAGTGTGGCATTCCCCCCCATTCCCATAGTCAGTGTGGCATCCCCCCCATCCTCTTATTCCTTGTGGCATTCCCCCGCCCATTCCCCATAGGCAGTGTGGCATTCCCCCCATCCTATTCTCATAGGCAGTGTGGCATCCCCCTTCCCCACAGGCAGTGTGGCATCCTCCTCTCCCATTCCCTATAGGCAGTGTGGCATCCCCCCATCCCCCCCCCAAAAAAGGTATACTTACATGAACGCTGTCCCTGCTCTGGCTACCGGTGCCGCCACTGCCTCTTGGGTGTCAGCGTGCGCCCGACCGAGAGGCGATAGCAGTGCCGGAAGCCAAGGCAGAGGCAGCAGACAGTGTTCATTTACCCTGCCCATCTGCCTAATGCTCAGCTGGCCTCCTGGTGGCTGCGGCGCAAGACTCATGTAAGTATACTTTTTTTCCCTTTTTTGTTTTTTACATTCGCAAAATAAGACACACTAACATTTCCCCCCACACTTTTGGGTCTTATAGGGCGAAAGATACGGTAGATCAAGTTATAGGTCGAAAAATTAAAGCATCTTCAACATTACCCAGTCCAGTTGCTTTTGACTAGAGATGAGCGAACTTTTGAAAAATTCGATTCGACTGATTCGCCGAATTTTTCGACAAAAATCGTTTCGACCCGACAAATCGCGACAAATCGCTATTAAAAACTGCTATTTCTGAGCCTCCTAGAGCCTCAATAGGGTTGTAAACCATTCTGCCTTGCTGTAACACGCATAGGACGCGTGCTGGGTTATTGAAATAATACTGTAAATAATTATCACATGCAGATCAGAGGCATCGCTAATAGAATCACAGAGTGGCACAATTGCAGAGAGTTGAAGTGGCATCACTATGAGGGGCCCCTAAAGTGCCTGAAAAGCACACCCTGGAGCTGGCAGCAGCAGGAGCCCAAAAATTAGCTGAATCACACCCTGGAGTTGCAAGCAGCAGCAGCCGCCCAAACATTGGTTGAAAGAGACACTGGAGTTGGCTGCAGGAGCCCAAAAATTGGATGAATCACACCCTGGAGTTGCAAGCAGCAGCAGCAGCCCAAAAATAGCTTGAAAGAGACACTGGAGTTGGCAGCAGGAGCCCAAAAATTGGATGAATCACACCCTGGAGTTGCAAGCAGCAGCAGCAGGAGCCCAAAAATTGATTGACACACCCTGGAGTTGGCAGCAGCAGAAGCAGGAACCCAGAAATTGGCTGGAAGGCACCCTGAAGTTGGCAGCAGCAGGAGCACAAGCATTAGCTGGAAGGCACACCCTGGAGTTGGCAGCAGCATAAGCAGGAGCCCAAACATTGCTTGAAAGACACCCTGGAGTTGGCAGCAGCAGGAGGCCAAAAATTGGCTGAAAGGCACACCCTGAAGTTGGCATCAGCAGGAGCCCAAAAATTGCCTGGAAGGCACACCCTGAAGTTGGCATCAGCAGGAGCCCAAAAATTGGCCTAAAGACATAAATATGTTTTGCACCATTAGGAAAGTGGAAAACGTGGCACCATGCTGAATCTAGTCGCATGCATCAGCCATTGGTGGGTGGAAATCCTGGCTGATCCATCCCTGATTCATTTTGACAAAGGTGAGTCTCTCCACATGTTTGGCCCCCGCCGCACTAAACACCCGCTCAGATGGCACGCTACTGGCCGGGCAGGACAGCTTTTCCAGGGCAAACTCTGCTAGTTGCGGCCAGAAACCAAGTTTGGCTGCCCAGAAGTCCAGCGGATCTTCAAGGTGTGTTGGCATGGTCATGTCAAGGTATGACATGACCTGCTGGTTGAGGTCCTGCTCCAGGTCTTCCTGCTGCTCATGAGTAGCCTCACTATGCGGGTGTAGAATTCTACTCATTAGCGACTGAAGACTGAGGCTGTTGCTGATGGAGCTGCTGCTGCTGCTCCTGCCAACCCCCCCCAGCAGGCATGGCAGTGGAAGGTGAGCGCAGATGTCCCCCCGAGTCAGACTTGCGAGAGTATGGACCATGGCACAGATAGGCATCGGCCAACTGACTACGCAGAATGTCTTTGTAGTAGTTCAGTTTGTCCTCCCTCTCGACGGGTTTAAAAAATGCCCCCATTTTGTGCCGGAAGCAAGGGTCCAATAAGGTGGACAGCCCGAAGTCATCCCGCCGACAAATGGAAACAATTCTGGGGTCACTACGCAAGCACGTGAGCATGCTTCCTGCCATTTGCGCAAGTGACTCGGAGGGACTACCTGTCTCCATCTCCACTGCATACTGCAGTCCGGGTCCTCTGTCTCGCCTTCCTCAAAACCCTCTAGCTCCTCTGGCTGCTCCTGCTCCTCCTCTCCTGTCCGCTGACTAGATAAACCAGCCATTTCGCCAAGCCTAAACTGTGCTTCACTGGGCCACTCCTCCTCCTCTTCCTCCTCCTCCTCCAGTTCAGCTCCAACGGGGTTCATGTGGCCGTAAGATGTAGACGCCATGTCTCCATTGCCCTAACCAGCCATGGTTTCCAACATGTACTGTAGTACATGAAGCAGTGGAATCACGTGGTTCATCCCGTAATCCTGCCGACTGACAAATAAAGTGGCTTCCTCAAAGTGCCACTGGTTGACATTGAAGTTACACAGGGGAGTCCCCCTATCCGCTTGGATCATCAGGAAATCCGTGATGGCTTTTCTCTGTTCATATAATCGGTCCAACATGTGAAGAGTGGAATTCCAACGGGTGGAAACATCGCAAATCAGACTGTGTGTACCGTTCTGACGCTGTAGCTCAAGAAGGGTGTGTTTGGTGGTGTATGAGTGGCTGAAGTGCATGCAAAGTTTTCTTGAAGTTGTTAGGATGTCTTGCAGATGGGGGGAACACTTCAGAAACCGCTTGACAACCAGATTGAAGACGTGAGCCATGCAGGGGGCATGGGTCAGGTTTCCTTGGCGCAGCGCAGACAAAATGTTCTTCCCATTGTCGGTAACCATGATTCCCATTTTAAGTTTTCTTGGAGTAAGCCATGTTTGGATTTCCTGATGAATAAATTTAAGCAGTTACTCCCCTGTGTGACTCCGTTCGCCAAGACAAACCATGTGAAGCACAGCGTGGCACCTCCGTGCCCTGCACACAAGGTAGACTGGAGGGGCACTGAGACTTGAGCCTACAGTGGAGGGGGAGGAGGTGGCGGAGGATGAGGAGGCCAAGTCGCACGGTGTCACAGGCCCAACGGGCAGGGAGCGCGGAGGCCGAAGCGGCGTGACCTGTCCAAGTTGCTGCTGCTGCTGCAAAGGGACCACATTCATCCAGTGGGCCGTAAACGACATGTACTGCCCCTGACCGTAGTTACAGCTCCAGACGTCAGCGCTGCCATGCACTTTGCTACACACCGACAGGCTCAAGGACTGGCCCACCTTCTGTTCAACAAAAGTGTACAGCGCTGGTATTGCCATCTTGGTAGAGAAATGACGGCTTGGGACTCCTCGGCTCGGCACAAGCCATCAGTTCTCTGAAAGGTGCAGAGTCCACCACCTGAAAAGGGAGCGACTGCAGCACCAGCAACTTGGACAAGAGCACATTCAGCTTCTGCGCCGTAGGATGAGTGCATACTGCTGTCTCTTGGACATGGCTTCGCTGATGGATTGCTGGCGGGATGCATGACTTGGAGGAGGAGGAGCAGGAGCGACAGAGGATGGGTATGACGCACAGCTGCCTTTGGCTGAGGTGCTGGACCCTTGGCTGGCAGAAATTGGGAGCGGCGTGCCACTTGGTGAGGAAGCAGGCTGGACCACCTCTTCGGAGCCTCAGTTCTCCCAGGTCACTTTATGGTGACGCAGCATATGTTGACGCAGGTCCGTAGTGCCAACATTTGGGTCCTGGCCACGCTTCACCTTCCGCCTACATATCTTGCATGTGGCCATGTTACCCTCCTGCAGATGCTTTAGGAAAAACTGCCACACTGCCGAGTAGCTACTTTTCCCACCAACAGGCCGCACTGATTCACTGCTACTGTCGCCAACTCCAGGAACCCCTGCTCCACTACCTCCCGATAAGGTAGCCTGCCGTGCAGCAGGTGCTCTACTCCGGCCCCGTTTGGCTCCAGGCTTTACAATTGTGCCCCCATGCTGACTGCCAACCGTGCTGCTAACACCTTGCTGCCTCAGCGGCTGACTCTGGGGCAACCTGCGCCCCTCTTCTCCTGATGATGACGATGAAGCCCCTTCATCACCCGGTTCCCAAGTGCGATCGGCTTCATCATCATCATCCTCACCGAGTTGTGGCTGCACGTCACTGATGTTCTCAGTTTCCTCAACAGTGTCTGGCGCAGTAGCTGGAACGCTCGCAACACCCACGACACTGTCCACATCACTATTTGTCTGCCTAGCTAAAGAAGCCACCTCCATTTCTTGGCTGGGCAGTAGCTGCTGACTGTCCTCTATCTCATTGTCCTCTATCTGATTTGGAGCTGAACCCAAAGCATAGGATACGTCGCTGGGGGAGGGAACGGCGTAGGACAGAGGCAATGGGAGGACAGGGACTGCTCTCGGGGCATGCCAACTCAGGGTTGTGTCAGAGGAACCTACTGACTGTAGACTGGGGGTCTCAGATGTAACTTGTGATGATGTTGATGAGCGCGTTAACCAATCTACCACGGCAGATGCGTTACTGGTGGAGACACGACCGCTAGCAGATACTGGCAGTTCAGGTCTCTCACCGTGACTCCTGCTGTCACTCGCTCCTAGTCTGCTGCGACCTCTGCCTGCTGAATCTTGGCCTCTGCCACTCCTCTTTGAACATCCTTGCACTTGTCTGCCTGACATTTTTATGTATTTGAAATGCACAATAGGTACGATAAAAAATGTGTTTACTTTAAAAAAAAAGAAGCTAAATAAAATGAGGGACTGCTTCTCTGCACCAGATACTATGAAAATTGGCAATATGAGATACCCTGCGGCCTAATGTTTTGGCAGCAGACCAAAAACCAATTCAAAATGCAATACTTTGATTCAGCTGAGGAAGGATCAACAAGCGTATTTAGTATAACAGATAGGCTCACTGATGCAGGTTTGGGATGCCCTGCGGCCTGGTGTTTTTTTTTGTTAAAGGCAGACCAAAAACCAATTCAAATTGCAAAACTTTGATTTAGCTGAGGAAGGCTCAACAAGCGAATTTAGTATAACAGATAGGCTGCCTAATGCAGGTTTGGGATGCCCTGCGGCCTGGTGTTTTTTTTTTGTTAAAGGCAGACCAACACCAATTCAAAATGCAATACTTTGATTCAGCTGAGGAAGGATCAACAAGCGTATTTAGTATAACAGATAGGCTGCCTAATGCAGGTTTGGGATGCCCTGCGGCCTGGTGTTTTTTTGTTAAAGGCAGACCAAAAACCAATTCAAAATGCAATACTTTGATTCAGCTGAGGAAGGATTAACAAGCGTATTTAGTATAACAGATAGGCTGCCTAATGCGGGTTTGGGATGCCCTGTGGCCTGGTGTTTTTTTTGTTAAAGGCAGACCAAAAACCAATTCAAAATGCAATACTTTGATTCAGCTGAGGAAGGATCAGCAAGCGTATTTAGTATAACAGATAGGCTGCTAAGTGCAGGTTTGGGATGCCCTGCGGCCTGGTGTTTTTTTGGTTAAAGGCAGACCAAAAAACAATTCAAAATGCAATACTTTGATTAAGCTGAGGAAGGATCAACAAGCGTATTTAGTATAACAGATAGGCTGCCTAGTGCAGGTTTGGGATGCCCTGCGGCCTGGTGTTTTTTTGGTTAAAGGCAGATCAAAAACCAATTCAAAAGGCAATACTTTGATTCAGCTGAGGAAGGATCAACAAGCGTATTTAGTATAACAGATAGGCTGCCTAATGCAGGTTTGGGATACCCAGGTGGGCTGGTGTTTTTTTGGTTAAAGCAGACCAAAAAATATTTAAACTAATCCAGTTATATATTATGATAAATGTTTGTGTGTAACAGATAGGGTTAAATAAGCCACTGCATAGATGGCATGCACAGTGGCAAGGCAGATTTACAGCACAAAGAACTGAAATTGAATTGAAAACTGATCTGTCACTGTCACTTCTAAGCTGTCCCTGGCCGGATGGTTCAGTTTTTTCCCTATCTTTCCCTGGCTCTGTCTACCTCAATGTCTGCCTCTCCGACTCTCCCTACCTAAACTCTCTGTTTCTAACTAGCTGTGCTCTGGCCGCAATGCAAGGCTGAAATGCGCACAAGCAAGATGGCCGACGCTTTATATAGCACGGTGACGTCACCGGGCTTCCTGGCTGCTGATAGGCTGCATGTGACTTACCCATGATACCTTGCCCCAGGGGGTATGTCTGGACATGTTCATCCACCATTTTAGAATGCCTGTAATTGAAATAAATGGAGTTTAAAGGAAAACTTTGATCTATCGAATTGTGGGGAATTCGTTCAGAATCTAATTTTCCATGAAATTCGGAACGAATCCGTGTTCGTCCGGATCTGTTCGCACATCCCTACTTTTGACCTATAATTATAGATGCATCAAAACATCACAGCAAGCATGTAAGAGTGGATAAACCCCTACAGATTGAGTTTTTCAAAGATAACCCAGGAGAAGCACTCAATGCCAACTCAAGCTAAATCCCCCGGGATGTATATAATGCAACAACACATATTTGTGTGTATAGAGTATATATGAATTCATATAGTACGTGTACATATACAGACATACAGCCAGAGTGCTTGACTCATTTTTTCTAGTATTGTTTCTGTCCTTTTTCCTCCCCTCTCACTTCTATTATTTGTTATTGATGTCCCTCTATTTGAAGCAATATCTTTTGAAGTGTCTATTTGCGTGCTCGTGGGTATACTCTGTATTGACTTTATGGTATATCTTTCAAACACTATTCTGAAAGCCTTTATTCTGCGGATTCCTCTTGCTTGCCTTGCCAAGAGTGGATAATATCATTTTTCTTCTTCTGTTTTTTGTCTAGGAAAAATAAAACAAAATTATTTTTTTCCACCTTTTTTGACCTTCATGAAACTACTACTGACTGCGCAGATATACTGTAGGTTGCTCACAAATATATTGATTTAAACTCTGGTTACTGAAACCGAACCAATATTTTCTCCTGAGCTCCATTGCTGTAAGTTGCCTTTGGGCATTGATGTTATGTTTACTTGCAAAATACTATCAGCAGACAGGCCGCAACTAGCCATTCAACAAGCCGGAGTCTTGGTCTGGAATAGAGATAAGCAAATCAATTTGGCGCAAACCAAATTCGGTCCAGAATACTACATTTCAGGATGGGGCTACTTACAAGTCTTTAGGCATTTGTTTCGAACTACTGTATGGTAAATGCAAAATCAGTTTTATTGAATTGCCAATGTGAAATGTAGGCTGCAGTATTGTACTTGCAGAATACTACTGTATATATCACATGAACTACAGTACTGTATATACAGTAGTACTACTAGACTGTTGTAAAAAGCAAAGATTACAAACATTAATATACAAACTATTCTTAAAAAATAATTATCTAATTATTAAGATGCTCTCATGTGTAGCTTAAAAATCTTGTATCCAAAAGACTTTAAAATATATAGGAAGAATAAAAATCTATAAACACAGAAATAACTCAGAAATAACAAGATGGAGTTTCATGTGAGTGCAAAATAGGAATAAATAGGTTTTCCTTTATTGAAAACAGTATTGCACTATGGTCTAATGTTTTATATTTTATATGAGGTAGATTGCAGATACACAACGAAAGAAAATTTAAAGTGAAAGGAACACATCTAAAAACCAAGCTGCACATTATTGTTTCCACGTGGTGAATATTAGCATAAGGATAGATTGGAAACCACTGGACTGTCTTGTAAATTGTTACAATAGACCCTAGGTAGAGATCGCCAAACCCAAACCCAAAGTGTGGTTTCGTACCAAACTTTGTGAGTTTGGGTTCCCATACCCGAACACGGACTTCAGCCAGAAGTCTGTGTTCGAGTTTGGCATCCGGCCCGAACAAGGAAAAGCTGGTTAATGGGCTGTTGAGCACTAGAAGTGTCCTCATTCATGGAGCCAGTGGCCAACTTTCTGTATCCCCATCTAGGGCCAGTTTCAAATGCCACCGCACTGACAGGAAGAGGATCGGGCAGAGTTGAGTTAAAGCAGCAGACTTCTGCTGCACACTCTGCACCCCCTACTACCACAATTGATGTCAATGGGGATCGGGTTTGTGTCCCCGAACATTTATTCAAACTTGCTGAACCAGAACTTTGGGGGTTTCAACCCAAACCTAACCTTAGGCACAATTTTTAATGGCAAAGCATTTCTATACAATTGGAAACACTGGACAGTGAAACGGATTTAACAACAGAAGGGTGCTTGTGAACTTAACTCCTCAGGTTACTGGCTAACTGGGCTTTGCTTTCTGGTAGGACTGTGCAGCTAAACTGGCATTGCTCTGTTTTACAAAGTAGTGCTGAACCAACTCAACTGTGTATGCCCACCAGAAAGCAAGGCCCAGTTCACATGATAGACTGAAGGTTACAGTCTCAAGCTTTTTGGTATCCTTTGTTACTGACTATTATGGTGCTTTATAACTTGTGGGCACAAGCCTACAGTCTGATCTGGGCCTTGCTATCTGGTGGTTGCATGTGGGCACAAGCCTACATTCTGATCTGGGCCTTGCTATCTGGTGGTTGCATGTGAGCACAAGCCTACAGTCTGATCTGGGCCTTGCTATCTGGTGGTGGCATGTGGGCACAAGCCTACAGTCTGATCTGGGCCTTGCTATCTGGTGGTGACATGTGGGCACAAGCCTACAGTCTGATCTGGACCTTGCTATCTGATGGTGGCATGTGGGAACAAGTCTACAGTCTGATCTGGGTCTTGCTATCTGGTGGTGGCATGTGGGCACAAGCCTACAGTCTGATCTGGACCTTGCTATCTGATGGTGGCCTTGCTATCTGGTGGTGGCATGTGGGCACAAGCCTACAGTCTAATCTAAGCTTTGTTATCTGGTGGTGGCATATGGGCACAAGCCTACAGTCTGATCTGGGCCTTGCTATCTGGTGGTGGCATGTGGGCACAAGCCTACAGCCTGATCTGGGCCTTGCTATCTGGTGGTAGCATGTGGGCACAAGCCTACAGTCTGATCTAGACCGTGCTATCTGGTGGTGACAAGTGGGCACAAGCCTACCGTCTGATCTGGGCCTTGCTATCTGGTAGTGGCATGTGGGCACAAGCCTACAGTCTAAACTTGGCCTTGCTATCTGGTGGTGGCATGTGGGCACAAGCCTACAGTCTGATCTGGGCCTTGCTATCTGGTGGTGACATGTGGGCACAAGCCTACAGTATGATCTGCACCTTACTATCTGGTGGTGACAAGTGGGCACAAGCCTACTGTCTGATCTGGACCTTGCTATCTGGTGGTGACAATTGGGCACAAACCTACAGTCTGATCTGGGCCTTGCTATCTGCTGATGGTATGTGGGCACAAGCCTACAGTCTGATCTAGGCCTTGCTATCTGGTGGTGGCATGTGGACACAAACCTACATTCTGATCTGGGCCTTGCTATCTGGTGGTAGCATGTGGGCACAAGCCTACAGTCTGATCTGGACCTTGCAATATGGTGGTGACAAGTGGGCACAAGCCTACATAACTATCTGGGCCTGGCTATCTGGTGGTGGCATATGGACACAAGCCTACAGTCTGATCGGGGCCTTGCTATCTGGTGGTGGAATGTGGGCACAAGCCTACAGTCTGATCTGGGCCTTGCTATCTGGTGGTGGCATGTGAGCACAAGCCTACAGTCTAATCTGGGCCTTGCTAACTGGTGGTGGCATGTGGGCACAAGCCTACAGTCTGATCTGGGCCTTGCTATATGGTGGTAGCATGTGGGCACAAGCCTACAGTCTGATCTGGGCCTTGCTAACTGATGGTGGCATGTGGGCACAAGCCTACAGTCTGAACTGGGCTTTGCTATCTGGTGGTGGCATGTGGGCACAAGCCTACAGTCTGAACTGGGCATTGCTATCTGGTGATGGCATGTGGGCACAAGCCTACAGTCTGATCTGGGCCTTGCTATATGGTGGTGGCATGTGGGCACAAGCCTACAGTCTGATCTGGGTCTTGCTATCTGGTGGTCATATGCTGCCAATGGCGGACTGGAGCCAAAAATCAGCCCTGGAATTCAGAGATTCTTCTCTGTCCTTCTTTGAGGTGTAACATGCAGATCTAAATCAATAAGTTATTTATTCTCCTATTCAAAGTGTTTTTATTGTTGTATCTGTTGTATCTATCAATCAATCAATGAGGGTGTGTGGCTTCATTTAACAATT
Source organism: Gastrophryne carolinensis (assembly GCA_027917425.1). Classification (NCBI taxonomy): domain Eukaryota; kingdom Metazoa; phylum Chordata; class Amphibia; order Anura; family Microhylidae; genus Gastrophryne; species Gastrophryne carolinensis. Next base: position 96,649,664 of record CM051241.1, read on the forward strand.
GTCCCCTCTTTCCCACATGGAAAAGCTGGAAGGTATGCTTTTGCTAGTAGGGTTTTTATAGGGCAGGATGTTTTTTTTTTTTGCCAGGGAAGTACTGTGCATACTTTCTACCTGTAGAAGATATTGTGCACTCCGGCTGCCTGTCCAGAAATACCCGGCCCAAACACGGAAAAGCTGATTGATGGGCTGCTGAACTCACTTCATCTAAGGGTGTAGGGTGTAACATTTACAACGAGATTAACACTTTGACTAGGCGAATGAATCATTTATTGATGCAAAGAGGGACAAATAGAAACAACGGGGGAAAGGAGGACATGGACTCAAAAGAGGGACAGTCCCTCCAAATCAGGGACACTTGGGAGGTACGCTACATGGGACCCTCCAATGCGCTCTACATAGATGGGTCGCAGAGGAAATTGACCATTATAGGAACTGCTATAATAACACGAGACTGCAATAGTATAGTCTATTTTTTTTTATCAGGCTTTATTGAGAGTATTGTGCGCGAACATCTGCGCTGTAACCAAACATTTCACTGTAATGTACATGAGACGGGGTCCAAGCTGTAATCCAGTTATATTGGAGTGTGTTTTATCGGCGTAGCAGTGTAGTGCCATTGACTTTCATTGTCTTCCTAGCTGGTGATTCAGCAACACCATTTTTCAACTCTTACTGAATGGATAATTCTTCTTCATGTTACAATCGCCAATTTTGCTAGTACGCAAACATTTTTTATCATTTTTTTTGTATTGTTTTAGAGCAAATAGAGCACTTTTGATCTGTAGCAAAATTTGAAACAAATTGACAGGCAGGCTGATTCATCATTAGCGCCAGGTAGCGACAGATGAGCGTCTGTATAGCGGCGCTATGAGCGACCACTAGTGGCCGCCCCGATCAGCCATCAGTCGCTATTTCTGGACTCCTCAGTCACTATAATAACCTGGCCTGTAATGGTGAATATGTTGTGTTGCAGTTGCTATGAAGCCACTGTACAATTACTCACCCAAAGCTAATATTGTCTGGGCTTTTTAATGTTTTGTGATGGATTGTGTTTTGAACAATTTTATATGGTCTATGCTCACATAGGCAATATAAGGTCATTTAGCCATTTTTTGTGGAAATTGTGTGTGTTTTGTGTGAAAAGAAGTTCTGACAACAAATTACATTATAAAAATATAATTTGTAATTAATTTTTTAAAAATAGGCCACTATGGCCAACTGTTTACGCATAGCGGCAAACCCCATACCCCCACCCTACGGCTGCTTCTTCTTTCCCAGCAGCATAAATCTTGTCCGGCGGAAGTACTGCTCATTACTGCAAGCTGTAGGGTGAAAAAAAGGTCATTATTGTTTGGACATTATTGCAAAAATTATGCAAACTATGTACGTTTTTTTTTTTTTTTTTGTGGATTTTCTGTTTGGATAATTTACATGAAGCTAATATGTTCCAATCTTTTAGGACATTAATTTAGTTTGTGGCCTTCCATTTGCGATTTTTCTCCCTACCCTATATGTTTACACCCTGAATTCTTAAATTAAGGGATACTTAAGCTTTGGAAGAGTGTAGTTCCTGTTTTCCTAAAGTACTCATGTCCATAGTACTAACTAAACAAATCCTTCAGCTATTACAATTATAGCTATCCAATTTACTATAGAAGGATTTTGTTAATGACCCAACACACTCACAGGCTGAATGTATTATGTGTTTAAATGTAAACAAAGGGGAGCCACCAATCTAGCATGCATACATGCAGTTATGACTGTGGTTAGGGTAAATGACATCTACATGTCTCCTACTTAACCCCATAATGACATTAACCCTTATGCGTGGTCATCTCTCAAGACATATGGTTTAAATGTATGTTTGTCAAACATGTCATTGTACTCACCATCGCAGCTGTGGCTAGGGACCATGCTGCTGGGGGTTCCTGGAGCTGAGGTGGGGAGTATGGTGACCGGGTCCATCTGCGCGGAAACATCTGTGTAGACAAAAGCACAGCACAAAACTTCATAAGCTTGGTCCCTGAACATTATTATTCCACATCCACCTGTTTGTAGGCAAAAAATAGTTGGGACATTTGCAAACAGACATTTTGTTCATTATTATAACAATGTTTAACACATGTTTGGAAGACATTAGCATGGTATTTACTGGTTTATGAGTTCAGCTGTATAATTAAAATAGTCCACATGGACCACTCAATACCATTGTCCAGTTTGTAAAGTCAATTTTGCTAGACATTGGCAATAGAGATGAGCGAACTTTTGAAAAATTTTAATTTGATTCGGCTGATTCGCCGAATGTTTCGGGCAAAATCGTTTCGGTCCGAATGTATTCGCGACGAATCGCTATTAAAAACAGCTATTTCTGGGCGTCCGAGAGCCTCCATAGGGTTGCAGAACATTTTGTTTGGCTGTAACATGCATAGGATGAATGCTGGGTTAGTGAAATACTATTGTAAAGAAGTATGACATGCAGATCAGAGGCGTCGCTATTAGATTCACTGATGCAGAGTGGCACAATTACAGAGCCTTGAGGTGGCATCAGCATGATGAGCCCATATATTGCCTGAAAGACACACAGTGGAGTTGGCAGCAGCATAGGGAGCCCATATATTGCCTAAAAAACACACCCTGAATTTGGCAGCAGCATAGGGAGCCCAAATATTGCCTGAAAGACACACCCAGGAGTTGGCAGCAGCATAGGGAGCTCATATATTGCCTGAAAGACACACTCTGGACTTTGCAGAAGCAGCAGCAACAGCACAGGGAGCTCATATATTGCCTGAAAGACACACCCAGGAGTTGGCAGCAGCATAGGGAGCCCATATATTGCTTGAAAAACACACCCAAGAGTTGGCAGCAGCATAAGGAGATCATATATTGCCTGAAAGACACACTCTGGACTTGGCAGCAGCATAGGCAGCTCATATATTGCCTGAAAAACACACCCAGGAGTTGGCAGCAGCATCAGGAGCCCATATATTGCCTGAAAAACACATTGGAGTTGGCAGCAGCATTAGGAGCCCATATATTGCCTGAAAGACACACCCAGGAGTTGGCAGCAGAATAGGGAGCTCAGATATTGCCTGAAAGACACACCCAGGAGTTGGCAGCAGTATAGGGAGTACATATATTGCTTGAAAAACACATTGGAGTTGGCAGCAGCATTGGGAGCCCATATATTGCGTGAAAGACACACCCAGGAGTTGGCAGCAGCAGCAGCATCAGGAGCCCATATATTGCCTGAAAATACATTGGACTTGGCAGCAGCATAGGGAGCCCATGTATTGCCTGAAAAACACACCCAGGAGTTGGCAGCAGCATAGGGAGCTCATATATTGCCTGAAAAACACACCCAGGAGTTGGCAGCAGCATAAGGAGCCCATATATTGCCTGAAAAACACTCTGGAGTTGGCAGCAGCATTAGGAGCCCATATATTGCCTGAAAGACACACCCTGGTGCTGGCAGCAGCAGCAGCAGGAGCCCAAACATTGCTTGAAAGACACTGGAGTTGGCAGCAGGAGCCCAAAAATTGGCCTAAAGACACACCCTGGAGTTGGCAGAAGCAGGAGCACAAACATTGCTTGAAAGAGACAATGGAGTTGGCAGCAGCAGCCCAAAAATTGGCCAAAAGACACACCCTGGAGTTGGCAGCAGCAGGAGCCCAAACATTGCTTGAAAGAGACACTGCAGTTGGCAGCAGCAGCCCAAAAATTGGCCTAAAGACACACCCTGGAGTTGGCAGCAGCAGCAGGAGCCCAAACATTGCTTGAAAGAGACACTGCAGTTGGCAGCAGCAGCCCAAAAATTGGCCTAAAGACACACCCTGGAGTTGGCAGCAGCAGCAGGAGCCCGAACATTGCTTGAAAGAGACACTGGAGTTGGCAGCAGGAGCCCAAAAATTGGCCTAAAGACACACTGGAGTTGGCGGCAGCAGCAGCAGCAGGAGCCCAATCATTGCTTGAAAGAGACACTGGAGTTGGCGGCAGGAGCCCAAAAATTGGCTGAAAGAGACACCCTGGAGTTGTCAGCAGGAGCCCAAAAATTGACCTAAAGACACACTGGATTTGGCAGCAGCCCAAACATTGCTTGAAAGAGACACTGGAGTTGGCAGCAGTAGCCCAAAAATTGGCCTAAAGACACACCCTGGAGTTGGCAGCAGCAGGAGCCCAAACATTGGTTGAAAGAGACACTGGAGTTGACAGCAGGAACCCAAACATTGGCTGATAGACACACCCTGGAGTTGGCAGCAGCAGGAGCACAAAAATTGTCTGAAAGGCACACCCTGAAGTTGGCATCAGCAGGAACACAAAAAATGTCTGAAAGGCATACCCTGAAGTTGGCATCAGCAGGAACCCAAAAATTGTCTGAAAGGCACACCCTGAAGTTGGCATCAGCAGGAACCCAAAAATTGTCTGAAAGGCATACCCTGAAGTTGGCATCAGCAGGAACCCAAAAATTGTCTGAAAGGCATACCCTGAAGTTGGCATCAGCAGGAGCCCAAAAATTGGCTGAAAGGCACACCCTGAAGTTGGCATCAGCAGGAGCCCAAAAATTGGCCTAAAGACATAAATATGTTTTGCACCATTTGGAAAGTGTAAAACGTGGCACCATGCTGAATCTACTCGCATGCATCAGCCATTGGTGGGTGGAAATCCTGGCTGATCCATCCCTGATTCATTTTCACAAAGGTGAGTCTCTCCACATTTTTAGTTGACAGACGAGTTCTCCTCGGCGTTACTGTGGCCCCCGCCGCACTAAACACCCGCTCAGATGGCACTCTACTGGCCGGGCAGGACAGCTTTGCCAGGGCAAACTCTGCTAGTTGCGGCCACAAATCAAGTTTGGCTGCCCAGAAGTCCAGCGGATCCTCAAGGTGTGTTGGCATGGTCATGTCAAAGTATGACACGACCTGCTGGTTCAGGTCCTGCTACAGGTCTTCCTGCTGCTCCTGAGTAGCCTCACTATATGGGTGAAGAAATCTACTGAAGACTGAGGCTGCTGCTGATGGAGCTTCTGCTGCTGCTCCTGCCACCACCCCCCAGCAGCCATGGCAGTGGAAGGTGAGCGCAGAGGTCCCCCCGAGTCAGACCTGTGAGAGTATGGACCATGGAGCAGATAGGCATCGGCCAACTGACTACGTAGAATGTCTTTGTAGTAGGTGAGTTTGTCCTCCCTCTCGGCGGGTTTAAAAAATGCCCCCATTTTGTGCCGGAAGCAAGGGTCCAATAAGGTGGAGAGCCAGTAGTCATCCCGCAGAAAAATGGAAACAATTCTGTGGTCACTATGCAAGCACGTGAGCATGCTTCCTGCCATTTGTTCAAGTGACTCGGAGGAACTACCTGTCTCCATCTCCACTGCATACTGCCATGGTGTGTCTGGGTCCTCTGTCTCGCCTTCCTCACAACCCTCTAGCTCCTCTGGCTGCTCCTGCTCCTCCTCTCCTGTCAGCTGACTAGATAAACCAGCCATTTCGCCAAGCCTAAATTGTGCTTCACTGTGCCCCTCCTCCTCCTCCAGTTCAGCTCCAACGGGATTTATGTGGCCGTAAGATGTAGACACCATGTCAGCAAATCAGACTATGTTGGGGGCTACCATTCTGATGCTGTAGCTCAAGAAGAGTGTGCTTGGCGGTGTAGGAGTGGCTGAAGTGCATGCAAAGTTTCCTTGCCGTTGTTAGGATGTATTGCAGATGGGGGGGAAGACTTCAGAAACCGCTTGACAACCAGATTGAAGATGTGAGCCATGCAGGGTGCATGGGTCAGGCTTCCTTGTCGCAGCGCAAACAAAATGTTCTTTCCATTGTCGGTAACCATGATTCTCATTTTCAGTTTTCTTGGAGTAAGCCATGTTTGGATTTCTTGATGAATACATTTTAGCAGTTCCTCCCCTGTGTGACTCCATTCGCCAAGACAAACCATGTGAAGCACAGCGTGACACCTCCGTGCCCTGCACACATGGTAGACTGCAGGGGCACTGAGACTTGACCCTACAGTGGAGGGTGAGGAGATGGCGGAGAATGAGGAGGCCCAGTCGCACGGTGTCACAGGCACAATGGCCAGGGAGCGTGGAGGCCGAAGCGGCGTGACCTGTCCAAGCTGCTGCTGCTGCAAAGGAACCACATTCACCCAGTGGGCCGTAAACGACATGTACTGTCCCTGACCGTAGTTACAGCTCCAGACGTCGGCGCTGCCATGCACTTTGCTACACACCGACAGGCTCAAGGACTGGCCCACCTTCTGTTCAACAAAATTGTGCAGCGCTGGTACTGCCTTCTTGGCAAAGAAATGATGGCTTGGGACTCTCCACCTCGGCTCGGCACAAGCCATCAGTTCTCTGAAAGGTGCAGAGTCCACCACCTGAAAAGGGAGCGAATGCAGCACCAACAACTTGGACAGGAGCACATTCAGCTTCTGCGCCGTTGGATGAGTGGGCACATACTGCTGTCTCTTGGACATGGCTTCGCTGATGGATTGCTGGCGGGATGCATGACTTGGAGGAGGAGGAGCAGGAGCATCTGGAGCGACAGAGGATGGGTATGATGCGCAGCTGCCTTCGGCTGAGGTGCTGGAGCCTTGGCTGGCAGAAATTTGGAGCGGCGTGCCACTTGGTGAGGAAGCAGCCTGGACCACCTCTTTGGAGCCTCGGTTCTCCCAGGCCGCTTTATGGTGATGCTGCATATGTTGACGCAGGGCCATGGTGCCTACATTGGAGCCCTGGCCACGCTTCACCTTCTGCCTACACATTTTGCATGTGGCCATGTTACCCTCCTGTAGATGCTTGATGAAAAACTGCCACACTGTCGAGTACCTAATTTTCCCACCAACAGCCCGCACTGATTCACTGCTACTGCCGCCAACTCCAGGAACCCCTGCTCCACTACCTCCCGAGAAGGTAGCCTGCCGCGCAGCAAGTGATCTACCCCGGCCCTGGCCCCGTTTGGCTCCAGACTTTACAATTCTGCCCCCATGCTGACTGCCAACCATGCTGCTAACACCTTGCTGCCTCAGCTGCTGACTCCGGGGCAACCTGCGCCCCTCTTCTCCTGATGATGATGATGATGAAGCCCCTTCTGCACCCGGCTCCCAGGTGCGATCGGCTTCATTATCATCATCATCGAGTTGAGTCAGCATGTCACTGATGTTCACAGTTTCCTCAACAGTGTCTGGTGCAGGAGCTGGAACGCTTGCCACACCACCTCCCACGCCACTCTCCACATCATAATTTGTCTGCGTAGCGAAAGAAGCCACCTCCATTTCTTGGCTGGGCAGTAGCTGATGACTGTCCTCTATCTGAACGTCCTCACTAAAGAGTGGAGCTGAACCCAAAGCATAGGATACGTCGCTGGGGGAGGGAACGGCGTAGGACAGAGGCAATGGGAGGACAGGGACTGCTCCCGGGCCATGCCAACTCAGGGTTGTGTCAGAGGAATCTACCGACTGTAGACTGGGGGTGTCAGATGTAACTTGTGATGATGTGGATGACCGCGTTAACCAACCTTCGACGGCAGATGCGTTACTGGTGGAGACACGACCGCTAGCAGATACTGGCAGATCAGGCCTCTCACCATGACTCCTACTGCCACTTGTCCCTAGTCTGCTGCGACCTCTGCCTGCTGAATCTAGGCCTCTGCCACTCCTCTGTGAACATCCTGGCACTTGTCTGCCTGACATTTTTATGTATTTGAAATGCACAACAGGCACTTTAAAAAATGTGTTTACTTTAAAAAGCAGAAGGTAAATAAACTGAGGAACTGCTTCTCTGTAACAGATACTATGAAAATTGGCAATATGGGATGCCCAGTGCTCAGGGGTTTTTAAAGCAGACACAAAAACACTTTTAAAACTGCTCTAGTTAGATGAAATCAGCTGAAAGACCTGCTTCTGTGTAACAGATAGGGTTAAATGTGCAAACATGGGAAGCAAAGTGCCCAGGGTTTTTTAAAGCAGACATAAAAACTCTGTGCTCTAGTTAGATGAAATCAGCTGAAAGACCTGCTTCTGTGTAACAGATACTATGAAAATTAGCAATATGGGATGCCCAGTGCTCAGGGGTTTTTAAAGCAGACACAAAAACACTTTTAAAACTGTGCTCTAGTTAGATGAAATCAACTGAAAGACCTGCTTCTGTGTAACAGATAGGGTTAAATGTGCAAACATGGGGTGCCCAGTGGCCAGGGGTTTTTACAGCAGACACAAAACAATTTAAACTGTGCTCTGGTTAGATGAAATCGGCTTTAATACCTGCTTGTGTGTAACAGATAGGGTTAAATGTGCAAACATGGGATGCCCAGTGGCCAGGGGTGTTTACAGCAGACACAAAAAACAATAAAAACTGGGCTCTAGTTAAATGAAATCCCCTTTAAGAGCTGCTTGTGTGTAACAGATAGGGTTAAATGTGCAAACAGGGGATGCACAGTGCCCAGGGGTTTTTAAAGCAGACACAAAAACAATTAAACCTATGGTATAGTTAGATGAAATCAGCTTTAAGAACTGCTTGTGTGTAACAGAGAGGGTTAAATGTGCAAACATGGGATGCCCAGTGGTTTTTACAGCAGACACAAAAACAATTAAAACTGTGCTCTAGTTAGATGAAATCTAAGAGCTGCTTGTGTGTAACAGATAGGGTTAAATGTGCTAATATGGGATGCACAGTGCCCAGGGGTTTTTACAGCAGAAACAAAAGCAATTTAAAACTGTGATCTGGCTATTAAATCAAATGAAAATAAAAAAAAGCTTTCTCTGTCACTTTATCTGCTGTCCCTGCCTCGATCTTTCCTTGGCTCTCTGTGGCTCTCTGTCTTTCCCTGTCTCTACCCAGCTCCGTTCTCGCCGTAATACAACGCTGAAATGTGCACCAGCAAGATGGCCGCCGCTTATACATTTGAAACAATTATGATACATCAGATACATCAGCTACATCAGTGCTCTTGCCAAGCTGTAGTTCCGGTGGGTGCAATGGCCAGAGTTAGCACAGCAGAATCCAGAAAAAACAGAAAAGGCCAGCACTCCAAAACTTTGGATTATATGAACAACGCACTTTTGCATTATTATGCTTCTTTGCCAATATATTACTTGGAATTATTATTGTCAAGATGGCCTTTTCTGATTTTTCTAGTTATAACAATGTACCATAATGTAACAATCCTAATACAAATGAAACATTAGCCTTCCACTGTGTGAAACCTCTGCAAATGCCCGGTACTCAACTTACTGGTGATCCCACAGCACATGTGTGGGTTGTATCTCCACGCCATCTGAGGAATTTCTGGATGGCCGGTGTGGACACTATTTTGTTTTACTATACTGCCCTGATGTTAAAGCTGAATGGAGCTGGAGCTGCTAATTGCCTGGCACCCTGTGCATGCACTACGGGATTGCAATACCCAGGATAGTGTTAATCCTGGGTGGTGTTTCTCTTTAAAGGGATTTTGACTATCCTGGGTTTTGGTCCTTGCCCCCCAGGCCACCCCGATATGTGAAACCCGCCTCCCTGCCTCCTCAGTCCTTTGGGGCATGCGCCCCATCGGTGCATCCCCCGCTACCCTCTAACAGCGAGCGCTGACACACGAAAGGTAGTGGCGGACCGCCATGTGTCCCCACTCTGACTTCCAGCGCCGCCACTGCCTCTCGGGTGCCAATAAGTCACACTGCCATTTTCACCCCACGGTATATTTCATTTCTACTCCAGTGAGAGTTATTTAGACTGGTCTGTGCCTTTAAGCCAAGCTCCCATGAACAAGAAACAGATGCCAGCCTCTCCTTTCTCCCATCCAAGGATTTTGTTAACAAACAGGTCTGTTTTCTCCACTGGATTCTGAGAAATCCTCCTTGAATTTGGAGGAAGGCGATGTAATCCCTGAGGCGAACAGAATGCAAAAACAAAGAGGCACGAGCGCATAAAAATCCCAAATGAACAACAGAACAACGCTAAATAAACACACCTCCTGGCCAGCACACAGATGAGCCCGGGTCGTGCCCTCCGGTAAAATATGGCACCCGCCAAATAAAGGACATTTAAGGTCTCATCAGCGCTACCTTATAAAAAAAATGAGAAGCACAACCGCAACAAAATCCAAAACATTAACCGGCCTCATGCGGACATCGGAATATCTGGCAGTCTGCCGTAATCGGGTAAATAAGGCTTATCATCTTTTCTCTCCCCCCACTTGTTTTCTGTTACAGCCGCGGAACACAAATGTAGGCGCTGACATTATCAGCAATAGCATTTGCTTTGCCGGAACCGTAAGATATGAAATCAAATTGTAATTCCAGGTAGAGGTAATTTTTATATGAGCCGAAGTAGCTACGATGATTGAATATAAATCTCTATGAAATGTCTGGTCGTTTATACTAGCACGTGCATAGGGGGTTACTTTTCTATTCTTCAGTCTACTTTACAGGGGACTGGCCATAGGAAGACCTAGGAAAATTCCCATTGGCCATGCTGCTTCTGCGCAAACTCGATGACTGCCTCTAGGACCTCCATCCAAACTAGATGGCTGCCTCTAGGACCCCCATCCAAACTAGATGGCTGCCTCTAGGACCCCCATCCAAACTCGATGGCTGCCTCTAGGACCCCCATCCAAACTCGATGACTGCCTCTAGGACCCCCATCCAAACTCGATGACTGCCTCTAGGACCCCCATCCAAACTTGATGACTGCCTCTAGGACCCCCATCCAAACTCGATGGCTGCCTCTAGGACCCCCATCCAAACTCGATGACTGCCTCTAGGACCCCCATCCAAACTCCATGGCTGCCTCTAGGACCCCCATCCAAACTCCATGGCTGCCTCTAGGACCCCCATCCAAACTCCATGGCTGCCTCTAGGACCCCCATCCAAACTCCATGGCTGCCTCTAAGACCCCCATCCAAACTCCAAGGCTGCCTCTAGGACCCCCATCCAAACTTTATGGCTGCCTCTAGGATCTCCATCCAAACTCGATGGCTGCCTCTAGGACCCCCATCCAAACCCGATGGCTGGCTCTAGGACCCCCCATCCAAACTCGGTGGCTGTCTTTAGGACCCCCATCCAAACTCTTTCTCCCTAATCTACCCCCAGCCCCACTGTAACCCACCAGTCAAGAAAGCCCAGCCCATGTTCTGCCTCCATTATTTTAGCCTTATCATGGGTGTGGGGTCCATATCCCACTCTCATATTAGCTGCCTCTAAAATACTAAAGCTTGATTGAAGAACCCTGCTCATGATCTGTCTTTGCAATACTATATCCTCAGCCTTATCATGAGTGTAGGGTCCATACCAACCCTTTCCATACTAACTGCCTCTAAAATACTAAAGCTTGATTGAAAAGCCCTGCCCATGATCTGTCTTTGCAATACTATAGACTCAGCCTTATCATGGGTGTAGGGTCCATACCAACCCCTTACATACTAACTGCCTCTAAAATACTTAAGCTTGATTGAAAAGCCCTGCCCATGATCTGTCTTTGCAATACTATAGCCTCAGCCTTATCATGGGTGTGGGGTCCATACCCACTCCTCCCATATTAACTCTAAAATACTAAAGCTTGATTCAAAAGCCCTGCCCATGATCTGTCTTTGCAATACTATAGCCTCAGCCTTATCATGGGTGTGGGG